>CAKLNU010000559.1:0-720387 GCA_922788865.1 Poeciliopsis turneri | reverse complement strand
AACCCTAACCCTAACCCTAACCCTAACCCTAACCCTAACCCTAACCCTAACCCTAACCCTAACCCTAACCCTAACCCTACCCCTAACCCTAACCCTAACCCTAACCCTAACCCTAACCCTCACCCTAACCCTACCCCTAACCCTAACCCTAACCCTAACCCTAACCCTAACCCTAACCCTAACCCTAACCCTAACCCTAACCCTAACCCTAACCCTAACCCTAACCCTAACCCTAACCCTAACCCTAACCCTAACCCTAACCCTAAAGTCCAACCCCTAAAGTCCAAACCCTAAAGTCCAAACCCTAAAGTCCAAACCCTAAAGTCCAAACCCTAAAGTCCAATCCCTAAAGTCCAAACCCTAAAGTCCAAACCCTAAAGTCCAAACCCTAAAGTCCAAACCCTAAAGTCCAAACCCTAAAGTCCAAACCCTAAAGTCCAAACCCTAAAGTCCAAACCCTAAAGTCCAAACCCTAAAGTCCAAACCCTAAAGTCCAAACCCTAAAGTCCAAACCCTAAAGTCCAAACCCTAAAGTCCAAACCCTAAAGAAAGGTTTTTGCCATGCCCACCTATTCCTTAAAAATGAATAAATTCAATGTATAAATTTTAGAAATTTGAGATTTCTAGAATTTATACATTGCATATTTTAAATATATAAACCATAACTTGCATTTATGTACAGTTTAACATTAATACTTTATAAATCTGTATACCCATTTGTCTTAAAACCCAACTATGTTTTTAGCTATTTGATTTAGAGAAAGTACATAGATATTGAACTGAACTTCCTATAAAGAGGGATCCACATTTGGCATGTACTACACAATATAAAATAGGAACTAGTGTCCAAATGTGATATTATCCTGCAAGATTACATCTAAAATTTCCAGAGGCAATTGGGCTAAGGTTTGAGAATCACTTGATCCTAAATACTTTCTGATAGGGGGAAAAAAAATAATAAAATTATCAAATATTACTTCCAGATTGGTGAACAAGTTGTATATTTTTATAGTTGAACTATCTGTTTACAATGCTCCTTAAAATTTACCAATATGTAGAGATAAAGATTTACAGTTAACACTGTGAATTCTTTTTTAAAAAATGTTAGGTGTTAAATTGCTGCTGTTCTAAATGGTTAATTTAACTCTGAATAACTTTACCTTTAAAAAATTAATTAAATTAACTAAATTTAACATTAAAATTTTAAATTAAATATTGGGATGTTAGTTTTCCATTCACTAGTATAGAGTAAACTGAAAATTTTATGAATAAATCTAGAAAGATTGTTACTACTTTTTTCCAGAGCACTTCTTTTTAAAGAGATGGAGCTACTGGGGTTAAATAGTGGCAAAAAAAATGGATATTGAAGGTGGGAGTTAAAGATTTGGGATTAGCAAATAGTTGGCAAAATGTAACACAAAGATCTGTGTGGAACATGAAGAGCATCATGCTCTTTTTACATGGAAGCAGCAAAAAAATGTTAGCTTAGCTTGATAACTGACTTAAGAGTGAAAATTTGACCCTGACATTTTACTCCAACAGAGTGTTTAAAGTGTCCATTGAAGGCCAGATTCCCATATGTCAAAGGTGGAAAACTTCAACAATGCAGAGTTAAAGCACATCGCTACAAATTACAGTGCATTTTTATTAGCAAGGTGCTCTTCTAACAGGCAGATTGCAATTGTTACAAGGCTGTTACACATAACTATACAAGCATAATCCCATAAGTGGAAAATGATGTAAAGTAGGTTTGGAGTGAATTAAATGTCAATCTATTCAGAGATTGAAATTAACCATTTAGAACAGCAGCAATTCAATTGGCTTAGAGGATTTTTACCATTTAGGGAAATATGTCTTAGCCTACCTGCTAGCAGTGGTTTGAATGGGCCACATTGCTGAAACAGTTACAGCTATACTGTATCATTTTGTTTTGGAGATCAGAAATAACCCTAATGTGAACAGAGACTAAAGAGTTTTGGATTTCACTAATCAATTGTGAAACTGTTGTCTTTGACATTTAAAAAATGAATCTCCTGATATGTTCACATTATTTTTTTCTCAGCAACTACATCATGTAAAAAGAATTTTATATTTGTGCTAATTGGGACCTAATGATTGCAGAAATCAAAGGATTTAATAATACTTGCCATGCTAGAGCTCAGATCATAGGAAGTTAAAGCTATTGACCTTAACTTTAAGCTGAAGATTTTCTGAAATTAACATTCTTTCCTTCTGCATTTTAAGCTGTAGGACTGAATAGAGAATAGCAGCTGGAGTGCATGTTGCTGTGTGTGTGTGAGGCTATTCCTCATAGAAGACTGGACTGCATTTAAGACTCCCGAGTCCCGGAGTCACCTTTCCCACGTGCTGTTCCTATAGGCGGAACCTGGGAAGGCTGATACGTACCGCGCCCTGGTTTCAAAAAACACACTGTCCGTTAACACCGCAAGGTGGAACCAGCATGCCCAGGAAGCAGAAGAGTTCTCCGATGATTCTCTTCTGGTCTGTGTTGAATCCTGGCAGCCTGCAAGTTTACTGACTGACCTTAGCTTCCCAGTGCAGAGTGAATTGCTCACCAGTAGATCTCCACCAGGTTGTTGCAGTTGTGTCCCCCAGAAGGATGAGCAAAAGCAGCAATAGCAAGGTGTTGCTACCCAATCATCCTCCCAGGGAAGAAGAACCTGGACCAACTGCAGGGATTCAAAACCACCACCCCTGAAATGAGAGAAAAGAGCAATTCTAGTGCCATCATACACCGCAAGACCTCTAGAAAGCTCAGCATATGTTGTTCAAAAGGAGTACATGATAACTTCAACAAAGTGAGGAGACTTACCCAATGCAGTAAGCAGGTGATTTTTCTGAAAGAGCAGTTCAACAATGCACACCCCTTTCTGACTCATGGTGCTGATTTTTTTAATATTTAAAAGGTCATCCTAACTCATCTAGTTTGACAGAAGAGTTCATCCTGATCACAACTGTATATGGTTTGTTAGGGATTGCAGGAAAAAAAGCTGAACTAGAAGCTAAAATCTGAAGGCCCACCATGCAATGTATTGTGGGTAATGCTGACGGACATTTTAAAGTCTTTTCTGCTGTTCACAATAGATTAACACATTTCTGGCACCTGGCAGAAACTCAGACATTAGATTTGAAGCTGAGCTGTGATTCTGTCTTAAACATGGAGTTAGAAGAAAAATAAAATGAAATAACAGAGATTTAAAAGAGCAAATTTTTAAAACCAAATTCCAGCCTTCAGGGCAGCATTAGGATAGAACTCCTTCATCCAAGAAATTCTCAGAGATGACATATTCTAGCTGAGCTGTGACTAATGTGAAAAAAGGAGCTAAAATTTTTTTATGGCTGACTGGAAAACATGTGCACTGAGTGCCTGCAATAAGCCTTTGCATTATTTCAAGTATTTGGATGACATTTGGGGTATAGGGTTAGTATTCAGAGGAGGAGTAGCCTCCGCAGAGAGGAAAAAAGCAGCCAAGGAAAGCAGATGAATGACTGACCGTGTGTGCGTTCATAAAACCGTGACTTTAATGTTATTCACACAATTCTGTTTCTGTTAAACCACAAGCGTATTTAGCTGATTTATTAGTTTATCTCACTGTTTGGTATTTAAATGAAGCTTTGCATAAGCAGCAGGTGGATAACATAAAAAATGTTATTACTGACGGGTTCATATGTCTCTTGTTATAATGTGGCTAATGTGATCATAAGATCAGACTAAGTTTAAGGAATTACTCAGATTTCTAATTGGTTTGTATTCTGTTTTTTTTCTACAGAGACCACAAACAAACATGCTTCCATGTATGTAGATTCTGCCAATCTTTCCATATAAAGAGTAAACTTTGAATTGGAGTCCTCCTGATTTAATCTACATCCACACAAATATTTATCAGTATTCTGATCAGACTGTGAAGCGATTGCTGTGAGCTCAGATTCACTGCAGTGGATTTCTTTGAAACCACAACCTTTAAAGATCCAAATTTCAGCAGTACGCATAATTGGACATCAACGTTTATTTGAAACCAACTGAAACACACATTGTTATTTAAACCAAGTTTCCACCCAAAACACAACTTTTCTGGATAGTTAAGTCACAATTATTGCAGTTTAAAAGAATTTTAATCAGATTTCTCTGAAAAAACTAGGGTGCTGTTTGTGGCTTTGTCCAGCAGGGGGGTGCTTTATGTTCTTCTTTAGGAGATAATTAAAATAATTTTCTGAGTGCAAATAGGCAGCTGAAACTGGAAGTTCCTTTCATCAGCACCTACTCACCTGCTTATGTTAATCTGGCACGAGATTTGAAGCGAAATTTTTTATACTGTTTCAATGTATTCGTGGAAGGCTGAAAGAGAGGAGGGTCATATTTGATTTTCACAGGATGTTGCTGAAAGGTGCTATAAAAAATAAAATTGGATTTGATTTCAATAGCTTAAATACGTCAATTTTCATGGATAATTTTGATGACAGTCTATAATGTCATATCAAGTTAGGCTGAAGCAGCAGAATGGAAGAAGAAATAAATACTATCACCTGCAGGTGACCAGATCGAGAAGTCATACAATTATTAGAGATTAATTTAAAAAGAAATGACTTTACATTTGATGGACAATTTTTCTTACAAATTAAGGGCACAGCCATGGGCAAGAAATTTGCACCGGCCTACGCAAATATTTTCATGGCCGAGTGGGGAGGCCGAGGCCCTTATTAAGTGGAGGAAGGCTCCCTGCACTACTACCGGGTCCTGGATGACATCTGGGGGTTCTGGACTCATTCTGAAGCAGAATTTCAGGAATTCCTCCAGAACCTAAATACACATCACCCATCTATCACTGTAAAGTCCACTACCAGCGTTAAAGCGGTCGAGTTCCTGGACACCACCACTTACAAGGGAGAAAACTTTGACACGACACACAAATTGGATATTAAAGTTTTCTTCAAACCCACAGACACACATGCTCTATTATTCAAAACCAGTCACCATCCAAGGCACACTTATGCTGGCCTCATAAAATCACAACTCCTCAGATTTCACAGAATTTGTTCACAGAAAACAGACTTTGAGGAGGCAACTAGGACTCTGTTTTCTGCTTTAAGTAAGAGAGGATATTCCAGAACTTTCCTGAGAGCATGCAGAAAGAACTTCCTTGAGTCCAGACCCCCCGATTCATCTCCAATGATTCCTCTGATCACCACATTCTCCTCCTCAGCAGGACAGTTTGTGTATAACATCAAGCAGAATTTTACTAAATTCCAATCTGACACGTCTTTGCTTCCAAATTACAGAATAATTGCGGCCTACAAAAGAAATAAGAACTTGAGGGATTTCCTCGTCCGTGCTGAGGTACGACCTTTGAATACACCAAAGGTCAAGGGTCAGAGTGAATTCTTCAAACAGCTGCACTGGGTACAAAGCAGAACAAAAAACACAATTTTCAAATTAGACCCATCAGGAAACCCCAAATCAAAAAATTGTGTTTATTTAATAACATGTCAAATCTGTAAAATCCAGTATGTCGGTGAGACGGGTAACAGCCTCCTTACCCGTTTCACCCAGCATAGATACAACATTCAAAAAGCAAAAAAGAACCCATGTACCCTTAGTGCAGCACTTCGTCCGCCATGGCTGGGATGCACTTTCAGCCCTGGTGCTGGAATGCAACCCAGCCTGGTCCTCAGCCCAGAGGAGAAGGGCTGAGAGGCTGTGGATCCACAGGCTGGACACACAGATCCCCAGGGGTCTGAACGAGAGGTAGGTTCGGCGTGAGGACTCCCGGCGGGACGTGCCCGTGCACACGGGGGGAGGGGAAGAGGGTGAGGGGCTGAGGGAAGGGGACCTGGAGCTTTCTGGGTCTCTGACCTTTGACCCTGAACCCAAACCCTGACCCCAACCCCAACCCCAACCCTTTCCAGCCAGTGCCTCCTGCCTGGGATGTCCCTCGTTGTCCTGTCCTCTCTGTGATGACCGCGGGGGTGGTCCTGTTCCTGTGGAAAACAAAACAAGACCAGATTATTGCCTGGTCCCCATTATAATTCCACAGCCCTGGTCCCTAGCCGTAGCCATTAGCCACTGCTAATGGGCTAATTAATTAGCATTGTTTTCCCCATTTTATGACCCCTACCCATCATGTTTCCCTTACCCTAACCTTTGTGACCCCTGACGGCTAACCCTAACCACCCATTTTGACCCTAATTCCCCCAAGCCCTAACACTGTGCATCACTGAATATATTGTATATATGTAAATATGGAAACCTTGCATTTTTTTCTGTCTTGTTTTGTATAGTATTTGTGAAGGCCATTCAGCCAATTTTATTAAAAACCACTTGTAAATATTGTAAATAGTATAATAATGTTGAATTTTGTAAATATATTACCTTTTTGTCTTCGTTTTCTTGTAAATATCGTTAATTGTCATCTTCTGTAAATATGTTTGTTGGACGGAGGCTGCACTCGATGCACTATAATGTTTGGCCAGCAGAGGGAGGCAGCGCATGTAAACAGAGATCAGCTGTTTCACCGGCGCTCCCCCTCCTGGCCTGATGACGTGCAGCCTCCGTCCGGAAACGGCCAACTACCGGCCAGCTGATTGTAAATATTTGTTCTTTAGTTCGAATTTTGAAATGTCTGTCTATATAATGTTGTTTTGTCTGTCCGTTGGACAGTTGGCAGCAGACAGCCTGAAGAAGGTACACTAGTACCGAAACGTTGCCTCAGTTTGCTGCCAAAATTGTATTAAAGTGCCTCGCGGCATTTAAATACAGAGCTTTCGTCTCTTTTCGTTTTTTATTATTATTTATTTTTTACAATCAGCTTTCTTTTATTTAAATAGTTTTTAGATTTTTTTCTAAAAAACAAAAAAATTACTTTTCACCTGGATCTCCGCCGTGATGGCCTGGGATCTTCATCCGGAGGAGGAGGAGGAGGGCTGGATCAGAGTCCAGCGCGGCCGGGGCAGACGCCGGACCTGGCAACCAGCCGACCGCCAGCGCTACACGCACCGTAGCGACTCGTACGGCCGCTATCCTCCGCAGCAACGCTGGGGAGCTCCATACGGCCGCGATCCTCCGCGGCAACGCTGGGGAGCTCCACATGACTGCGATCCTCCGCAACAGCACCGCGGCAGAGGACCACCACGGTACGGTTGGGGCTCATCCCGCGACAGAGCCCCTCCGCAGCAGTACCAGGCGCGCAGTTACGCCTCGGTGACACGGGGTCCCCGTCCTCCGCGGACACAGCCCCACCAGAACCGGCAACCCCACCCTCGATCCCGTAGCCGGAACCAGCGCCAAGCACCGCGCCGAGGATGGGGCCAGCAGCAGCAGCAGCGACCGCGCCAGCAACAGCAGCGGCAGCGGCAGAGGCGGCCGCCCGCGGCGCAGCGAGGAGGGCAGGACCGACAGCAGTCTGAGGACCCGCACTTCACCATCAAGGTGAGGGCGCTACACAGGCTGCTGAAAGCCATGCACCACCTCGGCAACGTGGCCCGCGACGACCGCAATCCGCCCGCGATCCAGCGCTTGGCGGACAACCTGGCCGCCGCGATCAAGCCGGCTAATCCAAGCCAGAAAACGCTGGACTTGATCGACGGCAACGCGCGGCACTGGGCCTGGAGCACCGTAATGATCCTGCGGGGCCATTATGAGGAGGTGCTGCGTGAGGAGAGGAAGCTGCTGCTGGACCTGGGTGGAGATTTCCTGGCTCCGCTGGAGGTCGCTGTCAAGTGGGCAAGGCGCAACCTGGGGAGACGATTCAACCTGCAAACAGCTGACGACGTGCAGGTGATCCTCATCATGACAGAGGACGAGCTGGCGTCGTCAAGCTTCGCCTCCCCCTCAGCGTCTGGCTCTCCTCGCCCTGCCACCTCCACCCCCGCTCCTCCCCACCTCTCTCCCTACACTCCTCATCTTCCTGCTCCTGTCCCTGCTCCCGTCCCCCCTGAGAGGCATCCAGAGCAGCAGGATCAGAGTGTGGGCTCAGAAGAGGAACCAGAGGGTCCCGCCCCCCTCTGTCCACCTAATTCGCCTCAAGGTCCCCCGGCTGAGCCTTCTCCACCTTCACGGCCAGCCATGACCACGTCAGCCACCATGACTGACCCCCTGCATGACGGCTGGACACCACCGGCTCCCGAGGGCGACGAGGAGACAACGGAGACTCCTCCGCCTCCAGCTGAGGACGCCACTCCGCTTCCCCAGCGCGCAGGAAGCCAGCGTCGCCACGCTCCTCCCCCTCCTCAACCTGAGGTGGCAGCAGCCCCTGCCACAGAGGAGGAGCTCCTCCTCAACCTCATTCAGGAGGAGGTTGAGAGGGAAAGAGCTTCGGCTGCAGCTTCTCCGATCCTCTGCGAGCCCTCCGTCTCTGCAGAGCTGGTGGAGGAGACTTTACTGCGGCCCAGGCCATCCTCACTGCGCCAGCGTCTTCAGGGCAGCTTGCAGCGGAGGCTCTTCTTCAGGAGCCTCCTCCAAGAGCCTGATGAGGACTCCGCCGCCGCCGACCAGACCGACGCCTCTCCACAGCTGTCGCGGGTCACCTGCGCTCCTCACCAGGTGGGAACCTCCAATAAATTAGAGAACTGGTCACTGGACCTAAACAAAAAGTTTGTTATTGTGGGTGACTCTAATGTAGGCAGGCTCCCACCTTTTAACAACCCGGACCTGCAGGTCATCAGCTTCCCTGGGGCCAAGTGGGGTCACCTGACCCACCTTTTTAATAAAGCTGAGGTGTTTAGCCAGGTTGAGCGGCTGATTCTCTCAGTGGGAATCAACCACAGGGCCCAGGGTGAGAAGGCAGCGGTCGTGCGGGAGATGAAGGCAGCCCTGGAAGCAGCCGGGGAGAAGTGCCCACAGGCAGAGATCTTTGTCCCTGCTGTGAACTTCTCCCTGGCGCTTCCCCACTCCCAGCAGGTGACCCTGGCCCTCGTTAACAGGGAGATTATGGAGTTGAGCCGCAACATACCTGCGCTTGATAGACGGGACTTCACCGTTGCCGGGGACAACGTCCACTGGACCCCGTCCAACGCAGCCAGGATGCTCAACCACTGGGCTGAGTGGTTAAATTAGGCAGCCCCACTAGCCTTCCTGGGAAGGAGGGGCACTGCAACCTTGTAAATAATAATGTCTGTAATTTGTCAAAATGTTTCACCCTCAGTGATGCACAGTGTTCCCTTCTGACCAAGGGCCTAACTTTTATCCCCACGCAGAGAACTTACCTGAAGCAGGTCAGGATGCAGATGCGTTTTGACCTGCAAAGGTATCACAGGAGACTGAAATTGGCCATTTATTATAAAGATGATGTTGATAATGTTAATGATACCCATTTGCCTTTCATGCCAGAGTCCGACTGGTCTCCTCCAATCACCTCTCTTCCTCCTGAGGTGGAAAAATTAATTTCCCAAGATCTAGATTATTTGGACAAGAAATTTAAATTTACTAAAACTAAACCAAATTTGAATTCGGATGAAACCCAAGCACTAAAAGAACTAATTTCAAATAAGAACATCATTATTAAACCTGCTGATAAGGGCAGCTCCATCGTCATAATGGACAGGGAGCAGTATCTGTGGGAGGGATACAAACAATTGAACAACCAAACCTATTATAAAAAATTAGACACCCCAATTTATACTGATACGGCCCCCCTTGTAACCCAAATTTTAGATGACCTGAAGAAAAAGAAATTTATTAATTCGAAACAAAAAACTTACCTGAGTGGCTCCCCTGCGCCGAGGGCCAGGAGGTTTTATCTGCTCCCCAAAATCCACAAGGAGCCTGAAAAGTGGAGCAAGCCACATGAGATCCCTCCCGGCAGACCGATCGTCTCTGACTGTGGTAGCGAAACCTACCACACGGCAGAGTTCATCGATCGCTATCTGTACCCCTTATCAATTCGGCACCAAAGTTATATTAAGGACACCTATGATTTTGTGGAAAAAATCAAATTAATCTCTCTACCCCAGGACTCTATTTTATTTACTATTGACATCGACAGTTTGTACACTAATATTGATATAGATGAAGGAATTGGCTGCATTAAGAAAATTTTTTTGAAATATCCAGATTCGAGGAGGCCAGATCGAGAACTCATCAAATTATTAGAAATTAATCTGAAGAGAAATGACTTTATATTCGATGGCCAATTCTTTCTCCAAATCAAGGGCACTGCGATGGGGGAAGAAGTTTGCGCCGGCCTACGCCAACATTTTCATGGCGGAGTGGGAGGCTGGTGCCCTTAGTACCTGCAGTAAAGGCCCTCTGCACTACTACCGGTACCTGGATGACATCTGGGGGGTCTGGACTCATTCTGAAGCCGAATTCCAGGAATTCCTCCAGCACCTGAATACACATAATCCATCCATCACTGTAAAGTCCACTACCAGCGTTAAAGCGGTCGACTTCCTGGACACCACCACTTACAAGGGAGAAAACTTTGACACGACACACAAATTGGATATTAAAGTTTTCTTCAAACCCACAGACACACATGCTCTATTATTCAAAACCAGTTACCATCCAAGGCACACTTATGCTGGCCTCATCAAATCACAACTCCTCAGATTTCACAGAATTTGTTCACAGAAAACAGACTTTGAGGAGGCAACTAGGACTCTGTTTTCTGCTTTGAGTAAGAGAGGATATTCCAGAACTTTCCTGAGAGCATGCAGAAAGAACTTCCTTGAGTCCAGACCCCCCGATTCATCTCCAATGATTCCTCTGATCACCACATTCTCCTCCTCAGCAGGACATTTGTGTATAAATCAACAAATTTTACTAAATTCCAATCGACAGTCTTTGCTTCCAAATTACAGAATAATTGCGGCCTACAAAAGAAATAAGAACTTGAGGGATTTCCTCGTCCGTGCTGAGGTACGACCTTTGCATACACCAAAGGTCAAGGGTCAGAGTGAATTCTTCAAACAGCTGCACTGGGTACAAAGCAGAACCAAAAACACAATTTTCAAATTAGACCCATCAGGAAACCCCAAATCAAAAAATTGTGTTTATTTAATAACATGTCAAATCTGTAAAATCCAGTATGTCGGTGAAACGGGTAACAGCCTCCTTACCCGTTTCACCCAGCATAGATACAACATTCAAAAGCAAAAAAGAACCCATGTACCCTTAGTGCAGCACTTCGTCCGCCATGGCTGGGATGCACTTTCAGCCCTGGTGCTGGAATGCAACCCAGCCTGGTCCTCAGCCCAGAGGAGAAGGGCTGAGAGGCTGTGGATCCACAGGCTGGACACACAGATCCCCAAGGGTCTGAACGAGAGGTAGGTTCGGCGTGAGGACTCCCGGCGGGACGTGCCCGTGCACACGGGGGGAGGGGAAGAGGGTGAGGGGCTGAGGGAAGGGGACCTGGAGCTTTCTGGGTCTCTGACCTTTGACCCTGAACCCAAACCCTGACCCCAACCCCAACCCCAACCCTAACCCTATGGCGTCCAGTTTTTGTACTGGGGGATTCTAACCTGTCATGTCTTCCACATGTGGCTGATGGCAGGATTAAAGTAGAGGTTTTTCCAGGAGCTTCCTTACATAAGGCTAAATTTCTTCTTTAACATAATACCACCTCCTCGGATCTGGTACACACAGTGGTTCTTTCTTTCGGGATTTGTAAGAAGTCCCAGAGGACGATCTCATCACTTGGTGTGGAAATTGGCGGTCTTGTTTCGGCAGCAAAGAAAGTCTTTCCTCATGCACGGATATGTATCCCTTGTGTGAACTTTGCAGAAGGTCTTCCACCTCAATAAAAATCCACCCTTGGCACTCTTAATTATCACATAAGAGAAACAGGCTTACACATCCCACGTCTACCGGCTTCCTCATTCGTTACCACAATGGATAATGTTCATTGGACCCCAGAGACGGCCAAGGCGATGTGGGATCACTGGATTTCTTTTTTGGACTTGAACCACCTGCAACAACACCTGATATAACAGATGGAGATATTTTAAATCTCTCTTCTTGGTTCAGACTAACTCCTCCTCAACGACTACTCCTTAAACGTGACTTATCCTTTGTCCCATCTTAATCTAGATTTTCACGTTTGTTGGATGGAGCCTGCACTTGGTGTAATATAATGTTCGGCCAGCAGAGGGAGGCAGCGCATGAATCCAGTGCGACAAGAAATCCCAAGCTGCCTGGAGAACATGGAGAACGTGGAGAACCCGGGGAACCCACAGAAATTGTTCAAACCACCAAAATATACTGCTTCTCAGTTGTTCTATGCTGTTTGAAAGATTACAAAGCTGAATTTTCAGGATTGTGTATAAATGTGTATTAAATCAACCCAGGCATAGAACCAGGGCTCATGGGATGAGAGGAACCAGGAATGGGTAACCTTGATTAAACCAGTGCCACTCAGGTGACTGATCCCAGTTAATCACGAAGAGACATTTTATGTCTTTGGTGTAGCACCTACCCTTGAATCTTTGACAGTTTTACCTGAAAATGAAATATCTGACCTGCAAAACCTTGTGATAGATGCAACTGACAGTCACATGGAGCACAAGGTGTCAGAAGGGAGCTGGGCATGAAGTAAGTCCAGCTCCCTTCATGTTGTTCAAATTACACATAGCCAAAATGCCCATGGTCCAGTGCTGCAGCAGGTCACGACAAAGTTTGGCAATCTAGTTTTTAGTGAAAAGGTTGATATAAACAATGTCTACACAAGCCTAGTTGATGAAAGACCTGTTTGCACATGTTTTCCAAACCTTTTCTTACTGAAGTCTACATGCTCTGTGTTTTGCTGATTTGTCAATTTATTAAATTTTAGTTAATTATTATTTAAATATTTCTTCCTTTTGAGCCTGTGCTGCAGTTTTTGTGGGGACTTATGGGATGTAGGAGGACACCCTGTTACCAGTCACAGGATTGAGGTATAAATACTGTCCTCTCTTGCATCATTATTATTGGATACTTTCAGATGTTGATCTTTGTAGTTTTGGCCCGAAAATTTGAAGATGCAATGGTGTAAACCCACCTATCCTGTGTAGTTGTAGCTCAATGTTGATAACAATTTAGTGAGTTGAGTGCAACAAAGTCAAAAATGTATTTTGTTAAATTACAACTTTACACCATTATTATTTATTTATCTATATATTTATTAAATTAAAATACATATTTTAGGTCAGGTTTTCTGTTATTCTTGTGTACTTAACTTTGTCTCCCTCACATCGCCATTAAGCTTTGTGAGGGTAAATTACGTTGTAATAAGTTGCTGATATTTTACAAATATTTTCTCTTTTGAAATGTATGTTCTAAAATATTACAATAATACTTTATTTGTTTATTTTTAATGGATGTTTTCTTAAAGCCACAGGAGACAACTACATAAAACCAGAAGACATCTGATTTATGTCTTTCTTTATTGTCTTCTAAAGATTAAACAAAGTTTTTACTCTCAGTGAATAAAAGCATCATTTGAAAACGACTATTTACTCAGCAATTCTAATGGTAAAATTAGGTTAATGATCTAAAGTTAATATACTGTTTGTCAAACATTCTTTAGTTGCCACTAATATTGAGAAAATATCTGCTGTGTGAAAGACACATTGTTACATGTCTTTGGGCTAATAGGTAACTTGTGACCTTTGAATCTCTCAATAAAAGCAAATTAATCATTGACTAGTTTCACATAGTTGCATTTACCAAGTTTGTCAGTTGAACAAAGCAGGTTTTTACTTAGACAGAAGTAGTGATACAACAAAGAAAGGATCTACATCTACTGGAAAACTCAACATGGCAACCAGTACAGCTAATGGTCTGAACATTTCTTTTTCCAATTGTATTATCTTTTTTTATTACGCAGAAATCCTAAACAATGAAACATAACTCTTTAACTGCATTGGATTTGTATGATTATTTTCATGTGTAATACACACTGCAGTAATTGTTAAGGGAGGGTTAGTCTGGTGCAAAGAATTTGCATAATATAATATACTATAGCCTGTTTTAAATATATTGTATTTTTCTGAAGTACATTTTTAGTATGCTATCAAGTGGTTATACTTATGAAGATCGTTTTACACTACAAGTGTAAAATAAAAAAATTCTTAAAAACATGCTTTTAATTCTCTATAAAAATTTATTTTTGTTAAAATTTCTGAAAGTATATTTTTTCGAAAATATACTTTAAATTTTAATTAAATATATTACTAAAATTATACTTTGGACAATCACTTTTTAAATTACACTTTGCATGTATTTGTAGAAATCTGTATTTTATATGTACATCTTAAAAATATATAAAAAAATATATACAATCATTTTCTGAACTTGTACTTTTGGTAAAATGGTTTTGTGTATATTTTAGTAAAGCTTACTAAATCTAAAAATAAATACATTTGAATAATATTTGTAAGTACTTTGGAAATGCTGTCTAAAAATTAGACTAATTGTATTTAAAGGAAACACTTTAATTGTTGACATACATGCTACTTTATGCTAACAAAGTATTCCTTACTAGGTGCCTTTATAGTATGTTACTATTTAGATAAATAGGAACTTACTGTAACATTGTTTAACAAAGTAATAAATATTTTTGCTCATGTCTCAAAACATCAAATGTTAACAGTTTAGTGACAGAGTTTCTAGTAAAACGTTAGTTGTTCTTTACACTAAATTTAGAAGGTATTTTAAGTTTTACATCTCTCCTAATATGATCTGTTTTTCTCAGTTCTTTAACTACAACACGGAATCTATCTTTACCTAATTCCATTTTAATTAAGAATAAGCAGGTGTAGCCAATCGATGAATTAATGTTTTTCACTAATAAGCTTGTGCACAACCAAAGTAACAGTGACCACTATATATATAGTAACAGTGACCACTATATATATATATATATATATATATATATATATATTTCCCTTCTCACCCACCGTGGGTGGTTCTTATCCTCTGAGCTCGGGTCCTCTACCAGAGGCCTGGGAGCTTGAGGGTCCTGCAGTATCTTGGCTGTGCCAAGGACTGCACATTTCTGGACTGAGATGTCTGATGTTGTTCCTGGGATCTGTTGTAGCCATTGATCCAGTTTGGGGGTGACTGCCCCGAGGGCCCCGATGACCACAGGCACCACTGTGGTCTTCACCTTCCAGGCCCTCTCCAGTTCCTCCCTGAGGCCCTGGTATTTCTCCAGTTTCTCGTGCTCCTTTTTCCTGATGTTGCAATCGCTTGGTATTGCTACATCTACCACAACGGCTTTCCTCTGTTGTTTATCCACTATGACAATGTCTGGTTGGTTCACCATTACCATTCTGTCTGTCTGGATCTGGAAGTCCCACAGGATCTCAGCTCTGGCGTTCTCCACCACCTTTGGGGGTGTTTCCCACTTTGATCTCGGGGTTTCCAGTCCATATTCTGCACAGATGTTTCTGTACACTATGCCTGCCACTTGGTTATGTCGTTCCATGTATGCTTTCCCTGCCAGTATCTTGCACCCTGCTGTTATGTGCTGGACTGTCTCAGGGGCCTCCTTACACAACCTACACCTTGGGTCTTGTCTGGTGTGGTAGATCTGGGCCTCTATTGCTCTGGTGTTTAGGGCCTGTTCCTGGGCGGCCATGATGAGGGCCTCTGTGCTGTCCTTGAGTCCAGCTTTTTCCAGCCATTGGTAGGATTTACTGATATCAGCCACTTGGGTTATTTGCTGGTGGTACATCCCATGTAGGGGCTTGTCCTCCCATGATGGTATCTCTGGCACCTCGACCTTCGTTCCCTGTTGTCTGAGACATTCACTGAGCACATTGTCTGTTGAGGCTTTGTCCCTGATGTATTTATGGATCTTAGTTGTTTCGTCCTGGACAGTGGTTCTCACACTCACTAGTCCTCTGCCTCCTTCCTTGCGGCTCGTGTACAGTCTCAGGGTGCTGGATTTGGGATGGAACCCTCCATGCATTGTTAGTAGCTTTCTAGTCTTAATATCTGTGGCTTTTATCTCCTCCTTTGGCCAGCTAATTATTCCAGCAGGGTATTTGATTACTGGCAGGGCATAGCTGTTTATCGCACGGATCTTGTTCTTGCCATTGAGCTGAACAAGATCCGTGCAATATATATATATATATAAAATGTATCAATGTTTTACTTATAACAAGTAAAAAGTAAAGTTATTTTTGTTTTTCTTTTAATATACAGCCTGGAATTCCATTGGATTTACCACAGATGCTCCCCCAAGCCATAGTCTCAGTGTGGATGCTGCAGACATTGCTGTTGTTGTCATTTACTTTATTGTAGTCATGGTGATTGGAATCTGGGTAAGATGAGCCACAGAACAGTAACACACCTAAAAATGTTGTTTTTTTATCTGTTTTTTGTATGTGTCATTCTGATGTTGTAATGGTTTTAATGATTTTGTTGTTGAGATAACATTCAGACTTTAAAATCTTCCAGTTTTCACATGAAAACAAATTCTATTGTGCTCACAAGTGTTCAGGTTTAATTCTGCTTAGATCTATAACATATAGTTCAAACAAATTTTGATGATATAAACAAAGGTGGATTCGTTTTCAGATACTGAAATGAATCCCAAATTTATTTAATGCACTAATGCACATAGTACATCAGTATATTATTTCTATGTGCTTATTCACTCCCGACACTTTTGTTCCAGTTTAAATGGATAAGTCGGTCAGGATTTTTTGTGCAGATGTATATGCATTGAAACAAACCCTGGTGCTGACCAACAACTGGACTGAAACCCACTCTTTGAGGTGATGTTGGTCTGCTTTCAAAAATGGCAACCTCTTGACTGCACGTACAGCTCACAACACAAAATCTGGAGTGAGTGAGTGATTCTTAGCATTGAAAATACACTTTCAAGCTTATTTTTTTCTGGGTCTGTGTTGTCTAACGCCTCCATCATTTATAGGAGCACTGATTATGCATTGCTCCTATGAATGACATGCATTGTGAAAGCAAACCACAAAAGACTCTTCTAGTGTGAAGACATCCTAAGTGAGGGATTAGATTTGGTATTGATATCAATACCAAATGATATTGATAGTGATTTTGGATCTAAACTAAGCTGTTGTAAGTATTTCTATAACTCTGTGTCCAGTTCAGCAACAACTGCTTCGGGTCCAAACTTTGTTTGGTGTTGTGGTTTCACATTCAATACCAGTGTTCTAGCTCCATTAGCATTTCTAGTAGTAACAGCTCCATTAGCACTGTTTGTCTTTGAGGTTTCTCCCAGCGTCTGTAGCGCAGTGTACGCTCTGCTGTTTAGAGTCCGGTGTGGTGATAACAGCCACACCGACACCGGACCTCAGTTCTTAGGTACTGATCTCAGTAATAAAATTGAGCCTACTCTGACTAGCAGTTAGTTTGTATTAGTATGTGTCTTGTCTATGGAGAAAAGACACATCACAGGCAAGACAGTATTTTTTCATAACTTTCCCACAGAAAGCTAATTTCAGAAATTTGTTGTGAATGAAACATAACAATGGATTTAAAAATGTAATTCATAAGAGACAGGAAGAGGGGTAGCTAAAAATCTACAAGGTACCAAGATTCAGAAATAAGCTTAAGGTCTCAGTGATTTCAGTACTCAAGCAGTATAGCTCCTGTTAGCATCTCAAAGAGTATACAGCTCTGCCTGTCTCTTCAAGGCATTTACTTTTAGCTGGTTAAGGTAATGGTTACCTGTTAGAGCCTTTTTTAGTTCTGCTGGTATAGGGCTCTCGTACTGCGCTATCTTTCTTTCATGTGGGAAATCATCCAGAGTCCTCTCAATTTTTATTTTTTTAAATTACAGCCAATAGTGACAAAGTATGACATTTTCTAAAATTACACTAGTCAAATGCAATATGATAAACAACTACTCAGGAAAAGTTAGCCTTCCTATGTTTACTTTGTAGATCCCAGTACAGAATGGACCATTATGCATCATCAACCCATTGGTGAAAAAATGGCAACCTCCATAGGTGAAAAATATAACAAAAGATGTAAATTTTTAAGTAATTATAAGTTTTGGCATATCACAAACAGTAATTTTTTAGGCCGACATGTTAAACTAATCCTGTATCCTTTCAAATGTGACCTATCCAGGTTGTATTCATCTGACCTAAATGTCACTGATATTCAATAAATGTCACTATTCTGTGTAAGTTGGCAAAACACTGACAACACTCTCCATGTGTGACATTATTATGCCCTCTAGTGTGTATGCGGTACACGTTCAGGTTGTTTGCAGTTTACATTGGAAATCGCATACAAGTTGTATATATTTGGAAGTATGAAGGGCCATGGCACAAAAAAATCAGTTTTCACAAAAAATCGGAATTGGGTCACTTCAGGCTGCAGTGTGAACATAGCCTATTTTCTAACCCTAACCCCCCTTCACAACCCACTTCCTGTCTGATCACTCTCAAATAAAGGCCACTGGAGCTGGAAAAATGTATTACTAATCTAATGTACATCTTTTTGTTCAACAGTCATCAGTGCGAGCTAATCGGACCACTGTGGGGGGATATTTTTTGGCTGGCCGTTCCATGACATGGTGGCCAGTAAGTACAAACATTTTAATGCAGAGGTAGTAATTGTTTATTTTCCTGTTCTGCTTATGATAATAAATACAAGTATTATCTTCACACTTCCTACTACTTCCATACAAACTTGGTACATTTTGCTTCAGACTTCTGTGGAACCTCTGGAGATGATGGTACAAAAAGAATTTCACATAAAATCTATGGAGATTTTATGTAAATCTCCATAATTTACATGGAGTCTTATGAAGACTTCATAACACTGTCTTAGAAAAACAAAGTGTCTTCAGTCAGAGGCTTCTAGAAATTTGCTGCAATACAGACTGCTACATAAGATCCTTCCCGCCCACAGCAATTGCCATCTCAATAACTCTTTGAAGAATCTTGAATAAATCTTAATTACAATTAATTTACGATCGGCATCAATAAAATATTTTTGGGGTAATCATAGACAACAGTGCCTAAAAAATGCAAATTTGCTCATTTATTAACGGCACATAAAAAAAAAAGTTAATCAAATTTTATTTGTGTAGCCCTGTGGTAAACTGAGGTTACTGTAATGACCGTATGTTGAGGTTAATAGAAATCTTACATAGTTCAAGACAAGACCCATATATATTAAAAGTAAATGTTTATTTACTAATGCATAACATTGGTGATAGCTATGGATTTTATATTCTTGTTTCTGACAGAAATACAGTTTTTCCTTTACTTTAATATTTAAATAATAGAAAGAGTGAAGGTAGCTATTAAATAATTTGCTTACTTAGTAATTAAAACTATATTATTTAAAAGCCATAGAGAATGACAATGATATAGTTTAAAAAAAACATAAAAAACAAAGAAAATACACTTGATTAGACTAGCAACAAATATATTCAATTAAGCCAACTAAAATGTTCTTGTTCCTCTCTATTATATGATTTTACTGACAGATTGGAGCCTCCCTGATGTCAAGTAATGTTGGCAGCGGTTTGTTCATTGGACTTGCAGGAACAGGAGCAGCTGGAGGCATTGCTGTGGGAGGATTTGAATGGAATGTAAGGACAACTCAGAAAACAAAGTAAATTATCACATTAGTCTATTCAACAATCACATTATTAAAAAATGTAATTATCAAAACAAACTGATAGTTAATCAAGAAATATTGTACAACAGATGAAGAGGCAGCATGTTAATGGTTTTCGAACTATACATAGAGACGAACAGCAGTATTTTGAAGTCTATTCTCTGAGCTACAGGGAGTCAGTGTAGTGACTTTAGAACTGGTGTGATGTGCCCATCTGTCTAATTCCAAAGACTCTGCAAGATCCATATGGCCATTCAACAAGATGATGTATTGCAATAGATTGAGTTTCATCAGGAATGGATGGTTGCCCAAAACGGTGCTGGACCCATCCCTTTATTGTCGTTATTCTGCAATATCTTTGTTATTGCACAATAGCCAATCCCGCCCTAACCTCACAACTCCCTTGGGCTGACTACTGACCAGCTCTCCGTCTAACGGGTCAGGAAAATCTCTGAAACCTTGATTACCCAGTGGCAGGTCTGAGAGATAATCTGTCTAAGCTGGTATAGAGGGAGACTCATCTAGCTCTAACTGTCAGATGGGTTTCTATTTTCAAGCCCACATGCAGAACACAAAACAAGAGAAGTTGTACGGTTAAAGTAAATAGGTTTATTGTAACACAGCAAGTGATAGTCGTGGAGGAACGGGTCTGGTCCAGGGAGGAAACGGGTTCATGGAGCGATTGGCATACTAAAGAGGCAGAGCAGGATGGTGAGTTCAAGGTTGTCAGAAAGGGGAGTGTTACAGGACACACTGCTGATGAGCTGATCAGGATTAGGTGTGCTGAGTGACAGCACACACACACACTCTGGCAGGGCGAGTCTGGCGCCATCTGGTTGGTCAAAAATGAGTAGTACACACAGAAAACCCACAAAACTAAAGAACCCCGGGACATAACACTAACTACCTACCATCCAAGAGTTATGACCCTTTTCAGTTAAGAAGCAATCAGTTGAGTAGCCCTCACAACTGCATAACTCCAATAACCACTTCTGTTAACTATAGCTTTGTCTCTAATAATAACATGCACTTGTTAATGGCTAGATTATGTTTAGTGGCTTAGCTGAAAGTTCCAGGGTCATTATTTTATAAGCACTAAAGAAAAGTTCGAAGCCCCCACATTTCTATAATCATGTAACCCTAAACCTAGAATCAATGGATGGCTCAATTTTATTGTCCACAAACCTCATTAGAATTTTTTATATATATATATATATATATATATATATATATATATATATATATATATATATTAAGCAAGTGTTGAGTAGGGGTAAATGACAACCAGATTAATTATCAATGATTATAAGTTTAAGAACAAAAATAAATTTGAATAAAGTCAACATGAAACTTCCCTAACTTCTTTCCCTAAACCGTGTCATCAATTTACTAAGCAAGGCTTTGGGGGTTGTTGAAAATCAGAGGAGTAAATCTACTTATATTTACTTGCTCGTTTCTTTTCCTCTGATCTTCTGGGTTCCAGGAACTCTGCGTGTACAGTGGAGTTTCAGAGAACAATCATACGACAGCTGACTTCAGATATTTCCAGAGTTTTATCCAAAGAATTCAATGCAATACAGAATGTTACAACAGCATTACACCCGGATTATCAAAAAGTCCAACACATGAAAAACATAAAATTACCTGAGTTGAAAGGAAAACAGAACGACAAAAATGCCTTTTTGAAAATCTCTCACTCAGCACAAAGAGACTTGAACTTCTGCTGTAAAACAGACCATTTTATAAGAATGTGTATTCCCCTCATTTAAATATATGCATTAGAAGGTGTGCCCTCTCCTCACAGGGCTGTTCCAATGTTAATTTTATTACCTCCTGCTAAAGAGCCCAAAAGAAAATATATGGAGAGGAAACAAAATCCTCCTAAACCAGAGTCTCTGTACCAGTCTTCTCCTATGCATTCCAGAGAGAATTTATGACCTCCACCAAGGCCTGTTTTGTCTTCTGCCTCAGTGCTTCAAGCAGATAGTGTTTTGTGTACTGAAACAAAATCTAATGCTACAAATAGTAACTATACGTTCGAATTTAAAACTACAAGATTGTCCAATTTGAAAAAACTCTTTTGAAAATACCTGAAATAATTTTAAGAGTAAAAATGGTTTAATAATCCTATTGTATCTTAGTAATATAAATTGCATGCAAGTAATATGATTTAAAACTAACTAATTCAAAACATGCTGTTTAACGCTTAAGGAAATAGCTTAGTATGTTTGATTATACTTTGGAGAAGACTTTTCTTATACATTTAATGTTTTCACTGAACTTTTGAACTAGCACCAAGGACTTTATTTATCCTGATACACTCCCTGTCTGATAACCCTCCTTACCGGGAGTACAAGGCTGCCCTCTCCCCAGCAATATGAAGTTCAGGGTCTTAATTTGGATTTTTATCTAAGTTTACTGGGAGTAAAAGGCTGCTCCTAAAAATTCATGCTACATCTAATATTTTCGTATGTCTCTAAAGGTTAACTTTCTCTACAGTTATGCTAACTAAACTTATATTATCAATAGGGTGCAGGCAGAGTCATACCCAGATGATGAAGGATCTCGGCAACAGAAGGCTTTAGTCTTTGTACGACAAATTCTCTTCTGAATAGAAACAAAGCAGAGCTGGTTGTTGTCTTCCAAACATCCATGATTCCTGCTGCACAGAAGGCTGAGGTATTCTGCATTTATAACAAACCAACCCAGAGGCGTCAACCTCTCCTTGCATCAACCCTTCCAGAGGGTCCCTGGCAGCACATAGCTGCAGATCTGTGTGAATTTGAGAGATAGAATTATATCATTGTGATCTACTACTAATCCAGAGACACTGAAATAGCTCACCTACCATCCATATCTAGCCATAAAGTCATCAGTCAACTAAAGGGCATGTTTGTGAGGTGGGAAATTCCACTGGAACTGGTCAGTGATAATATAGTTTTCGTCTAGGCTTTTACCCTCATCTGAACGGGGCTGCTGAATGGGGCAGTTCAGACTTCTAAAAACATCTTGAAGCAGCCTGACCCATGTCTTGCCCTGATGTGCTACAGAGCAACCCCCCTCCAAGCTGACTCACAGCCTGCTGATTACCGGATCAGCTGCAGTCACCTAGTTCCCCTGTGGTACCGACCAGTAGCTTTCCACATGAAGTCAATTCTGACTCCACGGCTGGAAGCCCTGTTCAGACACAGTCATGCCCAGAGGTGCAGGGATCTATACCACTGAAAGGTTAACATGTTGCATCCAGTGTAAGAGTAATCTGAATTCCTTTCAGATATAGAGACACTTAGTAACTCCAAGCCCTCTACTTCATATGTTTTAGTTCAAAACATTTCTAGGTTCAAAAATGTATTACGTTAACTCTACAGATTGACAAGATATATTATTGCATTGTACATTTTATGTATAAAGATAATTTGATTTAGTTAAAAACTTGTAAATTGACATTTGAAATGAATTAATTAAGAAGTGTATTTATTTAATCAAAAAGGAAATTATATACCAATTACTACCTTTCATTCAATACAATGAAAGGTAGGGGCAGATGATATTTTTCTCCTTTCTGCTAATGGTTAGGTTTAGTAAATTACACTGGAAGTCTTTACAAACTCACATGTTATAGGTGTCGGAATAATAGGTAGTCTACTAACAGTAAACAAAAGACTTTTAGTTGCATTTTTTTGAGTGATGGTAACTATGGAGGGCAGAATATTATAAGATGCTGCGGACTGAGGGCAGTCTACCCCTCACTTCAGTTATTCTGCAAGGTATCCATAAAATGTTAAGCATGCATGTTTTGCTGCTGGAAGGGGAAGATGTAGTGATATGTCAAAAATAGGCTTCTGTAGCCCAGGGTGACTTATGAGTATGCACTGTACATCCAGACACGGTATTTAAAAAAAAAAAAAAAGTTCCACAAACTGCATGAGTTGTCCATGTTTACATTGTCATAAAGATAGCCATCTTAATTGATTTAAAGTGAAAATTAGTAATGTTTCAAATAATTTATCTTTTACCTTTGGTATAGATTTGAGTTCATTGAATGCAGTAGTGATAAAACATTTCAAAATGATATCTTAATAGGCAGCATGGGTTCTGGTGGCTCTGGGTTGGATCTTTATTCCTGTCTACATCTCTGCTGCTGTGGTCACCATGCCTGAATACCTGGCCTTGCGTTTTGGAGGCCGTAGGATCCGCATATATATGTCTGTTTTATCCCTGATTCTCTACATCTTCACAAAAATATCAGTAAGACACAGCTACTTACATTACAGATGCTCACATGGCTGATCTTTTGTCAGAAGTTACAGTGCTCTAGTGTCTGATCTTCTGTGTGTTTGTCAGACAGATATGTTTTCAGGGGCGTTGTTCATTCAGGTGTCACTGGGCTGGAATCTCTATCTGTCTACAGCTATATTGTTATTGATTACAGCTGCTTACACTGTGGCAGGTACGCGCGCGCACACACACACACACACACAGATTAAGATGCCAATTTGAAGTCCTACTGTATGTCATGATGTTCATTGGTGAAAAGTTGAACCCCAAAGTAGTAGCTGAGTTTGCAGATTTAATGGAAAAATTATGAAAATAAGAACAAAACCAAACCCAAAAGTGTCCTGCCAAGAATCACAAATACAGAAAACCACAAAGAACTGACAGGAGTAGATGTGAGGAGCTGATGTCTAATGGAAGAAAGTGAGAGGCTTAAATACTGGGAGGTGGACTGCTAGATAAAATTAGAACTAATGAGCTAATTGATTGCAGGTGAGAATGGTGAGCAGGAGCCAGGCTGAGGGGCGGGGCAAAGGAAACTACATAGATATACAGGGGAACACAAAAAAAATGAAGGCCATAACATAAGAGCTGAAAATAATTCTAAAATTAAGCTAAAAGAAAACAATGAAGTAGAAAAAGACAAAGATGAGGGGAACTATGAAAGAATTAAAACAGAAACAAGGTTGCTCTAAAAATAACTAAGGATCACAGAGCTAAAGCAACTAGGACTAAACAAAGAAATAACCTAAATAGAATCATTAAAGAAAAATGGACATAGATTCAGACATAATAGAAGAACTAAACCCGAAGCAGTGGTGCCCAAAGTGGGTCCCAGAGGGCCAGCATCTTGCATGTTTTAGTCCTCTCCCTGGTGGTAGGCTTTCAAATGAACCATCATTGGATCCAGGTGCGTTAAACTAGGAAGAGAACTAAAACATGAAGGAAGGAGGACCTCCAGGACCCGTAAACCTGGCTGGTAGTCCCAGAGTGGGATGGGAGTGAAGACGGCGGGAGTTCGACCATTGAGCAGTGGAGTGGAATCTGAAGATGACAGAGCACAATCGAAAACTTGCTGATCTTGGGCGACTGGCATAAAACTGGTTTGTGACTGGACTGCCATGGCATCTCAGGTTGACGACGTTGGAGATGATGAAATGGATTTTGGTGATTGGACTCCAGTGCATGGTAGTAGAGGATCAGGAAGAGACCGAAAAGAAGATAATTTATCAGACAACGTAGTAAGCCTTGTTAAAATAGTTCGGATGAAAATAAAGTAGTTTGTAGGAGGATAGTTAGGGAGGAATCTAAACTAATCAAGTTTAGGAAGGAGGATGAAGGTGTTTGATTCAGTCCGTTAGCTCTGTCGAGAGAATTAAAAACAAAGTTTGGAGATCTGACATTTGCTAAGACATTTTCTAAAATAAAAAGGAAAACCATTGTAATTGTGGTGGACAACGCAGGGTGATTTATGGAGGATGTGAGGACAGAATAAAAGCAATAGAATTCGAAAAAGTTAGTCACTAATAATATATGTTACGCAGAAGTTGTGAAAAGAGTGAAGCCAAAAGATGTGATAAGGAAAGTTCAGCCGAATCCAACACCAGAACAAAGACAGAGTGGAACTGAAACTGTTAACAGTTGAAAAGATTCTGCTGTTCATTGCTGATGTAATTAATTATACAGATCAAGTAAAGCACAAAACAGAAAAAATCCAAATAATTGTGAAAGGGGCAGAGAGATTTTTTGGTATATCTTGGGAGCACATAAATAAGAGAGAGTAGGGACAGGACAAACAGGAGGACAGGAAGACAAAAACTGATCGTCTTACAATGGAACGCTAGAAGCCTTATTGCAAATGGACAAGGATTTGCCAGAGAATTTAACGATCTAGATATTATATGTATTCAGGAAACTTGGCTTAAACCAAATCTTGATTTTGGTCTGAAATGATATGAAAGTGTCAGAAAAGACAGAGGGAGGATCTGGAAGAGGGTGTATAACATTCATAAAACAGGGAATTCAATTTAGACTATTGGCTAAAGGAAGAGAGTTAGAATATATTGTTACTGAAATTTGAACAGTAAATGGGCAATTTAAAATAGTCAACTTCTATAATCAATGTAAAAGACTTTCAATATATGTAATGGAGGAACTTGGTGTTCATTTAGAGGGTAAAGTTATTTGGTGTGGGAACTTTAATGGCCGTAGCTCATTATGGAGTCATCAGAATGATCAAAATGGGGATAAAAAGAAAAATGGATGTAAAAAATTTGGTATGTATAAATTATGGAGGTGGAACCAGAATTAATTTGAGACATAATACAGTGTCAAAAATTGATTTAACATTAGTTTCAAATTCTATTGCAGGTGTTTGTTTATGGCAAGTAATCAATAAAACTGTAGGACATGATCATTATCCTATTGTAATTGAAGTAAAGTTAAATCTCGAGAGTTATTGTATAAAAGGGATGGAGAAATGGTGTTTTAGGTCTGCAGATTGGAAACATTCAGGAACAGTAGTGAAATAAAAAATGTTAAAAGTGGAAATGTATAGTAGTATTGATGATTTAAAATTTTCTATATATACTGCTATCTTAGAAGCAACTAAACACATCTTTCAGAATCTGAATGAATTCAAGAAATTGCAAGCAAATGTGAGAAAATGCAAAAAGAGATCATTGGAGGAGTTTTTGTAATTCAGTAGGGAGGGAGACAGATATTTCTAAGGTATGGGCAACAATTAAAAGGATGAATGGGATTAAAAGGATGGAGAAATAACAGCAGTTTATACTTTTGTTAAAATTCATAGTTCTGAAAATATCAGTGAAGAAGGAAAAAAAGGAAGAGAAAAGACAATTTTAGTGTCATGTCCTGTGTTTTTTCCGTGTGTTTATTTGAGCTTTCTGTGTCTGAGTCTCCGTGTTGTCCTGTCTTCCCCTTGATTACTCCCAGGTGTGTCTTGTCTCCATGATTACCCTCTGTGTATTTAAAGCCACCTGTGTCCTTTGTTCCTCGTTGGGTCCTTGTTTGTCTCTTGTTGCCGTTCGTTGTTGTCCTGTCCATTCGAATGACCTGTTTGCTACTGGTGTGAGCCCTGGCTTCCGCTCAACCATGTTGCCTGGCCTGTGGACTACAGTTGACTGTGTTCCTGCACATTTGTTCCCATCAAACCACCTTTTTAACATCTACCTGAGTCTCAGAGCCTCTGCCTCACCACCTCCACCGTATGACATTTAGAGAACAAGGATTTATTACAGCAAATGGGAGATACAAATGATCCGTTGAATATGTTGTTTACAATAACAGAACTGAATAGGGCACTTCAAAATATAAGTTATCAGATCCAGGAAAATATGAAATTTGTTATGTTATGGTTAGTAATTTAAGTGAATCTTCTAAAAAATATTTTATTAGAAATATATAACTGGAGATGGGAGAAAGCGGAATTGCCAAAGAGTTGGAAGGAAGCAGTGATCGTTCCAATCCGAATACCAGGAGAAGATGAGTCAAAACCAGAAAATTATCGGCCGATAGAGTTAACATCCAACTTATGTAAAATAATGTAGAAAATGATGAATGAAAGATTAAAACATTACATGGAAAATGAGGGGCTTACATCCTCTTATCACTGTGGTTTCAGGAGAGGTACAATGGATCCAGTTTTATGTTTAGAGCATGAAATCAGAAAGGCTCACGTGAATAAAGAGTGTTGTGGCAGTATTTTTTGATATTGAGAGAACATATGACATGATGTGGAGGGAAAGGTTATGAATTAAAATTATAAGAATGGGAATAAATGGTCATATGTTTAGATGGATTAAAAAAATTCTAGAAGAAAGACTAATAAGGAAGGATTATTCTGAGAGTTTGAATATAGATAATGGGACACCACAGGGAAGTATAGTAAGTCTGTTATTTTCAGTGGTAGTTAATGATATGTTTAAAGAAGTAGAGGGTGGAATGGGACTTTCACTTTTTGCTGATGTTGGAGCAATGTGGAAAAGAGGAAGAAATTTAGACTTTATTGTAAAGAAGCTTCAGGGAGCAATTTCAGCTGTAGAAAAATGGTCATATAAATGGGATTTAAAACTTTCTGTAGAGAAAACTAAAATAATGTTTTTACAAGGAAAAGAGTTGATGAAAAAATTAACTTAAAATGATATGATAAAGATTTGGAAAGAGTTAAACAATTTGCATTTCTTGGGATGTGATTTGATGAACAAATGACATGGGGTGTGCACGTTAAGAAAATAATCGATAAATGTAGGAAGATGTTAAATGTAATGAGATGTTTAGTTGGAGCAGAGTGGGAAGTTGATAGAAATTCATTAAAAGCTATTTACACTGGGTTAATCAGGTCAGTCTTGGACTATGGGTGTATAGTTTATAACTCAGCAGCAGATACCAACCTCCATAAGTTAAATATTATCCAACATCAGGCTTTAATGATATGTACTGGTGCTGTTAAAACATCTTCAACATTAGCATTACAGGTTGATATGGGAGAAATGCCTCTTAAAGTTAGAAGGGATCAATTATCTTTAAACTACTGGTCAAATTTACAGAGACAAAGAAAATATCATCCAACATCAGACGTGCTTAAACCTGGATGGGAAAAGGAAAAGAAACAAAGAGCTTTGATGGATAATAAATTCTGAAGTTAATGAAATTTATTTCAATCAGTTAGATATATGTCAGAAAGGTCCATTACCTGCAGCACCACCTTGGATCCTTCCTGATGCAGAAGTTGATTTTTCATTATTAGAAAAGAAGAATAAATTTCACATTATGAATAAATATATAGGACAAGAATACTTAAATAAACCTTATAACTATATACACAGATGCCTCAAAAAAATACAGCTAATAGAGTAGGGATAGCATTTATTGTGCCATGGTTTCAAATTAAGTTAGGGAAAAGAATTATTGATAGTCTTCCACCCATTGCTTTTGCAGTTCAATGGGTGGAAAATTCTAGCTCTTCCTTAGTCAGTTTTCAAAATGATCAGACAGTGGACCAGGTATATTAATTGAAATACAACAGACACTTTACAGAATCAATATGATGGGGCTAATAGTAAATTTTGTATGGGTTCCAGCACATCACAGTATGAAGGGGAATGAAATGGCAGACAGGATGGGTAAGGAGAGAACCAATCAGGTAAGGATAGATATTAATGTTAGTTTTAGTATAGCAGAAATAAAGGGTGTAATTAAACCTAAAACAAAAGAGATGGCAAAAGTTATGGATAGAAGAAAAGAAACAAAGTTGGCTTTTTAAAATCAAAAAGAGAATTGGACAAATGAGAAGAACAGAAAGAAACAGGAGAGAAAAAATAATTATTTCACAACTTGGACACACTGGATTGAATAGATCACTATTTTTGATAGAGAAACATCAGACAGGGAAGATGAGACAGTGGAACACATCATTTTGAGTTGTAGGAATTATCTGAGTGCGGCAGACTGGCGACCTGTCCAGGGTGACCCCGCCTCTCGCCCGGAACACAGCTGGAGATAGGCACCAGCAACTCCCAACCCCGTTAGGGAGAAGGGTGGTTATAATAATTATAACAACATAATTATTATTATTTACCGATGATGGGGACCCAACTGCAATTGCTTTTATAGGGTTGCATAATGATTAAACTATTTTCACAAATAATGTAGAAAATGGATGGATGGAATTATCTGAGTCAGAGAAACAAGTTAATTAGGAACCTTAGTAATATGAAATTTGATATTGTTGATTTACTGCAAAAGGACTCGGGAAGCAGAGGATGTCAGGGTATGTTTGATTTTTTTGAAACAGTAAGTTGTATAGTAGGATATAGTTTTTTTTTTTAATTATTATTATTTGTTTTGTCATGTGGTCCACACTCCTTACCAGTTGATGGTGGTAATGCTCACCTAACAATTCTTGCCAACCACCAATAAATATCTAGAAGAAGAAAACCTCCAGGACCACCTTTGGGCACCAAAGAGAGGCTGAAATAAGGAATAACTAGAACGACTAAACAAACACATAATCTAACTAGAATCACTAAAGAAAGGTAGGCATACACTCAGTCCTAGGAACAACTGAATGTAGGATGACAAAATAACTAAGAAATAAACATAACTAGTAAAACTATAAGGGTGAAAAATAAGGAGCATAAGAACAATACAAATTTAACCAAAATAAGTTGCCTCCAATAACAAAATTGGACTAACCCTGAAAAGAAAAACTAAAATGAAACAAACAACCCCCCCAAAAATCCCCAACCCAAAACAGTCCTGACACTGTAGTTCAGTTTAGTGAATTACAATTCAGTCTAATTGGAGTCTGACAAGTCAAGTTCTAATCCAATAACAAGGTCTCTTCCAAAGTATACCTGTACTTGTTTGGGAAAGTCAACAAATGGCTTGATCCAAATGTAAGCATTCATCCACCTGCACAAGTTGACTCAACATAATTATTATTATTTACCGATGATGGGGACCCAACTGCAATTGCTTTTATAGGGTTGCATAATGATTAAACTATTTTCACAAAACGTATTATTCAGTGCGATACAAACTCAAATCTGTATATCTGCAGGTGGTTTGGCAGCGGTCATCTACACTGATGCTCTACAGACTTTAATCATGGTTGGTGGAGCCCTTTCATTGATGTTCATGGGTAAGATGAGCACTGCTGCTTCTCACTACATGCTGTTTTTTTCAAATAATAGTTATAGTGTGAAATAATACATGCAAAAGATGAGCTCATGTAGCAGATGTCTTACCTGAAGACATGGTAATTTTTAGAGTACTCTCCTGCATGTGATTGAGAAAAATTGTCTTTGTATGGATTTATTATCTGTATTTTTTTTAGCTTTCATTAAGGTGGGCTGGTATGAGGGCCTTGTGGATCGTTACATGTCAAGCATTCCCACAGTGACAGTTGAAAACACGACCTGCCATATTCCTCGTCCTGATGCATTCCACATGTTCAGAGATCCTATGTCAGGAGATTTACCTTGGCCAGGGTTAATTTTTGGCCTTACTGTGTTGGCTACTTGGGTCTGGTGTACTGATCAGGTAAGATCATCTACATTCCTACATAGCTGAAGTTCAAAGAGATGTCTTGTTAAGGAATGCTTTAAAGAATAGCAGGTGGTGGCATAATGTGTAGATGGTTGTTGTAGGACTCAAAAGGACAGAGGTGTCCAGTGAATTGGAAGATTTAATAAAAGAATATTGAGAAACAAACTTACAAAAATCCATGTTAAGAAAAGTAGCAGGATGGAACATAAGAACATGAGGCAGAACAAAAAACTAATGGGAGTAGATGTAAAGATCTGGCGAGTAATGGCTGAAGCTTAAATACTGAAGCAATTGAATGCTGAACAAAAGAACGAGGCCGATTAGCTATCTGATTGCAGGTACGAGTAGAGGAAGTAGGAGACACACTGAGAAGAGGGCGAGAGAAAGTGACACAGGAGACAAGTGAGAGTTCAGAGTGACAGAAACTAATCAGAAACAAGCAATAAACATAACTGGAATCACTAAGGGAGAGTTAAAGTGAAAACAAGGCAGAACTATTAAGAAAAAAAACTAAGGAACACCAAAATGACAAAATTCAAAACCAAACAACCCCAGATCCTAACAGGTGGAAACTAAATTTGTATTTTCCCTCACTCTGTTCTTTTACTACTCTTTATATAAAACCATCTTATAATATATCTCTAACTCAAATGTACTTTTTTTTTTTTAATCTTATTTACTAAAGTAAATGACCTAGCTGATTGAAATAAAATATGTAAGAAGTTTGAAACAATCAAGCATCTTAGTAGTTGGCTCACTGTAGCTATGTTTCAATTTCATTAATACAGCTGAAATAACAATTGTGACAAAGCTTTCCGTAAAAAATGGAGTTCCTAACCAGCTTAATGTCTGAACTAGTTTTTGTTAAGCTTCTGATTGGTAGTCTGTTAAAGAAAGTGAGCAATGAGAGACTAGTAAAATAAATAAAACAATATTGCTAACATCCTTGTCCCTAGTGGGGTTGGGAGGGCTGATGGTATCAATCTCCAGCTAACTTTCTGGGCGAGAGGCAGGGTCACCCTGAAAAGGACGCAAGTCTGTCGCAGGGCAACACAGAGACAGACAGAACATGACTGATAACAACTCAGCATTAATGAAGTGAACTAGATCAGTGAAATAGACCAGGAACTACAATATGACATAAATAAAGGGTGAGGCAGCTGTTTAGTACAAGTAAGAAAGTTTATGAGAATTTTTGAGAAAAATCTGCAGTGAACTCTGTTATGTAAAGTGTGGCGATCTGGTGGTTTTACGTCAATTTTCATAGTAATTCTCAAGAAACTGATTGATACAATTTGGCAGTAAACAGATAAAAACTACATCAACTTGATTGATAAAATATTATTTAAGTACACTTAGAATTTAGTCTAGAATCTAGAGAGCCACATAAAAAGCTTTGGTGGACTAGATTTGGCCCGCCAAGAGGAAATGCATCATGAACACAGTGTTTAAACTAAGGTGTTATAAGATGGAGAGAAATCAGAACTGTGTGAAACATCTACTGACTAAGACTGCTTTTTATTACATAGAAAAAGCAATAACAGAAATAAAAAGAAATTAAAAAGTTTGAACCTTGACACAAAAATAAGTAATCAGAAGATCAATAATGTAAGAAAATAAAAATCAGAAGTTTAATGATTGTTTAATGGTGAAAAAAATATATGATTCTAACTTTATGCTGATGCAGGTCATTGTTCAGAGGTCACTGTCAGCCAAATCCTTGTCTCATGCTAAAGGAGGCAGCGTTTTGGGAGGGTACCTAAAACTGCTGCCCATGTTCTTCATTGTGATGCCCGGCATGGTAAGCCGAGCACTCTTCCCAGGTAATTCTGTGTGCTTCTTTCATGCCATACACCTGTTTTCTTCTTCTAGTTAAGAAGACTTGACATTGGACAATTAGTTTTAGACATAAATGTGCTGGTAGTTACTCAAAGATGAAATTGGATTCCATCAGTGGAAGTGAAGGTTAATTTATTTAAGTTGGAAAAAACTACCCTTCTCAATTGATTTCTTTATTGTTCATGCAAATAAATAAACCATATTTCCTCTCCTCTGTTGGTAGATGAGGTTGGATGCGTGGATCCAGCACTGTGTCAGAGAATATGTGGCGCATCCGTTGGCTGCTCTAACATTGCTTACCCCAAACTAGTGGTAGAATTAATGCCTATTGGTGAGTCACAGAAAAATGCACGCACCTCATATACTGTCTATGACTTTAACATGTCACCTAAGAACTGAGCTAACTTAATTTTATCAAATTTTTTTGTGTTTAACAATCAACAGTATGAAAATTTAAGCAGCAAGAGAATCTGTGTGTGATTATCAAGAGGAGGATGTGAGACACCAAACCCAACAGTATAGATGACCTAATGAATACTATTGAAGCCAGCTGGGCTTCTATCACACAGTGTATATATACACCGAGAGAGAAAGAGAATGAGTTTAAAATTGCCTTTATTTTACACTCCTTATGTCAGACAACAACAAAAACCAATCATAAATGCTAACTCAACAAAAAAGGAAAAACGAAAGATGCTTCATCCAATGTACATAAAACATCATTAATACCCCACTTGCATACAAAACCATCAATATTCTTTGTCAACTAAAAAAAGTCAAACTCCACACGAAATCAACCAATTATCAATCTCTGAAATAAAACACAAAGGTCATCTGTTTGATGACCGGATGACCGTTCTTTTTGTTTCTCCTTGATAACCATATTGCAAGTTTCGCAGTTCCAAAAATAAAATTTAAAAGAATATGAATAGACTTCTTTCCTGCACAATACCGAGGACCATAAATTAAAATACAGTTCGAAAACAGTTCACCAAAACCACCAAACAAATGACCTAAAAGAACAAACAGAATTCAATCTTGAACATTCAACAAATAAAAGAGATAATGTTTCATCTTTAGAACAATAACAGGAAACACTAACGCCAGGATCAAGGTGTGCCAGATACGTGTTTGTAGCTATGGCCCCATGTACAATCCTCCACTGGAGGTCACCCACCCGTTTCTCAACGGGGGGGTTGTACAGGGACTGCCAACAGCCTCCCGGGTTAGAGCTGTAGTCAAAAACCTCAAGCCACTTCGATACCCTCACTTCTGCCAGAGAGCGTAGATTCAGCACCTTCATGCAGACTCGATACAAAACTTTCTTCTCCAGGCCTTCAAAACGACCCAACGGGGTGTCTTGGAGGGACAACAACAACTCTGGCTCATTCTGCCACTGATCCGCTGCAGAGAGACGATCAGGGAAGGAAACATGTACTCATCTTCCCATTGGTCAGACAGAGTACTGTTAACAGCAAACGCTCTGATGGAAACTGGCAGAGACGCACATGTTTCTTCTTTCAGCCTTAATGCAAGTCTGTTGGACTGTATGTCAGAAATCATTAGACTATCCACAGACAGCTTCAACAAATGACCCAACTTCACATGACACTTCGTCAAGACAAGTTTTATTCACGCTTTGCGCATGAATAAAATTAGCACGAACAGACCATCATCATGGAAAATGCAAGAAGAAATTCATATGACGCAGCTTTCAAATGAAAAGCAATTGAGCTGGCCGATAAAGAGGGAAACAGAGCTGCTGCACGTAAACTTGGCACTAACAAATCCATGGTGAGACGCTGAAAACAGCAGTGGGAAGAACTGGAGCACTGTAGAAAGACGAAAAAAGCCTTCAGAGGTAATAAAAGCAGGTGGCCCAAACTGGAAAACATTCTTGAAGACTGGGTGAACACACAGAGAGCAGATGGCCGAAATGTTTCCACTGTGCAGATCAGGCTGAAAGCAAAAACAATCGCCACCGAAAAGAAAATTCAGGATTTCAAAGGAGGACCGTCATGGTGTCTAAGATTTATGAAACAAAAAGGTCTGTCCATCAGGACACGTTAACTCTGTGTCAGCAAATTTTCACAAATTCATTCAAACAAAGATAGAGAATTCCGTTGGACCAGACGAAACCATAAATAAATATGAATCATAAATCTGACGTTTGACCTGCACCTCACCAGGACCGTCAACAAGAAAGGTGAAGCATCTGTCACACTGAAAACAACTGGCCATGAGAGGATGCAGTTCACCTGTGTTTTGGGCTGCACTGCATGCAGGCTGAAGCTTACACCAATGGTAATTTTTAAGCAAATTACTGTGCCAAAAGAAAACCTCCCGAAAGACATTGTCGTGAAAGTTAACAGAAAAGAGTGGATGTTAGAGAGCCTAATGAAAGAAAGGTTGACAGAGTGTTAAAAGCATTACTCGTTTTGGACAGCATGAGGGCCCACATTACAGATTCTGTGAAAGCAGTTGTCAAAAGGACAAACTCCATTCCAGCTGTGATTCCTGAGGGCATAACAAAGTATTTGCAGCCACTTGACATTAGTGTGAATTGTGCATTTAAAGTGGCCCTCCGAGTTGAATGGGAGGCTTGGATGACCAGTGGCGAGAAATCGTTTACCGAAACTGGCTGCATGCGAAGAGCAACAAGTCTGCCAGTAGATCCTGACAGCATGGACAGTGCGAAAAAAATCCACCATCACCAACAGGTTTCAAAAAGCTGGTCTGCTGTACAACGGAGAGGACAGCACAAGCTCAGGAGTGAATTTTCCTCAGGATGAGAGTGACACCGACAACGAAAGAGAGACTGAGAAATACTCAAGTAATTCTGGCTTAAAATGATGAAACGGAAGTAGTGTACAAAAATATTTATTTATTCCTTCATTCATTGTTTTACAATATTAAAAATATACTTTATTATTCTAATTCTAAAACCTGATAGCGCACAAAACACAAGACAGAAGCAATCATATTTAAACAAAAGTAACTGCAATTCAAGTTAATAATCATGCAATTAACACCAACTAATGTTAGACAAAAAAAAAATAAACACAAGAAAAAGAAAGAAATCCCAAGTTGCGTCAGCCCCGCCTTATGACACGGTGCCCCATCAGCTGATTTAAAATAAAACTATCATTCCGGTTCTGTGGTGTCTATGCTACCATTCCAGCTCTGTAGGACAGCCTATTAGCCATTTAATGAGCCTCTAAGAAAGTGCACGTAGGTGAGAGCATAAAATACAACAGCGGCAATCTGCAATACCCAAAAACAATAAGTTTTTTGTCAACCATAATAAAGCCAGAAGGTAAAATTAAAAACTAGTACCTCAGAAACACAGAATACATTCAGATGCCGCAGTGAACTGCTGAAATACTCCCCAAACAGCAACTGGAAATCACGTGAGAAAATCAGCAGCAACAATAAAAACGAACTGACATTTCACAGGACTAGCAACAGGTAAGATCCATTTACCTTATCCATAATCCCAATCCTGGACCGAAGAGCACAGCACCAGTTCAGCCACGATCCAACTGTGCAGAACAATGGACCTGACACACACTTAAGTTGGCATTCGCACCCGGTGCCTATATACACTAATGAGCCTGGCTAACCAGAAGTGACATGTTGCATTCAAGAACCTGAAATGGGTAGGAATTTACAACTTCATATAGACAGCCTCCAACTAATATACCACCCGGTTACACACATATAATATATTAACTTTGCATTAACAAATACAAAGCGGGACGAATCATCTGGGAAATGGTGGACGGAGAGAGTCCTAGTGAAACTAATTGTATATCAGACAAATTCTGGGTTTATGTCTGCTTATTAAGCCCAAAAAACTCAACCCATGACTCATTAAATCTACAAGCGACATTAAAAGAAAAACATCCCCAAAGCTGCTTATAATAACCGGACTTGGCGAGCAAAACTCAAAATAGTTCCTGTTTTTACAGCAATAAAATCTCCGTCTTCCCTCCATTGTTTATGTTTCTGACGCTGCTGATACTGTCGCATAGAAATGGTAGTCACTCCCCAAGACGTGTAGAGGAAATACAATTAAATTCCAAAAGAAAATGGTAACGCACAGTGATTTCGAGAAGTAACTGTATTCTCACTACTGGATTAGAAACAGCAACATGTTAGATTATTCTTTATTGAAAAGTCGTCCAACATCAGTAATGCTTTACTGACATATCATGACCAGAACTACAACATGCAGGATGCCGGCACATGAGGACCAACATTGGGGACCCCTGCTTTAGATCAATGTTAGATTCATTGGCTCTTTCCTTTGGTTTGTTATTTTGTTTGCATTTCCTTTTAAATCTTGTAAAGCACTTTGTATTGCCGTGTTGCTGAAAATGTATTGTATAAATAAAATTATCTTTTACTTTAAATGAGTTTTCATAGTAACCTCCAATTATGAGAGGTTACTATGAAACCTCTAACAGAAATTTAAGATCATGTTGCACTTTTAGAGTTGGATGGGCTCATATGTCTGTGAACTCCAAAGTGGAAAATGGGCTCCAGCTCATTTCAGAATGCATAATAAGTGATGCAGTCATTGGAAATAATCATGGTTCCACATGCGTGCGGTCGATTTCAACATGTTGGTGTTTTCAACCTCCTTAGTGCTATTTATTAGTCAAAGGCTTCATTGTTTGTCATTGTGTACCCTAAAAAATTGTGATGTAAATTTTGATGTGTTATATATGTGTGCTTCTCAATACATTTTAAAATAGTTCATCTTGACAATGCTAATATTTTTGTTTTTTTGTTTTTTCAGGTTTACGTGGCCTCATGCTGGCTGTAATTTTGGCTGCTCTGATGTCATCTTTGACATCAATTTTTAATAGCAGCTCCACAATATTTACTCTGGATCTCTACCACAAAGCAAGACCAAGAGCTTCAGAGTTGGAACTTATGATTGTTGGAAGGTAGGGATGAAAATTACACCTCAAATCCAGAAAGTTAATTTGGACAAAAGAGATTAAATGTCAGTGTCTAAACTGTCTTTCTATCAGAAAACAAGCAATTTTTTCCCCTACATTCAATAATTTTTGCTGCACAAACAAAACTCACAGTGCTAAATGTTTACTTATGCACCCCATATCCAAGACATGTTGAGTTACATGATGAGGTGTATGTTGATATAGGATCAGGAGTAATGAGAAATAACATACCAGCTATTATTATTTATTTTTACATTCTTCTACAGGCTTTTACTAATATAGATTAAAAATCAGTTCAACAAAAAGAAGTCAAATGGTTATTATCTGTCTGGTGCCCAGGAAGATCTTGAGCATGTTGGATGAAAGCTTACTGTCATATTGACTTCAACCAAAATGCCGCAATAATAACACTACGTCTATGTTCAGGATTTTCGTCCTCGTCTTGATGTGTGTTAGTCTGTTGTGGATTCCAGTTGTCCAGACAGCCAACAGTGGACAGCTTTTTGAGTACATCCAATCTGTGACCAGCTTTCTAGCCCCACCAATTACTGCTGTCTTTCTAATGGCAATCTTCTGGCCTCGGGCCAATGAGCAGGTATGTCCCTGACAGATGTACACATCAAAAAAATAACCATAAATGGCACTAAAATGATGTTAACTCAGGAATTTCCAGTCCAGTTCTCATTTACCAATGCTTTGCATGATTCCAATGTGTTTCTTTTGTAAACCCCTTGACTCAACATGGCAAAATCTAACTCATCTAACCTCCACAACAAACCTTCACAATGTTATCCTTGTAGGATCCTCCTCTTGTCCTAACAGGGTCGCAGATGGGGGCTGGTGCCACAATCTCCAGCAGTCATCAAGTGATGGGGGTACATTCTGGATAAGTTGCCAATCTATCGCAGCAGGCATGTGCAGAGGGGGGGATGGAGAGGGCATGAGTCCTCACCCATTTGATGCCCCAAGTCCCCTTTTTGAGTCTTCTTTTTTTCCAATAATTTATTCATGAGCTGGCAAAGATGTTGAGGTCAGGGAATATGTTTTGTCTGCAGCCATGTAGGCAGATTAGTTCGTGTCTCATTAAGTCTATTCTCCCTAAAATAGTCTCTGATAAAGTGGTATCACCTAACAGCAAGTCCTTGAAAGGTCAGCCATATAATTAGAACACTTCCGGAATGGCTTGTTTACATAAAATCCAGGAGATTTGACATAGCCAGGCAGCCAAGGCAGACATAAGGGAACCAGATTCAGAATAAACATTCTCTTTTGATCGGGCAGATTTAACACTTTCATCTGCCCTACAGTCTCAACCAGTAGATCTCTGTTAATTCCAATCATCTAAATTAGTGAGGTTGTTTCCACCGGGCCTGAACTAGCAAGTTCTCAAAGATCGATTCCTTTCCGCTGGTGAGGTTTAGCGTCAAAAGACTGCCTGCGAAAGATTGGAATCCAACTTGCCCCTCTGTCCCCAGCATGTCAGTCTGAGTGTTCGCTAGTCGGCCCAATCCGTCACAAATTTGTCAATATGCCAGGTAGCTCCAAACAGCAGAAATCCAAATAAATCCAGGATATATCCCTGGGTGTGTTCCCACTGGACAAGTGGGCTCTTCTTTGCCCAGGCTTCTTATCAAGAAAATTTGATAAATTGCATTGAGAGACCAATTAACCAGATCCATAGTTTATAGATTTGGAGGAAAGAAGAAAGGCCCCAAAAAAGTAGCACATAAACAGAGCAAGCAGGGTAAAAATGAGTAGGGAGGGGAACGGAGAACAAAAGTGTCCGCCTTCAGAGATAGAGACAAAAAAAAAAAAAAAAAAATCATCTATACCCAGACATTTTTCCTAACCCAAAAACAACACTTCTCCTGGTGCCCACACATGTTCCATGTTAGAAAAATAGTCAGCACAATTTATCTCACACACATACGTATGCACACACACCTAACTTAACCAAAATTAATCGAAAAACAAACAAATGACATGCTCCAGAGCAGGAACAAATGGTTACCAAAAGACCAGGCAGGAGGGAAGAGTTTGACAAAGGCTCTTCCCTCCACATAGATAAGCTTCCTTTAAGAGTCCTGGATCCTGACTGGTCCTCTCAGATTCTTTTCCATTTGTTCATAGTTGAGAATTCTAACTCGTCTCTTAATTATCACCAATCTACATTCTGTGTATGTAACAAAAAAACCAACAGCAAACACAGTTTCACAGAAAATCAAGGCATAAAACATGGGAAAAGGTTGCGTGAGGTGGAGTTTATTACATATGTACTATCACAAAAGTGAAGTGATCTGTAGTTTGTCAGAGATACCCAGACCAATCCAGAAATAAAATCCGACCAGTGATAGTGGGAGGTAGTGGTAAAGCACAAGCATAAGGATGGATAGTGTACATGAATAGTCGTGATTTTTTCGGTCTTCCTCTGGGACTGAACAAAAGCGTCCAGTCTCCAAATCCAAAGGCAAAGTGCCAGATCTGAACTGGGCACACATGGACCATTAATTTTTAGACAAGTTCCATGATGCATATGGCTGAAGACCATTGGCATCCTTTAGTAAAATATAAGTAGGTAAATTTGGTTTATGGCAGTCCCTGGCGCAGGAAGCTGACCTCACAAGGAAGGTCCAGCGGCTGTCCACAGCGCTGAAGGCAGGACCCACGGCAATGAGGAGTCTATAGCGCCGCCTGGAGGACGTTGTGGGAGGAGCACTGGGGAACTCGGGAGGAGCAGCAGGGAACAACAAGAGCACAAGGCCCACTAACTGGGGTGGTGAACCCATTGACTGAGGCGGAAGGCCACTCTGCCAGCCACGCCGCCTGGAAACCCACGGTCGTGGGAACTTTGGCAGGAGTTGAGACTCAAGAGATGGCTGAAGCAGCGGCAGGTGAACCGGCACCGTTGAGAGCTGGAGCTGGGTCCAGAGATGTAAGGAAGCAGGAGCTGGGGTGGCAGAGCTCTTTTCTTGCACTAACTGGTCATACTGTTCAAAAACTATCTCCAACATAAACGAGTCTTTCTTGAATTGCTTGAACAGGTAAATGAAATCTTCTTCGGAATTTATTTGAAAAATAAATTCCATGACGGAGAAACATTGGTGGTGACTGTCGGGATGTGTGTCTGGATCTTCGCCTGGTTGTAGTCCGATTTGAGACCCAATTCCTCCAGCAGCAGCAGAGAAGGCAGGATCTATACATCCCTCGGAGCCAACTCCAGCTGCTGCTGGATCCATTCTTTGCGTTCCATCTGGTCTTGAAAAGCTGCAACATCGCCGTACTTGTTGGTCTGGTCCTTCTGTCACGATTTGGTGTGGAGGTGGTGAGGCAAATGCTATGAGACCCAGGTTGCAGTGAAACGATGGTTTTAATGGTGAAGATAGATCCAAAATGACACAGTGCAACACAATCCAAAAAATTCAAAAACCTGGCAGCACAGCAAAGCAGAAATCTAAGCTCAGCACTGACAGCACAGGCCTAACGAATGGACAGACAAGTAAAACTGGTGCAACAAACGACAAGGACCCGATGAGTAACAAAGGACACAGGTATACACTGAGGGTAATCACAGAACAAGACACACCTGGGAACAATCAAGAGGAGACAGGACATCATAGAGATTCTAAGGACACAGGAACTCAAAAACAAACACAGAAAAACACAGAACATGACGGGCAGATATCAACTGCCCACTTACTTTTATAAACTTCAAAATAAAACTGTTTAAGCTGTTGAATATTACATCTTAATTTATTTTTATAAATGTACTGAAAAGCTTCCACCTCAAATATTTTCTCAATTTGTCTGGCCCAAGTATACGTATTTATGAAATCTCTGAGCCCACCACAATCTTTCTTGGCTCAAATATGCATCTTTCTATTCTGTCCAAACCAAGTGTAACCATCAAATTTAATTGTGTTTTGTCAAGTTAGGTAAGTCTTATTGAGTGAAATAAAGTCTGCATTAAAACTTCTCTGTATTAACTGTCTAAGTTCCGAGCTTGTTTCGGTAAATCCGTTTATATCCCAATGTACAAGAGTACATTGAACATAACTTGCAGGCTGAGCTGGGGAACTTCAAACCTCATCTGACCGGGAGAATTCCATATTGTTACCAACAGTACCAGTTCAACCATCAGCTCCATTGCCAGTTTGAATCGCACCCGTTCCAGATTGTCCTCTGTCATTTTGTTGTTTTCTGACTGTCTTTTCCTGAAATGTAGAACTGATGGCTAGAGGGTAGCTGATCCAGTAGTGTTTTAAAGTTTAGTTCAGTAAGCCGTTCAGTGTGTGTCTCGGCTGAACAAACGTAAACATTTGTATTTAGCCTTACCTCTAAACAACTGTTTCTTCCGTAACTATGCAAGTCCAAAGGAGGTCATATAGAGCAATTCAGTAGTTTTGTCAGATTGGTATCTGATGTATTTGTTAATCTGCATATTTGTTTCCTAGGGGGCATTTTGGGGTCTGATAACAGGCCTGGTGATGGGACTGGTCCGCATGATTCTGGAGTTCTCCTATACAGCACCATCCTGTGGTCAGCCTGATCATCGGCCCTCTGTTTTAACTGATATCCATTACCTTTACTTTGCTCTCATCCTGCTGGCTCTTACATGCCTAGTAATTATTACTGTCAGCTTGTTGACTGCTCCAATACCAAAAGAAAATGTAAGCTGCATTTATTCATTTTATTTTTAGATGTGAGAACTGAAGATGCAAACAAACAACATTAAATAGGACATGTACTTCCATTGATTTTCAATGTGCTTCTGGGTGGCGAGTACCTGTCTCCAAAAGGTAGCCGCAGAGAGTTGGAACTGAAATATCCCAAGTTGATGACAGGGAAATGCACAGGAAAAACAATCATGTGCGCACACACCATCATCAGACAGAATAAGCCATTGGCTCAAATGGTCAAATTGCTCAACTTACCCCAAACCTGCCATTTCAACTTTATTTATGTCCACAACTAAAATGGTGTTTATGACCTCATGTTCTAGCTCATACATAGCACAATTGATATATAAAGCAATTTTTAAAAATGTCTATTATAATCTAAACACAATTCTTATGAAACTCATAACACTAAATTTACTTTCAAGAGTGAAAGAGAGTTTGTAAGAAATAAAAGTCTAACCACTTTATCCATGAGGGTATTTCCTTCACAAGCTTCACTAAAAGATGCCTTCCTCCTAACTATTTGGAAAGTATAAAAACATGCTCAATGGTTTTACAGTTTCCTAGAAACAAGGGATGGCTCAACTTACTCCCTACCCCCCTACATCCCAGTTAATCCTAGTGATGAAAAAGTGCATTAAGCTGTTTATTACTCAAATTAGTTTCAAAATTATTTGTCTCTTGACAATACTCCATAGATTCTCTACGGGGTTCAGGTCAGGCCAGTCTGCTGGCCAATAAAACACTCTAACACCAGGTTATTCAATCAGCTTTTGATGCCTTTGGCAGTTGGGCCAGGTTCCAAGACCTGATGAAAAATTAAATCAGCATCTCCATAAAGCTTGTCAGCAGAGCAAATCATGAAAATGTCCTAACAGTTGACTGCATTGACTGTGGACTTTAGAAGACACAGTGAACTAACACCAGCAGATGGCATGGCATCTCAAATCAAGGCCACAGGTTCTGGAGGTGGGACCCACAACTGGATGCTCCAACCATTAAATTGTGGACATTGATATTTTTTTCAAACTGGGACCTGTTTATGTGGTAAAATATTTTTCTTTCAGACTCAACTTCTGAGTTTGAGTTTGTTGTGCAACTCCAGTAAAGGAAAAAACACTACAGACAAATTACACAGCTTCAGTCTGTCCCTATTTACTGGTTCAAGCAGATTCCAGCACTTTGTTGTAAAGAAATGTCAGCACAAAGTTTTTATGATGTTGAATTTTTTTGAATATTTGTAAAAGGAAATCTTCCAAAAATGTCCCGAATATATCAAACTTCTTAATTGATACATGTATTAACTTAGTGCAAGCATTAAGACAGAAACTTGCTCTAAATTTCTTTGGTTCAGCTCATTTCTCACTGCTTTACCTCTCCTGTGCAGCTCCACAGACTAACCTGGTGGACCAGATTTAATCTTGAGCCTCGCATCGACCTCACAACTCCTCAAAGGGCACCAGATCCAGAGAACTCTGTTTGCTCTGAGACTGAACAGTCTCTACCACCTACATGGAAAAGAGTTGCTCTATGGCTCTGTGGCCTGAGTAGTCCAAGCTCACAATCTGCACCACCAAATACACAAAGCAATGACCTGAACTTTCTGCATGAGAAACCTGTTTGGAGGAAAGTCTGCAATTTTAATGCTGTGCTGCTTTTGGCTTTTAATGTGTTTCTCTGGGGATACTTTGCATAAAGTTGTGCTTAGAACTTGTAGCATTTTATCTCAGTATCTATGGGGGAGTTATCTCTAATGTTGAGACAAATTGTAAGGTGGAACTAAAATTATTGTCTTGTGTCAGCAAACTATATGTGAATGTGATGTTTCAGTATTCAAACACTTGATGAAAAGCTAAAATTTATTATTGATAAATTCAATGTATACAGAATAAAACCAGTTCTATAGATGTATAATAACAGTATAATTGACAATGCCTTCACAGTTTCCTAGAAACAAGGGATGGCTCAACTTACTCCCTACCTCTACATCCCAGTTAATCCTAGTGATGAAAAAGTGCATTAAGCTGTTTATTACTCAGTTTCATTTTTGATTTGAAAATCCACCTTGAAAATTGTTTTTAATAAAGTGTGAGACCAAATCAAATTCTCCATTTGCCATTTTGGGCATAAAATAAAAATAAATTTGCAAGTATTATTGTGTGCAAAGCAGATTGCTGAAGACTTAAGACGTCATTGTGGGCCTTCTAGCCTCCCAGTGAGGAGAATTGGACAGCTGATGGAATAAAAAACACTGTTCATTTCCATATAGTTTAATTAACGTAGGCTTACTTTACTGATTTAGAAAGTCTGGGCATATTAGATTACTCCTGTCAACACATGGACATATCTGGTTTTGTGAAACATAGGAAACATGGGAATTTGTGCAGCCAAGAGAAACATTACAGGCAAAGAGAATAGACTATTGGAATAGTTTTTCACTGGTCTGAAGCAATGTTCCCTCTAATTTTTCATGTGTCTGGGCATTTTTGGGTATATACCCAGATACATGAAGCTTGTGTAAATACACAAGCTTCCTGAGTACACTGAGGACCACTGTGGGCATCATCAGTGTGCATGGCGTGGCCACGCCATTACACAAGTATTACATTTGTTATAAATCTGGGATCATAGAAAGTTGCATGTCTTATTAAAAGAATCAGATTACATCAACAATTTTCATTTGTTTGCTTTTAATTTAAGTGATTTGCCCAATTAAAAAGAAAAAAAAAAAAGAAAAATTAAAACATTGCGGTTTATGAGATACATACTATCTTATAAGTAAGAGTCCTGCTTTAGCCAGGGTGAAAAATGAGACATTACACCTTTCAGACATAACTTTTTGTTCAGATTAAAATGTTCACATTTTGCACAATAAAATGTTTTCTGTAGCTTGTGATACAGTATAAATTCTTGTAAAATATTTAAATATACAGTTTTTTCACATCTGGCCTTCTCACTTCTCCAGTGGTTGTACACCTTGCCCAGGTTTATGGGTCAGTCTGCTTCTTGCTTTATGTACTTGAATTCAGCATACTGACTGTTAATGGCCTCCATAATCTGTGGGTGGAGAATAGCCTCATACTTCTTTGCCAGTGTGCAAATGTCTTCTTATTCATAACTCAACGCTTCAATATCAAATGCAGACCATTCCTTTAATTCATGCTCTGAAAAACGAACATCAGTAGAGTAATAAAAAGAGTAATCTCATCAGTAACGCGGTCCCTCCACTGCACACCGTCCTGTTCTTCTAGTTGCACAAACTGACAGACATTTGATCTTAGAAGTGCATTTCTTTATTTTGCTGTGTCTTGGTGAGTGGACGTCCCACTGAGACATGATGAGGCGTTATCTTTCACGTCTCTTAACTCCGCCGCACTATTCTCACCTGCACTGTGCCACAGCGCGTATGACCACGTGATGATTGGTCACATGGTCCGTATCGTATCATTGGCTGGATTCCTGTCACTCACTGAGTTCGATCACAAAGTAGTACAGAAAAAAATGTTATTGGTCCAAACTGATGTCTGAGCTCAATGTCCAGTTTACGTTGGACTTTATTTTATGCACTTGACAGATTTTCTTGTGCGCTGAGAATATGCAAGCAGTGCGCGATTGCGCAGGCGCGCAGCTTAGAGGGAACATTGGTCTGGAGTCATATTCTAATTCTGAATGCCATATTTTTAGTAGCTGTAATCACAAATGCATAATTAACAAAAAACTAAAGGATTTCAAACACCCATCTATGTGTAATTCATCTATATAATCTGTTTAACTTAAAGTTTCAGAAATAAATGAATATTGCAAAATTATTTTTATTCCAGAAATTTCACATAAAAGCCAACTAAATGATGATAATGCACTTTATTTAAAAAGTAACAATGCAAAACTCAAACGTCACTATTTGATGCGCTGTATCAGATTTTAGCAAAAAAGCTCATTTGCATTTGCAGGCAAAATTTTTGGGAACACTGTATTATAATTTCAAATACACCGTGTTTAGTTGTTTTCTTTTGTAGTGAATCATTCACAAATTCATCAAGGTGCTGAAACTCTGCCTAAGGTTTTTTTTTTTTTTTGTATTTTTAAGATTCTGTTTTATTTGTATGGAAAATGAGAAAAAAACTCAATTGAAAGTAATTTTTTATTGGAAAAAAATATAAATGTGATAAACATTTCATACACCACTCTGTCTCATGTTAATTTCCAATCAGAATATTATAATGCATATAAATCCCAGACAGCATTGGACAGTGCACACGACAGCCAAGATGTTGTCATCCACAGAAAACAGCATTAAGAAACATGAAGTCCGACCACAGACTGACAGAGACGGGTTTTTTGGATTACGAACGCTTGAATTTCAGAAACGGTAGATTTTCAAACCTGAAAAGAATAAATCTTTTACTGACACATAAAGCAAGTTCAGCACTGCTGTACTTGCTTTATTCAGATTACGTGTTCACCCAGTGATTTTAGGTGACTGCCATAATTCTGAGAATTTATTTCACAGATAGTTCTTCATGACACAGGCATAAGCCAAGATGGCCCTGGAGAAAATATATTTGGCCATGGTCAAGATGAAAATGGTTTGAAGCACTTAAAGGAAGAACACAGAATCCACAGATTAAATAGCCCAGCTCCTTGATTGAGAGAAACAAAAAGTACACCATGCACATACCTGGTAGTTTAAATTTAAATAATGAAACTATTAGAGTGCTCTTTTACACCAAGAGTGTAAAGCAGGTCTTCAGTGTAAAGACAGAAACTTAATGATCCAAATTCTATTTTCTATGTCCAGAAGATAAACTTTACTACAGTTCTAGACTGCCACCACCATTCTAGGTTCAGATTTTTTTGTAGATTCATTAAATAAAATCTCTATATAAATTGAAATTGCAACCTGTAAAAAAATATAATTAAAAAATAAATGCATTCTAAATAAAGATATTTCTGATGCTTTTTGTTTAGAAGCTATCATACAGGTGTTAGCAGCAATTTTAAAAATGATTATTTCTTGAAGATTCTTCTTTTCTGGCAACTTCTTTTTAGTTATTTCTTTGTCTGCTTTAGCAGTCTTTCTCTTATAAGGATAAAAAATAATGGTATTGTATTGGACTTCTATTGACAGCTCTTGCCTATATGATAGGACACAAGAGGAAAAAATTGCTTGGTTAAGCTGACAGTTTCTTTGGAAAATGTTAAAATTGAATTCATCAACTTTTACTTTACACAACCAAATCCACATTCTTTCCTGCTTAGTGAGATATTTCCAAACACTGAAATACCCAAAGCTTATTCCCCCTTTCACAATAACACCACCACCACCACCATCAGCCTTCTTAACTAAAAAATGACGAAACAAACAAATACACACATTCTCCTGGGCTGCCAAGACTAAAACCCCCTGAGGGGGAGCAGCCTTTTTTACCAGGATAGCATCTCCAGGCAAAATGCCTTGAGGTGAACCTGGGCCCCACTCCTGTACCTCATCCTTGAGTAACACGTAATTTCCACCAAGATTTTGCCCATTTAATGTACAGCCTTCCACAGAGCCCTGGGAGAAAGTTGGACTAGGCAGCAACACAGTGGTTCGGAGTGAACCGGTGGGGCTAACTGGACTTATAGGACTTTGAGGGCCCTCAATGTCCTGGATAACAAGCCCTGAAAGGGAACTTTGGCTTCTTCCATAAACCAATCCAGACGTACTCTTTGAATCATTGATAACATAGAGTCCTGGAAACGTGTTTGCATGGGTTCCATCCTCCAGCATAAATGTGTTCTGTACATTAGGTTGAATTATGTAATGCATTGGTTGCAGTACAGGGCTAGCGGTGTAGTAAACTGGTGGCTGCTGTAATACAACTGTCTGAGCTGGATAAGAAAGTTTAGCAGAATGACTAATGTTAGAACTACTGGAGTGAGGGAGAGTTGTGGTTGTCAACTGCTTGCTTGTTGACTCTTTTGTTGCTGTACTGACATGAGATTGAACAACCTTTGCAGATGATACTACCTTTTCAGCGTTAACATCAACATGCTTTGTCTGAATTTCATGGTTAAATTTAGGTTTGAAGACAGGCTCTGTGATATCAGTGGTGGTTTTGACAGATCCTGATGCCTTTTGTATCACCATTGTTTTTGGTGTTGGTGTAGGAGGCGAGCAGATCTCAGCAAGTGTCCTGAACTTTGGTCCAAGGTCAGTGAGAAAGTTCAGGTCATTGTCAGGTTCTAAGATGCTGCAGCTCCCCACTGAACCAGCAGAGGAGCCCTTGCCCTCAAAGTCATATTCCAAGAGGATGTCTTCAGATGGCACTGTAATTGTAGATTTCTGTTTGGGGAAGAGAAACAGAACAAGGATTATTGACAATGTTCTAAAATAACAATGTTTATTCAAGAGACTTAATAAGATCAAAATAAAGTCAGTAAGTTACCTGGGAGAAGTAATCATTGAGAAAAACACCAGGAAGGGCTATGTCCTCAAAGCAACCTAATTGATGAATACTTTGTGTTTTTCGGTTGAATGAGTCAATTTCATTGCTTGGATTGTAAAACTCAGTTGAAACCCTGTAGTCTATGTCACCGTCCACCATCTTTGTGGAGGTCGGCTGAAATATTTGGTCCGATTCATAGTAGGTTTCGGTCTTAAGTGTTTCTGTGAATGCTGCAGAAGAACCAGTATTGAAATTTGGTCCTGGTACTGCCTCAGTTTTTTGTTGGGTACCATACATGACAGGCACCAAATGAACAGGAACATCCTAGAAAAATGAAACAACTCATGAACATACAGGATATTTCAACAGGTTTAAATTGAACAGTGTGTCTGACACAAAAAAAAACATTCATGTTTAAATGTTAACTCCTCCAAAAGGACCATAACCCCTACACCAACCATAACATATACCACAAATTTACACAAAAGCTGTATGCAAATATACAAACAACAATGTAGTACTTGAACTGTTTTGCACTTATAGGCTAAATATGCAGCTCTTTCTACTTTGATGCAGCTGTTTTTGTTTGTAATTTGTATTTATTTATGTATTTTTTATTGATAATCATCTTTTTATCTTTAAATTTTCCAAATTTACATATTTAGGAACTCCTGCATTTATCATATTGTGTATTTAAAAAAATTAACTTTTACAGGTAAAAAATGCTATTTAAATTGAATTATCACTGAATCGCATTACATAAATGATTAGAAAATGGAGTGGGTCAAAGGACCCATTGTATTTATGTGTACTACGCTGATTGAGGAGTGTTGTAGTGCGAGGGACAAAAGAACTATAATGCAGTTAAAAAATAGAATAAATGTTCTTAGGTGATAGGTCCATATTCAAACAAGAATACAGACTATTCAATAAACTAGACATTTACATTGGACAAATAAAAAAGACAGATTTCTTAATTGAATTTCAAAAAATGTGACTCATGCTCCAGTGCAACTTAAATATGTCTTTTCCTTCTTTATTATGCATTTTATGGGCGCATATACATATACTCTGGCGCGACTCATAGTCTGGGAAATACGGTACTTATTCATTCTTTCAAACAGTGTTTCTCATACTTTTTCAGGCCAAGGATCACTCTCCCCATTTAACAAACTCTCAGGACCACCTAATTTGAAATTGCCCCCACAATAATATAACCTGAAATATTAGTCTATGAAGTCATTGCTTTGGTTCCTCCTAGTGTGGATGTTTTGTAAATATGACTGACCACAATAAACCCGTGATCAAGTCTACTCGAGTGTTTTGAGTAATTTACAGATTCTGAAAGTATGCATTCTAATGAGTTGAATAAAAGAAAACACAAGGAAATCAAAAAAGTTTTTAGGACTATTTGTGATTTAGAAGCACAATAAAGGAAAATTAGACTTGAGTTGTTCTGGCAAAAACAGTAGGCAGTCAAGATGCTCTGTTCACTGCCTCCCCACCGCCAGATGGCATTCATCACAGTCTCAGACCGAGATCTGCTCTGAGACAGAGCAGCATGCTATGTATCATAATAGTGTTGAAAACCAAAAGGTCTGCCACTCACCCTGTGAAACATATTTTTCAACACAATCCTTTGGTAACCTAACTGTAGCATTGCACTTTGAGCTAACAGAACAGATATAACTAATATTTTGGCTGATGTCCATAATATATTTAACCACAGGAGAATTAGTCAATGTTACCAAACATTTGCATTCCTTTTTTGTACAATTTACTGCCTCAGAGTAGGAAATTACAAGTATTGGTACATGTATCACTTGACATGGAAAGAGGATTGGTAATGATTCCAACACACCTTATCCTCTCCTATGCATTCAGTTTGGTAGTTTATTAGGTGCTCTTTAGTGTCAAATGGCAGATCACTAAACTGGTCTGCGAAGATGGTGTTTGCCCCTCCACACTGACAAAACACCAGCAGCAGAGGGATCACTGCAAAGAGAAGAAAAACATCCTGATAAATGGAAACACTTTTGTGATGTACACATGGTACTCTGTTTTTGTTGTTTTGCCTGCCCTTGTCAATCCCCTCATTCCTGTTATTCCTTGCACCTGTGCCACTCCGTTTGTTTCCTTCTTAAGCCTCCCTCGGCCGCACCATGCTGCCAGATTATCCAACGCTTTCAGCTAGTAGTTTTCCAGCACTCTTATCTCGCCCTCATCGTTACGACCAAGCTTTGCCCCTTTGGCCTCGGCGTTGTCGTACTGTTACTGATCTGGTTCTCGACCCACGCCTGTTTGGATTGCACTGCTCTCACCCAGTCCCTCGGATTCTGCTCTTAGCCCCATCGTGTATGACCTTGGCCCGCTTGACCAAGAATTCGGATCTGGATTTGGTACATCTACTGGACCTCTGCTGCTTCACGGAGTTGTAAGCTGCGCTGTCACTATGTTAACAGTATATTATACGGTCACTATTATACTGTTCCGGTGAACCCCGCCTCTCGCCTGGAACGCAGCTGGAGATAGGCACCAGCAACTCCCGACCCAGTTAGGGAGAAGGGTGATCAGAAAATGGATGGATGGATGGATGGATGGATGTACTGTCACTGTGTTGTGACAGTATAATATGAGATAATGGAGCCACTAATGGAGCGGCTCCATTAGTAGGCCACTCTACTAATGGAGCTGCCTACCGGGCCCCGTCTACCCCTGTGGAGGTCTGAGCCTCTCTACTTAACTGCTGCCCCAATGACCTGATTTTTAGTCATATTGTAAAGTTTTTGAGTTGGACCTGCAATGACAGAGCTTTGCTATTTTCTTTCATTTTTTTGTAGAAACACTCAGCATCTAATGAATAGACGTGACTTATGTCATGAAAGATCAGCAAGTATAATTCTGACTTCATACAAATGTTTTATGTTACTGAGGAGAAAGGATGCTAAATTTAATTTATTCAGCAAGTTCCATGTTTGAGCCTGTTTTCAATTCTGAGCTATCAGAGTTATGCATTTGTGACTGATTTGGGATCTTTGTGTGCAGAAAAAGTTCAGGAAAATAACTTACTGTAACTGACTGTTAATATTATGAAATTTCCACCCCAAAGCAACAAAATGAGAATGAGCAAGTAAGTTAGACAGCATTAGTAACTTCAACATCAAGTCTCTTTAAAAATATTTGATTTTGACTGGTTTAATGTTAATACCAGATATGTTTTAGTCACTGTCATTTTCAAGACAATTTCAGAAATCCTAACCTTTGGGAATCAATTCTGATGATGATTGAGTTTGATACTCTAAACTCCATCATCAAGGTTAAACTCCCGGTTCCCAGAAAAAGCCATTTCCAGCAGGATTTGTAGTGGTTTTATTAATAAACTATTTCTTTGACACCTTGTAAATCAGTCTATTCTTTATTTAGCAAAAATATTTCTTACCATAATTTATTTGCTGTATTCCTTGAATCTGCCTGTTGCCTTTGTATTTGTTCATGTAATATTAGTTGTCTGATACAAAGAGGTCTGTTAGAATTAAACCAAACTTACACATCAATAAGAACAAAGCTGTTACAATTGGACCAATGGCACGTCTAGAAAAGTCAGATGAACGGGCATCTCCCCTAGAAGCCTTTGATCTGCAGTCTTCTTTTCCCACACAGGTACAGACATCTACAGTAAACACCTGTTCCTCTTCGCAGGACAGACCCTGAGCATCTTTCACCTCTACTTGCAGTTCATAGCTGCCAGGCCACAATGCTTTGGCTGAATGAAGAGCAGCTGTTGTATCTGGAGACAAGAATGTCAAACATAGGTTTTTCTTTTGATTTTCACACTTCTACCACCAAGTTCGACCACAAAGTCATGTCATTTCACCTAAAACAGTAACCTACTTAGAAAGAGACACTATATTATGGATCAGTACTTGATCCATAATATAGTTATGGATCATGTAGTATGTATGACACAACTACAAGAAAATATATTTCTAACAGTGTTAGTATTTATTTCATTTCAGTTCTTTGCCACTACTTATTAAGTTAATGGTGTCAAGTTAATAGCATACTTTTGGCCAAATGTTTTTTATGCATGGTACATTTATGCAGGCACCTCAGCTTTTATTTCTGATGCAGTTATGTATATGTTCTAATGTGATGACAATTGTTAATTAGGCTCATCTGAATGAATTGCAAGACTACTGGAACAAACAGCATGTGTTATGTAAGGCCTTCTGCAAAATATTAAGCATGATTTAGGCTAGTTTTGCAACAAGCAGAAGTGAGCACCGTGCAATCGTTGAGTTGACCATAATTTATGTTTTTCAAAATATTCAAGAGTTAAAGCAGCAGTATGTAACTTTTATAAAAAAAAGAAAAAAATGTAAAACTGTCACTATGTTGTGACAGTATGAGACAAATCTTTGAAAAGATAAAGCTCATCCACTGAAAAATTGTGTAGTATATGTTTTATATCTGTATGCATTTTCTTGATGATTTGACCCACATTTTTTGTTTATGTTATTTTCTAAAAAAATGTTTTTTCCTTTTACTTACCATTGATGACTTCTATTTCCCAGTTGCCTCGAGTACCCTCTGGTATAATTTGAAAAGTGAATGGAGCAGCGTTTGGACTGACATCTTCATCAAATGCAGTAACATACACAGTCTTTTTATCAGAGCACAGACTGCTGTAAGTAGTGGTCAAAGTGGGACAGTGGTCATTGGAGTCAGTGACCTGAATGGCGATTGTTCCAGTGGCTGTCTTTGCTGGCATGTCTGTGGATGACAAGAGCTTAGTGTAATATTACAAAGAAGAACTGATCACTGTTCAGAACTTGTTTTCAGCATTTTGTACACAATGTTCCACTTCTCTTTATAATAGGGATGGCCAACCCGCGGCTCACGAGCCGCATGCGGCTCCTTGACCGGTTCCATGCGGCTCTTACATTCATATAGTCGCATTCTGCCAGACATGCAATAATGACAAGAAGTAGTCAAATGAACTGTCATGTATTGACAACAGCAGCCATTACTGCTGGCCGTAACTACGCCAAAACAACACAAACAAAGAACAGTCTTTATTTCTCTTGCAGTCTTACTCTTTCCAGTCGTTCGCCGTCTGCTGTCACACAAACCTCCGCTCACTCTCTCCCCCCGTCCCCTCGCTCCCTCATCCATCCTGACGCATTCGCGGACAATGGGAAATCATACACTCTAATTAAAATCTCTAAACATGTAACATCCAGTAGCATTTAGCACATACTGTAGGGTCGCTATAATATCCAAGTTTCGCTTCGCTTGAGTTCAATACGGTATTTTCGTCAAATGCGCATGTGCGCAGTTTTTCAGTAAGAGTAAAATCATTTGAGTAGACCAGTGTTGTATAGTAACGAAGTAAAAATATTTCACTACTTTACTTAAGTATATTTTGGAGTACTTCATACTTTCCTCGAGTAAGAAAATTTTTGATAACTTTCACTTTTACTTCACTATATTTCCGAACTTAATTGCATACTTTTACTCCGATACATTTTCAATGTGTGGTTTCGTTACTCGTTACTGTGACGGAGGAGCGTCACGAGTTACCTCACGCCAACACACGCCAACACACACTAACATACACAATCGCTAACTTACGTTTTGTTGCAGTTTAAACTGGCGCGGTTCATCGTGGGTCACACGCGGTGTTCCCGCTTCAGTTCACATTAATCCTTATCTGTCATTTTCAAACATTTTCCCGGCTTTATTTTCAATTAGCTTTATTGTTTCCGGATCGTGACGCACCGAGAGAGAGTTGTGCGATGTGGTGACGTCATCAGAACGTACTGAGTGTTGGCTGTTTCATGGATTATTGTATTTTTTGGATTACAAGTTTATTTATTTTTTTCTCTTATTAATTATTTAAACCTTGTGGTTTAGGTAAAGCTCCTAATTTTCTTAACTAAATGATGCTGCAGGTTTATCTATTAGCAGGTTTAATTTGCCTGCACTTGGTTGTGTTCATTATTTTAAGTGTATTTAACAAGTTTACCAAAATATAAAAAATGTCATTCAAACTGCATTTGCCTTGTTTTACTTTTTACTTATACTTTTCATTACATTACTTGAGTTCATCCATTTTCACAGTACTTTCCATACTTAAGTACAAGACGTTTCAGATACTTTAATACAAGTAACATTTCAGTCAGTGACTTTTACTTTTACCAAAGTCATATTTTGGAGCGGTACCTATACTTTTACTTGACTCCGAGATTTCAGTACTTTATACAACACTGGAGTAAACCTTTCGCGCTCAAAATGGCAGGAAAAAATGCACAGAAAAATTAAAATATGAGGATGAACACAGGACGTTTTTGACAGAGTGGGAGAATTATAAACGGGCGCTGTACCGGTCCGTCGTGGTGAAGAGAGAGCTGAGTCAAAAAGCGAAGCTCTCGATTTACCGGTCGATCTACGTTCCTACCCTCATCTATGGTCATGAGCTTTGGGTAATGACCGAAAGAACGAGATCGCGAATACAAGCGGCCGAAATGAGTTTTCTCCGTAGGGTGGCTGGGCTCTCCCTTAGAGATAGGGTGAGAAGCTCGGTCATCCGGGAGGGACTCAGAGTAGAGCCGCTGCTCCTCCACATTAAGAGGAGCCAGTTGAGGTGGCTCGGGCATCTGATTAGGATGCCTCCTGGACGCCTCCCTGGTGAGGTGTTTCGGGCACGTCCCACCGGGAGGAGGCCCCGGGGAAGACCCAGGACACGACACGGGCTTGGGACCGCGTCGGGATCCCCCGGAGGAGCTGGAGGAAGTGGCTGGGGAGAGGGAAGTCTGGGCCTCCCTTCTTAAGCTGCTACCCCCGCGACCCGACCCCGGATAAGCGGCAGAAGATGGATGGATGGATGGATGGATGGATGGATGGGAGAATTATATTTTTTTGTTGAACGTAGTGGAAAGCCATTCTTACTTACATGTCAGGTGTCCTTGTCGCATTTTAAGGCTTCAAACCTTCAGCGCCACTTCAGCTCACTCCATTAAATAACACATGTAATGCACATAATATACAGAGCCCCCTAGGGGACATGGGGAATTTTTTTTCTTTTGCGTGCCCTTTGTACCTTTGTAGTGCATGCCCTCGCAAAACTTTTGCGAGGTTACGCACTTTGTAGTGCGTGACCTATGGTCAATCATTAATGGACCATAGTGGACGCAATGCGTTGTAAGGACGGGCTTCACCCTCAATCATTAAACAAATCCACATACGCAAAAGTATTCCGAGGCCACGCAAAAGAAAAAAAATTCCCATGTCCCCTAGGGGGCTCCGTAATAATAAAAGGAAAAATGTATTGTAAATTGTTCTATTATTGTTTGTTTATTTGGTTAAACAGAGTTTGTTTGCATGAGAAAGTGCACAGTGTTCATTGTGGAAAATGTCTGGCCTGTGGACTTTGTAGTGTTAAAATAGTGAGTGAAATTTACAATAAATCTGGCTGAGCAAAAGTATGTGAGTATCAGGAAGGGATGGGTTAATCTTCATGTGTGCCCATGCATATGATGTGGCCCTTTGCGGTAACTTGGTAAAAATGGCTCTTGGTCTTTGTCTGGTTGGCCACAATAGTGATTCTGATGTTAAGCTTGTTTAGGCTTTATCTATTTCCTTATTAGTTTATCTAAGGTGTGATAGTATGGTGTAATGCAGGGGTGTGAAACTCAAGTCCTCGAGGGCCGCTGTCCTTCAGTTTTTCGATATGCCACAGGTACAAAACGCTGGAATGAAATGGTTTAATTACCTCCATCTTGTGTAGATCAGTTCTCCAGAGTCTTGCTAATGACCTAATTATTCTATTCAGGTGTATTGCAGCAGAGGCATATCTAAAAGTTGCAGGACTGCGGCCCTTGAGGACTGGATGTTGACACCCCTGGTGTAATGTGTAATGATAGAACACCTGGAACTTTTTTTCTCTATTTCTGTCTATTCTAGGAAACCACACACACCTACACACATACCTGAAGCACTCGCCCACACCCACCAAATACACCTTGATGCTGATTACTGTTGTTGGATTAAGATCTGTGACCTGAGTTGGAATACAGAAAGCAAAAGGGATCCTGCCTCATGTCTTCCTTCTTCCACCTGCTGCATCACATCTGGTCCTGAACCGAATCCTAGTCCAAGACGTGTTCTGACTGACACTCCAGGTTGAGTGCAGTGATAAACCTGAACAGAGCCTTTAAACAGTCCTACAAATTAAGAGCAGACTCAACTACACTGTCAGTAATGCTGCTCCATCCTGTTTGACCATGTCCTAGACCTGAATGACTTCAATCATTAATGGACCATAGTGGACGCAGTGCGTTGTAAGGACGGGCCTCACCCTCATTCATTAAACAAATCCACATGAGCTGATATGCTCATATTCTATAAATATTTACGTTTATACAGCTTGGCAGTTGGAAAATGTCCATAAAAATGATGATGTGGTCAATTCAATCTGGAGAGACTCAAATGGAGAAGAGAGCGATTAGAGGGTTTACTTATCATGTATGAATTGGAGTCTTTGGCGCTCGGGCCCCGGCTGAGGAAATCGGGCTGAGATTGCGATAAGCTCGGATGAGCGTTCCCGCCGCTGATAGGAACGTCATCCCCCGGGACCTGACACTGGTGGTGGAGGTCAAAGAAGGATGCATCTTTAAAGAGCTGGCAGAGTGAAGGTGGAGATGGGGTGGAGGTGGGATGAGCTCAGCTGACAAGCGGAGGAATCCTTGGCTGGAGATCCTTTTCAGCTGGGGCTTGAATGATGACCGGATGAGACGCGGCTTGGATCGCGTTGATTGGTCACGGCAATGCATGACGTGCGCTGATTGAGAGCTGCGGGTGTGATTAACGAGTCTTCCAAATTGAATTTACGCCTAGGCTTCATAAGTAAAACTTGCCCAATAATTGTGCACACAGCATTTAAGGTGATAAAAATATTTCGTTATCATTGAAAGCAGATCAGAAAAATAAAGTTACATTTGTTTTTGTATGTATTGCATATTCAGTCAATAATGTTATGCCATAACTAGTTAATGTTATGTTCCGGGGTTTTGGTTTCTTTGTGGAGGGTTTTGTGCGTGCTCTCGCCTTTTCCACCACCAGATGGCGCCTAGTCCATCTCGTCGGAGGGCGTGGATGACATCTCTCCACACCTGATGCGAGTTTTGGCTCATCAGCGAGATGTTCAAGAGGAGCTACTGCCAGTCCTTCGGCGTCTGAGTGTTAGCCAGTCACGGTACCTCTGAGCCCCTAGAAGCTTGCTTCTGGTTTCCATGTCTAATTTGCTCCTAGTGAAAGTTTCTTTGTTGCTTCTCCTGCCTTTGGGTTCTTCCTCCTGGCTCCTCTGTTTCCCAGTCCATCCTCGTGACGCCGTGGAAAGTACCCACAGGTTGCCCGAGTACCCATACTCACCTTCCCCGTCTGACAACCATTTCCTCCGGAGTTTCCACGACTGGCAGTCGCACTGCTCCTCTTCCCCGCTGTTCCTGAGCCTACCTGTCCGCCCTCCGACGTACCTCCGTTGCCTCCTGGATCTTCGCCGTCAGACAAACAACCTCTTGGAATCTCTGAGAACCCAGACCCCGGACACCGCAGTTCCCTCTCACGTCTTTATCCTGCCGATCACAAGTAAGATCCACCCCTTCACTCTGAACGTTATAATTTCCCACAAACCTGAACTCATCACTCCCTCTGCCTCTCTAGTGAACTGTTTGTTTCCTGACCCTGCCTCTCCCCCTGGACCCGACCCAAGCCAAGGACAGTGGTTGATTCTTAGACCTTTGCCAAGCTAAATAAGATTGGCTTCACATGTAAATATTGGGCGATCACCGATTTCCCAAAATAAAGGAAATTGCCACTGATAAATCGGCTAGTTGATAAATTGGTTCACCCCTATTTATTAGCATTAGTTGTCTAAAGCTGGACTAAGAATAAAACAATTCTGACGACCACAACTTTAGCGAAATACATATTTTCTGTCAAAATTAACTCTGTCAAATACGCTATTGAAGACATGCTACAGGAGTGGTGGATGTTATCAAGCACAAGCAAAAATCACATTTTTGAACACCTTCAAAGAGATGTTTCCAGTAAACAAACACTATGAACAGACCTAGCATATCTATTGAGATAATATTCATCACAGAGACTATTTGTTTTGGTAGTCCAGGCATTATGCTCCTGAGCATATCTATATGCCAGGAACACATCAAATGCCTAACTGGAACGCAATTTGATATGATGCAGTTTAATGCATTGTGGCGCCATAAAAACAAACAAAAAAATGAACTGTGTGACTACGAGACAGTCGGCACAGGCTGACCCACCATGCCACTAATGCACCATGCAACCGAGGAACATATCCATTAACTTTATCAGTGCAGATAGAGTTTATGGAGAGTTTATGTATGTGGGCCGGCGCCTGTGAACACACACTCCACAAATAACTCTTTGTTCACAAATATATATCATCCTCACTGCATGCATAGCGCACACCTCTGAAAGCATAATTGTACATGATAGTTGCAGTTTGCGCAAGCAGAGCAGAGCAGGCAGTGGGACGACTTTTAAACTTGACTTTGTTTTCCCCGCCAGGGAAGAGGTCAAGTAGAGCCTGGCGGCCTACTAGGCTTTTAATACACTGGGGGAAAACATGGAATTGTTATGAATTTACACAAGCAATTTTTGTGTAAAAAACAATTTTTACACAATTGTTTGTTTTACACAAACAATTGTGTAAAAATTTTCCGTCTCACTTTTTCAAAGCCAAAAGGAGCCAACATGTACTCTTTCGCCCCGTTATTTATTTCTTCTTTCTAAATGGTTATCTCCACTAAATAAGTAGGGAAAATAGCGGGAGCAAAAATTAACATAACATTTATCACAATCTTATGCAGGCTTAATTTTCTAAATAACTGAAACCGTAATTAGAAAACTGGCTGCTTTTGCAAGAACAAAATGAAGAAAATCTGTGAGGGAGGAGATTATTTAAATACAAAATATGTTATCATAAAGATGTATACACTCATTTTGATAATGATATTTACCTTTTGATATTGCCAAAATTTTGGCAATATAGGTACCATTCACTAAGAAGGGTGACTCTCTGTCTGGTTGTTTGTTGAGTTTAATTTCCGCTGTCTCTTCATCAATAGTAAACCAGTTATCTGGATCATAAGCTTTGGCATAGCTGTAAGAAAATGAACAACAAAATAAGTTTTCTTCTTAATTAGAAAAGCATGGTTTAGAACAATAGTGAGATAATGTTTGCACTTTCTTTCAAGGTCTAGTTGAGTTTCTGTGATACACTAACATGGCAGCATTTCCAAACTCAGCTTGTTTGAGACAAGCCAATTTCACAAGAACTGACATTGAGGCTTTACTGAATCCTATGAATATGTTAACATTATTACATTTTCCTCTGCCGTTTTATTAAAAAAAAAAAAGAATAAGACTGTAGATCTACTTTACACAGTCAGTCTGGAGTTTCAAAAGCTGTAGAAACCCCTTCAGTTCCCAATTACCTTCAAAATACTAAGTTCGGATGTTTTATCATAACAGTCCTTCTCCTGTCACAAGCTATGCAGCCATAGAAGTTATAATCAGATATATCCAACAATTAACAAGGTAATAGGCTGGTTTTACTGATTACTTGTTCACAGGTAAGTAATACAAGAATGGACGGACAAATATTTCAAATATGTTTGTTAAAGGTTGTTTGCTACAAGGTTCTGACTGAACCTGACTGAACCTGACTGAACATTTTGCCTCTCAACTGCTAACACAGTCAGTAATGTCTGAAAGCAGGAAATCTGTCCTGCCTTTAATTACAATCAGTTCTTGGTTGAATTCTTATGCGATGTGTTTGCTTGTTGAAATCAATGTACATGTCATCAGGTTTGAATGGTAGTATTACATGGTGGCTGTGGATAAATTGACTAACCTGACATCATCAGCTACTTTTCCAGTATCTGGATCAACTGCTGGGAACAAAGTAATCACACCATCTGTTGGTGCCTCATTTGGATCCTCGGATACAGGGACTTTCTTGGTGTCAGGTCTAAATGCAGGACCCTCTGGCACATTATTTACAGCTATTTTTATAGGATAGCTTTTTCCTGGTGCTTTTGGCTTAGTCTTGGGTCTTGGTCCTGGCCCTGGCTTGAGACCTGGCCTAATGCCTGGCTTAAGGCCCACACCAACTCCAGGTCCAACAGGCTTAAGTCCAACTCCAGGTCCAGCTCCTCCCTGTGGTTTAACTCCCGCATCCAGTCCTGCATCCAGTCCTGCATCCAGTCCTGCATCCAGTCCTGCATCCAGTCCTGCATTCACACCTGCACCTACAGCCAGATCAGTATCCACACCCATATTTAGCTCCAGGTCTACTCCTAAATCCACACCAGCTCCACCTCCGACCCCAGCAGTCAGAGGACCCCCCTCTCCAACCTGAACATCCACATCCATATTTACTGGGCCACCTTCTACAAAAGGAGCTACATTTTCAATGGTAAGGCCCAGCTCAAGATTCTGTACTTCTTCGAAATCTACTGCCTAATTAGTGCAGATGTTGGAGAAATAGGTTTTAGAAAAAATGAGCAGAAAAAAATGAGAGGAACAAATATGTTAGAGATCAATTGATTACATACACATAGTTATAACACTAATTAAAATCCTGACAGACAGGTAGAGAAAAAAAACCTTGATCAGCTTTAGGATGCCCTCGTTGGTGACGTTGTCCGTTTCAATGGAAAACAGGTTATCCTCATTTCCTTGGGCAATGGTATATACAGTCAGCCAGTTGTTTGTGCCTGGAAGATCTTTGTCCAAAGCTTTGATTCTCATCACAACAACATTGGCAACATTTTCATCCACAGAGCCGGCATACTGCCAAACAACCAGAACTTTGTTATGAAGAAGTTTGGTTGAATGTATTATTGGGACAACTAATTCATTTTTTTAAAGCACATTTAATACAAACAGGATTGACCAAATGACCCACAATAAATCCCAATGCAATGACAAACCATTAAAATCATTTACAAAACACAATAAAAAAGACAAATATAAACATGGAACATAGCAAGATGTCAGCGATACTAGATACAAATAGATACACTTCTTTAAAAGCTAGAACTATAAACTAAAATAAATTTGATGCATATAAATAACAGTGACGTGTGGTCAGGGCAGGGAGGTGAAGCTCTAAGAAAATTTATATTGCCATTTTCACCCTTTGTTTTGTACTATAAAGTACCAATTTTTCATTTAGCTTGACCAATTCTGATGATTTTTTTCTTCAAAATCACTGAATTTTCTTAATTCCCTATTCAAATGCTCGTAAGCGAAGCTGGCAAGGCAGCAGTGAGCTGAGCCTCGCCTGAGACTGCAAACCTCTGGCTAACTGCACTGGCTGCCACTCTATAGGAGCATGCTCCTCCGGTCTGTACGTCGCCAATAAAATGGTTAGAAAACATTTAATGTATGGACTGATTTTCCATAACTTAGCTCATGTATATAATGTACAGTGTTTTTTGTCATCAACTGTGTGTAATGTGATTCGTGTGCTGCGGAGCGATCATAAATGACAGAGAACAGATTTGAGGTGAGACAGGCAGTTCTCCTGCCTCATGGCAGGGGGCGCTCACGATCCCAGACATTGTAACTGCACAACTGCAGAGTAAGAGACAGTGAGCAAGTCATAGTGTAAATAAGTGACCCTTCACGCAACAAGTCTACGTCTACTAAATACTGTTGTGATTGTTTAGCACACTTTTTTGACAGATGTTTTATACTTTCATTGGCAGAAGCAGGGAGTTTATGAAATAGGTTATACTTCATACTGAAACACAAACAAAAGTTGTTGTATGTTTCTTGCTGCACAAAGTCAATAACTCATTTTATTTGGTCTGGCTTAGATTCAAAAATATTTGTTACCTCTGATTTTTCTAGAGTGGGGATGTTGTCATTGATATCCGTGACTCGAATTTCCACAGTTCCTGTCCCTGTTTTCCCTGATGGTGCACCTCCCAAATCAGTTCCTTTAACAACGAGCTTGTAGAAGTCATTAGTCTGTCAGAAAAACACAGAACATTAAATGCATGACCACAAGAAAAAAGCTGAACAGATCAAGAAAAGGTCTGTTCAGCTTGGTGGTAGCTTTCCCACCACCAAGCTATCTGGTGGTGGGAAAGCTTAAAACAAAAAATAAAAGTTTACATAGTTTTTATTTGAAACTTTTACAGAACATAAACACTTTATTATGAAAAATAATGAGAAAATATCATTTATTGACCAAAATGTTTCAAAAAGGTTTATGATGTAGATCATACAGATTGATCATGACTTGGAGTCAGCATAAATATTGCTTTACACATCTACATGTTAGGAATACGGTTATAGATGTTTTCAAACTATGCTGTTTTAAAACATGAAATTGGAACAAGGGTACAATTGTGTTTCACAAAGTGAAAAGTAAATGTTACCTCTCTGTCCAGAGTGGGCTCTTTAACAAATAATTTTCCCGTCTTTTTGTCTATATTGAACATGTGACCAGCTGGTTCTTGACTGATAATGGTGTAGGCGATTTCTGAATTTATTGTTCCAGCCTGATCATCATCCTTACCTTCGATTTGCATAACAAATGCTCCTGCAAAGTCACAAATGCACAACAGATTACATGATATAAAATGAGCGTTTTTGGGTGAAGGTAAGACAGGAGCAGGGAAGATAAACCATGAGAAACCAGAAGAAAGTTAGCAGATAGATGATCAGTAAAGAGTATTCAAAAGTTAATCAGAGACCAGAGAGCACACTGAAATATGTGTTTTGTAGTAAAGTAAACATGGTGACACTAGGCAGTTGGTTTCTACCTAACTATGAGTTATTCAAACAAGCTTCCAATTGAACAAATAAAACACTTATTTTACAAGAGTTTCATTTAATTTTGTTATTCAGCATAATTCTTGAACTCAAACGTATTTATCTTATTGCTTTGGTGGATTTACTTTATACTCTGTTTTTGGATGACATGAGTAACCCTTTTTCCACTTCCGTAGGTAGACAGGAAAGAGGGTAGACACAAGGAGAGAAGGTATATATATATATATATATATATCAATATATCAAATATATCGGCTGATTACAAAGAGGGGGAAGGTGATCCGCACAGAAGGGGTCTCACTCCCAGAAGGAACAATAGCAGACATAGAGGACAATTACAAGTACCTAGGTATACCACAAGCAAATGGCAACCTCGATGAGGCCACAAGGAAAGGAGCCACAGCTAAATACCTCCAATGAATAAGGCAAGTCCTGAGAAGCCAGCTCAATGGCAAGAACAAAATCCGTGCGATAAACAGCTATGCCCTGCCAGTAATCAGATACCCTGCTGGAATAATTAGCTGGCCAAAGGAGGAGATAAAAGCCACAGATATTAAGACTAGAAAGCTACTAACAATGCATGGAGGGTTCCATCCCAAATCCAGCACCCTGAGACTGTACACGAGCCGCAAAGAAGGAGGCAGAGGACTAGTGAGTGTGAGAACCACTGTCCAGGACGAAACAACTAAGATCCATAAATACATCAGGGACAAAGCCTCAACAGACAATGTGCTCAGTGAATGTCTCAGACAACAGGGAACGGAGGTTGAAGTTCCAGAGATACCATCATGGGAGGACAAGCCCCTACATGGGATGTACCACCAGCAAATAACCCAAGTGGCTGATATCAGTAAATCCTACCAATGGCTGGAAAAAGCTGGGCTCAAGGACAGCACAGAGGCCCTCATCATGGCCGCCCAGGAATAGGCCCTAAACACCAGAGCAATAGAGGCCCAGATCTACCACACCAGACAAGACCCAAGGTGTAGGTTGTGCAAGGAGGCCCCTGAGACAGTCCAGCACATAACAGCAGGGTGCAAGATACTGGCAGGGAAAGCATACATGGAACGACATAACCAAGTGGCAGGCATAGTATACAGAAACATCTATGCAGAACATGGACTGGAAACCCCAAGATCAAAGTGGGAAACACCCCCAAAGGTGGTGGAGAATGCCAGAGCTAAGATCCTGTGGGACTTCCAGATCCAGACAGACAGAATGGTAATGGCGAACCAACCAGACATTGTCGTAGTGGATAAACAACAGAGGAAAGCCGTTGTGGTAGATGTAGCAATACTAAGCGATTGCAACATCAGGAAAAAGGAGCACGAGAAACTGGAGAAATACCAGGGCCTCAGGGAGGAACTGGAGAGGGCCTGGAAGGTGAAGACCACAGTGGTGCCTGTGGTCATCGGGGCCCTCGGGGCAGTCACCCCCAAACTGGAGCAATGGCTACAACAGATCCCAGGAACAACATCAGACATCTCAGTCCAGAAATGTGAAGTCCTTGGCACAGCCAAGATACTGCAGGACCCTCAAGCTCCCAGGCCTCTGGTAGAGGACCCGAACTCAGAGGGTAAGAACCACCCGCGGTGGGTGAGAAGGGAATTTTTTATGACCTAGTTGTCCATCTCTCTGCAGAGTAAGGACAAGAACTGACCCAGATGAAAGCATTACCTCTTTTGCTTGCCTCTGTGACATTTCCTTTATGGAGAACAAAATAAGGGGCATTATCATTTTCATCCAGTACAGTAACAGTCAGGGGAATGTTTTCCTCTGCTGATTCTCCATCCTTGAATTTAGCAATTCCTGTTAGCTGCACGAAACAGAACACAGGACAGAATTAGTCCTTGTGCTTCTGGCCCTGCAAAACAGAACTTCAGAATTAGTCAAGCATTAGTGTTTTCTGTTGTTAAATGTATTATTTCGGGATCTCCTTCCTTCCTTTCTTCCTTCCTTCCTTTCTTCCTTCCTTCCTTCCTTCCTTCCTTCCTTTCTTTCTTTCTTTCTTTCTTCCTTTCTTTCTTTCGCACTGCATGCTGGGGGTTGGTGGAGGAGCTTGTGGTGAGTGGACTGAGGGATTGAGAATTTCTAACTGTACTTTTCTTTATCTCTTGGTTTATTATGGGTTTTGTTCTTTAGATATTGTGGTTGTGGAGGTAGAATAAGTGAACTTGGTTAAATTTATTGTGCGTAACACGCTGGTGTTACGCACAATAAATTTTGCGCCAAAAGGCGAAAATGCCGGAAATGGATTTGACCAAACTTACGAGACAACATGGTTTAAAGATCATACCTAATAGTCCCACTATGACGGTGGAAGAATGTAGTTTGGTGGTGGGAGAAGTTGTGGGCTGTAGCAGCATTAAATCCGTTGCTCGGATGAACAGCGCGGTGGTCATTTTTGTTGATAGCGTGGAGAAGGCAAACAAAGTGATTGAAAAAGGCATTGTTGTGAACGATGTTTTTTTGTCTGTTTCCCCATTAAGCACTCCGGGTAAAAAAGTTACGATTGCAAATATACCTCCGTTCATCAGGTATATTGAACATGGGTTCAATATACAAATTGATGAATTGTTGGTGAGAGAATGGAAAGATTGTTTCCGCGATCAGAAAAATGCCGTCAGGTTGTAAATCACCGCAGTTAAAACAAGTTGTTTCACATAGAAGACAGGTCCTTATGATTCTGAATAAAAAGAATGAAGACCTTAACTTGGTTCTAAATGTGCGAGTGGATGAGTTTTATTATGCCATTTATGTAAACTCGGGCACTCTGGTGTGTTTTGGTTGCGGGGAAGTTGGTCACTTGGTTCGAGCATATCCTGGGAAAAATCCCTCTCCTGATAATTTGGCACAAACTTGAGATAAAGAGAGCGACAAATTGCTGAATCAAGTTGAGGCCACAAGTTCAGGGAGCGCAGCGACAAAAGAAATAGAAGGGCAAACATCTGAGAGAAAAGACATGGATGAGACATGTTTGTCAGAAGATGGAGAGCTTGTTTTGAAAAATCAAACAGTGTTTGATTTACAGGAAAGGCAGGAAGATAACAGTGAGGAGGGACAGAGTCAGAGTTTACTAAAGTCTCTTCAGGAGAAAACAAATACTGAAGAAAAAGAGGATGAGGGATGCAGTCAAACAATGGAGGAAGATGGTTTGGGAAGTTCTAAAAAGAGGAAACTTTCTGAAGGACTTTTTGGTTCTCAGACTGAACATGATGAAAGAGATACAGAATTGGAATGTTCAGGAAAAGTTCTAGATTCAGAAAGTAATATGGAAGAGGAGGAAGAGGAAGGTGAAGATGAAGGTTGGACTGAAGATAGTTTGGCCTCATCTTGTAATTCCCTTGTCCAAAGTCAACAAAGGAAAGGTTATGGCGTACTAAATGTTAAACATTTTTTAAAAGTTACTAAGAATATGAAAAACGTAAAAGTAGAAGATTTTTTTCCTGACAAGAAACTTTTTTTCATGCATGTGAGATCTCAGTTGAACAATAAAAGAAAAGGGGGATATAATGATAAAGAAGTTCACCAGTTAAAAAAATTGATTGGAAAAAAAAGCAAGAATTCAACAACGACGATGAGTTTGAAGTTTAAATGTCTGTTTTTTCCTTTGGTGATTTTCCTCCCATCTTTAGTAATGAGCCATTTCAGAGTTTCAACTTTAAATCTGAATGGAGCTAGAGATGTGAAAAAGAGAATAAATATGTTTGAATTAATGAATTTTAAAAAATAAATGTTTTAATGGTACAAGAAACACACAGTGATTGTTTAAATGAGATAGATTGGAGGAGAGAATGGGGGAGATCAGTGGGGAGTTGCAATTCTGTTTTCGAGAAATTTTCTACCTGTGTCTTATCAATTTAAGGAAGTAATCAAGGGTAGATTAATGGTGGTGAAAGCAAAATATGAGTGTTTTAATATTGTTTTTGTAAATGTTTATGCTCCAAATTCAAGAGTAGGAAGGATCCATTTGTTACATGAACTAGAAGATGTTTTGAGTAAGTGTGACACAGAGGATTTTCTTTTTTTGGGCGGGGATTTTAACTGTACGGAAAATGATCAGTTGGATAGGAATCATTTTGAACCTCATCCAGCTTCGACAACGTTCTTGAAACATTTGATTGTTTTATTTTCTTTGGTTGATATTTGGAGAGAAATGCACAATCATAAAATACAACATACATGGGCTAGACACACAAATAATTCGTTTTCTGCAGCTAGGTTGGATAGAATATACAGTTTTAGACATAGTTTTGGAATTTTTCAAAACTGTAATATCCATCCTGTAAGTTTTTCGGATCACGCTTTGGTTTCTTGTAGTGCAATTATTGCCAATATAAAAGATAAATCTGCGTATTGGCATTTTAACACTGCTTTGTTGTTAGATACAAATTTTAAAGAAACTTTTATTTTGTTTTGGAGATTGCACAAAACTAGAAAAGAGGACTTTGCATCTTTAGGGCAGTGGTGGGATTGTGGGAAGATTGAAATTAAAGAACTTTGTCAAAAGTACACTGTTAATGTTTCATCTAGATTAACTAAGTCTATTAAAGATATGGAGATTGAAATAGTGGAGTTGCAGGCTTCTGCACAATCCACAGGAGATCGGGGTTGTTTTGAAAACCTCAAGTCTAAAAAGGCTGCTTTGGCTGATTTGTTGGGTTCAAAAACACAGAGAGCGCTGGTTCGAAGCAGGTTTCAGAAAGTTGCTCTGATGGACGCAAGCAAGGACAGTGCAAGTTTGTGCATGGCTTAAAATCGACTGAGGATGTTCTTCTGACTGCAGATGGTGACATCAGGCGGAGGGCAGCGGATTTTTATGCAGATCTGTATAGCTCTGAATACATCGAGGATGAAGAGCTTCAACGTCTTTTGCAGTGATCTTCCAAGAGTTTCTGTAGATTTCGCCAAGGAGTTGGGGGAGCCTATGACTCTGGAGGAGGTTCAAACTGCATTGCAAAGCATGGAAGGAGGGAAAGCACCTGGTATTGATGGCCATCCCAGTGAATTTTACAGAGCTTTCTGGTCTGACCTCTGTGTTGACCTCTTGGAGGTTTTTGAGGAGAGTTTTGCTGAAGGGTTTCTACCTCAGAGCTGCAGATGAGCAGTTCTCACTTTGCTACCAAAGAAATGTGATCTCCAGGACATTAAAAATTGGAGACCTGTTTCTCTATTATGTACAGACTATAAACTGTTGTCAAAGGTGTTGGCAAACAGACTGAAAAAAGTGATGGATCAGATGGTTCATCAAACACAAATTTACTGTGTCCCTGGCAGATCGATGTTTGATAATATTTTCCTTAATAGAGATATTTTGGACGTCTCCAGATCATTGGGATGTAATGCTGGTTTGGTTTCTTTGGACCAGGAATAGGCTTTTGACAGAGTCGAGCACCAGTACCTGTGGAAGGTGTTGGAAAGGTTTGGTCTAGACTCTGGATTTATTGCCAAGATTATGGTTCTATATGAAAACATTGAGAGTGTACTGAAAATTAATGGTTGTTTATGTAAACCTTTTAAAGTCACGAGAGGTGTCCGACAAGGTTGTTCTTTGTCTGGAATGTTATATGCTCTTTCGATCGAACCACTGTTAAAGAAAGTCAGCTTAAATGATGAGGGATTAGTTGTTCCAAGTTGTAACATGTCTTTTTCTTAATCAGCTTATGCTGATGATGTTATTATTATAGTTAAAAACCAAGAAGAAGTGAATATTTTAGGTAAAACTGTTGATTTATTTTGTAAACTGTCAGCTGCCCGTGTTAACTGGGCTAAAAGCAAGGCTTTGGCCATAGGAAGCTGGCCCAGTGGGCTTCCTCAACTACCAGGTGGGTTAAGATGGAAAAGAGGAGGTCTGAAATATCTTGGTGTATATTTGGGAGATGAAGAAATGGAAAAAAAGAACTGGGAGGGGGTGATAGAGAAAGTAGAGGGAAGGTTAGAGAAATGGAAATGGTTGATACCTGTTACGACTGGCGTCGTAATTATGCAAATGTGAGTGTGCAGGTGCCTGTCTCTGATTGGTTGACGGAAGACAACAAACGCCCTATTGGTGGCCTCCCGGAGGTGATGGATATAAAAGCTGAAGACACGCACTTCCTGTCATCCATCCTCAGCTCATCTCAACCGGCCGCACTGTTTGTTTCTTTGTTTGTTTGTAAAGTCCTGGAGTTTGTAGGAGTGAGCTGCCGTTTATGTTTCATTAGTTTTCTCCTGTTTTGCTTAGTTAGGGAGGTAAGTTTTTGTCATTTGGTTTCTTTATTTTGTATTAGGTAAGTTGGTTAATATTTCGGTAGTTTTCTTTTGTTTGTTGTTTTTGGCATTAGCTCACTCTGATGTCATGCTCCCCTGGTTGTAACATCTCAGTCCAAAAATACATCTTTTTACAATAAATAACATAAAATGTTAAACTTCCTGTGTGTCACCCGCTTGAGATCTGAAGAGGATGGATCATTCGTGTTATGACCTGGCCACCCCTAGACGGGTCGTAACAATACCACAGATGTCTTACAGAGGGAGAGTGCTTATTATAAATAATTTAATTGCTTCTTTATTGTGGCATAAGTTAGCATGTTTGGAACCACCTGCTGGATTACTTAACAGAATTCAACCCTGCATGATTAAGTTTTTTTGGGATGACAAGTATTGGGTTTCCCAGGCTGTGTTTACTTACCTAAAGAGGAAGGTGGACAAGGATTGGTTCATTTGGAGAGTAGAACTGCTGCGTTTAGGCTACAGTTTATTCAGAAATATTTAATGGGAAGAGAGGAAGATGTTTCGTGGAAGCCAATAACTAGTATTGTATTGAGAAAAGTAGGGGGTTTTGGTTTAGATGTTTCTTTATTTTGATTAAATTGTAAAATGTTATTTTTGTATGAAATGCCATTATTTTACAAAAGATTATTTAGAGCATGGACAATTTTTGAGTGGAAAAGACTGGAATCAACTGTGTCTTTGTTTTGGCTTCTAGAAGAACCTTTAGTTTTCAAGGCACGTTTGGCTTTAGAGGATAGAGCGGGACTGTCAAGAAGACTGCTTCAGAATAAGGTTCTAAAGTTAAGACACATCGTGGAGACGGCTGGACCAGGCCTTCAAAACACAGAGGCGACAGCCTATTCGCTTGGATTAAAATCAATTCGAGTCACAAAGACTATTTTAGACCTGTGGCTTGGAAAACTGACTTTGGATGAAAAGCAGATGCTGGTGGATTTTTGTAATGGAGAAGAACTCCCTGATTCTACAGATCCGTTTCCGGAATTAGGACTGAATATTGATTTTTCAGAATTGACGGGTCCTCTTCTGATTACTCAAAAAGATTTTATTTTTTGTATGTTAAATGGAAAATGTTTGTATAAATTGACTGTTCAAGGGTTGAATAAGAAACAACTAAGTGGGAGAACTGATACTGTTTGGAGAGAAAGGTTTAAAGTGGGAGATAATCAGAAACCAATATGGAGAGTTTTTTATAAGCCTCCATTGAGTAAGAGGGTCAGCGACCTTCAGTGGAGGATTTTGCATGGTGCTGTAAGTGTTAACAGTTTTTTCGCTAAATTTAGAAAAGATATAAATGAATTTTGTCCTTTTTGTGAAAAAATGGAAACTACTTTTCATATGTTTCTTGAGTGTAATCGACTTTCACCATTGTTTATTTTGTTGGAGGATGTTTTTAAGAAATGTGATGTTTTTTGGTCTGGAGTAGCTTTTATATTTGGTGCAGGTTATACAAAAAAGGAATCTAGTAAGTGGAATTTGTTAAACTTTCTTATGGACAGGCAAAATTTTCCATTTACATTAATAGAAGAAATAAAATAAATGGAGTTTTGGGGGAAAAGGTTGACAGGATGTTTATTCTGATGATAAAAAATAGAGTTAAAGCAGAGTTTCTGTTTTTTTCAATGATGAATAACTTAACTCAGGGGTCACCAACCTTTTTGAGACTGGGAGCAACTTCACGGATACAGAGCAACACGAAGGATTATTTGTTTGAGGACCACTCACAATAGTTATCAGTAATAATTTACCATGGCAGCTATGGTTAATTGCTATTATGTGATCAGAAGTTTTAAGTTTGATTCCCTTTTGGAGTTTTTCTCTGTGATTCTAAACTGGCCACAAGTGACTGAAATAAATGAAAGCAAACTGATGGATTGTTGCAGTAACACCTGCAGCTGTACAGCACTGAGTACCTTGAAATGTTCCTTTAAATAAAAAAGAAAAGAATAGTTATTGTTTTATTATCCAAATCTGTTCTATTAGTAAAATTGTGGAAAATAAAATATCTTTTGTGTAAAAAGACATTATACACACACAGCTGTGTCAGTCTGATGGGTGAGGTGGGGAACCCCAAACCCAAGTCTTATTGGTCAGTTTGCTTTTGTTTATTTCATGGCTTTGCGTTTTTCTGTAAGCTAAAAATGAACGAGTTGGGTTTGAACCTCCAGTTGTTCTAAGATCAGCCTGAGCTTCTGACAGTCTGCGCGGTTCTGGCGGGTCGCCGGTTTATTCGCTTTTTTCGTGGTTTCGCGAACCGAACAGTTGACGGGTCACCCGCTGGCTGACACCAGCAGATGTGGAAAAATAAAGGTCTGACACAAAACTATCACTGCACCTGACCTGCAAGAGCACAAGCACCTCTCCAATGCGCAAAAATCAGCACAAACCTAAACCACAAGAGCAGCGGACTTTTTTTCCAGACGATGCTAAATAATAAAGACATGAAGTGAAGCCTCCCCATGTGGTTCACGGAAAGGACGGTGCTGGTTCCCAGGTTCAGGTGTTGATTCCCAGGTTCAGGTGTTGTGATGTGCGCTACGAATAAGATGTTTTAGCACAATTTATTTATTCATAATTTTGTTAATAGTAAATAGGCTTAAATAATAAAAACTCCAGAAGTTATTCTTTTCTTCCTTTACTTAAAGGAAAATGTGACGGTACGCAGAGCGCTGCTGCCCTCCGATAGTTTCCTGCAGGCGCCTGCACGCAGTTCTGAACTTTAACAGCAGGAAATAATTTTATGCATAAAGCAATTTATTTTAAACGTTTTTATCATTTCCCTCTTTTGAACTCTAAATATAAACAAACGTCATTACTTCAATGTAAAAACATTTAATTAAATTATTTTTTGGTAGTGCTCCCTAATAATAATGGCTATTTTTAGGAGTAGCTCCGCGGGCGACTGACAAGGTCCCCGCGGGCACCAGGTTGGTGACCCCTGACTTAACTGATTTTTTATCTGTGTAGTGTTTTAATAATGTTGTATGCTCTGTGGCTGATGGAAAGCTAGTGCGCAACTCACTGTTTGTGTGATTGTTGCAGTAAACGGTGTTATAATGTATTTTTATTGAAAAATAAATGTGCTGTTAAAAATAAAAAAAAATCTTTCTTTCTTTCTTTATTTCTTTCTTCCTTTCTTTGCCAGTTTAGGGTTAGGAAGATATTAACCCTAACCCTAAACTGGTAATTAAATGCCAATTCAACTGATTGTCATTCAAATGTAATTTGGTGACAGATGTTTGGATCCATCCATCCATCCATCCATCCATTTTCTGACCACCCTTCTCCCTAACGGGGTCAGGAGTTGCTGGTGCCTCTCCAGCTGCGTTCCGGGCGAGAGGGAGGGTCACCCTGGACAGGTCGCCAGTCTGTCGCAGGATGTTTGGATCATGAGATATAAATACTAAAGTTCTCTTTTAAGTGGATGATAATTTGGCCAAAGCAATAATGGTTCATCATGCTTGGTCACTTGGGCATTTTGCACAGCTGAATGGTTGCCAGGGAAGATTAAAGGATTTGTTAAACATGTATGAAAAAATCTAAGACAACACTCCAAGTATGGTTTTGATGAGAGAACAACATCATGACATTACATAAAGCTCATAAGTCGTTTTTACTTGATTCTGGCCCTTTAAACATTTTCTCAACATTACTTCTGTTAAGGAAGGTGTTCAGTCCATCAGATAAATAATTAGTATGGACACCACCTTTTCCAATAATCTACAAAATTTCTCTAATTTAATGTATTTATCTTATTTTTATCTTTTTTTATATTATTTTATATTACTCTATTATTTGCAAGTTTTAAAATTTGCAAATATTTTGCAAATTTTAAAACTTTTTTTTTTTTTTAAATGCACATAATGTGCATTTTTTTAAAATGCACATTATGTACATTTTTTAAAAAGTCACCCTATTCAGTTGCAAATCCCTTGGACCAGGTTAGTTATTTCTATTCTAATAATTGCACAGGATTTCTTTCATTGCAATGTTATAATCTTGTGCAGTATAGTTGTATTTGTATTATTGTTATTGTTTTTAATAAAATAAACTTTTGTGTGATGCTGCTGTTACACCTGCCAATGAAAACTGTTTCTATTCTGTTCTACTCTGAAGACTGCTCTAATGTTCTCTTAGGTACATGCCACACATAGAATTCTAAAAGTAACCATTATTATCATCATTCCTATTCCTAGTTGTATCAGTGGTGAAACTAGAGGTAGAACTAATAATTGCCAAAGAGCTTTTAGAAGCTCCACATTTCAAATGAAAAAAACTGGATATGTTTCCAGTGTTTCTGTTGGACTAATGTGGACAATAAGGACCTACATTGTATGAAGGATATTTTTCCCTGTCCAGAATTTCAGTAACTCGTATAAATCCTGTGTTGTGGTCCACCACAAAGAGATTGAAAGGGGGTCTGTCAGCTCCTGCTCCTTTCAGCGAGTATTCCACCTTCAACTGTTTATCTTTGTCAGAGCGAATCTGAAAACAAAACAGACGACATAAGGATCTTAGTCAGTGGGATTCAAGAGCACACATTTTCAACCTGAGAGAACTTCATGTCTTTGTTCTCAAAACTTGTGCTCTTTTTAAAATATTTTCTGTGTTCTCTCAAATCTTTCTCCTTGTGCTCAAAACTTCTCGGTGCTCAGATCAAATCTCTGCTTGCAAACCTCTTTGCTGGCTTGAGGTCTTTTTTCTACTCTCTCGAAAAAAGTACCAAAGCCTGGCAACCTCTCAGCCAAAAGAATGAAAGTGTTCTACTGGGTGCATTTCTTTCATTCCATTGGGTGTGCCTGTGTGGCTACTATCAATTGTAGCAATCTGCACCACCCACTGATGCATTATGTGATCTTATGTTACTTTGGTTTATTTGGTTTGTAATGAAAAACATCTCAAATCTACATTTATAAAGCTTTTTCTGACATGTTTCCTTTCGGTTTCTCACACCACCATGACATATGATGATATGATATGGTATGATAATGTTAAGAAAGGACCTTTGCAATGTATTCCAGATGGCTGTAGTTATGGTTCTCCTTCAGCTTGGCAGGAGGAAGGATCCATTCTCTTTTTGTTCTTTTCAGTGTTTTTAACCCTTGCTCTTCTACATCAGCACTGATCATCTGCAACCAGAAAACAGATTATTGGGATTAGAAGAAAATAATTGCAATTGAAAAAGTTTGGCTCAGATTTAAACTTGAAACTTGATATCATTCAGACAGAAAGCAGAGTGATATCACCTTTATCATTAAGAGTTCATTTTAATTGTTGTTGACAGCAAAAAAACTGTTTTTAAATGTTTCCTTCTCATTGAATATTACATTACTATCATTGTAATGCACTGCTGTTATGTTAAGTTCCATCCAACAGGCTACAATCATACAGAGAGAACTCCAATATGAAGATGTGACTCAGATTTGTACTCTGACCTTTTAATGTACAAACGTTAACATTAAAATAGCATGATGTTGCTTTTTTATGTGAGAAAAAACTATAACTTTTTTCACATAGGGAAAACAGCATTTCAAAGAGTTTTAACAACAGAAAAGTCTTAATGTTGCCAGTAATCCTCCTGCCTGAGTCACAGTGTCACGCTTTTATTGTCACGCGCACACTCTTCTTAAATCGTAAGATCATGTTTAAAGCAAAATTAATCTTTTATTTTCTCGTTCCTGCTGAACACCAAGCACACTGGCTTCAAGACCTTTTGGAATTTGTCATTATAAGCAAAAAAGAAGCAAAGACAAAGTTAGAAACATAATAGTTCATTTATAACAAAAATAACATCCCTTTTTATTGAATGATTTGTATTTATTTTAAGAAAAGCACTGACATCAAAATATGGACAATGTTATATTTATCAACTTTTTCTTCAAGAAGGATAAAAACTATAACAGGTTATCAGTCCATCAGGGAGAGAACACCGAGACAAAGACAGCTAGTTATGGACTCACCAACACACTCCTAAAACAACTTACAGTTACCTAATAATTTCCCATGAAACTTTTAGACTTGACTTTAGACTTTATACTTTAGACTTCTTTATTCCCCATTAAACTTACATAAAATGGAAAATTTGCTGGTAATGGCACACAACACAAACACACATCACAGTCAGCACAATAAGGAATAAAATAATAGATGTATGTATAGATGGTAAGACAAAATCTGTGAAATAAAATCAAATCATATTACGCTACCCATGTCACTCAGTTGAATGTTAAAAGCCATTTAAAATTTACCATACTACTGCTAAGAAGAGCACACAGAACTTTCTTCACTGAGTTATGGTACACTGTTACTGTGTGAAATTAAAAATCAGTAAAAATATTACTAGCAGACTTTTAGGTAGCACATAAAGCTTATCTACTCTGTTACTATAATCAGTTCTTTGTTTAGAATAGCCAAGCTGATGGAAAAATTACCGCTTGTAGCCATTCTTCCTTGCCATTGGGACTTTAAGTCTATGTCCAGATGGAAAAGCACAGTAAAGACGGTGAGTAGGGTCCAGATAGACTTGATGTGCCTTGTTTGTTAGGGCCCGCATGTACAAATGTGAAATTTGCAGTTGTTTAAGTCCAATGATCTTTCCAGCCTGGTTGACAATCTGTCCCAGCTTGTTCTTTTGTTTTTAAACTGCAGGAGGAAGAAATCATTCTGAATAAACCTGCACAAATGGAGAGGATTGAGAAGTTTGCACAGCAAAGACCTTAGCTGTGTAGTTAGCCACAATCTAACTTTGACTGTGCCACAGTCAAAAGTATGACTGTGGCAATACTTTTAGCCACAGTCTAAAAGTATTGCAGGGAGACAGCAACATTAAAACAAGATGATTGCTCCACTAAGAGCCTGCTGCTGTTAGGAGCAACTTGTGTTCCAGGTCTGTTCTGTACCACAGCTTCAGAAACAGTTAACGACTTTAAAAACTAATATTCTCACTGATTAAAGTTGTACATATTACCTTGAGCTTGTTTTTCTCTGTATACTATTTAAGGTCTAGAATGCTTCACATCCTCAGCATAGACTTCCTACATATTACAGCGGTAAGATCAAAGGACAACGTTGCCTTTTTTCATTTACTAAAGTGTTTTAATTTTTGTATATTTGTATTTAATGAAAAAAAAAAACATTAAGAAAAGGAATGGTTGTTCATAAATTGCAGCATTCAAATAAGTCTAAATAACCCAAGAAAGAAAAATACCATCCCCAATGTTTGACAGATCGAGTTAAATGTGGGATGCATGAATCTAGTCAGCTGAAAAATAAAGTTATGATTTGTTACAGACAATATTAAATTGTAACAAGACAGTTTCTCAAACTAAAAACATAAAACGACTGGATTATTTACTCACCAAGAACAGCACTGTGAAGAGGATCAGCTTCACTTCTGGAGAAGATAGTGCAGCCATGGGCACCGATGAGTCAGAGTGCAGGACTAAACTATCCTGACACAGCAGCTCCAAAAATGGCTGCTAAGCCTGTGCTCTTCTTTAAAAGCTATCACTTTTACGCCGTCCCGTCTCCACATGCACACTACTAATTTATGGGCAAACCGGTTTCACTCCCATGATTCAGTTGTCCTCTGATCTTTTAACTGTCATATCTCTGGATGTTTCTAAAAGGTGTGTCTGTTGTAAGTTTAAAAAAGTACAGGTATGCCCTGAGGGTTGAACACCTGGCAAGCTTAAAACCGCTGAAGTATAACCCTCACACCTTTGACTGAGATAGTTTTTAAGGCAAAAAATGCATATCAAAAAGACTACATGAAAATATCAGAGGCGTACATGGACACATCATACTCCTCCTACAACAGTTATCATTATGCAGCTGTATAATTACGATATAGTTATTTAAAATAATCGCATCCCAGCACATTCTCAAAGGGATTTGCACTTGAGTGCCTTTGTATGCTTGCATGTGTTTGTGTGTGTGGAGAAGACAGAAGCATAATCAGTGCCATGCCTCTTGTATTGATTACATTATTTATCCATGCAAGAACAAGAATTGAATACAGAAAATGCCTTATAGAAATAATTTTTCCACAATCACTTTGGGACCCTCTCCAGCTCAGCACCCCTGTGTGTCATATATTGTCATATACTGCTGCACAGCAAGTCAGCAGTATATGACATTCATTCATTCATTCATTCATTCATCTCACCAGAAAATCCATAATATAGTAATATATAGATATTAATACAGATATAGCTCTACAAGTCAATGTAGACCAGACTCTCTGATGAATGTTTCCAGTACCTTGTTGAATCTATGCCACAAAGGATTATGGCAGGTCTGGAGGGAAAAAGGGTCCAACCTAATTCTAAGTTGTATGTGGCTTTAAATATATATATTTTTGTTCACACGGTTATGGTTTCAGTGGGTCTTTGTGCTTTTTCCTTGCAGGGTCCTGGAGGAAGGCCTTCTGCCTCCAGGTGTGGAGCATGTTTTGCTCTGATTGGTGCTCTGCTGCTGTAAAGCTGCCGTTCCTGCAGCAGACAGGAGGCTTTTCTCCTCTCCCTCCTCAGAACTCAATTTGGTTTGGTTTGTATCTTATGGTTGGGTTTTGTTAGGTTTGTTTTGCATTTGCTTATTTCTGGTTAGTTATGGGTTTTGCATTAATCTATTTTGGTTTCTCATTTCAGGTTTTATTTCTTTAGTATAATTTAATCAATTCAATTTTCATTTAATCAGGAAATCATTGTGTGGTCTCCTTTAATGTTGCCTCACCAAACAAGTCTTTTCCATGTGCCTATTTTTACTTTTTTTATTTGGAAAATATTTGCTGGGTTGGGTTATGTTTGATACCAGACTTGATTTCTATATGGTGTTGTGAGTTAAAATATGCATGATTCACTTTAAATGAAAAATTTAAAAACTATCATTTTTAAGAATAACTGAAGAACAGGCATGGCACTGCGAGTGCAGCTCAGGTAGCTCTTAAAAGTTCAATATACTTCCGAACTGTTAGAAAACATTTATAAATGACTCATTGGTGCGTGTGTTTGGGGAGGGGTGCAGGTGACAGTTTTCTGAATTACAGGTTTTCATTGTGAGACAACATGAAAGAAATCATGCTACAACATTTCTTGTCTAGTTGGGACAAGTAGCCTATCTCAATAAAACAGATACACCACACTTAATCCTCAATCTTAAATAGGTGACTTAAATTATGTAAATTATATAAAAAGGACAAGTACATGTGTTTGTGTGTGATTTGCTAAATAGCATTACCCAAACTGACAATATGTCACAACAGTTCATTTCTCTATCATGTTGGGTTTTAATTTCCTTACAGAGACTCTATGATATAGTAATTTAACTGTTTTTATCCCTTTACAGCAGTGGAGGCTGTCCTTCACTATCCTAGAGAAAAAGTTCATCTGCAAACCATTTTGTTTTCTCCATATTAGTGGAAAGAGCATAGCATGTGAGATTGAAAGTTTTGGTCTGACGTGATCTTAAAACACCAAGCCCTTTTTAGACAGGCTATCACATGTCTGTTCGTTGAATCATTTATTTTCTTGCCAGATCTCAAGTTTTGATTGACTCCAGTAATAATCATTCTGAAGAATATCAAAGTGGCTTATTTATTAAGAGGAGCTATTTCAGTTTTGCTTCTTGCTTCAGGGCAAGTAAACAAAGCAAGTGAACATGTGATTTACAGCTGTGGAGCTCGTTTTTATGTGGGGAACCTTCCAAATAGATCAGTCTACAGAGAAAACTTATTCACAAAGAGTGTGTGCCGCAGTTCACAGAAACATTGAGTAGAATTCCAGTAGGTAGTTTGATCAATTTTTTAGCCAAATACAGTCCTGAGAAATATCTAGTTTATTTTCTGACTTTGTTGATGGTAAACATACTGTATATGCTGGTCACTAAAGACTTTTTCCTGTTATCTCTGCTCCATTCACTAGCAATGTATTTTTAGAAGATTAAAACATGTTCAGGTTTTAAAGCTCAGAACAGCCCTAAACTCTTGTGTTTTAGTTTTAAAATGCACTGATCAACAGAATCGAACACCATCTTTTTAACCTATTGCTTCACTTTGCAAACCTTTATTTGTTCTTTCCTCGAAGACTGTTAGACCCTGCCCATACTAAATAGGCTGGTATAGAGAGAAGACACTGAGATTATGTGTTTTTGCTGTGTTCAAAGTGGAAGCTCATAGAAGCTCTTGGAGTCATGCAGAAACACTGGAGGTTTGGGACCTGTTTCAAGAGTCCTCCCGAAGCAAACCCAACCGGTTTCCAACCTGCATCAGTTTGCCTCTGGAGCCGCACACCTATTATTACACGAGGACGGTTCAGCTGATGTTTCTGCATTAGGATTTTACAGGGCAGTCCTGAGGTGTCAGCAGTTCTTTTTTGATAATGGTAAAGACTTGCTGCGCAACCACAGATCGGACATCCTCAGACCTCTTAAAGGTCATGTTTTCTCCACTAGGGAAAGGAAACACTTCCCAAGCAATTTACTTACTCCAGCTTTCATTTTATTTTTGACTGGGTTTCTCAATGTATAAAGCACAATTCAGTCCAGTGTTTATGAAATAAACAATCACTTTATTAAAGACAAAAGAAAATTAAAGCTATTAGGATTTGCACTAAAGTCCAATGCTTGAATGATCTGCACTGCGTGGGAGTTCTTTGAGAACTCTCATGTCATTTACTGTTAATCCAGCCTCCAGTAGCCTTACAGTAATTTCCTCAGTCTTTCATCATTTTCTTCTTGTGACCTTCCATAGAGGAGCTGGAGGAAACCTAGTCCCTCCAGTGTGTCCTGGGTCTTCCCCGGGGCCTCCTGCCAGTGGGACGTGCCCACAACACGGAGGGGTCCAGGAGGCATCCAACCAGATGCCCGAGCCACTTCAACTGGCTCTTCTCGACATGAAGGAGTATTTCCTCCCGGGTGACGGAGCTTCTCAAACTACTTCTAAGGGAGAAAACTAATTTCAGCCTACCCTAACCCTTCAGATGAGGGTAGGAACATAAATCGAGAGTTTCGCTTCTTGATTTAGCCCTCGCTTTACCATGACAGACCGCTACAGCTCCTGCTTCACTCTAGACCAGAGGTGGGGAACTCCAGGCTTCGAGGGCCGGACTCCTGTAACTTTTAGATGTGTCTCTACTTCAACAGATAATGAGGTCAGATAATGAGATCATTAGCAGAACTCTAGAAAACTTGACTGCAGTATGAGGTGATTCAGCTATTGGATTCAATTGTGTTGGACCAGGGAGACATCCAAGAGTTGCAGGACACCGGCCCTCAAGGACCAGGACTGCACAGCCCTGCTCTAGACAGTGCACCAATCTGCCTTTCGATCTCCATTTGTTAAAAACGTCATTATGAAGAATGGTATGTCGGATAATCTGTGAGGAAAAATATTAATTGCTTTGCCTTTTCCTAGTGCTATCTAGAAACAACCAATCAGAGGGAGGAGGTGGATCTTAGTGCTGTCAATCACAACCTCATGTGCTGCCACTCATCTACTTTTCCCTTTGCTGTGGGCTACGCTACAGCTAGCAAAGCCTGTTGAGAATGCCCAGTTTAATTAGCATAGCTGCTAATGATGACAGATAAACAGTTTTCCTGTAACAATAAGTTATTTTTCTGCCATTACACATTTAGCAGAATTGACTGACAGCACTAAGACCCTCCTCCTGACTCTGATTGGCTGTTTTTGGTCAGAATGGTGCATTACTTAAGACTGCAAGAGTAGCTCAGAGAAGAGGTGGAGGAGATCCATTTTATCACAGATTTTCTGTCTCAACAAACTGTTAACATGGTGACAGTTTTACCTAATATGGAAAACAAATGTTTTTTTTAATGAAAATTACATACTGCAGCTTTACCAAAATGCAAATACATAGCATTTCTTGAGAAATCTGGATAGCTTTATCTACATTTTGCAGGTTGCCTGTGACTGTTACTGTTGGGGAAAGATCTTTCAGCAAAAAAATGTTGAAAATTTACCTATTCACATTCTGTATGCAAACTGTTGCATGTAAAATTGAGTAGCATTAAATATCGTGCCAATATCCATATTGGACCAAAGAAAAGGCAGTTGCAAGCCTTTAAAATAATTTTAAACACTTTGGGTGGGTCGTAACAGCCGTTGCACTGGGGAGGCCCGATGTTATTTTTTGTCATAGGGCCCAAAATCGCTCGTCTCCTCAAGAGTCAGGTGTGAGGATCCCAGGAAGTGTTTTGCTTCCTCAACAAAAACAATAAGTGAATTTTGATTTTGGCGCCACAATTTTTCAGTTCCATCTATGCGTCTATTAACTAACATACTTACCTTTTTGGGTTGTGAGAGGTGCTAGTGCTTATCTCCAGCAGACAGTGGACAAGAAACGGGATTTTCCCTGGACAGAGACACCAATTAACATATGGACTGTGGAGGAAGCTGAAGTGTCAGAAGAAAACCAACCAACGCACATTGAGAACAGTCCCCGGGTCGGGACTTGAACCCAGGACCTTCTTGCTGCAAGGCAACAGTGCACTAACTCACAATCTTTACAACATGAGTCAAATGTAATATGAAATTTCTTGAAGCACTTCATCCATTTTTTTCCAGGATTTGGCCCTAAAAATGAACTTCTTCAACAGTAACTTGAAAGTGACTCATGCTGTAACAGTTTCTTTTTGTGTCACTTGTTCTTGTGTGATTACCATCATCACTTATTAGAGGAGATTATGTACACACACGCACACGCACGCACACGCACACACACACACACACACACACACACACACACACACACAAGGCCCACATGTTACTCCAGCGAGTCCTCTTTATTTGACTTCACTGATAATTCTGCCTCATTTCTGCTCTATATCAACACACATTTTTCATTTTAAAGCAAAATTCATGCATTTCGCTGACAATAACTTTTTTCAGCTCTTGGAATTTTCTTGCACACCAATTTTCTCTGTATGAAGGTTAAATAACTGCACTTGCAATCATATTTTCTCCAGATCAAATCCAGAGTGAAGATGAGCACCGCAAAAGTAAAAATCCAGTTTTTTCACAATGGAGACATATGATGACGCCTCTTAATTGTACTTTACAGAAAAACCTCTGTGTAAAGGCTGAGAAAAAGATAGCATAGGTCAAGGAAGGAAACATAAAGAAAATTAAACAGTAAATCATCTTTATTATCAAAATTGTTCTTTTGCTGCATCCAACATTTACAGAATGACAAGCATATATTTCTTTATTTGAAGTCTCAATATTTATAAACACATTATAACCATAAGAGAAAGCCCCTCATTTCAGCATTTAGACTGTTTAAAGAAAATGAATTTAACCAACTAACACAATGGTACTGATTAATAAACATAAAACATAAATCTGAAACCTGACAAAATACTCAGTGTTCTTAATGAAAAAAAGTGTGAGTGTATGAGTGTGTGTGTAAGACAGAGTTATCTCATCCCCAGACCAGTCTTGAGCTACAGAAACACAGCATGGATATTTGTAGACAGATAAGATGTCCCTGACAGTGTTACGCTAACAAACAAGCCAATAATTGCAGCAAATGAATACAATGTGCTCTACATATTGGGATAAACCAGATGGGATCGGTTTTTGCTCTTTGCCATTCTTTTCAAAATCATACAAAAGAGAATTCCCATCACTGTTACTATTAGCGATGCAATAATGGTGCAAGATTTAAAAAACCAAGGTTTATTTTTTATTTTGATTTTGTAGATTTAAAGGTTTACAGGCGTTGTACCACCTTGAATGAGGCCTTACCAATACAGACACCTCTATTGGTCCCATTCAATTTAGGTTAGGAGAAGTCGAGTGCAATGGTAGAACATTCTAATGATGTCTTTTAACTACAATTGCATTGTAATTTAGGTAGTGAAAATTTAGAGGTTATGCCAGAACAAAGAAGATGGTATTTTAGCTCAATTTAATGGACACGGATTCAAATACTAACTGCAGTACAGCTTTGACCTTAACATATGTCTTATATGAACTCCCATCACCATAGACCACACCCTATTGTCTATTGACCACCTGACAGGCATTGTATCTTAGTTCTCCTGACTACTGCACAACAGTTTTATGAGTAGTATGGGTTGTAGTGAGTGTGTTGGAAGAGGTGCGACTCTTAGAGCAACTGGACTCCCCAACACTGAGGTCATGAACTTTTTGAACCCCAGTGACTTCAGCTGTTTGGAAGACACCTCTTCCATCCTGAAGCTGCTGCCCTATGCTGCTTGACTCCCCAATCGTCAACATTGTCTGACATCTTGACAGGTTGTTTAGCATTGTACCACCTTGAATGGAGCTAGCCTCATTCCCATTTAATACTTTCACTGTTCCTACAGGGACCTGACCTTCAACAACCATCATATTTTGGGCGCCAGAGAAGTTTCCTGCGTGGACGATGTTGCCAGTGGTTCCTTGGATCCCACTGCTGTCCACCAGAACTGCCCCAAGGCTTTGGGATTGGCCACTAGGCATCATTGTTTGGCCTTGAACAATAACTCCCTGGGATGAGCCAAAATCAGTGCCATTAACCATTACCATGTGCTGAAGGTTAGGGCCAGGTGTTTCAGCTAGTATCATGGCATTCTGAAGTGGCTGCTGAACAACATATTGAATGGGCTGCAGGATGGGTGCAGTGGTGAAATAGACAGGTTGCTGTTGGTTTACAACTAGCATCTGGTTCTGTGCCTTCCCTGTTTCCACTGAGGTCATCCCTTCACTCTCTGTGGCCTTGCTCTCCCTTATTTCAGCATGCTCAGTTGTTTTACTGGTTTTACTGATTAAAGTCTGCTCAATTGTGAACTTAGCTGGCTGCACTTTGGATGGCAAGGACATCTCTTGGCTTGTCACCAACTTTGGTACTGACACTTGAATGCTATTTACAGAAGGATTGGGTAGAGGAGTGTCCACCTGTGTTGTCTCAGGTTGGACTATTTTACCTCCACATATGTCAGCAAGTGTTTTAAATCTTGGTCCAAGATTACCAAGGAACTCCAGGTCATGGTCTTGACAGAAATCGCTGCAGCAGCCAACAGAGCCAGAAGAGGAGCCACTCCCTTCATACTCAAACACCAACATGTGATCTTTTTGCACAATCTTCTCATCTCCACTGGAAAGCTGTAGGAAATTAAGAGTTCATCTGTTTTCACATTAACAGTATAAAAATGAAAAACCAATCCTGACTTCAAGATCTACATATTAACCAAATTATGAAACCTTCTAATTAGCGAGAGAGAGATAAAGAGAGAGAATTTTTCTAGGATAGAACTGTAATGATAAATGTGTATAGGAGGCATAGTTAAAAAAAAACATAATGTCAATGCAGATTTTACCAGCATTAAAAGAATGAGAATTATTCAAATAATTTTCATTTAAAAAATGATGTGAAACTCCAGAAATTCTGTATTGAAATGTCTGATGATCCCAGCCTACAAGTCTGACTTTCAGAACAAGTGGATAATTATTCTGTTTACCTGGTCTTACTTTTGTGTATTTGACTAAGGGCTGTGTTAAGGAATAAAAAAAAAATACTTGACATGGTAACAAATCACTAAGATAATTCTGATTATTATTACAAATTCTGTTTTTGAGACTATTATACAGGCCTCAAAATGCACTCAACAGTAAAGCCCATGATGCAGAGTTTGTTCAAAAATGTCCTCTGGTTAATTCTGTTTTCAACTAATAAAAGTACTGAAATTCATGTACAGTGCAATGTACAAAATGTAGAGAAAAGATGATGGGAAACATTAGTAGCAAATGTGGGACCATGAACAGGAAGGATTGCAGATATTTGCTTTAGATTTGCTGAAATGCCAATGATTTAAAATTTGTGTCAACATTGATTTCTCACCTTGTCGAGGTATCCTCTCAGGGAGCTGTCTGATAACAAAATGTCACTGAAACATTTTGTTGCAGCTCCTCCTCTTGACTGTCCACCTTCAGACTCATATTGAGAGATATTTTCGTTCCCTTCATTTCCCCAAAACAGTCTGTTCTCACTGGAAGCGCCGTGGTTCATGGAAGCAACAGACTGCTCCATTGCATAAACTGGAACTTGTTCCTTTTGTACAAACTCCAGGTAATATTTTTGACTTTGTAAAGGAAGACTTTTCAACAGACCTCCCTATGAAAGGTCAAGCATGAATATTTTTTAGCATAAAATCTTTGTATATCTTTGTCAAATTAGGTCAGAACCTCAACATACAATTTTCCAATAAATGTCTTTTGAAAACAAATATGTGCGCTGCTCTGAAAGTCAAGTCAAGCTTGTAAACATGTTTGTCTCACCATTTGTTCTCCTCGGCTCTCAGTGTTGGATGACATGAGTTGTTGTTTTGGTTCATCAGAGAACTGATAAAATGACTTTTTCAAGGGTTCTTTCCCACACTTCATTATTATCATCAGAAAGGCAATGACTGAAAGACAAAAGTATATAATTCATTTAAGAGTAGACCAACAGAGTGCTCATGTCTGACTTCAGCATCTCTCTGTCAGGCTTTCCTACGATACAAGCAGACAGCGATTAAAAGAGGAGCAGCTTTCCACAACAGATGGTGTAACACAGGACATATTACTGTGAAGTATAGACTCAGCAGTGCACACAATTAGCATGAAGTTTTCCTCTGTATTACTTAGTAAGAGGGTTCACCAGTGTTATTTTGCCAAAAATATACATTCTTACCTCAGCTGTTGCTGACACTGCAGGTAATGTCATCAGATCAGCTAGTTCTAAACTACAGACATCCTGTTTCAACAGTTTGCCAGAAGCTCTACCCAATAATACACAATGCAGGATTTGCTTTATTCAAATGATCATGAAAATCAGGCTGAAAAGCAGAGACCAGGCATTCGCCATCACTGCTCCTAATTTGTGGAATAATTTACCCTTCAACATTAGATCTACACATTGTCTTGAACACTTCAAATCACTCCTTAAAACTCATGTTCATTCTTTGTCATTTACATTGTAATTTACTCTTTGTATTAATTTGTGTTATTATTCGTATGTTTTTTTATCTGTGGTTTTTTTTTATCTGTGGTTTCAGGAACACTACACAGCATTTTCATAGCAGTTTCTAAAGTTCATTAGAAATACATTGACACTGACACTGAATGGGATAATCTTTATCATTTCATTTGTTTTTATTTTCTCAGTCATGTTTTTATTTTCATGCCTTGTTTTTTTGAAGCAGCATGGGATTTTTATTTGAGAAAGGGGCTATATAAAAACTTGACTTCATAAAGTTTCTTCAGCTCAGAACTAATTAGAGCTAAGCAGTGTGAGTTCTCTCTGATCATTTCACATGTGCCTCTTAAGCAAGCCCAAAGCTCGTCATCAATCTTTCAATGAAATAAGTACTGAGGTACACTCACATAGTATGGCCAAAAGTCCCAGAAAAAGAACTCCAATGCCCGCAGGTCCTAATGCTGGTTTTTGCCCAATAATGGGTTCTGTGTTTGAACAGTCCGATGTTTTCGTACAGTCACAGAAAAAGAGTGTCAGTTTTTGTGGTTTTGGACAGGAGAGTTTCTGTTGGTCTTCCACCACAAGTATCATCTCGCTGAAGGGAGACTGCACATCATCAGATGTGGTCAGAGTTACTGCGGTATCTGTCAAATACAACATATTTCACATGCATTATTACAACTTTCACATTCTAATTTACCTTAGATGTATGAGCCTAACAGACATATACATTTGAAGAACGTTTAGTTAATGAGTTAATATATTTCTGATACACAAAGTCAAATTTCAAACATTGTTTTAAATACAATTTATCTCTTCCCATTTGATAAAGTTCAGCAGCAGTCAGTTACACATGTTAAATGTGTAGTTTTTTTAGCGTAGTTTTGTACTTAGTTTTGTAAAATACACTGTAATAAAGTCTATCCATCCATCCATCTTCTGCCGCTTATCCAGGGTCGGGTCGCGGGGGTAGCAGCTTAAGAAGGGAGGCCCAGGCTTCCCTCTCCCCAGTCCCTTCTTCCAGCTCCTCTGGGGGAATCCCGAGGCGTTCCCAAGCCAGCCGAGAGACGTAGTCCCTCCAGCGTGTCCTGGGTCTTCCCCGAGGCCTCCTCCCGGTGGGACGTGCCCGAAACACCTCACCAGGGAGGCGTCCAGGAGGCATCCTGACCAGATGCCCGAGCCACCTCAACTGGCTCCTCTCGATGTGGAGGAGCAGCGGCTCTACTCTGAGTCCCTCCCGGATGACCGAGCTTCTCACCCTATCTCTAAGGGAGAGCCCAGCCACCCTACGGAGAAAAGTCATTTCGGCCGCTTGTATTCGTGATCTCGTTCTTTCGGTCATTACCCAAAGTTCATGACCATAGATGAGGGTAGGAACGTAGATCGACCGGTAAATTGAGAGCTTCGCTTTTTGACTCAGCTCTCTCTTCACCACGACGGACCGGTACAGCGCCCGTTTCACGGCGGATGCTGCACCAATCCGCCTGTCGATCTCACGCTCCCTTCTTCCCTCATTCGTGAACAAGATCCCGAGATACTTGAACTCCTCCACTTGGGGCAGGACATCTCCCTCGACCCGGAGAAGGCACTCTACCCTTTTCCAGCTCAGGACCATGGTCTCAGACTTGGAGGCACTGATCCTCATCCCGGCCGCTTCACACTCGGCTGCGAACCGCTCCAGCGAGAGCTGCAGATCACGTCCCGATGAAGCCAATAGGACCACATCGTCCGCAAAAAGCAGAGATGCAATCCTAAGGCCACCAAAACGGATCCCCTCAACACCTTGGCTGCGCCTAGAAATTCTGTCCATAAAAATAATGAACAGAATCGATGACAAAGGGCAGCCCTGGCGGAGTCCAACCCTCACTGGGAACGAGCCCGACTTATTGCCGGCGATGCGGACCAGACTCTGACACCGGTCATACAGGGACCTGACAGCCCGTATCAAAGGGCCCGGTACCCCATACTCCCGGAGAACCCCCCACAGGGCACCCCGAGGGACACGGTCGAACGCCTTCTCCAAGTCCACAAAGCACATGTAGATTGGTTGGGCGAACTCCCATGCACCCTCCAGGACCCTGCTGAGGGTGTAGAGCCGGTCCAGTGTTCCACGACCAGGATGAAAACCACACTGCTCTTCCAAAATCCGAGGTTCGACTATCCGACGGACCCTCCTCTCCAGTACCCCCGAATAGACCTTGCCAGGGAGGCTTAAGAGTGTGATCCCTCTATAATTGGAGCACACCCTCCGATCCCCCTTTTTAAACAGAGGGACCACCACCCCAGTCTGCCAATCCAGGGGAACTGCCCCCGATGTCCATGCGATACTGCAGAGTCGCGTTAACCAACACAACCCTACAACATCCAGAGCCTTGAGATACTCCGGGCGAATCTTATCCACCCCTGGGGCCCTGCCACCGAGGAGCTTTTTAACTACCTTGGCGACCTCGTCCCCAGAGATTGGAGAGCCCAACCCAAAGTCCTCAGGCTCAGCTTCCTCAATGGAAGGCATGTTGGTGGGATTGAGGAGGTCTTCGAAGTACTTTTATGAAAAAATAAAGTCTATTTTAATTGAATTAACAAAGAACCTGCCTGTCCAGGAAAAAGAGGGAGTGATGCATTCGAGAGTCTCCAACCCCATTTAGAGAGAAAAAATCCAGAAGGATGTTGGCAAAAACATGTTGGGTTGGGTTGGGTTGGGGATGGATTAGGAGGCCTCCTTACCATCACCCTAACAGATTTGTTATCAGACACATCTGTCTGATATCTGTGTGTTTATTTGTCTGTAAACATGAAAACACACATCGGTATGTATGTGTGGACCAAAATCTGAGCACAAAGGTGATAAAAGAATTGGGAACTACTGCTGGGAGCCCATTGTGAACACACCATTACAAACCACCTGCAACCTTTTCTCTTTAGTATTTACCATCTATGTAACAATTCAGCATTCAAACAAATGAAATTATGTTACTTTGTTTTCAACAATGCCAACATGTGATCCCTGCAGTCAAAGCCCTAATCCTACTATTGGCAGTTGAAAAGAAGTCACTCATGAAAAACTTGTTTTCTATGTTGTTACTTTTATGAAAGTCCTGTCATGGGGAACATGAAATTTATAAAAAACATAACATAATGTGATTTTTAGAAATATTTGCAGGATTCTAATTTTCTTTACAAATTATTTAGCTTCATATATTATCTTACCATTGTAGGGCCTAATTTTCCAATCTACTGTTGTGCTCCCAGGGAGAATGAAAAACTTAAAAGGTGGGCCATTAGGAAATGCATCTTCATCTTTGGCATTAACAATGATTGTCTTGTTGGATTTGCACACAAACATTGATTTCCTGGTCAGCTCAGGGCAGTGGTCATTGAAATCCTCCACCTGGATGGCTACCGTGCCAGTCGCTGTTTTACTTGGCATCCCTGTAATCATGAAGCAAAAACAGTTAATCATTCAAAGTTTGACCCTTTTTCTCAGTAACACAGTTAAGGAGATTTCAATAATGTCATATTTTTCCACATTACAGCAACATTTCCAATGTGTTTATTTATTGGCATTGTAGTGTTTCTTAATTTCTGTTTTTTATTTTATTTTATTCTTTTCAGAAAAGTAAATGGAGTCTGAAGAACAACTGGACATACATTTAGAATCTTTAGTTAGTAAAATAGGACCACAACACATAAGTTTTTTTTACTTATTTACCTTAACTTGTCTTAAGCACAAAAACAAATGATACAGTCAGTTATAAATTAGGAATGTTTGAAGATGTCACCATTTACTTTTCTGCTGTTTATATGGATCTTGCAAAAAAAACAAAAAAAAAAAACACACACATGCATACACACTTACACACACACACACACTTTACATGTTAAATTTACTTATAAGCACATATTGTGATGGTAACAAAATCAGCAGCAGAAGGTAGGAATGAAAGAAATCATTATCTGATGTAGAGATGAGCCATTATGTCTAAACTAAAAAGGTTTCTTCCTGTTAAAGCTGAGTTTTTTCTTCTCCACTGTGGCTTCATGTACTCAATGTGAGGGATTGCTGGAAAGTTATCAATGCAAACTATTCTCTACTCTAGAACTATTAACCCTGAGTTAATATAGTTGAAGTTAAAACACACCTTTCTGCAGCTTCTATTATTACCATTATTACCTCACTGAGTGTGAAACATTTATTTAACAACCAACCTTTTTTTTCATTTATAATTTACTAAAAGAGTTATAAAAATAATATAAAAGTAAAAAAAACTAAATGTGGATTATTGACCAGAAGATGCCTCTCTTTTAAACCCTTATTAATTCATATCCTATTTTGTGATCCTTTATTTTGTCTCATAAACCTGGCTGTAGCAAGTTTATCAGACAACTGAGTCAACTCCTTTCTGCTACTGGAGTTTTTAATTTTTTCCCTAAAAACACTGGTGGAGGTCAGCTTGGTCATTTGCCTTCCTATACAATTCCACTCAATCCTAATCTCACTTCCATGGTCTGACAGGACTTTCTCCTGTTGAAGTGGATTCCTCTGGTAGATTTTCTACTGGGCAAACCAGAGAACAGAATGAGAAGTTGTGAACAATGATATTGATTTTCTGCACTGTTTTACAATCATAGTCTGCCTGTAGTTTTCACAATGGCAGCAGAAGAAGTGAACAAAATTGTTCAGTCTGTGCTATCGAATTTGAAGTAACATCGTCAGCCGTTTCTTTTGGATTGGCTCTTCTCTCTTTGCAATCAAAGGTGGTTGTTCACAGTGCAGGCAATTTCCGATAAGCTTCTTAGTGTTGAACTGGCGCATTAGTGTTTCCCTGGGTTTCCCTGCTTTAATGTGCCTGATTCAACTGATTGCAGTTCAACAAATGCCTGTTAATCAGTCGTCAACTCTAATCAGTTGGAGTGAAGCAAGGAAATACCTAAAACATGTGCCTTGAGAACTAGCATTGGGAAACACTGACATATGTCATAGACAAATGTTAATGACAGGGTAAAACTGAAAACTTCAACAGAGTCCACGTCTCCAGGAAGCAATCATTTGTCAATGTCCAGTAAGGAAAAGCGTAGAAGAAGAGGCTGGTGTTTTACCAGCCCAGTGGAGTTAGAAATCATTTGAAAATGGGAAAACAAAAACTAGAGTCACTCTGAGGGCGTTTACACAGCTGGCCTATTTCAGTTGAAGAAAACTGTTGAGAGTTTGGTGTGTTGCTGCCAGTCTTCCTCAGGGATCTATTGAAAAGTAGACTTTTAATCTCAATAAGACATATCTGGTCAAATAAATAACTTGTAACTTTTTCTGGTGGTTCAATTTCTTTTAACACAGATAAAAGTCTAAATGAACCAAAACCTCACAACAAAATCCATGTGAGCATTATCGGTACTGATCTAGTAGAAAACACAAGAATTTAATCATATCCTTAGTTTGTTTTTCTGTTTTATAGAAGACATCTGGAAAGTTGCATGGTGCTTTATGCTGCGTTCAATAATTTGTCTACTCTACACCATCTCATAAAGAAAACTACTTGGCTCAGGTTTGCAGCGTACACCTGGTAGATGTGTTAGATTGAGTCGGATCCCATTCACGTCACAAAAGAGTCACTTAGACTTTGTTTTGCAGCATACTGAATCCACCTCTTCCCAACGGTCTCAGTGTTGTTGCTATAGCGATTTGCTGTGGTTGTACTTACACAGGTAAACCAAAACAAGAGGAGAAATAAAACACCGTAATAGAACTGCTACGATAGGAAGACAGAAATGATCCTTTCTACCATCTGCCTGTTGAATTTGATGCTGCAATTAACTTTAAATAACAATTTAAACTTACAGTGGGTACATATTTAATAATTACATATTTTTCTCATCTCAATTTAAAGGAGCAAGGGATCAGGTATATCCTGGAATTCTAACTTAGTTCTTAAATTGTGTCCCAATATGATAAACCGTTAATAATAAAACAGTACCTTCGGTGATGCAGAGTATTTCAGCCATGTACACCCCGTTGACCAGGAGTTGGGATTCCCTGTCAGGCATCTTGTTCAGTTTGATGTCAGCTGTCTTGGGGTCAATGCTGAGCAAGTTCTGAGGGTCTGAGCCTTTTAAATATCTATGCATCGTAAATGGAAAAAAATTTGAGTCCATAAAAACTGAAGTTGTAATTTAAAATGCATAAGCTTTGTGCTTGTGTATACACTGACTTGACATCCTCTGCTGGTTTCCCAGTATCTCCATCGATTGCAGGATAACTGGCAATCACTTTATTCATGTCGATGGGCGTTCCCTCCTTGATGGGGATAGATTTGACTTTGGGCTCAAAATGCGGTCCTTCTGGTTGGTTTTTTACTTTGATTTTTATTGGATAAGTTTTAAATTTGCCACCCGAGGCACCACTGGCACCACTGGCACCGCTGGCACCACTGGCACCACTGGCACCACTGGCACCACTGGCACCACTGGCTCCTCCTAAACCTATATTAGCTCCACTAGTTGAAGCAGACCCATCAACTAGTGGAGCCTTGTTCCGTACTGCTATCTGCAGATCCATCCCTTTTATAGTCTCAAAGTCAACAGGCTGAAAAAGGAACAGAAAAATAAAAACTTAGTTAAAACACTATTTACAGTGTGATTCAGCTGCATGTGTGGATAAACAATATTTTTCTTGTCAGTTCAGAGTATACAGTTATGATTCTTTCAAATCTATGTGCATTAGTATTTGTGTAAGAAATTGAGCTCCTATTAAACAGAGTCACTCAATGAAAACAGGATTTTCTTTTGCAAACAGTTATTGTAACCTGATCAGTGACTGACCGCCTGTAATGAACTGAACATAGTGTTACATGCTCACATTTGCGTCTCCTGATTGGCAGTTCCCCACCAGACCAAGCGTTTTTAGCTGGGTTGGTGGCACAGCTCAGATTGATGAGTGATGCGTGGCGTATTTGAAGCTGCTGCAGCAGCTGAGTTTTTGTTAAATAAAAAATAACTTAAAGTACAGTGCAGGAAGGCTCTGGTAAGGAAGAAGAGTACCTTCACCTCAGGACAGATCCACCCAGAGGGGAGCGTTGGATCTTTTGGCCGGGATGAAGTTTGTTTTCTTTTGTTTTGATTTTTTGGAAAAACTGCCTGGATGTTAAAGGATTTTTAGGGCTGGGCCAAGGCTGTTTTTTTTTTTTTTACTTTTTATTTCTGTGTCATTATAATATCAAAAATACACAATAAATTTCTTTTCGGACCCCCTGGTGGCCACGGTAGGTACCGTGCAGTGTGCAGAGCCTCCAAATGTCCTAAGCTCCAGTCAGAAGATAAATAAATAAGCAAAACAATGTCTCAAAAAAGGACTTATCCTTCAGGGAGGGAGAAAAGAAAGAGGAAGAATAGAAAAAAGCCGAGATAAAGGTTTGTTTTAATGTGTCTTAGTAATGTAAACGAAGCTCAAGTTGGTTTCCGATTCGATGTTCTGATTCGGGAAATGGCTAAAGGGCGATTCCACCTAATTTTTCACTACATTCACTTCATCTTTAATAAACTCTAGTTTAAAAGCCACTAGACACTTCATACCTGGACTATATTATTTCTGCACTAATAGCAGAATATTTTAATCCATGTTTGGGATTTGTGAAACCTTTACATGATTTGAAACTTCACTAAAGTTTAAGTTACTATTCGCACTTGTTCCATGTAGATTTTTTTCAAATTCAAATTCAATACTAATTCAAAACCGCATTATTAATCCCAATGGGACATTAAATGTTGGTGTAACTCATTAATTCTTCAAAGAATTATTGTAGATGGTGATGGCTGTTGGAAGGAAAGATCTTCTGCAACGGTCTGTTAAGTGAAGCGAAGTTTCACAAATCATAAAAATGCTTCACGAATCCCAAACATGGTTATAAATATTCTGCAACTAGACCAGAATAATTTAGTCTAGGTTTGAAGAGTCCAGGTCTTGTAGATTTGGAATTAGAGCAATGCTTGTGTGACCAAGAGAAACATTTTTTGGAAATTGCACTTTTTGGAAGTTTCACAAATCAGAAAATGGTTTCACAAATCCCAAACATGGTCCTAAATATTCTGCTATTAGAGCAGAATAATCCAGTCCAGGTTTGAAGAATCTAGGTCAGTGGTTCTTAACCTTTTTTGAGGTACCGAACTCACAGTTTCATCTGCGCATTCACTGAACCCTTTTTTAGTGATAAATAAAATATGATTTTTTTCCCCCCAAATTCAAGACATAGGTATATGCTTTTATTTACTGGTGCACATCACCTTGCTCAAAGAACAAAACCAACACAGTGCATGAACTCACAACAAAATATGGTATTACTTGATTCTGGCCCACCACAATTATTTTGGCCCCATAAAAGAATTTCAGCCCCCCCCAAAAAAATAGTGGCTATTTTACTAATTAAAAATGAATTTGGAGTTTTTAAAGAATTTAAATTTTTTTAATAACTACATTTTTTTTACATTTGAAATGTAATTTGTTTTTTATCGTTTTAAATCCACAAAATACTTTTTTACTTTTCCTATGCAGCTTCAAGAAGTGTTCCCTTCGTGTTGTCAATGTGAGACTAGAGTTGCTTGGCATTGCATATCAAGCAGATGGGACACTGATTCCCATCCATTTGCGTGATACATGTGAATCCATGTTGTACATCAGGGGAGGTCAAACTTTTTGAGACCAAGATCTACTTTTTCTCTGACCAGCTGGCTGAGATCTACCTCATGACATGAAGACATACAAATTGTAAATTAAACCCTATTGACTCATTTCTATGCGAATATACATCGGTTATATCAGAAACACTAAAGTGATAGAAAACCTGAGGCAGTTTCTTCCTGAGTAAGAAACCTGTTTGATTTGACCTCAATATGAGAAACTACAGACTGATGGGGAGGAACCAAAGAGTACTGTAAAGGTAAAGGCAAATCTTCTGAATTTGGGATATAATTAATTTAATTTCACATAATTATCATGATAGAAGCCATTTGTTTGTAAAACCTTAATCAAATATATTTGTCCTATTTGAGGTTTGTTGTAACGTTTACTGCAAACGAACGAGGTAATTAGTTTGTCGTTGATTGAACGTTCAGAAACTGCAGCAGCTGTGATAAACCACACCAAAGGTCAACAAAGGTGAAACAACCCGAACAGGTGATCAACTCAAAACAGGGGTCCTCAATACATCGATCGCGATCAACCAGTCGATCACAATCGACATATTGAGCTCCCCTGTTGTACATATTTGTCAGACCACTTTCTTTTTTTGCTCGACATGTTTAGTATGGATGAAAATATTGAGAAAGAGACCACACTACGTACAACTACGACAGCCGTTGAATACTGCGCGCACTAATTTCCCCGCAGCACTGATTGGCCAAGCAATGTCACATGATTCTCTGCAGCAAGTGATGGCCAAGCGGGGCGCGTCATCACGATTTTACCTCCACTGCAGAGGCTCCGCCGAACCCCTCAGACCGGCTCATCAAACCCCTGGGGTTCGATCGAACCCAGGTTAAGAACCACTGCTCTAGTTTTTAAACTGCAGTCGATTAAAGATGCAGAAGGTAGTGAAAAATTCAGTGGAATCACCCTTTAGTCATTTCCCGAATTGGAAACTGGAATCGGAAACCAACTTGAGCTTTGTGTAATGCAATGTAGAAAATTTGTAAAGTTGCTGATAGAAAATTAGCTTGAACAGTCCAGTTCAACAGCCAAACATTTATGTTAGGGTCTTTGTGTGAAACTGAGTTTAAACTTTATCCAATACAACGTGTTTGGTAACATTTAATAACAATAATTAAAACTTAATGTTTGGCATTGTCTAGTAAAATGTCTTTACTTCAGGCTACATGATGAGCTGCTCTATGCTGTAGTTGGGATTTGTTGTTTGCTGCTGAACATAATCATTTTGTGGCTAAAACAAACATTGTTTTTACATCAACTTCTAAGTTACGAGAAATTTCTGTTAAAATCATTTGAAGGCTCAGAATCAGGCCAGTACCGGTCCACATTATCATGGGAGAAAGACTCACCTGGTGTGAATGACATTTTTAGCGGTTGGAGTTATGCTTAAGAGAAATTAATTTAATCAAAGAATGTCATGAATATGTGTGCATGTATTCCATTTTAAGTTGGGTTGCACCGGTTGCAGTTTGTCTGGCCGACAAACGATCTTTAAAAAACCTGACCTACTGATTTTGATTTTAGTTGATGTGATTTTTTTTTTGTCTGAAATGTCGCTAAATATACCAAAAAAGTCAGTGAGTTGGCAACAGTGGGGTGGATATTGTTAACTGCAAATGTTCAGACCTGGAGGGCCAGTCTGTCAGTCAAACTTCTTACTGTAGACCAGAAGAGGAAAGAGGCTGATTTTTAAACTTTTGCTGACAAAGATAAAATTATGGGATAAGATCAGCTTCACATGTAAGTATCAGCTGTTCACGGTCCCCCAAAATTAAGGAAATCGGCTCCCAGAAATCAACTGGTCGATTAATCAGTTGGCCAATAAATGTGTCCTATTATGTAAACATCACTGCCAGAGATGCAATAAGTTTATAGCAGGTGTGTGAATGATCTAATGATCAGACTGCTGATTCCAGCCATCCACATCGTTAGCAGAACTAGAGGGCCCGAAAACCACATTTCGCTTCGGGCCCCATGGAGGCTTGGGCCGGCCCTGCACCTACAAAATCACAAGTGGTGCATTTTTAGGAAAAGAGAAAAAAACTACACATATTAAGAAAAAAAACTATTGAACAGATTGTCTGACGGATGAAGGATGCTTCTCAATTGAGGAGCACTAATCGGACATTTAAGCCCCCACCACACTGTGTTCCGCCGGGGACCCGTTTTGTTTCTTTTCTCTTTTCCTTTAGTTTACATCAATACGTACCTATTATTGCAGCCCTACTCTCCCGTAAGCAGTCAATAGAAGAAGAACGAGCAAGAGTGAGAGTAGCGCTACGTAACAATAGACACATGACATGCAGAATAAGGCTTCTTTTGGTAGCTACAGTTAGATACATTATATTTCAAATACATCATTAATTTTGTCTTTGGGAGAAATAAAAGTGACTAGTAGAAAACAAAAGTCGTTGTGGGATCACACAATTGTTTTCTGTAACATACAGAAATATACTCAGTTTAGAGACAAACACAGTGGCATAATATGTTTGCCAAATGTATCTGAGTGTGTGCTGTAAATGGTAACATGTTGCAGTGACTCTGGAATTTGTGTTTGTCTTGGAAAGAGATTCATACTCATGATTGAAGCATTTCTATGGGCATTTTTAGTTATGCCCAAAGTTATTTATACAACTACCAAATTTGGATAAAATATGATTTTCATGAAACAAATAAGTTTGTCCTTGACAGGAAATGAGACCAGAATCTAAAAACAATGTGAACAGAATGTAGATATTGACATTTTACGAAAAAAAGCATCTTAAAAATTTATATCAGTCTATAAAAAGGGGGCCAATAAGACAATGAAAACTATATTGGCTCTCCAAACTTTCAGCTCCTCACTGATTCTCATTAGCTTCATGCCTTTACTCTGGCTGGGTTACTCCAAAACACTAAAATTATTTCCATTCACAAGAAACATCCCAGTCAAATAAAAAAAAGCAACAACTTTTAATTCCTCAGGGTAGTGAATAATTTTGGCCTTATTCATTTATCCTCTGGGTAAAAAATGTATGATACCTTCTCAAGAAACAGGATACCCTCATTGGTAACGGGATCAGTTTTTATGCTGAAATATTCATCTTCATTGCCTTGGACGATTTCAAAAACAGCTTCCTTGTTGTCCTTCTCAATGTCCAGATCCTGTGCTTTGATCCTCATCACCTCAACACCATATGTGTTCTCTTCAATGTGACCTTCATACTGTTAAAAAAAAAACAGTAAAACATGGTTTTCTCCAGTAATATTTATACAATAATGCAGTAATATTGATTTAAATAGAACATTTCTTCATTAGAAATTCTTTGACTTGAATATGCGACCAGAAAATGTTGGCTAAGTTATTGTCACAGAAGATGGTTGATAATAAAAAACTGTCCTGTAATATCAAAAATCATCATCATCTGTTTAGGTGTTGCTGTCACAAAAGCTAACAGGAAGAAGGTGATGATGGTCCCACTGATTGTAAGAAGCATGACACTAAAGGAGGAAATATTTTGTTTTGGAAATATATAGAGGCAGTAACATCAATACTACTGTCCAGTCCACAGCAATTATAACATCTGAAAACCTCAACAGCAACATGTTCTAACTGCTCCAATATAAATGATAAAAACTAAATAAAATATTTACTGCTTCCTTTTCCAAAGTTGGGGGATTGTCATTCAGGTCCCGAATGTTGATGGTGACAGTGGCTGTTGCAATGTGTCCCTGTGGTGCACCGTACATATCTTGACCAATCACTGTCAGCAGGACTGTTTTATCTTTCTGAAAGAAAAATATTATTTATTGTTACAATAACAAATCAAAGGTGAGTTTATTTTTATAGCACCATATATACACAAGGCAATCCAAAGTGCCATACGACAAAATCCAAATTTAATCATAAATCATCAGCACTCAAGCCAACAGCTCGTCAATGAGACACTGATCAAATGGTTCTGTAAACAAAACGTTTTCAGTTTTGATTCAATGGTACAGACAGTTTCTGCCAGTGACGTATCTATCCCTAAAACTCTATCTGTATAAATATGGAGTCGTCCCATATTTGGCCGTTTAATGTGTGTCCTATATTAAACCGATACATAACTGTCCAATAGACATGGCTGTCATACACACATCAACGCTAAGTTGAACAATAATGGCCAAAATAAAACACGGGAAATATTAAGGTCAGCTACATTGTCGTGGTGGGAGCTAAACGACCCCTGAACGCTACGGACCGACACACTGCTTACTCAGGACATTTCTTATAAATACGTATCTGATGTTTCATTTCATCAAAGATTATGGTAAGCTTTATTTAATTTATTTTATACATGGTTTTCATTAAGCTGATGTATTACTTCATGTTTTTAGTTTACATGACAGCATCTTGTAAATATATTTATGGCTTTAGTTTGCCATCTGCAAAGTTGTTCCTACTGTAAACAAGTCATTGCTTGGTGATTAATAGGGACAAAATACATTGTTTTGTGAGCTATTTTTTTCAAAAATATTTTTAGTTTAATTAGTCTTTTTTTTAAATTAAACTTTGTGAAATAGACGTTGGTAGCGATACTATGTGACACCGAAGCTGTGCAACAGTTGTGTATTATTAGTGTATAATAAGCAAATATATCCTATCATTTCAGTGACCTGCGCAGTTCAGTGGACAGAAAATGGCTGCGCTGCATTTGGTAACAGACATACAACGAATTAATGCGCAAAAAGAGTTGCGGTGATCTGTATTTGTCTGTGTTTAATTTAATTCTAATAAAAATATGTTTCCCTGTCTGACACTCTTTTAGTCCTACAAACACCTCTGTATTTAAATTTTTTTTTAACAGGTAGGTTATTCTAGTAAAAGGATTAGTGCATACATCTACAACTTTTTATTTTAAAGAGGTCGAATATTCAGATGAAGGAAGTGATCTTCTTGTGGTTTCATCATGGATACAAATTGTTCCAGTGCAAAGCTAAGTATAACTCCTAAGCTTCCACTTCAGCCCCATCACTCAAATAATGTTATCAAACATATTTAACATTAAAACAACCCGCTACAGTTTTCTGTTTGTCAACATGACAGTAGTAGTTTTGGATGTGTAGCATTAACAGATACACTTAGCTATCTATCTGTGCTACCATAGAAAAATCTGACGAGGTAGAACTGATTGTCAAAACACTGGCCCGGCTGGCCCTGCTCTGAAGCAGGGCCCTAAGAAGCAGGGCCCTAACAATCAGGGCCCTAAGAAGCAGGGCCCTAACAATCAGGGCCCTAAGAAGCAGGGCCCTAAGAAGCAGGGCCCTAAGAAGCAGGGCCCTAAGAAGCAGGGCCAGCCCCTAAAAAAGCCAGTGGAAAAGCTCTGAAAGCGACCCGACCCGACCCGGGCCGGGCCGGTGGAAAAGGGGCAAAAGTCAAATGTGGCCCAAAGTAAAAAGATTTTTGTGACATGTGAAGTCATTCAGAAATGAAGCAAATCTGATGTGGAAATGTGTGGAATCCGCTGCAGAAAGCTGTCCAACAGAACCAACAGAACCAAAGAGGCCATGGCAGACTGATCCCTGCTCAATGTTGACTCCCATGTGACCAGCAGTCATGGAAATGTTTTCCTATATCCTATGTCAAAGCAGCTGTTCTGGTACTAACCATAAATTCTTAGATTTTGAAACATTTGAAAACAATTCCCCTGCTAAAAGTCTGTTATGTTTATCCCACACACACACGTACACACCACACCTGTAAAATATCAAAATAACAGGAAACAAAGGCAGCTGCTGGTGGAGTTCATACTTCTCTGTCCAAGACATTCTTCACACGGATTGTGCCATCTTTGTTCATGGTGAAATAATCACGAGGTTCCTGTTTTATTAAGAAGTAGGCGATCTTAGCATGATTCGTTGTGTTATCATCTTTATCAGTGGCGATAATTGTGATAACTGAAGTCCCTGTAAAAACAGTTTTAAATAAAACCAAAGTGAGGAGATGGTTACTTTTGATAATATTTAGTACAAAGGTTGACCATAATTAATGTTTTTAGTGTAATGATAATAATACATTCAAAATGGATTTAAAACACTGATTCAAAAGTGGATCATGTTTCCAATTCCATTTGACGTTTTTATTGTTTTATGGGATTTTATATGTGGCATACTGACCTATAGGACTAAGCTCGTCCACCTCAGCTGTCAGCACCGATGACTCAAATGTCGGAGGGTTGTCATTCTCATCTATGACCTTAATTTGCAGGTCAATTTTTGGCTCTGCTTCCTGGCCATTTGGGTATTTAGCCAAACCAGCGAGCTAAAACAGATGAATCAGAGTCTTGTTGTCTTTGTCATACTTAGAAATCAGATATATTCAGAGTTGAAATCAGTTCCCTGTTCCAGAACTTCCACATTCACAAAAGAGAGGAACCAAAACTAACAAACTAAAGAATGTAGTAATGTGCGTGTTCAGCAGAAGGTGCACAACATTTAGTTGACTTCTTTGCAGTTGTACAGGTCCAGGAGGCAGTGGGAGTGAACTGTTTCAACAGACAATGCAGCAGCATTAAAATGTTCCCTCAAAACCGGAAATAGACAGTTTTCTATTTATGGTCAAATCTGTTGGCTGAAGCTTTTAAGCAGATGATGTGAAAATGTGTAAATTTACAGAACATAGAACATCTCTAAAGCAAGGATGAAAAAGTGTCACTTTTTCATCTTTTGTTTTATTGTCATGTTAGAAAACATTCCTGAGTCGATCATTTCAAACAAGACGCAGTATGAAAAAAAATGAAAGCTGAACAGTGATAATCTTCATGATTTTTCTGCATCTTGCTCTGTCAGACACTTCTTCATATGTGCTGTAATTCTAAGGGTCAAACACAATCTTAGTATCAATTAGTATAAAATACTAATTTTAATTCTTACATGAATCATGTGTCATCTATGTTATGAGGGAATACTAGCGCATGTAAATAGTTCAGTTAAATACTGTTGCACTGTATCTGGAAATGATGTAAGTTTTTTTGTTGACATTTCACACAGATTATTCAAATTGCAGCTGGAAACTTACTTTGTACAGGGGAATCTCCTCCCTGTCAAGCTTTTTGGTCACTCGAACATTTCCATTATGAGGGTCAACCACGAACACATGAAATGGATACTGGTTTGCTCCGACACCCTCTAAGGAGTAAATAACTTTTGTGTCAACCTGTTTGTCTGATCGGATCTGAAACAGAACCAGAGTCATTAATTTCACTGTACTGAAAAGCAAAACAAATGGCTCTGCTTGTTAACACAGCAGGAGCTAACTTGACCTAGTATCTAATCTTTCACCCATCTCAGTCATTATTTAACTAATAATGACTGATTTGTGTCAGGAGTCACATTGTGTTCACCTGATGGCTGAACCTGCTTAAAACGGACCACTGCTCACTCAGCAGCAGTGCTTGGTTTGTCTTTCCAAACAGAACATTCTTTATAACTTAAACAAACCAAAAACAACAAAACAAAAACAAAAGAAATAAATCTAATTTACCTGTGATTCTCTCATGATACACCAAAATGTCTAAATCAGTGAGATATGTTTGAGTCTCTCACCTTGGCAATAAATTCCTTTTGAGTGTAGTCTTGATTTTCCGTCAAAGGTACTGGAGGGAGAACCCACTCTCTTTTATGCCGCAACAGATGAGTTCTTGCCACAACAATAGCCTGAATCTGTGAACAAAACAAATATACAGCAATTCATTATTTCTAACAATGCTTATACTGATAGCTCAGAATGATATTGCCTGGACTTGTTGGCGCACTTCACCAGGACAAAAAAAAGTGCAAATAACAGTGTGATGTGAGTTTTCTGAGAGAAGCAATGGTTAGAAAGTCAACAGCTTCTGAGGGAAATGATCTTCAGTCGTGAGCCTTACACTCCTAGGATGGCGCAGTGTGTCACTGAAGATCAGCTCCAGTTCAGCAACAGCTTTATGCATGACATGGGAGACATTGCCCACCAATAATGTTATTTTCCACTAAAGTTCTTCTGTGTTATGTATATGACCTTTGAGTTGCCTTTGGCTGAAAGGTGCTAAGTTCTTTTTCCTTCCTTGTTTCCCATCACCTGCACTGGTTCGTATCCCAGCACGGAACTGGCCTTTCTGCTGAGTTTTTTTAACTTCTTTCTCTTGGCTGTAGATAGCAGGTCTTTGCTGCTGCAACATGCTACACTGTAGCAGATGGTCGAAGCCACCACAGAGCCACAGATGGTCCTCAGCAGCACCCCCTGGAGGCCAAAAGACCTCATCAGCAGGTGAAGCTTGCTCTGACCCTCTGCAGGGTGTCTGAGCAAAGTTCTTGCATACTGAATGAAATTCTTTGGCAGGACCTCAGCTCAACTTTATCATTTTTATCAACAAGTGGTTGTGATTCATGTTGATTAGCTAATAGAAGCAAAGCTGAGACTGGAACAATGACAGTGGAAATGACTGAAAAAGGCATGCATCTTTCTCACTGAAGCCAAATCTACTCAGAACATTTACAATAGTAATCATGGCAGACTCATTGGATGGCTTTCTATAACAAAGACCTGGAACATTCAGGTAGTTTTCTCTACCCACCAGAAACAGCATGTGATGTTGTAGCCACAGATCAAGAGGTCTGTGGCTAGTCTCAAGACCACATTGTTCAATGTAAACAGGCACCAACATGAATCTGAGACAGATGACTGTGACTTCTGAATAAGGAACATACAAGAACAGAGTCATCTATCAGGTGCTTCTTCAGATCTGCTGTAATAATAACCATCAGCATCTCCACAATTAATTGAAGAAGCTTATAAAATGTAAAACAACAATCAATTTCCGTTTAGTATTAATGTAGTATTTCTGAATTTAAATTGTATTCCGTGTATTCTATGTTCAAAATTATTGGAAGGATTTGGTTAGAATAAACTGTCCCGGCTGTAAAGTCAAAATACCACAAGCCCTAAACTGGTTCTTGGTTTCTTTGAACATTAATGTTGCTTGACTCAGACACATTGTTTCTATTGTTTATTTCATTCTGTAATAAAGCATTTATTACACAATGGGTAAAATCAGTTAAATTGAATTGAATTGAATTCAATTCAGTTTGCCTATAGCGCAACATGTTATCTCAAGGCATTTCATATAAAAGCCCTAATTCCAATCCAATTCTACATACAATTTTACATTACAATAAATCCTAACAGTCATGGCAGTTAGGAAAGCACTCAACTCCCCTTGCATGGTTCTGGTCCAATGCAACAGGTGAACATTCTACTGAGTACTTCTATTTTTAGTCATCTTTGGCGACATGAAAAATAAAATGAGATGCTTCATGTGGTGGATGCTCCACCACCACCACCACCACATCATGTTAGTATTTTTTCTTTATGCTAGTTACAGCTTTTATTCTGTTTAAATTAGTTATTTCATTTCGACATATATTTTCTAATGGGTGTGTCTGTCTGAATGGTTTACTTACACTTGTTTTTTGTTTGAGGTGCTGCTGATACAAACCAGCTGGAGGAGGAAAACTGAACTGAACCATTTTTTTTCCTAAAAGACTGAAGGGGGGTCACTTTTTTGTTTCAAGTTGATTTAATTAGTCAATTTTGTCACTTAAATATTCATTTACTATTGTTTCTGCTAAGTAAAAGTTAGTTTTGCTTTATTCGTTTCATAGGTTTCATAGGATGCTTTAGTTAATTTTGTATTTGTTTGTTCTTTTGTTATGTTGTGTCTCCCTCATGTGGTCGTTCTAAGTTACTCCACCCCTATTTAAACAGCCTTTTGTTCTTTGTTTGCAGGTCAGTTTGTTTGTGTTCAGTTAGAGTTCAGTTGACCTCAGTTAATTTGGGCCCAAATTTGTTATTTATCCTGTTTGACTTATTCTTGCATTAAATCTTTATGCTTTGTTCTCTATTTTTGGAAGAATTAAATTGAGCTTTTTCTACTTTGAACACTTTTTTGTCCTCGTTTGAGTCTGGTCCCCCACACTGCAGCTCATTGATAAATATTTCCTCCTGCTTTGAATACGTAATAATTGTTACTTTATACCATGATCACTGTGTTTATCATGAAACTGTTATAATCCACACAAACGATAAAACATGACGTATCCTGCAGTGGGAGGTGTCTAGTGGACTTTGACGGTTCTGTGCAAAAAAAAACAAAAAAAACATTCTGCAACCATGTGACCATACATTTGACTGACCATGCTGGGCACTTGGGTCCTCTTTTAAAGACACTTTCATATTTTTAATGACTGACTTGGCTTGGAATCTATCTGTATGCCTGGACTGAACGGACTCTTTTTGTAAAGTACCTTGTGAGAACATGTGAGGTGAATTAGCGCTATAAAATACAGTGAATTGAGTTGAACTAAACTGTAGAAAATAAAATGCTAGTTGGTGAAATTTCACATCAAATAAAATTTCACTGTGTTTTTTGGGGGGGGGTTGCATTATTATTTTGCTAGTAAACTAACTGGTGTAATGTCATTATAAGAGCTTGCTGTAGAAGCCAGTTCTGGTTGCTATATGCCTTGTCATGACACAATGGAAACACAGTGTTGTTGACAGTTGAACCAGACAGTTGAAGCCGGAAAAAAACATGAAAAAGAAAAATATTTTGAAGGTTCCAGGATTATTTTGTTTTTACTGGGAACATGATTATGACATTCTAATATGAAAAATATAGCTGGAGGGATGAATTTTTCACATGATAACTACATTTTTGTTTTTAATTTGGGGTCATCGAAGTTTCTGTTCTGCAGTGAATCTATTTTTCTGACACTAAAATTACAAATACTAACAACACATTTTTATTTAATAGAAGATGTTGCTTAAAGGCAATGCAACAGATAGAAACATTTAATTAAATGCAGTTAGAGAACACAGCCTGCTCCTGAAAATTATGTCTTAGACTTCAAGAAGCTTGAACCTACAACGGAGTACAATGAGAGAATAAAAAGATAAAATTACAACAATAAACATGTGCTAGAATAAAGCAATAATATAATACTACTGCATTCTAGTCATGTTATGAGTGTTCAGGTAATTGCCACCTTATTCTCTTAATGTTGACTTTACTCTCGAAATATTCTTTTATTCTCATATTATTACAAATTTATTCTTATTTTGTTTTATTCATTAATCAATTTTTAATACTCTGCCTTACAAACAAGCATCGTCAAAGTGAAGAGTAATAATGAATCTGATGCCATCTCATCAGATTTTAGGACCTCAGCGGCTTTTTCTTCTTTCGGATCAGTAAATGAAAAACTATGGAGCCCCCTAGGGGACATGGGGACATTTTTTTCTTTTGCATTCCCTTGCAATACTGTACTGGTCAGTTTATGTGGCATAATAGAATACTGTAAGCCTTTCTTATGGTGACTGCTGTACTTTCTGTTTTAATAAGGTTATGTGAGGTTTTTCCATGAATGTTAATATCTCTTTGTGAAATAACTGAAGTTTTATATATTTTCTTTAGGATAGAAAGGCATCACAAACCTATGATATAAACAGAAACGTTCCATAAGTAGAAAATAAATAAAAATACATCCTAATTTGGATTAGTTCTGAGTTATTATCGCAGGTATTGAGTCATCTGACGGTTTGGATTGTGTCTCTGTTGTGTTCTAGTCTGCAAGTTTCAAAGAGCTGCTTTCAGTGCCCTTCTACCATAGCCTTAACAGACATAAACATACAGTGAATAAATCGATTTTCAATCAGTTTTTTACACCAAACTGATTAATAATAAACATGTTTTATCATTATAAAATATAGCAAAGTAATGGTGGTCGAGGGCCACACTGGGTTAACTCGGGGAATCTCATCTGTCCATGTATCAATCAACTCCAAACCATTTCTTTGTTCTGTCATAATTATCGATTTAATCCATTTTGATCATCAGGCTCCAAACTTTGCAAGGACTGACCAGCCGCTCACCGCTTCCTCACACACACAAAGCCAGCAGGCCAGTAACCTTCAATTCATGCCTGATGACGTCACGTCCACATCGACACATCCACCACCAGGAGTCAAAGCTGCGTGCTCCTGTCATATCAACAATTACTTATTTCATTCATAAAGCTCTTTCGGAGCCTCAGTGAAAATATGTTGATTAATATTAACTCTTTGGTGCAAACCACTGATTGAAAATCAATTTATTTACTGCATGTTTAAGATGGAACAGCACTGAAAGCAGCTCTATAAACCATTCAGACTATGAACACAACAGAGACATAATCAAAACCGTCAGATGACTCAATACCCGTGATAATAACTCAGAAATAGTCCAAATTTGGATGTATTTTTATTTATTTTCTACTTACGGAACGTTTCTGTTTATATCATAGGTTTGTGATGCCTTTCTATCCTAAATAAAATATATAAAACTTCAGTTATTTCACAAAGAGATATTAACATTCATGGAAAAACCTCACATAACCTTATTAAAACAGAAAGTACAGCAGTCGCCATAAGAAAGGCTTACAGTATTCTATTATGCCGCATAAACTGATCAGTACATATTGCGGGGAACACAAAAGAAAAAAAATTCCCTACGGGGCTCTGTAAAAAACAGACTTCATTGCTTTTGCGTGTCAGAGCGTGGAATGTTGTCGATTCAAACCCACGCCATTTACATGCAATGAAAACTAAAGCTGCAGGTTTCTACCTGAGAGAAGCAGGTTTTTGATTTTACAAGGCATCTCTAAAATACAAACAAGGCATCTGAACTCACCCCAAACAAAAAAAACACCAAAGATGACCGGGACAGTCGAATCATGGTAACTGGTAGAAGTCTAGCGGTTCCAGTGGCGCTTGTTGTTCGTCTGGTCCGATCAGGTTAAGGAAGGACGCTTTAACTGGAAGGACGATTTCACACCCTGCCAAAAGGTTTCCACGCCCCCACACAAGCTGAGGTAGGTGTGGGTTACCTGATCCTGGCGTGAGAGAACAACAAACATGCCGTTTCATGACTTCTCCAGAAGTCTGTAATTGCAGATTCCCAGACAGACAGGCTCACATAGAACTTTAACAACCTGGGGCCAAAACTGGGCTCCTGGAGAGAATGAGTCACATTAACAACTCTCGCTTTGTTTTAATCTCAGCTCTAACAAATCAGGTTACTCATTGTTTTATTAACACTTCTATCTATCTATCTATCTATCTATCTATCTATCTATCTATCTATCTATCTATCTATCTATCTATCTATCTATCTATCTATCTATCTATCTATCTATCTATCTATCTATCTGTCTGTCTATCTGAATATGCTGCAGTAAAAGCAAAAGAAACAGAATGGCAAAAATGTAGTTAGTTTCTTGAACCATAGGAGCACATTGACAGCCAGGGCCATGTAAGGAAACAAGTTAGGCCCCTGGACTGCAGCCAGTCTTGGTGGCCTCGGTAATCATCAGTGGGTCAAATGTGGTAGGTTCAGTATGTCTCCTGGCCAAAAGCCTCATGTTGTTCCCAAAAAATGGACTGTAACTTCATAATTCTAAAATACTTTATACTCATAAAATGATCAAAATATCAATACTACAGAACCTCAAACAGTAAGACATAAAACCATATAATTTACATTACTAACACATAGCTTTGCTATATTTTTTCAATTCACGCATTGTCTTCTTCTAATTTGAGATCAGGTCACTGGGATAACAGTTCCAGGAGTTAGATCCAGACAGCCCTCTCCCAGCAACACACTGGGAAATCCCAGACCAGAAAGGATAAGTTGTCCTTATCTCTGGAGCGAGCTCTGGACCTGGTTCTGTGTCTCCCCCAAGTGGAATATTCTAGGAAAACCTCCAAAGGGAGACCCTCACTGGAGACATCCTTCTGATATAAGTGACCCACAACTGAGTCCTTTTATTAAGACCAAGCAGCAGTATACATGAGGCTCCTTCAGATAGTAAATGGTATTTACCTCTATAGTTCTTTATCAAGTTCAGAGGACCACAAAGTGCTTCATAATACCCATTCAGCCCCATGTTCATATACTGATGGTGGTAGGCTGGGAGTGTAGCCACAGCTGCCCTGAGGCAGTCTGACAGGGCCAAGGCTTCTATGCCCTGACATCACCATCAGTGTTGTATAAAGTACTGAAATCTCAGAATCAAGTAAAAGTATAGGTACGTCTCCAAAATATGACTTTGGTAAAAGTCCAAGTCACTGACTGAAATATTACTTGGGTTAAAGTATTAAAGTATCTGAAACGTCTTGTACTTAAGTATGAAAATTACTGTAAAAATGGATGAACTCAAGTAATGTAATGAAAAGTACAAGTAAAAAGTAAAACAAGGCAAATGCAGTTTGAATGACATTTTTTATATTTTGGTAAACTTGTCAAAGACACTTAAAATAATGAACACAACCAAGTGCAGGCAAAATGAAACCTGCTAATAGATAAACCTGCAGGCATCATTTAGTTAAGAAAATTAGGAGCTTTACCTAAACCACTAGGTTAACTTAACCTGCTTTAGGTTAACTTAACCTGCTTTACAACTGAACCAGCTTCTTAGTAAACCCTCCAGGACAGAAAATACAAAGTTTCTATAAGCCTTAAGTTTTCGCTTTCAGTAAGGTCAGTGCTGAAAATGAGAAAAAGAAATAGTCAGTACAGAAAATGTGGCTAGCATGAAGAAAAAAAAGCCGTTACGATTACTCTACTTCACAAACTATAGGTGCAACAACTGGTCATTATGCAAAAGAAAAACAGAATTGGGAGGGAAATGCAGATTATTTGGCATCTGAAGAGGGAGAACTTTTTTGCAAACTTAATGGGAGAAAGGCTGTGACAGACTGGCGACCTGTCCAGGGTGACCCCGCCTCTCGCCCGGAACGCAGCTGGAGATAGGCACCAGCAAATCCCGACCCCGTTAGGGAGAAGGGTGACGGAAAATGGATGGATGGGAGAAAGGTAACAGACCTCTGTCAAGCTGACACCCCACCTACGTCAAAAAATTCAGCAAATAGTCTGATTGGTTAGAGCTTTGTTTGTGCCGTTAAAATTTTCATTTGTGCAGCTTTGGTTTCCGAGATATTAAAAATGATTTTTTAGGCCATCCAAAATATATACTTTTTAAGATTACAATTACTGAAAATATTGAGTATGACTAAAAATTCACTATAGAACAGTGTGTCTCGTGTAACAGCATGAATTTTGTGTCAGTTGGTCACAAGGCAAGAAATCTATTTCCATTAGTTTCTCAGGAGAGTTTGGATGTAAAATTTTTTGACTCTCCCTGAGTGAACCTCCGAGGGCTTGAGGAAGGGGAGACCTAGAGAACGGCTGGCCGAAATTAGCGTTTATGAATCGGATCAATCCAGGGGAACTGCCCCCGATGTCCATGCGATACTGCAGAGTCGCGTTAACCAACACAACCCTACAACATCCAGAGCCTTGAGATACTCCGGGCGAATCTCATCCACCCCCGGGGCCCTGCCACCGAGGAGCTTTTTAACTACCTCGGCGACCTCGTCCCCAGAAATTGGAGAGCCCAACCCAGAGTCCTCAGGCTCAGCTTCCTCAATGGAAGGCATGTTGGTGGGATTGAGGAGGTCTTCGAAGTACTCCGCCCACCGACCCACAACGTCCCGAGTCGAGGTCAGCAGCACACCACCCCCACTGTAAACAGTGTTGGTGCTACACTGCTTCCCCCTCCTGAGACGCCGGATGGCGGACCAGAATCGCCTCGAAGCCATACGGAAGTCTTTCTCCATGGTCTCTCCGAACTCCTCCCACGCCCGAGTTTTTGCCTCGGCAACTGCCAGAGCCGCAAGCCGCTTCGCCCGCCAGTACCCATCAGCTGCTTCCGGAGTCCCACAGGCCAAAAAGGCCCGATAGGACTCCTTCTTCAGCCTGACAGCATCCCTCACCGAAGGTGTCCACCAACGGGTTCGAGGGTTGCCACCACGACAGGCACCGACAACCTTGCGACCACAGCTCCGATAAGCCGCCTCGACAATGGAGGCACGGAACATGGTCCACTCGGACTCAATGTCCCCCGCCTCTCCTGGGACGTGTTTGAAGCTCTGCCGGAGATGGGAGTTAAAGCTCCGTCTCACAGGGGACTCCGCCAGACGTTCCCAGCAGACCCTCACAACACGTTTGGGCCTGCCAGGTCTGACCGGCATCCTCCCCCACCACCGGAGCCAACTCACCACCAGGTAGTGGTCAGAGGACAACTCCGCACCTCTCTTCACCCGAGTGTCCAAGACATACGGCCGCAGATCCGACGAAACGATAACAAAATCAATCATCGAACTGCGGCCTAGGGTGTCCTGGTGCCAAGTGCACATATGGACACCGTTATGCCTGAACATGGGGTTCGTTATTGACAATCCGTGACGAGCACAGAAGTCCAGCAACAGAACACCACTCGAGTTCAGATCGGAGGGAGCGTTCCTCCCAACCACGCCCCTCCACGTCTCACTGTCATTGCCCACGTGAGCGTTGAAGTCTCCCAGCAGAACGAGGGAGTCCCCAGGAGGGGCACTCTCCAGTACCCCCTCTAAGGACTCCAAAAAGGGTGGGTAAGCTGAACTGTCATTTGGCCCGTAAGCACAAACAACAGTCAGAACCCGTCCCCCCCACCCGTAGGCGGAGGGAGGCTACCCTCTCGTTCACCGGGGTGAACCCCCAACGTACAGTCGCCGAGATGGGGGGGGGGCAACAAGAATGCCCACCCCTGCTCGACGCCTCTCACCGTGGGCAACTCCAGAGTGGAAGTACATCCAGCCCCTCTCAAGGAGACTGGTTCCAGAACCAGAGCCATGCGTCGAGGTGAGACCGACTATTTCTAGCCGGAACCTCTCAGCCTCACACACCAGCTCCGGCTCCTTCCCCACCAGAGAGGTGACATTCCACGTCCCAAGAGCCAGTTTCTGTAACCGAGGATCGGACCGCCAGGACCCCCTCCCTCGGCCACCACCCATCACACAATGCACCCGACCCCTGCGGCCCTTCCCATAGGTGGTGAGCCTATTGGAAGAGGGTCCCATGTTTCTTCTTCGGGCTGAGCCCGGCCGGGCTCCATGGGTTAAAGCCCGGCCACCAGGCGCTCGCCAACGTGCCCCACCTCCAGGCCTGGCTCCAGAGTGGGGCCCCGGTGACCCGCATCCGGGCGAGGGAACACGAGAACCAAAGTTTATATGCATCATAGGGGTCTTCGGGCTGCACTTTGTCTGGTCCCTCCCCAAATTGAAAACAACTTTGCTGCATTTGTTTTAACGGCACAAACCTACACAAACGGAGCACTAACCAATCAGACTATTTGCTGGACTTTTTGACGTAGTGGGGAGGTGAGAAACCTGTGTATCCTATTGGTGGTGATGAACAAGCCCAGGCAAGTTGGCTACCGACTTTGTTGCAGTCAATCAGTAGGTGGTTAAAACATTTGCGTTTCTCTCTCTATTTTTGTAACGAGTAACTAAACCACACATTGAAAATGTATCGGAGTAAAAGTATGCAATTAAGTTTGGAAATATAGTGAACTAAAAGTGAAAGTTATCAAAAATTTTCTTACTCGAGGAAAGTATGAAGTACTCCAAAATAAACTGAAGTAGTGAAGTGTTTTTACTTCGTTACTATACAACACTGATCACCATACAAAGCAGTGTATGTAACCCTACTCCAACCCCCAGTTACAGGGCAGACTCACACACACCAGGGATTTATATATATGAAAAGAAGAATTTTTAATTCTTTTCTGGATTTAACAAAGAGGCAATGAAGAGGAGCTAAAATAGGACAAGTGTGATCTCTCTTTTTAATTTTCATCAGAACTCTTGCTACACCACTTTGGATCAGCTGAAGAATTTTAATTGTATTTTGTGGATTTCCTGATAGCAAAGAATTACAATAGTCCAGCCTTGCTGTCACAAATTCATAGACTAGTGTTTCAGCATCACTCCTGGACAGGATATTTTTAAGTTTGGTAATATTTTGAAGATGAACAAAAGCAAATGCTAGAAACTTGCTAAATATGTGAGTTAAAAGACATGTCCTAGCTAAAAATAACAGCAATTCTTTACTCTATTAAAATGAGGCCAATTTAATGCCATCCAGGTCAAGTGACTGACTAAGATTCTTTTTCAGGGGCTCTGTTCCAAAAACAACTTCTGTCTTGTCAGAATTTAAAAGGAAAAAGTTTAGTGTCCATATTTTAATGTCCTGAAGACATGCCTGTAACCTGTAATATGAGTGTCATCAGCATCAGCGGTGAAAGTTTATCCCATGTTGTCTGTACATATAGTAAAAGGAATTTCTCCTGTGGTGCTCCATGAGAAACTCTGGAGTGTGAAGAAGAAATGTCATTTACATGAACAAACTGGATTTAAACCAACCTAGTGCTGTTTCCTTGGTCCCTCCATGTTTAAGCTATTCTAAGAGAATATTGTGATCAACTATATTAATATAGTTGATCACAATTATATTAATATATAACTATATCACAGAGCAGCACTGAAATCTACAAACCAGAACAGACACAAGTCCATTTGCAGAGGTCAACAGAATATCATTTGTAATTTCCAGTAGTGGCATTTCAGTGCTACGCTGAGCTCTGAAAACTGACTGAAACTCTTCAAACAAGTCATTAATATTTATATTCACACATACTTGATTTTCTCAAGGATTTTTAGATATGAAAGTAAGAGTAGATACAAGCCTGTAATTACTAAGTCATCTTCATTGAGAGAAACGTATAAGGTTAAAATGTTATGGTATATGTCCATGTACTACAGGTTAATCATATCTACAATGGAGGCAGTAATCAAAAGAATCACTTCTTTAAATAATTTAGCTGACAGGTCCAACATGCATTTTGAAGATTTGGAAGAAGGAATACTTTTGGCAACTCAGAAATCTTGGCTGATTCAAAACACTTCAAGCCCATATCAAGTTCTATACTGACATTCAATGTGCCATCACTTACTGATGACCAAAGAATGAGAGAAAGAGGGAAATCAAAAGAAGGATTGTTGCTGTGTCTGGAGAGAGAACTGAGAGAAAAGGGGAAGTTCTCAATGTAGCAGTCAATCTGACCATACAGAAGCCTACATTTCCACCCTCACCTATGGTCACCAGCTCTGGGTCATGACCGAAAGAACGACATAACAGATACAAGCAGCCAAAATGAGTATCCTCTGCACAGTGTCTGGGCTCTCTCTTAAAGATAAGGTGAGCAGTTCGATCATCCAGGATGGACTCAGAGTAGAGGCCCTGCTGGGGAAGAAGAGCCAGTTGAGGTAGCTCAGGCATCTAGTCAGGACCTCCTGGACACCTCCCTGGAGAGGAGAGCTGAGATGTCCCACCAGGACAATTCTTCTAGATTACTAAGTAAGCAGGCAGTTTGATGATTGTTTATTCTGTTTGTTGCTGTATGCCCGAGACGTAGGCGAGCTGACCGCACAGAAGGAAGGCACCAATTCCTTTTCTTTGCCTTTGTCTTTGGGGTCTGAACCCAGCTGAGGAGAGAAGTGCAATGTGAAGCCACATGTTGGGCTGACGAGTTGGTCCCCATGCACAGGGGGCTCTTTGACTCTTTGAATCTTCACTCTTTGAATCTTTGACTCTTTGAATCTTTCAATCTTTGACTCTTTGAATCTTTCACTCTTTGAATCTTTGACTCTTTGAATCTTTGACTCTTTAATCTTTGACTCTTTCAATCTTTGAATCTTTGACTCTTTGAATCTTTGACTCTTCAGCTCTGGCGCTCTTTGCCCATCTCGAACTTGGCTCGAGATGTCCAAGTTGGTTGGATCCTGGAGTATCCAACCAAAGGTTCCTCCTTTGCATTCACCTTTTATAGGGGCTTCCACCCTATAGACATATTTGCATTGGCTGACACTATTGTCATGCTTGTTTCATTGGCTGACTGCTTGGATAGATGATCTCATATCCATCATTATTTTAGAGACATTATAACCTGGTGTCTGTTTTCATGTCCCAGTGTTGCTCAAAAGTCATCCTACACCCTTTACCTGCACCTTTACCTCTTTTCTTTCAACAGTTGAAGTTGTTCAATCTGTTTCCAGATCAGCAAACTCCGAGGTGTTGGTCATCGCTCCTCTCTTTTCCCTAACCTTTCACCTGCCATTTACCTCCAGCACCACTTGGGTGCTCTTTAATTGCAGGTACACCTTTAACATCATTTCAAGTTCAATGTCCAAATCACATCTATAACCTCTTTAGCTTCTCTGATTTCACATTCATTTATTATATTATGACCGTAACTTATTATTTACTATTATTCTAATAATAATGTGAGTTATTACAGGCATTCTTCTGAAAAGAAACCAGGAATAGTAAAATAATATTAAAAGTATCTTACTTTGGGTCTTATCCAATTACTCAAAATGTTCAGACTGCATTCTTTAAAACTTTTATGCTTTGAAATAAGGAATAGTTTAAACTATCTTTATAAATCTGCAAGCTGGAAACTTTCTTCCTCTTTTGTCAGGAAACCTGCTGTTCCTATTTCATGGATTGGCAAATCTCTCTGCCTGACTGATTTCTTGAGATTAAATACAAAAAGGAGTAGAATTATAGCAAAGTTTGCATGAGACAAAACACTACAGCCTGGTAGATTTTATTGACTTGTGAGTCTATTGTTACTTTGTGAGATGAATTTTAAAGGTAACTTTCTGTATTGTTACTATTGAACTAAAATCTCCAGCATGGGAATAATGGGATGATGTTGGATTGTCTTGACACTTTCCAGAAGTTTTGCATTGGTGGACAGAGCCAGAATGTGTGGAGCTCGTCATCAGTTGTGTTGGCACAGTTAACACAACAAATAGTGTACTGCTGAGCTTTGACAATGACTATGTTAATCCTGTGCAGTGTCACACCCTGAGATGAGATGGCGTTCAACTAGTGTTACAGAAAAATCCAAACCACTCCCACACACATTGTCTTGTAAACACCTGTTCCCAACTATGACTCACTTTCAAGATAAATGTTTTTCATTTGAAAATAGTTTCACATGTGCACTCGGCTTAAACTTCATTAGGTCTGCTCAATCACAGCTAATGATAAGAAATGAAATTTTGTGGTCATAGTTACTGAAAATGTCGTTTTCTTTGACCTGATCACACTGAGGTAATAAATATTTAACAAACATAGATAACTGTCAGGATCTGTGTTTTTCTGTGTTCATTTGTGTCCCTGAGTCTCCGTGTTGTCCTGGCTCCCCTTGATTATTCCCAGGTGTGTCTTGTTTCCATGATTACCCTCAGTGTATTTAAGCCCACCTGTGTCCTTACAGCATGGGTCCTCGTCTCATTTTGGCGTCTGTTTTTGTGTGCTTCAGTCCATCGTCCATGTTCCAGTTGCTACCTGTGTTGAGCCCTGGCTTCAGCTCAGCAGTGCTGCCTGGAGTTTTTAGACTGTCTTTGTTCTGGTTTGCTCATCATTAAAATCATATTTATTCCTCTCATCCTGGGTCTACTGTTTGCTGCCTCACCGCCTCACCACAGTTCATGACAATAACAATAAATTTGACTGAAGAAACAGAGCAGTCAGATTTATTTTAGGGAAATGTCTACTTTGTTGAATTGTAAGGATACCGTTCATTGTAAAAACTACTTAAACATTTGCTTCCTTTATTAAGTTTTTATTTTCAAATCACTGAAAAAGCGCCAAGTGCTAAAGTGACAGGCCTCTTTCCACAGTTCCAGCTCAGTGAAGTTTCAGTTCAATACAATCAAGCTGATTTGTTCTAATAATGAAAAGTCAATTGAAGATTCTTCTTCAAAATATTCTCAAATTCACAGTGCTTAAAAAACTAAAGTTCGTCTTTGAACATGAAAACTACGCTTATAGAAGAAGGCACAAAACAAACAAAGTAAAATGACTACTTCCTACACTGATAAAGAAGGCTAGAACAACTCTTTCTCCTGCTGTTCCTGTGCTCGAGGTCAATTCAAAATCGAGAACAAGTACAGATGCAAACCCTATTAAAACTGCATCATATCTAGCACAGAGGAAATGGAAAAACACAGGAAGAGGGGAAAAAACAGAGCATATAAAAACCACAATCAGTACAGAAGCGCTTCTTTGCGCTTCTACACAAAGACGCACAAAGGAAAATTTAACACAGAAGACTTTGTTCAATGATCTGTAGATCATGAGATATTCTCTCATAAGGCTCTCTCTGTGTGTCTAACATAAGTCTATACACTGGAAAAAGTGATGCACGGAGCTGTTCATTCAAGCTAATAACTACCATTGAATACATTGTAAAATAATTGACTTGATGGTGAAAGTCAATTTTTTTGCATTTTGAGGTGTCAATTTTGATTCAGACTGAATTAATCACACTTCTGAAGGAAAGAAAGCAAATATTTTGGTTCCTCTCAAAACATACTGAAAGGAAATGATGTAATATTTTGAATCTGAGTCACGTGAGAAGAAGTTATAAGATTAAGTTATTAAAAGATTTAAGAAGGGAGTGTATCCTCAAAGATCTCATCATCTACCTGGGAGAACGTGTTGAGGACCTTATAAAGGAATACATGGTATGTCCAGATATTTTCTGTCACAATGATGATTCAACTTTATTCATCACAGGAGACCACCTATGGCATTATACAGTATATAGTGATTAATGAGGTGTGCCAGACTGCAGTTGTTCAGTTGCATGTTTCGTATATTTTGCCTCAGGTCTCCCAGAAAGATCAAGCCGAGCAGGAGCTGGAGAGGACCATCAGGCAGTCTTCGTCTTCAGAGAGAATTCAAGCCTTCCACAGCAGCCCCAAGACGTTGGGATTGTCATTGATGGTGTGGAAGTCCTCAATGAGTTGCCTTCTGTTGCAGCCGGAGTGGTAAAGCTCTTTTGACTTTGCTATGCTCTTAACATGGAGTATCCACAGGGTTTCAGGTTCACCTTTGAGGCCCTTCAGAAGATCCTGATGGAGCTTGGTTCCAACAAGATGACTTCCAAGATTCGCAAACTCAGTGGTGAACTCAAAACTGCACAGTAGTGTATATTTGTGTGTGCTTAATGTGTGCATGTAGTTGCCACTGGCTTCTATTTAAGAGGTAGACCACCTCAGCAGCACTTTGTTATACAGGCTCACGGGGTCACTTTCATGGAGTGCTTTTGTTGGAATTTTAGTTCTTTGATGATGTTTAGAGATGCAACATTCCTTCAAGTTCAGATGTGTTTGAACAGTACAACAGTGGATGCTTTCCGTCCATTTAATTTAGCTTGGTAAGCCATATTGTCTTTATTTCATTGCTCTGAGCAACAATGACATGTTTCTATTTGTTTGTCTGAACATGCCACTTTTTTTTCTCCTTTTTTACTTGTGAGGAATAAATGACTTTGAAAAAATGTTGCTGGAGTGTATTAAGTGTGAGGTGAGTGATGCAAATTGTTTTTTAAACCAAATTTATAAATATAAAAAAAAGACTTTCATGGTGAAAATGAATTAACTGGTGCTAATGCCTGAATATACTTTGGTGCAATGTATATATATTTGATTGGTTCAATGTAAATATTTTACTTTGGTTCAAAAACTGAAATGTAAATAATTTAACTTGGATAAAGGTGAAGAATTAATATTGGCTCAAGTACAATAATATGGTTTGAGTCAAAATTAAATAGCCATGTTGTACCAAACAACTTTATTTACATTCTGTGAAGTCAAATATTTTAGATGCAACAAATGGACATCAAATTTTTTAATTTAAGCCAGGCCACATTTTTTCCAGTGTGTCAGTGAGTCACAACAACAGAAGATAATCAAAATGATGTACTGGCTTTAAAGAACAACTCAATGAATAAAGAATTAGAATGTTTTAATGTAGAAATATTTAAAATATGAAAATATTAGAATTATAACTTATTATAATCCATGTAAAAATCTCGATAGTGAAATGGGCGAAAATTCAAGCTGGGGACGGAACACAGCTGATCCACAGCATCATCCTCCACGCCCTCGCTGCTGCCAGTCAGTTGGCATGCGGCACCGCTCCAGCCAATCAGCATGCTCAGATCCCTTCAAAGGACCCGCTGCCTTTGGTCTCCCTGCTTGTCAGCTGTGTTTTGATGGTCAGCTGATTCGCTCGCGATTATGTCACATTTCGACTCAGACGTTCCTTCTCTCTCCCTCACTGGCAACCTCTTTCTCTCCGATCCAGTCCGCTCCCCTCCAGGCCTCTCGTGCAGGAGCACCCGTCTGGCTACTCGCCCTCCCCCGCCCCACTCCGTCACTCTGGCTTCCTGCTGCGTTTCCCCGGCTCGGGTTTGGACTCTTCTCAATTGGCGTCTCTCACCGCCCTCCTTCCTCATGGCGATTCCTCTCCCTCTCCGAGGTTGCAATCTCCCCCACCTTCCCTCCCACGTAAAATGTCCCGGAAATCCTCCCCCCGCACATCTAAACGTCGCCGGGGCCGGCCACCCGCCGCCCGCGCCCTCGAGCCGGCCTCCCCGGGCTAGGGTTACCCTTACCCTGACTCTCAGGCCCGTTGTACCTCAGCTGCCCTCCCGTCTCTTCCTGCGGATCCGGATCGACCTCTCAGAGTCAGATAACAGAACATATTTTAAATGCTGCAAATTCTAGCATACCAAAAATAAAAGTAAAAGGTAAGAAAAAAGTAGTGAAATGATGAATGTAGTAGAGCAGTTAAAAATCATAACAAGGTATTTAAAATATTACAGAAAAATTTAACAACTGAAAACCTTATTGAATATAAAAGAAAAAGAGCAAAACTATTTAGGAAGCAAAAACAAAAACATGGAGAGAATATTGTTCCTCAATAAGTTCAGAAATAAAATTACAGAATGTTTGGTCGATGTTTAGGAAAATGACTGGGACAAGGAAGGATGTTCAAATACCAGCCTTAGTTAGAGGTCAGGAGATATTAGTTTTAAATAAAGATAAGGCAAATTTATTAGGTGAGACATTTGCTGCAGTTCATAGTGGTGAGCTTCTTACAGTCTTTAATAGATGGCAGAAGATTCAAAAACTTGGAAAGCATAAAAATATATTGGAAAAATGTCAAAAATATATGTAAACATTAGATATGCATATAACCATGAAAGAACTTAAAATAGTATTGAAAGGGACAGGATATTCAACTGCAGGGGAGGATCAATTATGTTATGCTATGTTTCGACAGATTCCTGAAGTAACATTGATATTAATATTAAAATTGTTTAATAAAATATGGAAAGAATGTTTCATACCAAATAGGTAGATAGCATATTTCTTGCTGGATAGAAAAAGAAGAGTGAAGATTGGAAATGATTATTCAAAATAATTTAATGTGGAAAATGGAATACCTCTAGGTAGAGCATTTAGTCCAATTCTATTTAATATCATAATTTATTATATATTTTCTGAAACTGATAAATATATAAAATCTGCACTTTATGCAGATGATGGGCCCATATGGATGAGGGGAAAGAATAGAAAACATGTGGTAAGAAATATTAAGAAAGCAATTAGTAAAGTAGAGAAATGCTCTTATGAATGGGGTTTCAAATTATCAGCAAGCAACTTTTATTTTATGGTTGTTACAAATAAGACAAATATTGATATAGGAACAATAACATTATATGGACGCCGCTGGAAAGGGTAGCAGAATTTAAATATGTAGGACTCTGGTTGGATAGTTCTTATGCATGGAAACACATATTGATAACTTGGAAACTAAATGTGAGAAAGTTATAAATATACTAAAAGCTGTGGCTGGAAATAACTGGGCTGCAGATAGACAGTCATTATTAAACATATATAGGGCTCTCATGAGATCAATAATTGATTATGGCAGTTTTATATATGGAGTATCAGCTAAAACAACGTTACAAAAACTAGATACATTACAGAATAGGGCTTTACGTATATGTACAGGCGCAGTGAAAATGACACCCATTAATACTCTTCTAATAGAGACTGGAGAGATTCCACTGGAAATAAGAAGAATAAAATAAGCTCTAGTATATTGGATGAAAATTAAAAGTAGTAAGGAAGAAAATGTAACTTCAACAATTTTACAGAACTGCTGGGAATATTCAAAGTTCCAAGAGTAATGGATTTGGATAGATTGTAAGCAAATTGATTAAAATGTATGGATTAAAGGATTAGGAAATAGGTCAGTTTAATCAGATTAGTGTTAGTCCTCCATGGATATTTCCTGAGGTAAATGTAGACATGAGACTTCTTAAAATAAAAAATGTCTTAATTTTTCTGAAAACAAAAACAAGCAATGCTTGGCCTGGAGGGGGGTTGGAGGCTAGTAAAGCATTGCAGGCACCAAGCTTATAATATACTGGGGGAAACCATGTATGGTTTTCTCTTGCAATGGTAACTACCTGAATCTTAGACTGCAGTGAAAAAAAATCTGATATGTTAATTTCTCCTCTGACTGATTGCTCAGTTACAGATCCTCAATTTAATGTCAGCTTAGATGAATCAGAAAAAAATAAAAACAAATGATAAAGAGATATTCTGTTGCAGAACAGATGTTCAGTCAGTTATGGAGCCAAAGGCAACAATCTGAATAAGTTGATTTTTTCTTTGGCTTGGATATTTCCATATCCAAGCCAAAGAAGACAAAAAAGGCAGTTGGCTTTATTCCAACCAACAACGCAACATATTTGTTACGGTTGGAATAGAGTCAAACTGAAACAATATTTTCTATGTCTTCCGTGTAGATCTGGGGCAACGGCTCTAAATGATCTTGGAATTTGTGATGGAATTGGTAGTTTCAGATGGAAATGTATTTGTATACAGTGCTCAATGTTTTTCCAGTCATGGACTAGTGCTAGGGTTTTCTCAGCATCAGTTGTTTGTGTTTCCATCTCTGACATTGAAAATTCAATCTGGATGGACTCACACAGACAAAAATAGCAGTCAGAAGATTTAATGGTACAAAGTTCTTTGGTGCTCGAACCCGGTAGAAGACTTCTGAGCTGAGAATCACCGAGGGCAAGTGGCAGCTCGGCGAAGTTCAGGCAGTCTTCTCCCCCCAAAAGGAGGGCCGGGTTGAGGCCTAGCCGGCCTGCAAGAATTGAGACGCTGCTACATTGGCCGGGGCCCGAGGGGGCACGTGCTGCATGATCAGCTGTGGAAGATGAGATAGCTACGCTGAGCTGAAGGCCCGAGGACCGCTGGTCCAGCCGGATCTCCTGAGTAAAGATAGGTGTTAAAGATGGACAGTGCTCCATCACCAGGCATTTGAGAGATACTCACTTGCGAATATAGAACGTTGAGCTTTGAGCACAGCCGAAAGATCCGGTCTGATGTAGAATGAAAAGGCTGAGGATGATCAGCGGCCGAGCTGAAAGAGAAACTGTAGGGACGTTTTGAACAGCGGCAAAGCCGAACCACCTGTGCGTGCAATAGAGATAGTAGAGCATTTCATTTGGCGAGTTTAATGAGGAGGTTGTAGTGGTCAGGGAAGATTTGAGATTGGAGATTTGATATATCTCTGCCGGACTGAATAGTAGATGCAGACGTGAACTCACTAAGTCTAAGAAATCCGTAGAAGGTTAGTAGGAAAGCGCATGTTGCTCATTCTCAAAAATACAAACCCCTCTCTTACAATGATCTTTATGAATGAAGCTTCAACAATTTCAGTCTTCTATATTAACTAGAATAAATCCAAAAAACATTTTCTGTCTCAAGTATTTATTTCAGTTAAACCATCCCATTACAGTTGGGAACATCTTGTACTTGGGCGTTGATATTTCTAACAGGTTGAATGAGCTGACTCAATTAAAATATATGTCATTACGCAAATCAATAGACACGCTCACAAAGTGAATGAGGGATCTCCTTTAAGAAAAATCTATTTTGTATGACTCCACATAAACCACCACAGACTTGTTTTAAAAGTTTGCAGTCTAGAAAAAAAAATATGAAAATTTATACCTCCACATACTGCATAAGCTTAAAAACTTTACAAAAGGCTTAAGGTTTGGATCAACCAGACTTTTATAACTATTACCAGGGAAACAGGTTGGTCTATTTTTAGCAAAATAATCACCTGATGAGTCCTTATCATTACATTTAAGCCAGCAGTTCAATTCAGTTTAATTCAGTTTATTTATATGGTGCCAAAACACTGCAAAATGCTCTGGCAGAGGATGGCCAGCGATCAGATTTCAGAAAGAAATCTGATCTGACTAAATTGATTACATTTTTGTGACATTATCAGTTCACTTCTGTTAATATTTTTCATCCAAAAAAGCTTTTAGGATTGTATTAATTAAATGTTACAAACTTGGATTTCTGCAAATTAAATAATAACCCCTTACAAGGGTAAGTACATGTAAAATGAATATTGCGTCTTTTCAGGTCATTGTGTGAAATTCTCCACCTCTTTTCTGTCCTGTTGGAATCCCTCCTCCTGCTCATCACTCATTGGTCCCAAATTCTCAGAAAACTGATCCATATTTGAGAACAAGTCATGCATTCAGATGCTCATGTTGCTCTATAGTTCAGAAAGTTGACCTGCTTAAGTAAACCCAATGTGATTTTTGGATTCAGCTCATCAAAAAGCCTGGAAGGATACTTGGCTTTTTCAGTTTCAACTAAATTGTTTTTCAACTAAAACAGTTGAAAAACCCAAGACTGGTTGTTGACCAGTGTTGTATGCATAGATATGTTTCTACCAGGAAACAGGCCAATATGGCTCCACACTCTGCCTTTGGTACAAGCGACTCAAAAACCCAAATGGCAAAGCAGGCAAGTTCAAGATGTTTTATTAGAAGAAAAGTCATCTTAACAGTGACACAATGAAACTGTTTTTTTCTTTTTCTCAATAAAATCCAGGATTCAATAATTGTCCTTAAAAAGTCACCAACTAGAGGCCACAGGTTGAGCTCCACTGATTCCACTGCTTGTGGTGGAGGCGATCCGTCTGCATTGCACTCTCTTGCTGACCCACAGCTGACTCTTCCTGTTTCTGTATATTCAGCCTAAATTGTTTATGATTTGACTTACCCTGATTATGTCACAAGATGGCACTAGCATTTGACCCAGTGGAAAACAGTCAAATGGCTGAAAACAGCAACATTCTACTTTTATAGTATTCTGTGAGAAATACTTATTAAAAGTTTTTGTGTACACAGAAGCAAAGCACAGTAGTTCATCTTTATAAATCATGAAAGTGGTTTTATCGGGCCAGAGACACTTTAACAAGAATGTAAAAAAAACTTATTTTAAGGACCTATCCATTTAGTTTAAATTGGAATTTATTTTTTTATTTAATGCTTAATATTGTTTCTAATTTATTTTTTCTCTTTCTCATGACTGAACGTAAAGTATGTTGCAAAATAATATATTTTCCTACATATTTTTTTGAAACTGTCACTATGAGACAAGAAAAACAGACTCTAGCTTCTTCCAGTGCTAACAAGAAACAACCAATCAGAACTAGGAGTAGGGTCTTGGTGCTCTCAATTACTAGTACTAGTGGTGCTGCTCACCCCCCTCTCACACTCTAACATTCTGCTTCCTGCAGCTAGCAGAGTCTGTCATGAAAGCTCAGGCTGGTTAGCATGGCTACCAATAAACAGCTTTACTGTGACAGTAAGTTGTTTCTCTGCCATTAGCACATTTAGCAGCGAGTACCTGAGATTTATTGACAACGCTAAGAGCTTCTTCCTGACATTGATTGGTTTATGTTGACCTGGAGCCAGTGGTGGTTTCTGATATGATCGATGTGGGCGACCGCACTGAGCGGTGTCTTGCAGAGGGGGGGTGGCATTGGCAGTGCCTAATGCAAATACTAGGCCCTGCTGACATCACACATATGACGTGGAGAGAGTTCCTTATTTATTCTCATTTTTTAGAGGTTTTATTTATCCCGTCTTTCCTCCCCTTGTAATCTCTGGAGCTCTGCTTGAGTTCAAATCTTTTTATACCTTCTTTATAGGTAAAAAAAAAAAAAGCTACATCTAGCAACTTTCTCTTCAAAATTGTACTTCCCTGCAAACTATTACAAAAATCTCTGGTGAAAAACAATTTAGGTTCCATGACTTCTGAAAAGGAAGTTATCCAACTCACTCAATGGAGGGAATACCCCAACAGACTACGATAGGTTTTCAGGTAAATGTTAAAGTAATGCGGAAACTTCAGTGAGACGGGCCCGAACAAGACAGAACTCTTTGTGTTTACAGGCAGTTATGTGTTTGTGTTGTGTGAGTGCGTGTGTGTTTGTGTGGGGGGGGGGGGATTTGTGGTAACCTGTTTTACTAGAGTTTAACAAAAGCAGATCGGCAGGGTGTGGCACTTTCCCCAGAACAGGTGTGTCTGTGTGAGTCATAGCAGGAAGTTAGGTAATATATTTTCCGTGCCAGTGACACTAGAATAAAAACATGCTTTTTATCCCACAAAGGGTAAACTCCAGTGCAACAGCAGCAAAAGATATAAAGGTTTGCACAAAATATTATTGCAGGGTTAACCCTAACAATATTATATACAATATGTGTTGCATAACTATATTGCATATTTATAATAACTAATGATAACATACTGTACAAGACAGTCATTAGAAGTTAAAATATTGGACTCATGATCCAAGGAATGTGTGACGGAGATTAATCACTTTTTCTGAAATGTATAATGTGCATCTGTATTGAAAAAATGCTATTTACAATTTATTACATAACTATTGTTGTGGTGCTGGTCTTATGGATTCTGTGGGACATCAGTATTAGTTGGGGGAAAAAGTGTTCATACTTTTGAAATCAATGACAACAATAAACAGCTTCGTGCTTCCTACTCTGTGATTAATCTTCAATCTTAACACTTCAATGTTATTATTCCAAAAATGGAAAGAAGGCTAAATAAAACTGCCATCCGTTGCACTAAACTTTCAGGACACACGTAGCATGGTTTCACTTTTCTGAGAGCAAGAAAACCCTCCAGCCTAATTCTGAAAACAAATAAGTTGTTTTATATCCTAAATCAAATAAGTTGTTTTATATCCTAAAACAAATAAGTTGTTTTATATCCTAAATCAAATAAGTTGTTTTATATCCTAAATCAAATAAGTTGTTTTATATCCTAAATCAAATAAGTTGTTTTATATCCTAAATCAAATAAGTTGTTTTATATCGTAAATCTAATAAGTTGTTTTATATCGTAAATCAAATAAGTTGTTTTATATCCTAAATCTAATAAGTTGTTTTATATCCTAAAACAAATAAGTTGTTTTATATCCTAAATCAAATAAGTTGTTTTATATCCTAAATCTAATAAGTTGTTTTATATCCTAAAACAAATAAGTTGTTTTATAGCCTAAATCAAATAAGTTGTTTTATATCCTAAATCAAATAAGTTGTTTTATATCCTAAAACAAATAAATTGTTTTATATCCTAAATCAAATAAGTTGTTTTATATCCTAAATCAAATAAGTTGTTTTATATCCTAAATCAAATAAATTGTTTTATATCCTAAATCAAATAAGTTGTTTTATATCCTAAATCAAATAAATTGTTTTATATCCTAAATCAAATAAGTTGTTTTATATCCTAAATCTAATTAGTTGTTTTATATCCTAAATCAAATTAGTTGTTTTATATCCTAAATCAAATAAATTGTTTTATATCCTAAATCAAATAAGTTGTTTTATATCCTAAATCTAATCAATTGTTTTATATCCTAAATCTAATCAATTGTTTTATACCCTAAAACAAATAAGTTGTTTTATATCCTCAAACAAATAAGTTGTGTTTTATGCAAGGCTCGTGATCAACCTTTGACAAAAACTGTCCCTGAGACATGGTGGTTGTTATGGACACACTATCATATTCAGTAAATTAAAAATATGCATTTGGATGATGCTCATTTGGCAGTTTAAAAGTCCATTGTGAAAATAACCTGTAGGCAGATATTAAACATACTTTTCATTGAAGCTACATTTCTGTATACAAATATATTTTTCATACTGGTCTGATATAAAGGTCTAATTTTAAGTTTTTTTCTTTTTTAGCTGTAAGTTGACTACAAAATGTCACAAATTGGACCTATAATCTTAAAATAAATACCTAAAGTTATGACATCAAAAAAGGATAGAAAAAAAGGCTGTTTAATTTTCCAAACTATCAAGACTGAGGGTGTCTTGATTGTTTGATAAAGCAACAATAGTGAAAGATTAATTTATTTAGAGGTGTGTGACTCCACCTGCAGCATTCTGTAACTAGCAGAAAATTGCTCAACATTAATCATTTAAAGGCATGGTTGATACTGCAAAGCCTCTTTCTCAAACTTCTTAGTTCATCTCTCAAAAGTATATATCTGTCATTGAACATGTCACTGACACAGACACACACGGACAAAATTGTTGGTACCCCTCGGTTAATGAAAGGAAAACCCACAATGTCACAGAAATAACTTGAATCTGACAAAGGTGACAATAAATACAAATTCTATGAAAATAAATGAAAGGCAGACACTTCAACAAGTGCCAAGAAATAAATTTTGATAAAACACAAAACACCTTAAAAAAGTAGAATTTTAGACATACTTCAACAAAATTATGTTAAAAAAATAAACTCATGAAACAGGCCTGACAACAATGTCCAGCATGGACATAATTAGCTGGCCAAAGGAGGAGATAAAAGCCACAGATATTAAGACTAGAAAACTACTAACAATGCATGGAGGGTTCCATCCCAAATCCAGCACCCTGAGACTGTACACGAGCCGCAAGGAAGGAGGCAGAGGACTAGTGAGTGTGAGAACCACTGTCCAGGACGAAACAACTAAGATCCATAAATACATCAGGGACAAAGCCTCAACAGACAATGTGCTCAGTGAATGTCTCAGACAACAGGGAACGAAGGTCGAGGTGCCAGAGATACCATCATGGGAGGACAAGCCCCTACATGGGATGTACCACCAGCAAATAACCCAATAACAACAATGACAACAATAACAACAATGTCCAGCATGGACATTGTTGTTATTATAATAATGTTGTTAATATTACACTTAATATTTTGTTGCACAACCTTTTGAGGAAATCACTCCACTCAAATGATTCCTACTACTGTCAATGAGACTTATACGCCTCTCAGCAGGTATTTTGGCCCACTTCTCATGAGCAAATTGCTTCAGTTGTCTCAGGTTTGAAGTCTTTTCCAGACGGTATGTTTCAGCTTCTTCCAAAGATGCTCAGTAGGATTCAGGAGAGGATCCATAGAAGGTCACTTCAGAACAGTTCAATGGACTACAATCCTATGGATATTAAATTTCTGAGTAATATGTGCAATTACTCAGCTGCTTGGAGATGATCTTGTAACCTTTACCTTTATCGTGCTTGTCTATATTTTTTTTTTTTCTAATCTCCTGAGATAGCTCCTTCCTATGTTTGCTCTTTTTTTTTTTTGGTTTTTGTCTTGGCCTTGTTTTTCTTTTTAGTCTCATGTGTGTTTCTAGTTATCTTTAGTTTTTAGTTTTTATTCAAGGTCTAGTTATTAGTGTCAAAGTCTTGTGTGTTCTTAGTGTTTCTAGTCCAGTTTTTTGGCTGTTTTTTTGTTTTTGTTTTTCCTGATGTACTTGTCTTGTTAATTTATTATGTTTCTTTAGCGTTAGCATTATTTTCTGCTCCCGAGTTCTCTCTCTGGCTCTACTGTGTATCTTCCCAGCTTCTCTGTGCCACACTCTCCGGTTCCAACTCCTAGTGATGGCCAAATGATGGTCCATGAAGCGATGAAGCTTTCTCGCCCTTTCCTTTGCCCAAATTTGCATTACTTGATGGTTCATTCATTACTCACTAGTGACATCTGCTGCTGAATCTGTAACAGCCTTGTCACTCAAATAGATCATGCTTTAAAATATTAGTAAATGCAATACTGTCACAAAGCTTTTGTCAAGCTCATGTTTAGTAACAGGAGAGTCAATTAAATCTTATTTAACTGTAATCTTTTTTACTTATTATAATAATTTAGAGCCAAACTAATCCTAGTATATATTGACTGCAGGTAGTGTTTCCATTTGTCGCAGGTGGATTTGACTATAAAGACATTTGCTGTTTTAGTGTCTTGGAAGTGCAGTGCTTGTTGGGACAGACAGTATTCTTTGTGTTTTGACTTGCTTCCTAAAAAACTAAAATTCTTCAAAAAGTTCTCCTTTTAGCAGATGTCCAGTTGCCTCTGATCCCTGGTATTTAGCAACACAAAGAATTTGAAGTCTGTTTCTGCTGTGCAAGACTGATATATCTCTGCTGATCAAACTGCAAATAACCGTGGCAACCAGAATCAGAACTCAGTTGAGGGCCTTTTAAAAACTGATCCAAACTGAATAATCAATGCCAAAGTCCTTGAAATATCATGTTTTCATGTGACTAAAATATGACTGTGTATATTTTGCTTAATTCTCATGTCAGAGCATATCTCAACCCATCTAAAATCTCATTCTGCAAGAAGTTTCATCTTGTCAAAAGCCAGTCATTCTCATTCAGCGTAAGGTCAAAGTGTGATCTGATCTAAATCTGAATATGGATTCAAAAGAGTAAACAGATTTTTTTTATCAATACTTAACATTTCAGAATTTTTAAAAACATGCTTTGGCAATTTTATGGAGAGCCAAAGGTCAGCTTTTAGGAACAGACAAATTCTTGTTGAATCTGAAAAACACAAACATATTTTTAAAGCTCACGACCCTGGGTCCAAATAATTTCAAATAATTTCAAAATTTAAAAAATCTTTAAAAGAAAAAAAAGCCCTAAACACCTGAGACAAATTTTACAGACATTGAAGTGGCACTCTGCAGGCACTGTGGAAAAATCTCATTATTCAACATTCCAAACCAAAAGCAGCTGCCAAGATAAATCTTGTAGCCAACTGTCACACATCAGAAAGCCCACAGTCTTTAATTAATGCTGGAACATTTTGTAAACTGATGTTTATATACATAATAAAATATTATCAGTAGCTGTGCAGAGAAATAGAAAAACAATCTCAATTCAAATTCAATTCAACTACCAGAGACTGCAAAAAAACTACAAAAAAACCCCAAACACTGATATACTGGTCTCAAACGAAAATATATTCCTGCAACATTACTCTTCCTGTTTCACTGTTTTTAAAAGAACAATGAAACAAATAAAACACTTTACAGAGGCCTCCAAAGGGTATAAAGCCATCTCCAAAGACCTTGATGTCCCCGTTTCAACGGTGCGTAATGTTATTAAGAACTTTTCCAGGCCTGGAACGGTCAAGAACCTCTCTGGACGTGGGGGGAAGAGAAAAATTGATGACTGAAGTCTTTAACGTTTGGTGCGAATGGTGGAAAAAACACCACATCAAACATCTAAAGACTTAAAGACCAAACTGTAGCAGTCTGGTGTGATTGTTTCAACTAGTACCATACGCCGCTCACTAAACAAAGTGGGGCTTTATGGGCGGAGGCCAAGGAAGACCCCATTGCTAAAGAAAAGACATAAAAAAGAACGCTTGATCTTCGCAAAAGAGAACCTGGATAAACTTCAAGCCTTCTGGGACAACGTTTTATGGACAGATGAAACAAACGTGGAGCTTTTCGATAATTTGCACAAACAGTATGTTTACAAACGGTGCAATGAAGCCTTTAAAGAAGCGAACACCATACCAACAGTCAAGCATGGTGGAGGATCCATAATGCTGTGGGGCTGCTTGGTGCCATCTGGTACTGGAGGCCTTGACTGCATCACAGGCATCATGAAATCATAAGATTATCAAGCAATTCCAGAGTAAAATGTCTTGCCCAGTGTAAGGAAACTTGGTGTGAGGTGAAGATCCTGGGTCCTGGCAAGATAACGACCCAAAACACACCTCCAAAAGCATGCAGGCATGGTTGGAAGGGAAAAAATGGACTGTTTTAAAATGGCCAGCAATGAGTCCTGATCTCAATCCAATTGGAAAACTTTGGGTGGAGCTGAAATCTGCCATTGGAGAAAGGAACCCTGCAAATGTTCAACAGCTTGAGCATATTGCAAAAGACGTGTGGGAGAAAATGCCACTTGAGAATTTAAAGAAGCTTATAGATGGATACAAGAAGCATCCAGAGGCTGTCATTGGTGCCAAAGAGTACTAACCCTTCTCACACACCGCGGGTGGTTCTTATCCTCTGAGCTCGGGTCCTCTACCAGAGGCCTGGGAGCTTAAGGGGCCTGCAGTATCTTGGCTGTGCCAAGGACTTCACATTTCTGGACTGAGATGTCTGATGTTGTTCCTGGGATCTGTTGTAGCCATTGCTCCAGTTTGTGGGTGACTGCCCCGAGGGCCCCGATGACCACAGGCACCACTGTGGTCTTCACCTTCCAGGCCCTCTCCAGTTCCTCCCTGAGGCCCTGGTATTTCTCCAGTTTTTCGTGCTCCTTTTTCTTGATGTTGCAATCGCTTGGTATTGCTACATCTACCACAACGGCTTTCCTCTGTTGTTTATCCACTATGACAATGTCTGGTTGGTTCGCCATTACCATTCTGTCTGTCTGGATCTGGAAGTCCCACAGGATCTTAGCTCTGGCATTCTCCACCACCTTTGGGGGTGTTTCCCACTTTGATCTCGGGGTTTCCAGTCCATATTCTGCACAGATGTTTCTGTACACTATGCCTGCCACTTGGTTATGTCGTTCCATGTATGCTTTCCCTGCCAGTATCTTGCACCCTGCTGTTATGTGCTGGACTGTCTCAGGGGCCTCCTTACACAACCTACACCTTGGGTCTTGTCTGGTGTGGTAGATCTGGGCCTCTATTGCTCTGGTGTTTAGGGCCTGTTCCTGGGCGGCCATGATGAGGGCCTCTGTGCTGTCCTTGAGTCCAGCTTTTTTCCAGCCATTGGTAGGATTTACTGATATCAGCCACTTGGGTTATTTGCTGGTGGTACATCCCATGTAGGGGCTTGTCCTCCCATGATGGTATCTCTGGAACTTCAACCTCCGTTCCCTGTTGTCTGAGACATTCACTGAGCACATTGTCTGTTGAGGCTTTGTCCCTGATGTATTTATGGATCTTAGTTGTTTCGTCCTGGACAGTGGTTCTCACACTCACTAGTCCTCTGCCTCCTTCCTTGCGGCTCGTGTACAGTCTCAGGGTGCTGGATTTGGGATGGAACCCTCCATGCATTGTTAGTAGCTTTCTAGTCTTAATATCTGTGGCTTTTATCTCCTCCTTTGGCCAGCTAATTATTCCAGCAGGGTATCTGATTACTGGCAGGGCATAGCTGTTTATCGCACGGATTTTTGTTCTTGCCATTGAGCTGGCTTTTCAGGACTTGCCTTATTCGTTGGAGGTATTTAGCTGTGGCTCCTTTCCTTGTGACCTCATCGAGGTTGCCATTTTCTTGTGGTATACCTAGGTACTTGTAACTGTCCTTTATATCTGCTATTGTTCCTTCTGGGAGTGAGACCCCTTCTGTGCGGATCACCTTCCCCCTCTTTGTAATCAGCCGACCACACTTCTCTAGTCCGAATGACATCCCAATGTCCGTGCTGTAGATCCTGGTGGTGTGGATCAGTGAGTCGATGTCTCGCTCACTCTTGGCGTACAGCTTGATGTCATCCATGTAGAGAAGGTGACTGATGTTGGCCCCATTTTTGAGTCGGTATCCATAGCCAGTCTTGTTGATAATTTGGCTGAGGGGGTTCAGGCCTATGCAGAACAGTAGCGGGGACAGAGCATCTCCTTGGTATATGCCACATTTGATGGACACTTGTGCAAGTGGTTTGCAGTTGGCTTCAAGGGTGGTTTTCCACAGCCTCATTGAGTTTGCAATGAAGGCTCTCAGAGTCCTGTTGATGTTATACATCTCTAAGCATTCAATGATCCAAGTATGCGGCATTGAGTCATAGGCTTTCTTGTAATCAATCCAAGCCACGCACAGGTTGGTGTGTCGGGTTTTGCAGTCTCGGGCAACTGTGCGGTCTACGAGGAGTTGGTGTTTGGCTCCTCTGCTATTTACACCGATACCTTTCTGTGCCATGCTCATGTGCTTATCCATGTGTTTGCTTATCTTGGCCGCTGTGATGCCTGACATGAGCTTCCAGGTTGTGGAGAGGCAGGTTATTGGTCGGTAGTTGGGTGGGACTGGACCCTTTGACTGGACCCATTCAGGGTGAGTCCCACTTTGTAGCAGCTGGTTCATTTGGCCTGCCAGTCGCTCATGGAGGGCAGTGAGTTTCTTTAGCCAGTAGTTCCAGTACTGGAACTACTGTACATTTGTACATTTGTCATCAAGGTGCTCTGGTTCCCCAACACCTGACGCAGACCTTGTTTGGCCGGGCGACGTCTGAGCCAGCATGTTATGCAACTTAGTATCTCTCATGGTATGAGGTAGGCAGTAGCTTGAAGGGTCTTGCCTAAGGACCCAGACTGGATTCAAACCCCGCCCTCTCGGGTGATATACTGATGCCTTATCTATTGAGCTATCCAGTCAGCTCTCTCTCTCTCTCTCTCTCTCTCTCTCTCTATATATATATATATATATATATATATATATATATATATATATATATATATATATATTTTGTTGTGTTTGTTTTTTTCTGCTTGATAGCAGTGCTCTTCTGTAGCAATGCGCTTCCGTACAATCACACAGATAAGCTGAAACAAGATACAATATGTTGTTATTGCTTGCCATCTCCACCTACTCAGTCTACGCCAAACCACACACACACCACACGCACCCACACACTGGAGCTCCAGGCAAGTCCATCCTGATTGGATGAATCTTGTGGCAGTTGATTAAAAAGCATCAGTGAACTGCAAACTGAGGGAGTGAGGCTGGAAGCCTGTCAATCATTCTGAGCCGTCACAGACAGTCACACTGAATGGGGCTGTCAGAAGATAACCCTTTGGAAAGATTTTCCCCTGGCGGTTTGACACTAGGTTTGTTGAAAATTAAACAAAATGTGATACGTTATTTCAAACAATGTATTTATTTTTAGGTATTTAATTTCAAATTGTTTAACAACTTTATTGTAAATGTCGGGGAGGGCTTAGCCCTACTAACCCACTTATACCAGCCTTCCCTGAATTAAATGCACTTATTGGCTATTGTGTTTGCATGTTAATGATTTTTTTGTATTTAATAAATTGTAAATTAAGTAAATAATTTAAACATATAATTAAACATTTATTTTGTGTTACATTTAGTTAAGTGTGCATTCATTTATTTAATTTTGTCCTTTTCAACTCTCCATACTGTAAAGTCGCACAACACAAGCAAAGTTTTACTTTATTTCCAGGCACTCTGTTTCTCTTTTTGAGAAGTGCAGTGGTTGCTGTTTGCTGCCAATAAAACCATATAACTTGGACAGATGTTAACTACTAACCCACTAACCTATTCCAGGGGCCACATTAATGAAGTAAAGACAGGTGGTGGATAGAGAAGAAAAATATGACGACCAAAAATGATCAATTGGAAATTTGCAGCAGGCTCTTTCAATTAATAATTTTAGCTTCAGCTTGCTTCTCTTTCCCAGACCTTGTACCTCAATTGAAAACTATAGGGAATTACAATATCATCCAGCTTGGTGTTGGCAAAAGCTTGAGTCATGAAGTGCAACTCAGCCCAAAAGACAGGCTAAGGTAAATAATGCCAAATTATCCCCAGGATAATTTTTAACTGGAAAAAGTATGTCTGGACTATTTCCATCAAGCGAACATAGCTGCAGAACGCACAACATCTAAACAATGCCAGAATGGTATCTATCTGACTTGCTGGACAAGCCTTCCATGGATGCATGGACCTGCAGAGGCAGGTCTGCTTCTCCGTCCTCACTGCGACTGGATGAAGCGTCTTTCCAAAAGGAATCATTAGGAAAGCAGCCTGCCCATGGATCCACTCCAGGAAACATGAGCTAAAGAAGAGGCCAGACAAGTCCGGTAGTCTCATCTGTAGTTCTTTTGTCAAATTTAACATGGGAGAGAGTCCAGTAATTAAATCAGAAGATATAAAAAATAAAATAAATAATATAAAGAAGTTATCTATTTATGCTATGTGCTGAGATAGTACATCAGTTTTGTCATGTTTATTAAAACTTTCACAGCAGGGATCTGGATGCTTTGTCTCATTAATTTAAAAACATCAAATCACTCAACCTTAAGGCTACAGGGTCAGAGGACTGTGATGCACTTGCTCCACCACTGCCCTGCGACTGACTGGCAACCTGTCCAGGTGACCCGCCTCTCGCCTGGAACATTAGCTGGAGAGGCACCAGCACCTCCAGACCCCACCAGGACAAGGGTGTTAGAAAATGCGTGGATGGATGCTCTACCACTGCACAGGTAAAATGGTCATCTGATCATTTGAATTTTTAATTACTACAGACAGATTCTGTATCCCACCATATCCAGATGGTGGGATATTACTACATTTACACTATAAGTTTGACCGAACAATTTTACTGCTCATATTCACGTTAAAAGGGTAAACTCTGCAGATTTTTATAGGTTTATAGGTTATACAAAAGATAAACATACAAAAACAGTTAGATCTCCTATGACACAATAGTATCATGTCTATGAAAATTGGCCATTGGAAAAGCTCTTACTTTGAAAGTAACCAATGGATGTTACGTAGTTACCGCCATTGCCTTGACACTGGTCTAGGAGCAGCGATTCCCTGACTGCGGCTACCGCAATTTCAGCAATATGGAGGGCGTTTTATACGGTCTTGTTGATTCATTTTAGGAGCCTGTGGGAAAATGGCAGAGAGGTGAGTGTGTCCACGCGCGTGCAGATCAAAGGGAAAACGCGGCGGCTCGCGGCAGTCTCCCAGAACCCTGACTGTGTCTTCTTGATTTAATCTCCAAGCCGACGCTTTCCGTCGTGAATTTTATTTATTTATTTATTTATTAAACGACCGTATATGCTAATTCCGGGCTGCTTCATTGCTGCTTCACTGCCGCTTCATGCTTCACGCTGCGTGGCGGCTGTTGTTTGGGGTTTTATCAGTGGGATGGGGGGTGATGGTGCAGAGGCACCTGTCGGTACGAGCTCTGCCTGCTTCTCTAACCTGATGCTGGCAGCGACTGAACCGAGCTCTGGCATTATCCTGGTCCTCCTCGCAGCATCCCTCGTACTCATGATGGAGGGAGGCGCCTCCCATGGAGGAGCGCAGGCTATAAAGCAGCTGCCTGAAACTGCATACTGTCTGTCGATCTTCTGCACACAGAAGCGGGGCGTTTTTGTTTTTGCAGAAGTCATGTCATCATAACATGTGGAAAATTGGTTTCATCGAGACTGATAAAGCATCCTGAAGGCATGTTCTAAAGTTAACCATGATGCTCTGGGGGTTCAGACCAGTGTCAAATGGATTATCATGTGGCATGTAATCATGTTGAACATCATGGACACTTCAGAGGAGGGGCTGGTTCAGATCTCTGTCTCATCATTAGACAATGGCTGTTTCCTCAGTGCACAGTTCTCTGTTAAAAATCAGTGGCAAGTAAATGACTGCTTCCTTATGGAAATCACTGCTGCAGGTGGGCTGTGGACTATCATTCAAATGCAACCATGTTTGTCAGAGAGCTTAGCAGCGAGTCCCATTCTTAATTTGCTCATGTTTTTTTGCAAACCTCATTTCTGCTGTTAGCTATACAGAATTCTGAGTAAGATAGAAGTCAGCAATGTTAATGAAATGTTTCCCCAAACAGTTGAGGGAGAGGTGTCAGTAAGAAGACGATGTTAAAGGTCAATGAAAAAAAGGAAGCTCATTAACTTCACGTTTCTCCATTGAGTATTTATCAAATATTATGATTAGAGGGTTAAGTTTCTTTTACTTCTTTTGCTGCGGTTGTAGACTTGGAAGTAGAAAATTGATGACAACATAGGAATAACAATTTTTGTATCTCTTTTAACAGGTTACACTTGATTCTGCTATGGTGCCTGTGGAAATAAAGTGCATGTCATGTTTCTGCTTAGCTGTGAATCACACAGACTTCTGTCTCAAACTGCTCACTACAGGATACCATTGCCTCTGCTACTATTGACAAAGATGGAGACAACAAAACAAAAAGAGAAATTATAAATCACATCAGAATATGTAAATTATTTGGCAGATGGTGCTTAAGTCAATATTTAAAATGCTTTTCCAAAAAACAATATTGAAAGATGTAAGTGATTTTACATTAATATAGAAGGTGAAACTTTTAACGTTACAGCACTACCATGCAGCAGTGTATATTTTACCTAACCTTGGCTAAAGCTCCTGCTAGCTGGCTTGCTCTCTGATCTGAAGCTGTTTCTTTTATACACAGAGAATGGTGAATTGACAATGGGTAATAACAGCTATCTAACACAATAATACTGTTTTATTAAAGTTAATACAGAAAGTGAACCTCTAACCCAGGGGTGCTCAATACGTCGATCGCGATCGACCAGTCGTTCGCGGGAAGGTTTTGAGTCGATCTTGGCAACAGCTAACAAACTGAAGGCCTCCAGGATGCATGAGACCAGCACTTCCTCTTCTGACAGGCATATCAAATATATTCATCAAGATCTAAAACATTTGTAGCTTCATTAAAGAATAATAATAATAATAATAAATCAACAAAATGTGTTAAAATGAATATTCTCAGTAATTATCGTTAAGTTGGGTTCCAGATCCATTAACAAATGAAAAGCCACTCAAAGACCGACTGACTAGCAGAGCAGGAGTTTAAATGAGCTAATCAGTCACCGCTGTGTTCATGAGAAGCTTATTAATAATCGAGAAATAAATATCAAGCCTGAAAACCTGATATTGTAACGGACTGAATGTTATGTTTTTAATGTAATCTCTGCTCAGCTTGCGGGGTGCGGGTGGTTTCCATGGAAATGGGTGTGCTGAAAACAATAAAGGGAGAGAGTAAAAAGGTGCAAGCGGTTTTGAGTTGATCACCTGTTCGGGTTGTTTCACCTTTGTTGACCTTTGGTGTGGTTTATCACAGCTGCTGGAGTTTCTGAACGTTCAATCAACGACAAACTTGGACTAATTACCTCGTTCGTTTGCAGTAAATGTCACAACAAACCTCAAATAGGACAAATATATTTGATTAAGGTTTTACAAACAAATGGCTTCTATCATGATAATTATGTGAAATTAAATTAATTATATCCCAAATTCAGAAGATTTGCCTTTACCTTTACAGTACTCTTTGGTTCCTCCCTATCAGTCTGTAGTTTCTCATATTGACGTCATCAAACCAAAGTTCAAATCAACCATAACTGACTGACTCCTGCTGGCCTTCTGTTTGCAACCAGCTTCTGACTGAGAAACCAGTAACTTCAGAATCTTACTGAGGAAGAAACTGTATTAGGTTATCGATCACTTTATCATTTCTGATGTAACTGATGTATTTTCGTATAGAAAATGAGTCAATAGGATTTAATTTACAAGTTTTATGTCTTTGTATCATGAGGTAGATCTCAGCTGGCTGGTGAGAGAAAAAGTAGATCTTGGTCTCAAAAAGTTTGAGCTCCTCTGGTCTAAACGTTACAGCACTGACAGACAGCAGTGTATTTTTTACCTAACTGTCGCTATAGCTGCTGCTAGCAAGCTTACTTTCTGATCGGAGATTGTTTCCTGTTTTCTTTATTTACCATTAGCGAAAGGTTAAATAGACAATGACTGATAACGGCTACCCAACACTTAAATACTGTTATTAACCTTACCTTTATTTACAGCCTTAAGATAATGAGTATCTGTGAATATTTCAGTCAGGTTTCCCGAGGCAAAATCAAACCCAAGTAAAGATACACTTCTTCAAGTCATAACGGCTGTTAACTGATGTAACTGTGAAAAGGGTCTATCGTCATCGTCAAATAGCTACAATCTGATGTTGTCAGTTTCATCTTTAAGTTTGAGCTTTGTTTGCTTACTAATACATCTCAGTAAACCACAATTATAACTTATTGCTTTTTGGGTTGGCCAATAAAAATTATTCCTTCTCTCCTATTTCACTAAATCTAACACAGAAGCTGTTAGAGGTGCTGATGTTTTTAGCTCAAGGCCTCATACAGCCTTGGACCGGCCCTGCATGATGAGTTAAATCTGCTGCACTGCTCAACAAACAGGAGATTTAATTCAATGGTGCTAATGGAAGAGCTTTAGTAGCTCTTCCATTTTGTGTCTGTTCGGTTTTTCAGTGTGACAGAAACTGTTTTAGTTGATCAAGTTTATGGGATGAGTTTCTCAAATCTCACAGCTACGCACATTAACCATGGCTGACTAAGTGGACAAAGCATTTGCAGAGATTAAACAGCAGCAGCGTCCAACGCAACGCGCAGAGGGTCCAGCTGTGTGATTGCTCTGCTCTTCTGGCTTTAAATGCATCAACGATGAACCTCTTTTTGGAATAAATCTGCTCCGTCAGTGAAACACTCAGAGCAACAGCAACACTGGCAATCTTTTATTTATTTATTTTTTATTAGCATTTTCATAAAAATAAAAACAAGCAACACTTGGTCTAGTGGGGGCTAGTAAAGCTCCCACCAGACAACACTGGGGAAAACCCTGAAATATATTCCCTAGCTCATTTTCTGATGTTGTTGAGTTTCAAAGTAGAACACTTAGACTGTTTTCTCAACTCTTGTGGGTGTAGCAAAACCCATCAGTTACATTTCTTATGTCCTGTTAGAGTCTCATATTTCAGATTACTCAACTCCTCCCCACCCCCCTTCCCTCTCCTCCCAATCATGGAAAAGTCTAGATATGTTTACTGCCTGCTTTAAGGTTGTTTTAAGTGAATGAAACCTAACAAGCCTCATCAGAGCACATGCAAAGTTTTATAGAATAGAACTGTATCTTTGACCTGTCTGCGATGGACTGGTTCAAGGTATACCCTGACTCTCTCTCAATGACTGCTGGAGATAGGCATCTGGTGCAGAAAAATATGACTTCAAATAAAAAGTAGTGTAGAGCTGTTTACTCACACCTACCTCCACCAGCATCCATCAGAATCAGAATTCTGGTGGGGGAAGCCATGAGCGCGCCTGTAGGACCCGTTGCATGCACCATGTCACCAATCCAGTAGGGGGCTCTAAAGAATCAATATCAATTAAAAATCTAACTATAAATGCATATTATTATTTTTGGGTGAAATTCAATCACCTTTATATGTTGTAGCGACGCCAACACCGCAGCTGTAGTTCCGCCAAAGAGGATTTATTAGAATAAACACAAGCTGCTATTCCTGAGGCTACAGTTCACGCCTCTGCTAACCCCCACTCTGAACTCTCCCCCACTTCCGGTCCTGGTACTGGCACTCCACCTGTCATGTGTTAGGCCACATGATGGGTCTAACACGTGAATGGGAGCCAGCAGAGTCGACAGGGGAAGCCCACAACACGCTACACTTAACAATAAGGATCACAATACAACTTATAAGAAATACATAACCATATGGATCCCAGCAGAACTAAAACACAGAATCGTTTTATATATACATATACATATATATATACATATATATATATATATATATATATATATATATATATATATATATATATATATATATATAAACTGCTCAAAAAAATAAAGGGAACACTCAAACAACACAATATAACTCCAAGTACATCAAACTTCTGTGAAATCAAACTGTCCACTTAGGAAGCAACAGTCATTGACAATCAATGATTTTGTTGTCAGCACATTCAACTTTGTACAGGACAAAGTATTCAATGACAATATTTCATTCATTCAGATCTAGGATGTGTTATTTGAGTGTTCCCTTTATTTTTTTGAGCAGTGTATATACACTGCTAAAAAAAATAGTACATCCTAGATGCAAAAGTATTTGTCAACTTTAAAAGATTTGCAGAAATGTAAGAAATAGGCAAAAGCAGCAGAACAAAGCACAATCCTATGAAGTACCTAAACAGGATTATTACAACAGAAAAACTATTGGAGAGGAACAAATCAAAAGTCCTAAGGACACCACAACATACACGATAGAGCACTGGCGACCACAGATTCATAAAACATTCTGAACAAGGTCTGGCAGATGTTGAATGTAGAAGCGTCTTTGGACTGGGTCAAGAACACTGACGCTGTGTACAAGAAGAGCCAGTTTATTGTCAATGTGGAGTCCCAGATATTTATAATTCTCCACAATGTTTAGACACATAATAATAGCACAAGTTTCAAACAGGCTAGCACTAGCATGTTGACCTACAATAACATACTTCATACAGAGTGAAAAAATTTTATGTAAAAACTAAAACTACCAAAAAAGCCAAAGCTAGCTAAAATGTTAATTTTGTGTGAGGCTAAAATGTTAATTTTAGCTAGCACTGCCAGATGTTTGCTAGTTGGTCCTGGCTAGTCTGAAGTAGCTGAGAGGGGCAGTCACTGAGGAGGGGTACTCTATGAGGTGGAAACTTGGAAACTGAGAAGCTGTGCCTTGAAGGCAGTGCTAGGTCAACCAGAAATTTTGCACAGCTTAATGGTGTTATGTTGTTCTGACTCTTCTAAATCCACATGCAAAGACGTTCTCCACTGATCAGCTAGAAGGGTTTATTTATAGTCAGACAAGGAAATGAGCTGTGGAGGTGCAGGCAGGAATCTCAGGTCTGGCATTGAGTGGGGTCATAGCCGGTGGGTTCAGCGGTTCTGAAGGCACAGGACAGCCTGTCTCTGAGGGTTGCCGGACCGATGTGGGCGAGCGACAGTAGGTACAAAGTTGAACCGCAACCTCTCGGAAGGTACTCTGACAATCCGGGCCTCAGGTTGAGTGTTACGGTTGGAATCACATGGGTTCAACACTCTGGCGACAAAGTTTAGGAAACCAGCTCCTCTTATACTCCCACCTATGAACCACAGATGTGCCGAAGCGCACCTGTGGAGAAAGCTAGGTGGCTCCTTAGCCACCTAGAAAGAAACCGGAGGAAGCCGCAGAACCTGACACCACCCCCCCTTCAACGACAGCCTCTAGGCGGTCCTGAGAAAGTCGAAGGGAGAAAGGAGTGATAATCAGAAACGAGAGAAGCATTGCAGATAAAACGACTGGGAATCCACTGGTGATACTACCCTCCCAATCCATCAAGTACTGCCAACACCTGCCCCGGCGACGAGAGTCAACAATCCTGTTGACCCTGTACAGAGGCAGGTCCCATCAGTCTTGGGCAGGAGGAGGGGGCTTGGTAGGAGGTCACAAATTGCTGGTTAGGGCAGGTTTTAGCTGAGAGACATGGAACGTGGGACGGACCCTGTCTATCGAGCCTCAGACAGACTGCGGTCAGACTGATAATGGATTCTATGATGAATAGACCAATGAAGGAAGGGGCCAGTTTTCTGGGGATGGACCTGAATGGAATGTTCCAAGAGGACAGCCAAACTTCTTTCCCGGGTGAGTACTGCAGCCCAGCTGTATGTCTACAGCAAAATGGTGGTTTTGGCGCTCAGTGCGCTGTAGCGCTGCAATGGTAGCTAACCAGACACATCGGCAGCGCCGCATGTGATGTTTGACTGATTTAATGGAGATTTTGTTTTCATCAGCCGGGAAGATGGGTGGCTGGTAGCCCAGGGAAACCTCAAAAGGGGAGTGCCTGGTAGCAGCTGAGGTGTGAACATTGTGTGCGTATTTAACCCATGGGAGAAACCTGCTCCAATCAGAGGGGTTGAATGAGGAAGGGCATCGTAGAGTAGACTCCAGCTCTTGGTTCATTCGCTCCCCCTGACCATTGGATTCTGGGTGGTAACCTGATGTGAGCGAAACCTTGGCATTAAGTGTGAGGCAGAACCTATTTACATACCTGGGAAACAAACTGGGGTCCTTTATCAGATAGGTTCTTGTTGAACTTAGAGGAATAAAATTTACTTGACTCGTTAATTTTCCTCTAGTCTCCCGGATGCAGGAACTCCGCATGCACAGTGGAAATCACAAAGAACAACCATTCAACATCAAACTTCAGATATCTCTAGAGTTTTATCCGGAGAATTCATTGCATACAGGATGTCACATCAGCATTACACCCAGATTATCAAGAAGTCCAAACACATAACAAAACATACAATTACCTTCCAACGAGTTGGAAAGGAAAACACAATAGGAGAAACACAAGAATGCATTCTTGGGAATTGCTCTCCCGCTGCAAACAAAGCAATTTGTTTTTCTGCTGTAAAACAGACATTTTATAAGGAGGTGTATTCCCTTAATTTAAATATATGAATTTGAAGGTGTGTCCTCCCCTTGTAGGTTAATTTTATTACCTTCTTTAAGACCTGTTAGAACCCAAAAGCAAATATATGGAGAGAACAAAGGTCATTCTCAAACAGGGTCTTCCTGTACCAGTCTCCTCCTTTAAACATTCCAGACCAAAATTTATGTTTCAGCTAGAGACCTGGTGGTTTTTCTGCTTCAGCGATTCATCAAGAAACTGATTCCTGTTATAAACACACTGACACAGAAATCTGGTGTCAGATGATAACTATGAGTGTGGATCTAAAAACTGCAGGATTATCTTCTTTTAGAAAAAATTACTTTAGAATACCTGAAATATTTACTTCTAAAACTTTTAGTTTCCTAATCCTGTTCTATTTTAGTAATCTAAGATGCATGCAAATTAGTATGGTTAGAAACTAACTAGTTCAGAACATGCTGTTAATACTTAAATATCTTAATACATTTGATTCTACTTCTAGAAGAACTGTTTTCTAAAGGTTTTAGTGTTTTACTGAACTCCTAAACAAACACCAAAGAATTTGAATCAGGCAGACCCCCTCTGTCTGCAGACCTCTGCCTGCAGAACCCTTCTGCCTGCAGACCCCCTCTGCCTGCAGACCTCTGCCTGCAGAACCCTCCTCTGCCGCAGACCCCTTCTGTCTGCAGACCCCCTCTGCCTGCAGACACCCCCCCTCTGTGTGCAGACCCCCTCCTCTGCCTGAAGGCCCTCCTTAGTAATTTATGTAAGTTCAGAGAGTCAGCAGTTGTTTTAGTTTGGATCTAAGTCTACCTAACTTAAAATCTACTCAAAATATTCATGCTACATCTAATATTTCATATGCACAAAGGTTAACAGTTTTTAAAATTAATATAACCAAACTTGTACTCCCAACATTCTCCACTGGAATGCTGTGAAGGTGAAATACGTGCTTGATGAGGAGTTGTGCCATTTGGAATGCCGGCGGAAGCCTTTTGAGGGGGATGAGATGACACACCTTAGAAAATCAGTTGATTGCTGTAAGGATTGTGGTCATACCTTGTGACGAGGGGACACCGGTGACCATGGACGTCTGGGGATCTCCAGGGATTGAAGCAACCCGGCAGGGGGTCAGTGTGAGGGCTTGTTCCAGGTGCAGGTCTGGCAGGCCGTATTCCTTAACGTTCTTCTGTAAAGAAGGACACCAGAAGCGGCACAAGATGAGGGAAATAGTCCTGCTGATGCCAAGGTGTGCAAAGAACTTGGAAGAATGAAACCAATGAGATACCCCTGACGTATACGGACAAGGTGGTAATTATTATGGAGATCGAGTTTGGAGAATATTGTCGCATTTTGTACCGGCTAAATTTCATAAGCAATCAAGGGAAGTGGGTAGTGATGTGGTTTAGACCCCTATAATCTATGAATGGACGGAGGGATTCATCCTTCTTACAGACAAACAGAAACTCACTCCCAAAGGTGATGAGGAATGTCTGATGAGGCCAGCAGCTAGTGATTCACTTATACATTTCTCTATAGCCTGACGTTCAAGATGGGAGATGTTGTAAAGGTGACTAGAAGGGAGCGGGTTATTCGGGAGGAGTTCAATGGCGTAGTTGTAAGGTCTATGTGGAGTTGGTGATATTCCTCTGGAGCGTAGGTGAGATCTATAGGGTCCGCTCCTTCTTGTTCAACCAGGGACAGGTTGGGAGGCACAGCAGACTGCAGGCAGGAGGAGATGTAGTTAGTTGACCAGGATTCCACATGATTATGTGCCCAGTTAATATGCGGGTTGTGTAGTTGCAGCCAGTTGAAACCCAAAACTACAAGTGACTGAACTGAGGAAAAAACATAAAATGATTTCCTGATATAATTAGCTGGAGGCCTTTTCTTGTGGGTGATATTAGGTAACGGTTTCCCTTTTAAAGCTGAGACACTGAACGGGACGGAAAGCCTTATGGTTTCAATCTGGGCTTGTTGAACTATAAGATTTTGCTCACATCCCGAGTCAACGAGGGTAGAGAGGGTTAAGGGGTCATTATTAAACAGTAGTTCGGCCAGGAGCAACAAAGATGATATGATGCATTTAGGCTCCCTCAGTTTTCCCACTCCAGAAAACCTGTAGGTTTGGGCGAAAAGGACAGGAAGCAATGTAATGGTCTGATCTTCCACAATAGATGCACTGATTAAGGTCCCTATGTTGCTGCCGTTCCTCCGGTGTAAACCGACTTGCATAGGTTCCGGCTCTGGAGGTGAGACCTTTGGTGAGGGCGAGTGTGACAACTTCTGTGCAGAAAAAAAGAAACCCTGACAGGCTGTTTCTCACTTCTTTGGCTCCTCCTTTCCCTAAGGCGGTTGTCGAGACGGGTAGTGAGGGCTATAAGTTAATTTAAGAGTGCAGCTCATCTGAAGGTGCTAACTTGTTTTTTATCGGTTCATTTAATTCGATTCCAATCAGAGGCTGCTGCAAGGGTACGGAACTCGATAGAGAAGTCTGCAACTGTTCTCTGCCCCTGCTTTAATGCCTGGTCGACTGTGTGGCCAAATACTAATTTAAACTCATCAACGAATTCAGAAAATAAAAACAAAATCGGCCGGGTCTCCACCCACACAACACTTTGCCTGTAAGCAAACCGATAATGAAAGAGATCTTAGAATTGTCATGGGGGTAGAACTGAGGAGAACGGCTGAAAGTCTGAGAACACTGGAATAGAAATCCTTCACAACCACCTGTCTCCCCGGAGAATTTGTCGGGACTGAGGGCCCTGATGTCCTGGGCTGGATTTGTCTGCTGCACGGTAGGTGAAGCCGCTGGGATGGATGTGCAGGTAGTAGGGCTTGGAGCAACCTGGCTAGATGATCCAAGCGTTGATTTGGAATGTCTTGCTTTTTGCTCAGGTCATGAGACTGTATTATGGAATGCTGAACCCACATTCAAAGATGCTCTTGACTGATCAGCTTGAAGGGTTTATTTACAGTCAGAGAAGAAAATGTGTTGTGGAGGTTCAGGCAGGAATCTCATGTCTGGAATGAAGCGGGGACGCAGCTGGTGGGTTCAGCGGTTCTCAAGGCGCGGGACGGCCTGTCTGTGAGGGTCGCCGGACCAACGTGGGCGAGTAGCTTTAGGTTCGGGGTCGAACCGTAACCTCTCAGAAAGTACTCCAATGATCTGGGCCTCATGGTTGGAATCACAAGGCTGCAACACTCAGGCGACAAAACCAGCTCCTCTTATACTCCCGCTGATGAACCACAGATGTGCTCAAGCGTACCTCGGGAGAAGGCTATACCCACCCAGCTCACATATGCCACCTAGAAAGGAACCAGAGGAGCTGCCAAAGCCGCAGAACCTAACAAATGGTTATTATGGAAGATTAAAGGATTTCTCAGACATGCATGAAAGAATCAAGGCCACGCTCCAGTCTGTTTTTGATGACAATTTTACAAAAATAATGGCCCTTTCTCATTGTGAACATTGAATCACGATGAGATTCAATATTCTCATTGTGTTGATAACGTAGTTGTTTCCGATTTTTAGTGCTCAGTTAAAACCTGAGTTTTATCCCAACGTGTGTATTCAAGAAATCTCATCACATTAATGCAGCAGCATCTATAAGACCATGTATGTGTGACTGTGAGGTTTTCCCACAAACCAGCCAGAGAGACATTCAGTAAAGTTCAAAAGAAATATTAATTTATTACAAAAAATCCAAAAATAATTTCAAAATGATAAATTGGGCCCAAACTGAGGTCAACATAACAAACTACAACTCAGGTAGTAACACAAAGAACTCAAACAAAAACTGACCTAACTAACAAAACATGAAGGGATCTTAAATAGTGGCTGATCAAACCACTACTAAACACAAAAGGGATAATTAAACACACACACACACAAAACAAACAAATACTGAGAAACATTACTAAATCTTTAAATTAAGTAAATATTAGAACTGAACTAACTTTCAAAAGAAACAAACATTACAGAAATAATGAAACTAAACTAAACAACCAAATTTCCCCTTCCCCAGGCGAGCAGATGGAATAACCCACTGGAAAGTTGACAGCCAGTGGGCATCAGCTGGAAATCATCTTTGTAATTCCATCCACCGCTGCAGAGGAAACTGGCAACTCAAACAAAAGAAATTTAGTGCATTTAACAAAAATTACAAAGAACTGACAAATAAAGTTAACTAAATGGGTGCACTACAAATAGTTAACTAAATTGGTCAAATTAATGAAAACAAATTTTAAAGATAAACTACAAACAAATATGTAAAGTAATATTAAAGAAGAACAGAAAACAATTACCCTTACTGTGTGACAGCAGGGAAAGTGTCACAGTGACCTATGTGGATCTGGTGGCTTCTTTTCATGTGGCAATGAACGACAAGGAGCTCAAGCTGGCATTAGTTGTTTATCTTTAATTCTCCATGTGTACTTCATACAAAGGGTATCAAAGTAAGGTCAGTGTCTGGCATAAAACAAGCTCCTTGTCAGTGATCCTCATGGCTCTGAGGAATACCCATGATACAGAAATCATAATAAAATCATTGAAAATTACAGTGATCGCATAGTGGATTTTATTTACATTAAAGGAACAACCAGTGAGTGTCTTTTTCAAAGAAAGTAAGGCAATTAAATAAAATGCTCTGAAAAATAAAATAAAATGCTGGCATTTTATTTACTGGATGACATTGTTATAATTTAGTTTATTTAAACTTGCATCTTGTAGCAATGCAGGAACATAAATAAACCATATCTTTAAATAAAACTGTTAATATAAAACTATCTGATACAAGAGATTTGGTAAAACATACCTGCATTTCACATAATAGGCATTGAGGTAAGGTCAGTCAATAGTGTTACCGCGTGGGAAGTTCCCACCGCACTTTCTCACAAACTAAACATTTCTAAAACATGACAAAAACGACATAATAAGAGAACTAGCATGACCTAAATTTAACATATTTCAATAATATCCAAAAACGAAAACCATAAACATATTTTATAAAATGCAGAAATTATATTTCTTTAATACAAAGCAGAGACACATTACCTCATCAGTGATCCTCATGGCTCTAGGGATTACCCATAATACTTTCTAAGGTGAATGCAATACAACTTTTTACCAGCAGATGGTGCATTTTAGCAGGATTTAATCTGAACCGTTTTAACTGTTACACATGACATTCATGGAAAGACTGATTGATGGTTTGTAATAATTCTCTAAATGGCAGATACTCCCCTGCTGAAAAAACCATACATGTGCAGTACACAAGGGCAAAGGAAGTGTATAAGCCATCGTTGCTAGGAGACAATGCCCTCTATGTCTTTTGTCTTTAGGATGCTGTAGCACTAACTCCCACGACACACACACACCCTGCGGAGCAGACTGACATCCAAATGAAAAGGTTGAATACACCAATGTTCAATATCCATATAGAACAATTGCTTGCTTAGATAATACCTGTTAGGATCGTTAGTCGTTCATGAGTTTAAAAGGATCCAGATTAGTTGAACATGTTGGCCTAAGTTGTCGGAATTTTCCTATTAACCTAAAATTACCGTTTGTGATAGACATAGACAGAGTTTATTGTCATTCAATTTTACATTTAAAAATGTAAAATGCAGCAAAAATTGAAAGAAATTTTGGTGCAAGGCTCCAATAATAAATAAATAAGTCATATTGAAAGTATCAATGTAAATATATATAAAGATTAAACTAATGGGAGTTTAGCATCCTTATGACATGAGAAACTGTTGTAGAGTCTGGTTGTTCTGCATTTTAAGCTGCTGAATCTTTTCCCAGAGAGCAGCAGGGACAACTAACCATGAAACGTAGAAACGTAGATCGACCGGTAAATCGAGAGCTTCTCTTTTTGACTCAGCTCTCTCTTTACCATGACAAACTGGTACAGCGCCTGCTGCACTATGCTAATCTGCCTGTCCATCTCCTGCTCTTGTTTCAACATCTAAAATAAAATTTCTCAAGTAAACTCTACCATTACAATTAATCATGGATCCCTTTAAGAACTTTATGCAGCTGTTTTGGTGTAGATGGTAGGTTTGATGAAGATCAATTCACTCTTCATGGATTTAGCATATTTGGGAAGAGTTGAGGACAGAGAATAGTTTGGCTTTTATGGTGCTTTTGAGCATTTTGGTTCAGAATTCTTGCTGAATTCTAGTTTGTGTTTATTGAGAACTCCATTAGCATTAGCAGCATGCTACATCAGCTATTGTACTTTGGGTCAATTTACATAAAAAGACACATTACATTTACAAAAAAGTAATGTTACAGATCAAGTATTAAAATATCATTATATTTTCCATCAATTTTAAAGATATATACTTTAGTTGAGATAGGGAGATATTTTCGATTTGGTGTACCCCACATCTCTACTATTTAACCCTGGAGATGTTTACCAGTGTTGCCCCACCACTTCACCCCCATCCTGTGACCCAGCACAGGTAGGCCTGTCACGATAACAGATTTTGCTGGGCTATAAATTGTCTCAAAAAATTATTGCGATAAACGATAATATTGTTTGAAGACCTTTTTACATTGATTTAATGGAAATTACGTAATAATACATGCGATTTCCTGCCAAAGATAGATACACTTTACTTTCAAAAGAACACTTAACACTGGGACTGATACACAAAATAAATAAAACAACCAAAACCAAAAATAAAATAGATTCTTAGTCTCCATTAACAATAAATGTACTTGAATAAAAACTAAACAACATAAAGCCAAAGTGGAAATAAATACTGCATTGAACCAAAAGAGTGCAGATTATGAAGTCTGTATAGTATATTGACCTTCAGTAATCATTAGATTTAAATAGAGAGACATCCGACTGCCTGATGCAATAGTTCAAACTACAGGATTTTTTACCCCGAACGACAATCTTAGAACGTTCTTCGTTCTGAGATTGTCACTTGTGTTGTGTGTTACGGTAGATCGTTATGCCGCTCCGATCTAAATCAAGGATTTATCCAGACTGGGAGAGTGACGCAGCCTGTTGAATGTGACCGGTAGCCAATCAGAAAGCGCGGATTCCCCTCCTGCTTTCTGAGGGGAAACACGGAGGGAATCCCGAACAGCTGACACGGTGCAACCCGAAGTCCAGCAGACATCGGAAACAACATGAATGTTTATTCAACAGTTCGTGCAAAGAAAATATAAATAACTAGGGGAGGAGTTGGAGCGAAATTTCTACCAGAAAACCCGGTAACTTTTCAGCTGTTCTTCGTTAACGTGACATAAATAGTTCTAATGATTTTCATTCAGTCAGACTGACACTAGCTACATGCATTGCAGGTAGATTGTAGTAAGGAACTGATTAATGCCTGGTTTCAAAATTGGTGAACTGGACTTATTATTTTGTGTCCATTGTTGGACACAACACGGTTTCGATCGAACCGTTATAGCTAGGATTTCTGTCGGCTAATGTGTCTCAGGTTTTGATAATGGGCCGACAATCCGCGACATAAGATCGTACAGCGCGCGCTGGGCATTACACTAAGGAAGTAAGGAAGGGAGGGTCAGTGGAGAGCACCAGAGTTGAGCCTTTTTTCATTCAGTGTCATCAACAGTAAGAGAAAAAGGCAGGAAGAAACGATATAGCCGATAATTGAAATGAGGTCGATAGTTTTAATTTATCGTTCGATTAATTGACTTATCGTTTATCGCGACAGGCCTAAGCACAGGTGCAACATGTGCTGGATCACCTCTCTGATTTGCTATTCTGTCACTCAAGATGCTCATGTGACAATGACATGGTTTGCTTACACAAGTGAAGTCAAGAATGAAAAACTAACAAATCTCAAGTGTTGTATGATTTGCCCTGCTTCACTTTACGCCTTTTGGCCAACACTGTGACTACCTTCCTTAAATTAGGGCAGTAACTGTAACTTCTATCCCCTCAAGCCATCTCGGTGCTTAGATAAACTGCACAGAGCCAGGATGAAGTTTATTCAGTCCCAAATTATCTTTTGAAAAGAATTCCAGCTTGTTGCTGTGGAGATATTGCATCCATCCAGGCAGTCAGTCAACCAGCCAGCCAGGTCGACACTCCAGCATAACCTGACCAGAAGTTGGTAAATGCACATTTTAAGGAACTACACTATGTGCACAATTATTATAGAATAGAATAAATACAAAGTTTGTAAAACATATATCTACCTAAGGGTGTGATGGATCCATAGGCGTAAGTCCAAGGAGGGTCCGGGGGATGGAGGGTCTGGAATTGTTGGAAAACTCTGAAATTGTGCCCCTCCTCCCCAAATAAAAGAAAAATAACTAAGAATCATCAACAGCAGTGCTGAACACAGGCTCAGAGCCACTGAAGTGAGGAGCTAGCTGTTAGCTGTTAGCTGTGGCTATGCAGCACAAACATAAAAGTAAATACTTAAAGCAAAAGACATATAAACATTTTATTTACTTTCCCTTTCAATAAGAAGTGAAAGTAAATAATAATAAGTGAAAAATAATGACTGCAATTCATTATTTTATTGCTTTGGCTGAATTATGATAAGCTGCCTTATGAGCAAAACTGCTACACTGCTTTCATAGGCTTAAGCTTTTTTTGTCAAAAGCAGCAAACATCTTATTCACATTTACCTCCTTAACTTTTAGTTGGAAGAGTTTGAAATGTGCGACAGACTGGCGACCTGTCCAGGGTGAACCCCGCCTCTCGCCCGGAACGCAGCTGGAGAGGCACCAGCAACTCCCGACCCCGTTAGGGAGAAGGGTGATCAGAAAATGGATGGATGGATGGAGTTTGAAATGGGAGGGAGGGACTGAGCAAGTGGACCCGGCTCAGTGTGGCAGCCGAGAACAGAAGAAAGAACAGATAGAAAAAAAGAAAGCTTTGCCTTTATTTCTCACTATCCAACCATTTTCTAAAACCCTTGTCCCTAGTGGGTACAGGAGCCTTTAAAATCACAAAATAGAATCTGAATATTTTTCTATATAAATCCTATTGCTTTAAGTGTTAAATTTAAGTTATAATACTCCCCAGATATTCATTTCTATCTACCTGTTGTTTCTCCGTCATCAGGACATATCAAAACTAAAAAAGGCTTAAAAATAAAGCAACTTAACAAGTTACAATTTAAATAGACCATAACTTGTATTGGGAGCCATTTCAATAAATCAATGTTTATGAGGAATTTTATTAAGAGCAGTTACTCATTAAAGCTTTTTTATTTAGAACCTTACATTTTTGGAAACTGAACAAAACTCGTATAGAAGCAACATTTGAATTTTAGTTTTATTTCTATAAACAATAATTTCCTTACTGAGAATTAAACATGTCTGATGTGCATTTCTTGTCATTTTCGGTCCTGCAGCTTGAATGTGGCTTAAAAACACAGAACCCCTGAAATTGGTCTTAAGAAATGTTCCTGTTTATGGTTCCCCCCAATAATGAGATGGGATTTACGCCCTTTGATGGATCCTCAAAACTATAACCTGTGCAAGTTGTAGTTTTGAGGATTCATCCCGTTTGTTGAACTACAGCGCTCTTGGTCAATCCAAAATGTTTATAACCTCTCAAACCTGAAAATTTAAGAAAGGAAAAGTGAGATTTTGGCTTTCTTTGGACAATGTCTATGTGTGCACGATTATTGGGCAACTTTTAGTGTGAAAAATTATTACTCAGCTTAATTTAAACAGACAACTTTTCCATCTCCTTTATTTATTGTCATCAACTCAAAATTGACAAACATTTCTGACATTTAAAAAATAATTCAGAGACCAATATAGCCACCCTTCTTTTCAATAACAGTTATAAGCCTTCCATTCCTGGAGTCTGTCAGCTCCTTTATCTGTTGACGATCAACTTTGTGTGTAGCAGCAACCACAGCAACCAGACACTGATCAGAGATGCAAACCATTTTCCTTCACCATAAATCTGCCATTTAAGAAGGGCCCACTGGTTCTCAATGGGGTTTATGTCTGGTGAGGACAGGGGCCACTTCACTATTCATTCATCTTTAAGACCTTTACTGGCTAGTCGCATAGTGGAGTACTTTGATGCATATGATGGAGCATTGCCCTGCATAAAAATGATGGTCTTCCTGAAAGATGCAGACATTTTCCTGTACCACAACCTAAAGAACATGTCCTGGCAGGAGATTCAGGAGTTGATTTTGAAACCATCTTCAACCTGAAAAGAACCAAGTACGTCATTTTTAATAATACCAGCCCATACCAGTACAGTGCCTTCATCTAGCTGGTGTCTGATGCGAAGAGGAGCTTTGTGTCCATTACTGATCCATCCACAGGTCCATCTATCTGATGAAGCCACTCTCATCTCATCAGTCCATATAAAACCTTGGAAAAATCTGTCTTCAGATCTGTCTTGACCCAGTCTTGATGCTTCAACTTATGTGTCTTAATCAGTGGTGGTTGGGTTTCAGCCTTCCTTACCTTGGCCATGTCTCTGAGCTCTGAACTTCAAAATATAGTACTTCTGGAACTCCAGGTACGTTGCAGTTGTGGAATATGAGAGGACTGGAAGATAATAGGTTCCTGGTCGCTTCCTCAACACATTTCTTGCGACTCTGTTGACTATTTGCAGAAAAACATTTGATGGTTCAGTGATCATGCCCTAATATCTTAGCAATTTCAAGAATGCTGAATCCCTGAATTTTGGACTTTTCAGAGTCACTTAAATCTCCTTTGGCCCATTTTGCTTGAGGAAAAGAAGCTGCCTAATAATTTTGCACATCTTGATATAAGGTGTTGATCTCCATAGACCCTACCCTCCCTCATTAAACAAATACAGATCAGCTGATATGTTTATATTCAATAAGCATTCAAGTTTATAAAGGTTGGAGTTCGAAAATATGCAAATATAGTTCAAACTAAAATTTGCCTAATAATTGTGCACAGTGTATTTTTACTGACAGTAATGTCAACTGTTTCAGCCGCTTTCCTTTGAGGCTGTGAGCTGTAATAATAATAATAATAATAATACATTTTATTTGTAATGCACCTTATATTTCAAAGAAATCTCAAAGTGCTACAGAGACTACAATGAAAAAAAATAATTGTAAAGCTTACAGTAAAACATACAATAATACATCAACCAAGTGGTACCAAAATAAACATTAAAACTAACAATTTAAAATAAAACTTAAAATTCTAAAAGGCCTGTGTAAAAAGGTGAGTCTTAAGACCTTTTTTAAAGGCCTCCACACCTTGTGGGGCTCTCAGGGACTCTGGAAGAGCATTCCAGAGCCGTGGAGCTACTGCCTGAAAAGCCCGGTCCCCCATAGTGGCAAGTTTGGTCTTAGGTTGATGCAGGCAATAAAAGGAGGTGGAGGAACGGAGACTTCGAGAGGTAGCGTGCGGTGAGAGGAGTTCACTGAGATAAGCAGGAGCAGTTCCATGGATGCATTGATAGGTGAGCAGACAGAGTTTGTAATGTATTCTATGTTTGATCGGTAGCCAATGAAGTGAATTAAGAACAGAAGTGATATGGTCGTATTTGCGCCTCCTCATCAGGACCCGGGCAGCACAGTTCTGAATGTGCTGGAGCTTTTGCAGGTTTTTACCAGCGGTCCCAACGAGAAGGGCATTACAGTAGTCCAACCTTGATGAGATAAAGGCATGGATCAGCCTCTCAGCATCCGGTTGGGAAAGGAGGGGCGGAGTCTGGCGATGTTTTTTGAGATGGACGAAGGAGACTTTAGAAAGATGACGGATGTGGGAGTTGAAAGTGAGTTTAGAGTCAAGCCCTAACTCCAAGGTTTGTAACGGTGGTAGAAAAGGGAATGTTAAGACCAAATATTGAGATACTACTGAGATTAGAGGACTGAGTTTGATGAGGGGTGCCAAAAAGGGATTACATCTGTTTTATTACTGTTAAGTTGAAGAGAGTTGGCAGTCATCCATGCCTTTATCTCCTCCAAGCAAAGCTGAAGTGAAGACGGAAGAACTGTAGGAGAAGTGGAGTCCATTTTCATATACAGTTGTGTATCATCAGCGTAGCAATGAAAGGAGACCTTGTGTTTATTGATTATATGACCAAGGGGGAGCATATAGATGGTGAAAAGGGTTGGTCCGAGGACTGACCCTTGTGGAACTCCACAAGTCACAGTATGAGTTGAAGATTTACACTGACCCAAGGAAACATATTCAGTTCTATTGGTAAGATATGAATGAAACCATTTAAGTGCTGTACCCGAAAGTCCAATTTCTGGCTGTAGCCTGTTGAGAAGGATGGTGTGATTCACTGTGTCGAACGCAGCCGACAGGTCAAGGAGGAGGAGAAGAGATGGTGAGCCCTGGTCCGCAGTCATGAGAAGGTCGTTCATTACGCGAACCAGAGCTGTCTCTGTACTGTGAGCGGAACGGAAACCAGACTGAAACTTTTTCGTAGAAGTTATGGATGTGAAGATGTTGATGAAGTTGGGCTGCCACAACTTTTTCCAGAACTTTGGATATAAACGGTAAATTTGAAACAGGTCTGTAATGGGCAAGGATGTTGGGGGTCAAGTGAGGGTTTTTTTCAGATAAGGGTGGATGACTGCAGTTTTAAGAGATGGGGGAACATGACTGGCCCAGCAAAGACTGATTAATAATGGTTGTGATTAATGGGCAAATGGCTGAAATGTTGGACTTAAGTAATGCTGTGGGGAGAGGATCTAGCACGCAGGTGGAAGTTTTCATGCTTTTTACGATCTTCTCCACCTCTGACTGGGTGACAACGGAGAAAGCTGAAAATGTGTTACTTTGCATGGGGAGAGTTATATCAACTTGAGATTGAGCTATTACAGGGAGAGCAGACTGGATTGATGTCACCTTATTAATGAAAAAGTCCATGAATCTATTGCAATGATCTATACTGGTATCAGCATGCATGTATGTAGAAGGTTTGACCAGAGAGTTTATTTCAGAGAATAACTGTTTGGAATTCCCACGGCTATTCGAGATTTTTAGGGAAAAGTAACGGGATCTTGCTGCAGTGAGAGCTCTGGAATATGTCTTTTGGTGTTCGCGATAGGCTTGTTTGTGGACCAATAAGCCACTGGAGATAAACTGCCGTTCCAGGGCACGACCTGCAGTTTTCATTGTACGGAGTTCAGATGTAAACCATGGGGCTGATCTGGAGAAAGTAACTGTCCGAGTTTTAACAGGTGCATGAGTATCAAGAATACTGCGAAGACTGGAATTATAGTGGTTGACATAATCATTGACAGAGGTGAATTTTGTAGTTAGTGAGATATCCTGAATATCCTGGTTGAAAAGGGTCAGATCTATTGTCTTTAAACTTCTGAATTGAATTTGGCGTTTTGTTTGCATGTATGTCTTTGTTAATGGCAGAATCATGGAAATTAATTTATGATCAGACACCCCAAAGTCTTCAACTTGCAGATTGGAAATGGGGGCGTTGTCCGTGATTACCAAATCCAAAGTGTGACCTTTTGTGTGTGTAGGTACTGAAACGTGTTGTGTGAGATGTAGACAGTCCAGGAGTTCAAGAAATTCTGCAGCAGGGCGATTATTAGACGAGTGAACATGAATATTGAAGTCCCCCAGAATAAGCGTATTATGGGATGTGGCACAAAGTGATGTCAGGAGATCTTGCAGTTCCATAATAAATCCAGTGTTGAGTTTTGGCGGGCGGTAAATGAGGAGTATCAAAATTGTCTCTTTTTGCAATTTACAATTGAAAAGAAGGCTCTCAAATGTTGTCAGCTCCGGTAGTGGGAGGGGGGTTACAGGTAGATCCCTGCGATGGAAAACGGCCAACCCTCCACCACGGCCAGTGGTCCTAGCTTTCTCCAGATATGTATAACCTGGTGGACAAGCTTCATTTAGTGCCATATATGAACTAGGTTTGTGCCAGGTTTCAGTAAGGCACAATATGTCCACTTTTTTATCACATATGTGATCAAAAATAAAAGTGGTTTTATTGCAGAGTGATTGAGTATTGAATAGTTCTATTTTTAATTCGGAGTTGGGCTTAGCCTTTGGGAAAGTGCGAAGTAGACGAAAATCCACCCCGCGTCTTCCCTGTCGCCGCTGCTTTCCTTTATTGTCTCTTGTGTTGGTCGTCTTCCGATGACATAACCGATGACATGTTGAATGTGCACCACGGGAATGTAGCCGGTGGATGTAATATGGGCCAGTAATGAAGCTAGTAAAATCTTGTCGGTGTTCGTGGTGTAAAGACAGACCGTGGGAAGATTGGGGTCGATGGCGGTTCGGCCTCTGAAACCAGGGGCCAACCGGAGCGGTGTGGAGATGCCGTGCCCACGCAGAGTGGAGGTGCAGGGGGGCCAACGGTGCCGTCCTTGGCTTAAACCAGGAAGACGCGCTGCTCCTGGACTCCAATGACCCTGCTGATGTCCTGTAAGTTGTCATTGATGCTCCTGTTCGGGGTGGAGTCGCCGTGATGGTAGCTCACTTCTGATGAAAGGTTTAGCCGGCCTGGACACTGGTGGATGTCCCCGGATAGAAGCAAGCAGACGGCGATCTTGTAGTGTTGTTTACAATGTTTCCACTTCAGGTCGTTAACGGCGACTAACGACACTAAACAAACTGTAATGATAATTATAATTTAATATTTACTCAGAACATGTGAATACACTGAAGTCCAAGTAGGTCTGCTTGTGTGGTCAAGATTGTTATGAGTCTGGTTGTGTTCCAGTGTAAACTCTTCAGGAATCTGGTTCCCTGTGCTGCTGGAGGAAGGTTGTCATTTGTGTCTGAGCCCTCTGCAGCTGCTGCTATTTTTAGTGTGGTTGTTGAGAGGTCCACATTATCTCAGCAGATTTGGGAAGCTCTGCAGAGACCACAGCAGCACCAGCCCTGATGTAGACTAACCAAGAGTTGGGGACAAAATAAATATTAGGATCGAATAATTATCTTTAGTGTAGAGTGGAATCTCCATTTTCTGAGTATAGCATCTATCATACGTTCATACATTTTTTGTAGGGGTGCACTGACTGCAGTTTTCTGGCCGATCGCCGATCTTTTAAAAAGCTTAACCTGCCGATTCCAATTTTAGCCAATACCAATTTTTTTGGTCTGAAATGTTGCTTAATGTTGCAAGAAAGTTGTTTGTTAATTATAAATGTGCAGACATAACTTTGTCGACTGGTCTGTCAATCAAACATTTATCACAGGAAAGCAAAAGAGGACAGGACCTTTGCCAAGCTAAATATCGGCCTCACGTAAAATTGGCCGATTACTGATCTCCCAAAATTAGGGAAATCGGCATCGATAAATCAGCTGGTTGATAAATTGGTGCACTCCTAGTTTTTTGAATACTTGCTAAAACTGTCACCATATCGTGACAGTAAAATATAAGACAGATTAATCTCCTCCATTTGGTTCTGGAACAGATATAAATGGGGAAAACTTTATTCTCCTTTTTTCTTGATTTATTAAAACATTTCTTGTTTAGAGAAATCCATTTTCAAACAATTCTGTATGTTTAATGTTGTCCTTTTATAAGTCTTAAACTGAATTATAACATTAGCTATAATGTTATAATTATAACATTAAACAGCTTCAAGTTCTGTTTTGAAACTGTTTCCTTATTAGTGAATTATGGTGTTTTACTTTGTAGCGTATACAATGTACTATATATATTTCACACCCGAATGTATACTTTTATAGTTATTTAGTGGTTTGAATTGGAAGACATTGAAAATAAAACAAGTCTCAAATGATATTTTTGTCTTTTTTCTGCTGACTTCCACATTGGTGACCCCAAACATCTGAACATGTTTTAACGAGAACTCACCAGATGCTGCCACCGCTTCTCTGCCTGCTGTCATTTTGAACCCAAAGGATGTACTTCATTCTATTTTTGGTTTTGGTTGGAAGACAATGAGAATAAAATAATACTGAAATTACTTTTTCATCTTTTTCTGCTGACTTCCACAACTTACTACTAAGTTATGCAGAAGAAAGAAGCAATTTGGGAGGTGTGAAGTTAGAAAGAAGGTTTCTGAAGTGGAGAGCAAGTGAAGACAGTTAACATTAGTCATACTGAATCTGTAAAGAAAGTTCAATTTGTGGGAGAGATTTGTGTTGGCTTATGTCCTCCTAAAACTTTGGGTAAAGCGAAATGACATGTAGTTAGAATCTATGGAGTCTAAGCTTTTATTTGATGAGTATTTTGTCTGTTTACCTTGTGGTTTCATGACTTAGTTAGTGGGTTGACATAGAGAAGATTTATGAAGATTGATATTATTAATAATTAATGATGATAAATGATGAATTTATCATTCATTCATGTATGTTGTGTTCAGGGAAGCCATGCCAATTTCAGAGCCATGTTGTAGAGAGACATGGCTCTGAAATTGAATGTGATGTGATACATTATGTATTGTTTTGCTTCTGATCATGCCCGAATGAAAAACTTGAGGACTGAAAGGGTTTTGTACAAAATGTCAGAGTTTTCACATTTGGAAGCAAGTTTTTGGTAAAGCTCTAAAATCAAATTTATTTAAGGTTCAATTAGCAGCAAAATTAGATAAAGTCTTGTTTCCTCAACAAAAATCTGTTTTACATAGAGATGACACTCTTGTTTTGTCTCCTAAGAATTCCTCATGAATTCTCCTTCTGCAGGTTGGAGTGGGTGGAGATCATTGAACCCCGCACCAGGGAGCGTATGTATGCCAACCTACTGACAGGCGAGTGTGTGTGGGACCCACCGCAGGGAGTTTGCATCAAGCGGACTGGTGAAAATCAGTGGTGGGAACTGTTTGACCCCAACACTTCTCGCTTCTACTACTACAATGCCTCCACCCAGCGAACAGTGTGGCACAGGCCTCAAGGATGTGACATCATCCCATTAGCCAAGCTTCAGACCCTGAAGCAGCACACAGATGCCATTAATCCCCGCTCTACTGCTGGAGGGGAAGGGAGAGGATCTGCAGACAACAGCCCAGGACGTAACAGTGGGGTCAGCCGAGAAGGAAGCACTTCCTCCTCCCTGGACCAGGAGCTTTGTGAAAAGCAGAGCAGCAAAGATGAGGTAGAGAGGTAAGGCTGTGTGCTAGGAACTCTGCTCAATAGGAAACAATACAATATCTGTAACTCAGACGAGCCCATCTCCTCTGTTTCTCTGTGAGTCTGTGCTCACAGACTCTTTCTGGTTTTCCTCACAGACTCAAAAAGAACACCAGGCTGCTGTCCTTTAGTGCTCTGGGTTCTGCTTCTTATACTATCATATTGGCATTTTAAAGCAATGCAGCCCTGAATGTTGGTAACATCATTCATAGAGCCAGCATAAACTTCTTGAATCATTTGGGCCAAACTTACACTTATACATAATTTATTGTCATTGTACAAAGACATAATAGTGATATCGCAAACTGTTTGTTACACAGCACATCTCTCTGTCTCACACACACGCACACTCTCAAACAGCCCCATCTGTTAGATAATTACGATACTGTTCTTTATATGCACCTTTTCTTGTTTATAATAAAGAAACCTATGGGCAAATTCACAGTTATGGGGCTGCAGAGTTTTGTCTGGGACAAATCAGATCACATAACAGTGTGATTTGTTATGTAATTTAATTTTTTTTTTTCAGCGTTATGTGCATTTTTCTCAGTGCTTTGCACGAAAGTCTTACTCTCTTATTCAGAACTTTTGAATTATTTAACATTTTTGGCCCCTTTAATATCTCTGAGGCATGAAGATCACATCTACCAACAATCCTGCCACAGAGCCAGCACTGACTCCACTGGAGGTCATGCAAAATCTGATCCACCTGATGTAAATAAATTAACTTCCATCACTGAAGGAGTATATGCCAGCTGCAATTCTCAAGAAGCAAAGCAATGCCTAGGATAAATGATTTTTGATGTTTTCATAAGTGACACAAGCTGAACTCTGTTCACTTCACATTAGATTCAGCCAAACATATGATCTTTATCAACTATTTTCCTTGAAAATGTTTCCCTCCTCAGTGTGTTACCGTCTTCCTCAGCATCCTGTCAGCTCTATCCTTTGCCCTAAGTATCTAATCTTTATGTCCTGTCAGCTGTTGCTGTATGCAGTTACTGGTGGATGTTAGGTAATGGGGTCACATTGCCCTGTAAATGGCTTTTCCACAAGTTATACATTAAACACAAGATGGAAGCACCAGCCAGTTCAAGTCTATAATTTTATTTTATTTTTTTAACTGATTGAACAAGGATAGACAATTAGAGAGTTTGTCCTCGGCTCAAGGAGAACTAGACATATTGCAGAACGACCTGATCCTGATCACAGAAACAAAGCGATACAACCTGAGTCCAGCCCTGCATGGACAGGGGCAGATTACACCTGGAGCTTTTACCACAGCTCCTGGCATAATCCTTCAATATTCCCCTGACCCATCCACAACATTCTGATTTCTGGCTCTACAGCACAGAAAACAAGATAGAATAGAATTCAACTTTATTGTCAATGCACATATCACAACATATATCAGTCCATGTGTTGTTGTGTATATGAGAACACAGCCATCGTTGTTATTTAGACGTTAGGAGTTCAGGAGTGTCAAACTTGTGGGAAAGAAACTGTTCCAGTACTTGATAGCCTGAGTCTGTAGGTTCCTGTAGCGCCTCCCACAGGGCATAAAGGTGAAGTGTCTCTGTGCTGGGTTACTGGAGTCTTTCATAATTTTCCAATCCCTTTTTAGACACTGCTTCCTGTAGATCAGGGGTGCTCTAGTCCAGTCCTCAAGAGCTACCGTCCTCTTTTAGATGCAGCCTTATTCCAACAGACCGGGATCGGCTACGGAACAGGCCTGGTAACAAGCCATTCATTTGATTCAGGTGTGCTGGAGCAGGGATGCATCTGATAGTTGCAGGATGGTAGCTCTCGAGGACTGGACTTCAGCACCCCTGCTGTAGATCAATCAATCAATCAAATTTTATTTTGTATTTCAGCAACAAGGCCATCTAGGAACAAGTGCTGCGATTTAGCTGTTGCTATTGCACTATGATGCAAACATGGGACCGCTGTTTTGTTCAGTTTGTCTATGTCAATGTGTGTCTGTCCCTACCAAATAATCTTAAATAAATAAACCATCTGGTCGGAGGCAAAGCACCTCCAGTTGGTGCAACTAATACGGTTGGTCAGGATGCTCTCAATGGAGTAGTGGTAAAAGTTCACCAAGATCTCTGAGGATAGTTGGTTCTTCCTCAGAGTCCTCAGAAAGAAGAGGTGTTGGTGAACCTTCCTGACCAGCTTGGAGCAGCTGGTTGTCCAGGTGAGATCCTTGGAGATGTGAACCGCCATGAACTTGTAGCTGTTCACACGCTCCACCACTGTCCCCTTGATGTGAATGGGTGAATGTGAGTCAGCGGTCCTCCTGAAGTGTACAGTGAACTCCAGGCAGTTCAGCCTACCCACTCTTTTTTGGAGTCCTTAGAGGGGGTACTGGAGAGTGGCCCTCCTGGCCCTCCTTGTTCTGCTGGGGGACTTCAACGCTCACGTGGGCAATGACAGTGAAACCTGGAGGGGCATGGTTGAGAGGAACGCTCCCTCCGATCTGAACTCGAGTGGTGTTCTGTTGTTGGACTTCAACAACAGAACACCATCACAGAACAGAATTGTGATGAGCACAATCCGTGTGCTCATCACGGATTGTCCATAGCGAACACCATGGTCAGGCATAAGAGTGTCCATATGTGCACTTGGCACCAGGACACTCTAGGCCGCAGTTCGATGATCGATTTTGTCATTGTTTCATTGGATTTGTGGCCATAAGGCTTGGACACTCGGGTGAAGAGAGGTGTGGAGCTGTCCATCAACCAGTACCTGGTGGTGAATTGGCTCCGGTGGTGGGGGAGGATGCCAGCTATCAACGAGCAAAGCTCGACTGAATGCAGAGAAAACGATTTAAGGAGCCTCTTTTGTGTCAGCTTTCTTTTCAGTCACTAGTTTTTTCTGTAGATTTGAACTACTTACAAATTATCTACTTTTTCAGAATAATTAACTAAAATTTTGCATTGATTTTCTGACTCAGGTTTAAAAGACACTAATTTATACAAGGAACAAAATGGGTGTGCTGCTCTCTTGACTCAACCCAACTTTTAGCTCTTTTAAAAGACCTGGCAGGCCCAAACGCGTTGTCAGGGTCTGCTGGGAACGTCTGGCGGAATCCCCTGTGAGACGGAGCTTTAACTCCCATCAGAGCTTCAAACACATTCTGGGGGAGGTGGGGGACATTGAGACGAGTGGACCATGTTCCGTACCTCCATTGTCAAGGCGACTTATCAGAGCTGTGGTCGCAAGGTCGCAAGGTCGATGCCTGTGTTGGCGGTAACCCTCGAACCCGTTGGTGGACACCTTCGGTGAGGGATGCTGTCAGGCTGAAGAAGGAGTCCTATTGGGCCTTTTTGGCCTCTGGGACTCTGGAAGCAGCTGATGGGTACCGGCAGGCAAAGCGGCGTGTGGCACGGATGGTTGCTGAGGCAAAAACTTGGGCGTGGGAGGAGTTTGGAGAGGCCATGGAGAAAGACTTCCTGGCGGCCTAGAGGAACAAGAGGGAAGTGATGAACGGTAGTCAGTGATGAGGGACGGATCAAAAGAAAACGAACCAGGGACCCAGATGGTGAGTAGCACTCACAGACAAATCCACAAAGAAAACAAAGGACCCCGGAACACAACAAAAACTCAAATTCTGACCTTCCATTTTGTTGCTTCAAAACAGTTAAGAAATAGTTACCAATTTAATTGGCATCAATTACAAATAGACTATTTGGGTGTTATATTAACAAAAAATTGGTCTCAATTATACGGAGTTAATTACAAACGCATAAATAAGAAAATATATGAGGACCTGGACAGGTGGAGCCTGCTTCCCCTTGACCTCAGCAGCAGAATCCAAACACTAAAGATAAATGTTCTTCCAAAACTATTGTACATATTTGCAGGTCTTCCAGTGAGGTTGCAGCAAAACAATTTAGGGAGTGGGATAAGCATTTTTCAAGCTTTATATGGGGTAATAAAAGGCCAAGAGTAAGATACTCGACCCTGGAACTGCCTGGGGATCGGGATGGGGAATGGGTCTGCCTTGCCCGGTGGATTACTACCTGTCTGCCCAGATTAGACCTCTGGTACTGGTGTAATCCAGCCTATGAAGCTAAATGGAAGGACATTGAGCTTTCTTTGTTGGACTTCCCTATACAGTCTGCTCTGGGAGCTTTTGATGGGTTGCCCCAGATACACCAATTACAAAATCTGTGTTTGAGTTTGTCTTTTTGAAAGTGGGAAGAGATTGTTAAAATGTTCAATCTCTCCAAACAGATAGGAGTATTGAGTTGACCTGATTACTAGCCACGTTTCCTTCCAGCATCAATAGACCACAAATATAGAAGATGGGCGAAACAGGGGATCATTGCATTCTTTAATATAATTCAGAATGGGAGTTTTTTGAAATTTGAGGACTTATGAGGTGGGCAGAGAAGATTTCTACCGTTATTTGCAGGTCCAAAGTTTCTTTAGGAAGGAAATCAAAATCCCTGACTTGGATGGAGAGCCAGGAATAGTATAAATATTTATGGCTTCATATGCTGTCAATAATACTAAAGGCATCATCGGCAAACTTTACAGAAATGTTACATCTATGAATAAGAACTCAACTGATTATATCAGACAACGATGGGAGAAGGAAATAAATGTAATAATTTTACATGAGGTTTGAATGCGGATTTGGAGGAACACTCTGTCCAACACAAATTCTTTAACATGGTGAGATTTCTGCTAGAAAAATCTAATCAGATTTTTATTGTGCCAAAGCAGAGCTGGAAGCTGGATGGCTCCCAGTCCTCGTGCTGGAGGGGGTGTGGTCTGGTCCCTGCGGGCTACTTTCATATTTTATGGGAATGTCCAGCGTTGAAGACCTTCTGGAAGGACATTAATCGAGTAATATATGAAATTATGGGTATGACCTTGGATTTGTCATTTCCTGCTATGAACCATGGAATACTTTCTGAAGGACTCAGTGAAGGGGACACAAACCTGTTGAAGATATTTATGATTGCAAACAAGAAAGTGATGACTAAATGTTGCCTCCAGTCTAGACCAATACCCTGAAGCTTCTGGTGATTATTATAAACCTGATCCACAATATGGAAATGTTGACTTTTACAATAGAAAGAGTAAGGAGAGAAACTTTGGGAAAGATGGGATTATTTTATTGCTAGAAGTGTGTAACAGTTAATTTTTGTGACTCCACATCACTTGGACAGACACCTGGGAGTTTTTCTCTGTTTATTTTTTGAGGCTCCATGCAGTGAAATGTCTGTAAAACTGTTATGCTTATCAGTATGAATGCCTGCCACCTGCTCTAGCCCTCATGTTTGATTGTGTGTGCCTGTATGTTTGAAAACGAATAAAAATAAAGCATAAAATAAAAAAATAACTTCACAGTATTCAAAACAGGAAGGAGTGATTGTCAAATAAGCTATTTTCCTCCAAAAAGGCAAGAATGAAAGTTTGAAAAAGAGAACATTCAAAAATGGCCATGGTTAGAGGAGAAAAACAAGGAATGGAAAAAAAAAACGAAACAAAAGTTGATAGCAGAGCTCAGTGAAACCTAATCCTGTCCTAGTTTTTTTCTCTTTCAGTCTAATGTGGGCATAACATGTGCAACTACACAGACCCTCACACAGTGCCACTATTGAGGCCTAGACAAGAGGATTTCCTGAGAGAGTATTTAGAATTGCAGGATGAATAAAGCAGCAATCAATTTCACACTTCTTTTTCCCCATCCCGAGTGACCCTCCTGCTCTGTAAGGGTGCTGGAGAAATGGATCAGACAGACTCAATTATTGAGAAGGTCTGATGAAACTTGGTTCTGTTTGACTAAAGGCTAATATTATAGTAGACTTAAATCTCTTAATGTTTTGCTTCTTAAATATTTTATTTTGTCTAAGTCTTAGTAAATTTGATGAGTGTTATGCATTATTTAAGAAGGCTACATTTGTATTCTTTGTCTCTCTTGGTTGTGACAGGGCTCTGCTGAGGCTGAAGTTGCCCCTTGCATGTTCAGGGCAGGCAGCCCTCTTTGCTCTGCATGAAATCTGGAATTAGATACAATCTGTAGGCTGAATACAAGCCAGTGAACATCCTTGAAAAAACTCTGCTCTCTCCCTAAATACAGAGACACAAGACAAACAAACTATGCTATGCAAACTCAAAATTGCGTCTGAATTAAGTAAAATATCATTAGTAAAATCAATATAAGTATTTACGGTCTGTAGGAGACATGTAGACATTCAAAGGTGATACTGACAGAAAGTGACCTGCTTGTGTTGGTGCCAAAGTTCTGACATGTCAGTGAGTGTTTTACATCACAATGGAGGAATGTTGGCCTCTCTTCTGGCCCCAATCAGATTGATATTCAGAATTGAGCCATTCTAATACAAAATTTTGTCAAGATATTATCTTTCAGAGGTTTAAAGTCTAAGAAAAACATTCGATATGTTTTGTGATCCAGCAGCAATCTTTTTGTCTTTTTGAACATAAAAGGTTCTTTCTAATTAAGAGCACAACAATTAAAGAATTAGAATATAATATAATAGTTGTCATAATTAGGTCAAAGTAGATTGTACATTGTAGATTGTTTAACATGGCACAATTTCACATTTTGCCCTGATTTTCTCCTTACGAACGTTCCGAGTTCTAAGATTGTCAACTCTGTTGCAATGATAGTAACCGATCATCCTGCAGTGTGTAGTGTGTTATGTAGATCTTTGGGACCGCTCAGATCTAAAATAGGGCATGCTGGACATGTTGGCATGTGGGGTTTTCCCTGACTGTGAGCAAGAACCTGTTGAATGGGACTGGTAGCCAATCAGAACACGCAGTGACGTAAGCACAGAGGGGAATCCCAAACAGCTGACATGGTGCAACCAAGAGTCTGGTGGACATTGGAGGTGATATGTGAAAACTATCATGTGCTTAAGACACATGGATATTTATTCAGTTAAAACTATTAAGAAAAAACATAACTCGTCTCCAAATCAGTGCAGCAAATAGAGCGACTGCTCCCTTTCATCAAACACCTTTTCTTTTTGTTTCACCTTTTATCGCTTACAACGAGTCCACAAACTATCACTGTTGCTTCTACATCGTCATCCGTGTTTGATTATTCTAAAGTAACTATTTTGGGGGTTTTGCAGGATTTTATTGTCCAGCCATGTGGCTGGACACACGAACCGATCGAACCTGTTGTACTTTTATCAGCTCTGTGGTCACAGAGGTTTGGAAAATCGGCTGACATTTCTTAAATTGTGCCGTGTGAACCAGACTTAGGACTCAGAAGCTTTACTCGTCTCGTCTGGTCGTTATGGTAATTCTTAAACATCCCTTCAAAATAAGATATAGATGAGCAACAAAAACTAACATTTAATTTTTGTGAAAATTTTAACTCATGATAACAACTAATGGGAGCCATGAGATTGTTTTTCTCCAACGAGAAACAATGACTCCCAAAGTGTTGCTTGTGCACAGGGTGCTTGGTCTCTAAGTAGAAGCAGTTTGAAGCTTCATTCCTTCATTAGCAAACCGGTCACCATATCATCCAAAGCAGCTTGGAATGTGGGAATAACCTACCGGAATAAAGCCATTCTCTTGTCTCTTCTCTGGGCCTTTTCCCTTCGCAAAGAAACTTTCCAAAGAATCTGATCTAAATAAATTTATCCAATTTTGATTTTAACTTCTGTGTTTTTGCAGTTTTAAAGAATATGTTATTGCCCTTGGTTTGCTTAATATCACTCATCCTTTTACTTAGACTGATTATTGTAAAATGCTTTATGAACACTGACCTGACAGTAGGACTTTCTTGAACTTAATTGTAATGTATAACTGCTTTTTTCCGTATCTATTCAGGACTTCATCTTTCCGCTGGAATACTGGTACAAAGGAGCGGATGCTCATCAAGGTGACAGATAGGGAGCCCAGCTTTTTGGCTCATCAAGGAAATGGCTACTCACTCTGTGAATCCCCAACGCCTGGAGGAGCCAACACCTTGCGAAACCGCCATTCATCTGGAGGAAACCCCCCCTCAGAACCAAATGGCTCACCGGTTCTCTACTCTGACCGTCGTCAGTCTCCATATCTGAAGCGAGCCGAGTTAGGCAGCAGTGGAACCCACCGCCGCCCCTCCGCTGAGTCTCAGCCTCCATCACCCCGTTATGCCTTTGAGCCCCCCCTGTATGAAGAACCTCCATCTGATTTTAAGCCACCACCCATCTATGAAGAGCCACCTATTGACATGAACCTTTCAGACTCATCTTCCCTTTATGGTACAAACAAATCACCATCCCGGAAGTCTCCAGCTCCCTTCTACCACTCCCCCAAGCAGAACCAGTCATCCTATGGTCAACTGGTTCTGACGAGGCAAAAATGTCCAGAAAAAGCTCAGAGCCTGGAGTACAGTCCTGTAGGAAAGGAATATGTCAAGCAGCTGGTGTACGTGGAACAGTCATCTTCCAGTCCGCGCTTCAAGACTGCTGACCGTCTACAGCGTTATGGTACTAATGGAGGCTTTGGTGGATCTTTTGGAGGGTCCTATACTCTGCAGCATAGCCAGTCTCTGATTAGAGATCCCCGACAACTTTTGGACTACCATGGAGAGGGAGGAGAAGGATCTCAAAGGTTTATCTTTGAAGACTCTATTTCCTGGACAACATCTAGTCAGACTCACTCTCTGTCCTCCTCCTCTACAGCTGGGCCAGGTGGTTTCTCCCCCAGTGGCAATCGTAAACGTAAGAGCCGCAAGCCATCCCTCCCCCAGGAGCTGGGATGCTGCGGAAAAGAGGAGCTCCCAGGCACAGGATCAGAAGTCATGCTGGCCCAGGCCAGGCTGGCATGGGAAGCCCAGCAGGTCATGAAACAGAGGAGCAGTTGGGACTCTGGTCAAGGAGGAGGAGTAACCCAATGCAGCAGCTCCAAAGACGGCTATGAAAGCGATGGGGCAGTGCCTCTGCCACTGCCAGGACCTGTGGTAAGGGCATTCAGTGAGGATGAGGCACTAGCCCAGGGTGATGGCCATCACTGGAAACGCAGTGCCTTTGACCGTTTGGGGTTCCCTCAGGCACTGCTGGAGAAGAGCCTCTCTGTCCAGACCAATCTGGCTTCCCCTGAGCCTTACCTGCACCCTTCCCAGGTACAGCTGCTTTCACTGCTAGGAGAATGGAGAAACACTACTGTTAATCTTGTTGTTTGAATCTTATTTTGGCAGTAGTTCAAAAGCTTTGGGACATGTGTAACATTAAGATGAACCTTTGTGTTTTTTATTTGGTGGAACATTGTTGATTTCAAAAGCCTTGCAATGGAAACAAGCAAGTAGTAAATTATAGCCAAAGACTCTTGGTCAACTATAACTCTCAAGTAAGAAGAACTAGGTTATTAGTTATTATAAATTATTATTAGTTATTATTAGTTCAGAGGAAATATTTGAGTCTTTTTCTGCTTTGAAAGCATGTTGATCTTCATGATCTTCAGGCCTTCAGTGTTATATTACTAGAAGAAAACTTTTTGGTCTCTTTCACAAATTGGTCACTGTTGAAAGTTATGAAAACACTAGCAATAATTTCATCCATCCATCCATTTTTTGTCACCCTTCTCCCTAACGGGGTCGGGAGTTGCTGGTTCCTATCCAGCTGCGTTCCGGGCGAGAGGCGGGGTTCACCCTGGACAGGTCGCCAGTCTGTCGCAGGGCAACACAGAGACAAACAGGACAAACAACCATGCACACACACACTCACACCTAGGGAGAATTTGGGAAGGCCAATTAACCTGACAGTCATGTTTTTGGACTGTGGGAGGAAGCCGGAGAACCCGGAGAGAACCCACGCATGCACAGGGAGAACATGCAAACTCCGTGCAGAAAGACCCCGGGCCGGGAATCGAACCCAGGACCTTCTTGCTGCAAGGCAACAGCGCTACCCACTGCGCCACTGTGCAGCCCGCAATAATTTCATTTCAGTTAAAATTTTTTGACTTTAAAGTTGATACTTATTTATGACGAGGACCCGAGGTAAGTTTTCAGTTATTGCTTTTACGTGGAGTCTTATACACTTCTCAAATTTTCGAGAGCAAAGGTTACTGCCAATGCTCACAGTTGGTCCAGAAACTGGACGCCTTCATCACATCCACATCTCATAATTGTCTTTATTCACAGTTCTTATCTGTTGTGTGTGCTTTGAGGTGAGGGGATAGATTTTGGGGAAGTTTCTGTCCCTCTTGGGTTTCGTCATAGAAACCAGGGCCAGATCAGAAAAAGTGGGTTGAAATCTACCCAGAAGGGAGTTAGGACTCTTGATGGATTCTGGAGTTAAAGATTCATAATGCCAAACATTTCTCACTGGTCTCACAGTAAATATCACTATTTTACAGAGTTTTGATAAAATGAGCCAACTTTTGTGGAAATATTGAAATAAAAAAGAGCTGATTTAAAATTTTATTGCCTCCTTACCTCTGCTGAGAGAAATAAATACTGCCAACATGGCCTTTTTAAAAAGATTATAAGTGGTAATGTAATAAATATTTTCATTGTTTCTATTCTGTGATCCAGATGAAAGTGATCATATCTGTTCAGGATTGTTGATTGTTTATCGTTTATAGTATATTGTTTATAGGATATTGTAGTTATTGTATCTGCTCTTTAACTTCCTATCATTTTTTGTTGAACATTACTAAAAACAATGGGTGTCTTCTGTTTTGCATTAGAGTATGTGTATTTACATTAAACCTTGTCTTTGTCTGATGAACAAACTTTCTGCCACATCTCTTATTTTGTTGCAGCAGCTCTGTATTAAGGGGTCGATGCTTTATGTCTTTGTCTTTTGTTCCAACAGTCGGAGGACCTTGGTGCCTGTGCCCAGTTTGAAGCCAGTCGAAATGCCAGGAATATGATGCCAAGTGCAAGCTGTGGCATATTCTCAGAATTTAGCTTGAGAAAGCCCTCCTCAGAGACTGACATTGAAAACTGGGCATCCAAGCATTTCAACAAACATACACAGGTAAAAGAAACCAAACTCCTGAAATTGTGTTCTGGTAGTGATCCTAACATTTTGCTTGTCAGTCTTCTTGGCCCACTGTATGTTTTTTCTTTAGAGTTCAAATATCTGCATGTGTTGTGGACAGGTTATCAGAAAACAATCATATCAGTGATTACATATACATGGCAGTATGTCTATGAAATACAAACTAAACCAGTTTACAACACACATTTTATGTGGATAGAGTGCAACCAATTCAAACTTTATTCTTATACCAAAATGAACAGAATTGTGCTATAAAGATGGTATGGTGTCTGATAAGTGCTGTTGAACTTAGAGGAATAAAATTTACTTGACTCGTTAATTTTCCTCTAGTCTCCCGGATGCAGGAACTCCGCATGCACAGTGGAAATCACAAAGAACAACCATTCAACATCAAACTTCAGATATCTCTAGAGTTTTATCCGGAGAATTCATTGCATACAGGATGTCACATCAGCATTACACCCAGATTATCAAGAAGTCCAAACACATAACAAAACATACAATTACCTTCCAACGAGTTGGAAAGGAAAACACAATAGGAGAAACACAAGAATGCATTCTTGGGAATTGCTCTCACGGCTGCAAACAAAGCAATTCGTTTTTCTGCTGTAAAACAGACATTTTATAAGGAGGTGTATTCCCTTAATTTAAATATATGAATTTGAAGGTGTGTCCTCCCCTTGTAGGTTAATTTTATTACCTTCTTTAAGACCTGTTAGAACCCAAAAGCAAATATATGGAGAGAACAAAGGTCATTCTCAAACAGGGTCTTCCTGTACCAGTCTCCTCCTTTAAACATTCCAGACCAAAATTTATGTTTCAGCTAGAGACCTGGTGGTTTTTCTGCTTCAGCGATTCATCAAGAAACTGATTCCTGTTATAAACACACTGACACAGAAATCTGGTGTCAGATGATAACTATGAGTGTGGATCTAAAAACTGCAGGATTATCTTCTTTTAGAAAAAATTACTTTAGAATACCTGAAATATTTACTTCTAAAACTTTTAGTTTCCTAATCCTGTTCTATTTTAGTAATCTAAGATGCATGCAAATTAGTATGGTTAGAAACTAACTAGTTCAGAACATGCTGTTAATACTTAAATATCTTAATACATTTGATTCTACTTCTAGAAGAACTGTTTTCTAAAGGTTTTAGTGTTTTACTGAACTCCTAAACAAACACCAAAGAATTTGAATCAGGCAGACCCCCTCTGTCTGCAGACCTCTGCCTGCAGACCCCCTCTGCCTGCAGACCTCTGCCTGCAGACACCCCCCCTCTGTGTGCAGACCCCCTCCTCTGCCTGAAGGCCCTCCTTAGTAATTTATGTAAGTTCAGAGAGTCAGCAGTTGTTTTAGTTTGGATCTAAGTCTACCTAACTTAAAATCTACTCAAAATATTCATGCTACATCTAATATTTCATATGCACAAAGGTTAACAGTTTTTAAAATTAATATAACCAAACTTGTACTCCCAACAGTACATAGGCCCAAAATGGAAGTCAGATGCATGTTTGCATGTAAGTGAGCTACACCACATGTCTATGAGATGTAATGGCCTCTACTGATAAATTATTTGACTGACTTATAGAAAAGTCAATGAAGACCTTTAATGGCTTCCCCTGCTCTAATGCATTAATACATGGGATCTCTGGTATTTGCTGTGGTTACAGACCACTGTTGCCCACAAATAGCTCAACTGAGCAAATTCTTGTGAGCAATAACTCCAGATATGACTCCAAAGCAAAGGAATTATATCTCCTCACAAGGCGCTTCTTCCCCTTATTCAAATGCCTGTTTGAATAAGGCAAACAGGCATTTGAATAATGCCTGTTTATTCAAACAGGCATTAACCCATGAAGCATCTGCACTGCTTCATGGGTTTCAGCCAATCAGTGCTAACAAAAATGACTGGCACTTCTGGATTGGCTTGCACTAGTGTCAAGTAGCATTGCATCTTTAATTTCCAAAGTGATTACTCAGCTCTACTCCAAAGTAATCAGGTTTCCACAGATTCAACGTTCTAACCATGCCTTGTGTGGAAATGCACATGCGCACATTGATGCTACGTCACATATTGCTTACTCAGCAGATTTCTTGTCAATACGTCTTCCCTGTGGATGTTGTGATTCATCTGTTTTATTTCACCAAAGATTATGGTAAGCTTTATTCAATGTATTTTACAGCTGACTTTCATTAAGCTGCTATATTTCTTCATGTTTTAAGTTTCTATGACAGGGAGCTTGTAGCCATACATGTAAATGGCTTTAGTTTGTAGTCTTTAATGTTGTTATTATACTGTATACTGTAAACAAATCATTGTTTGGCATCAACCACGTGAATCAGGACAAAATAGATTGTTTTTGTGGGCTATTTTGTCCCTACACTTTAAAATGTTTTTGTTTAATGACACATTTTTTTACTAAACCATGCTAAACAGCATGTGGGTTTGAAGCTAATTGAACCTGGAAGGTAAATCTTATGCTTTTAAAATACAGTCATGTAAATACACATAGAGATGAAGGCATAAATTAGGATTCTGAATATTTTTCTTAAAATATATATTTATGGTCAGCAAGCTGAATTGAATGAGGTTGTAGTAGAACATGATGGTTCTGGATGCTCAACTATTTAAAGTGGTAGCAGAAAGGATTGCATATGCCAGCAAGGGGGTCTTCTCTAAAGCTGAAGAAGTGGGAGCCAGAAGAAGAGCAGACTGAAGCCAAAAATAGTGGAAATAATTTTCTTTATTTTTTTTAATAAAAATCTTTGAATGTTACACAAAACCTCTTATTTGAGTCACTTCAGGCAAGTGTATGGTGGAGAGAAGAGAGTCCCTGCCCCTTTTATCTTTAATGCCCCAATTGCCCTTGTTTGAATTTTTATTGTTCAATTTCTTTTTTTGTTATTAATCTATGCATCAGGGGGCCTGCTTGCGCCCCTCTATAATAGTATTTAGCTAAATATAACAACTTTGCTAAATAAATTAGTCTGGCTGCCCTTGGTATGATAACGCCTCCATGTTGTTAAGACATTGGGTAAGGAGGAGAGGGATGGTGGCGCCCTCTATCAAATTATGGACAAAAATATTTTTTTCAACATACACTGGTTTGATGTTGATGTTAGAAAAAACCTTTCGATTTATTTTTTGTAATTGTCCTTGCAATAGCAAAAAAAAACACAGAAATGGTTTGGCTCACAACAGGCAGCCTGAATAGGTCCCACCACTGTGGGTCAGAATAAAATGTCCTGAAATAGAGAAACGGTACCACTACTTTAACCATGACGCAGCTCAAACCCCCGGTTCCTCCTGCTCACTGTTCGCTCTCTGCTTCACCTTAATGATACTACCAGGATTGTTTGCTATGGTCTGTTCAACAGCTACAGCAACAGATCAACTCAGCCCTCCAGCTCTGAGCAGCAGAAACACCAACTTCACCTATTGGGAAAACATACAACACATTTTTCTTTGCATTGTTCCCACATGATGAAAATGATATTGTGTGATCCATATGCCTGTCACAATAATCAATAAATCAATTGAATGATGAATTAAAACAAACTCAAAAATTTCTATTGGCAAAAACTTTCTACCAAAAACTTGTTGATAAAAGTCGTCAGTTTGGTGTTTTGGTTCCAACTAGCTTTTTTTTTTTGGAAGGTCACTCTTGTTTACAAATACTTCAAAAATTTATTTTATTTGTTGTTATATGTATTTATTTTGGATATTTAAAATGGTTTCTAGTTCCAGTTGTAAATGTTCATTACAAGTTGAAGTTTACTGATCTTTGAGAATGTGCTTTTGCGTTACTATTATATTACTTAAAAATTGTCTCAAAACAACAATATTATCATAATAACTTCTGGGACAATTTATTGTCCAGCAGAATTTGCTATTGTAACAGGTTCTCATTAGATATTAGATTCTTGGTTAAAGTGGTTTGTTGCTATGTTGTTGTGCGGTGTTATAAGATCTTGTCCAATGTGAACCTTTTTAACTTTGACCCCCATATCTGGACGGCCCTGGTCACATTATAGCACCTACTTGGCTCTGGCAGATCCGACACCAGCGGAGGGGCTGAAAAATCAGATACTGGGCTGGAACAAATACTCGTAGAACTGAGTAGAGTGGAACCTGATCCATTTGAGCCAGTGGGGAACGGGGGTTAGAGTACACACACGTACAAAAAAATGTGTCAGAATTTTTGTTGTTTACACTCACATTTTACATTCTAGTTTACACGTAGCCTATGCAATGTATTGTGCAAGATCTTTTCATGGCATTTTCTCTTGTAAAAGAAAATCATAGTGAAGTCCATTGTTATTATTGACTCTGTACTGTAACATGCTGTGTAACAGATTCATGTCTGTTCACTGTTTTCCTACTGTAGGGTTTATTTCGGAGAAAAGTTTCCATTGCCAACATGCTAGCTTGGAGCAGTGAGCCCATCAAGAAGCCAATGATTGTGACTACAGACCGAGGCGTAAAGAAGGAGGCTGTGGACATCTTTAAGCTCATACAGACTTTTATGGGAGACCGTCGCTCCAAAGCAGACCCTCTTTCACTGGCTCTGGAGGTCTGTATTCAGTTTAAACCTTTGTTCTGTCCTATCAGGAGTTTAGAGAGCCGAGACACAAAAATCAGCTGTTTCCATCCCTGCTAGTTTCTTCCTATTCCTACTTCAATTACACCCTCAGGGGGATTTAGTTTTCCACGATGTATTTGGCATCATATAAAACATCCTGTTGTAGTTTTGGAAAAGGCTTCAAATGTAAACAACATAGGTATCCACAATGTTTCTCAATTGCTAAAAATCAAGAAAATGACTTGAACATTTGTGGGCAAGCACAGTAAACCTCGAACTTGATAAGCTCTGATCTGGTAGTAAAATCTGCAGTGGACGTACAGTTAGTGCCAGTGATGGTATACGTACCTTGAAAAAGTAACTTTAATCGGACTGATTACTCCTTGAAAAGGTAACTTAATTACTTTACTGATTACTTGATTTGGAAAGTAACTAAATTAGATTGAGCCCAAGGGGAGCTGATTTTCTCACCAGGGGCTCAAACAAACAAACAGACTCAACAAAATTGTTATGAAAATAAGTCTTTCTTGACTGCATTAAAATGGACTGGTAAATGGACTGAACCTATATAGCGCTTTTCCAGTCATTTTGACCACTCAAAGCGCTTTACACTAGAGTCACATTCACCCATTCACACTCACATTCATACACCGATACTCAGACCGGTAGGCAATTTTGGGGTTAAGTGCCTTGCCCAGAGGCACATCGACATGTGGCAGGAGAAAGCTGGAATCGAACCTACAACCTTCCGATTGCAAGATGACAACTCTACCACACAACCACAGTCGCCCGTATGTATTTATGTAAACATAAATACATATTTTTATCAAAAAATAAATGTACTTCTTGAGTTCAGTATCATAAACAATTACTTTCTTGATATAAAAATAGTATCTTTCTTGACTTCATTAAACATTTACTTTTTTTGTGTTTTACAAAAAAAGTATTTCACTTTGTTAAACATAAATGCTTTTTTGCATACTCCTCTGTGAGGCAGCTTGGCATTTACAGTAGTGGGGGTTTATTATGGCAAGAAATGAAAGTGAGAAAACCATGTTGAAGTGCAGTATTTCTTTTACTCCATAATGTCCAACTGACTTTTTTTTTTTCAACACTCCATCACTTACTGGTTTTGCACTGAGGTTTAGTTTTTGTTGTTTGGGTGGTGGGGGACCGCATGTCCAGGCCTGGCCCTGGAAAAACAAACTAAGCGGATGCTTCAGGCCCTGTGGCCACCAACGTCCCCCTTGCGTGGAACTGATTTTTTAATTTTTTTACTAATGATTTCTATGTGATTATATGATCAAAAACACACAATTCCATTGTATATTTGATAATGTAAAAAATATTGTTAATATGGGCAAAAAGAAAAAAAAAAGACTCTTGAGGTCCTTCCTAATAGGTCACACTTCACCGGTAACATGAGCTGCAATATGCAGTGTTGATCCAAACCTCCAAAGCACTAGTTTAATATAAGTTTGCAAAACAACTTGTTTTTCATCGAGACAGAAAAGAAAGAGGAGAAAAAAAGCCAGGATATAAGTATGTCTGCATGTGTTTTGGTAATGTAATGCTTCCCAGCAAGATTTGTGGAGCCGCTAACAAAAATTAGCTTGATAGTGACCTTGAACGGTTCAGTTTAACAGCCAAATATTTATGCTAACATCTTTGTATGAAGGTGAGTTTAACTTTCAGCAAGTTGATTCTTGTGGTTGGCCCTATTTATTTCTGAGGTGTTTTAGGCTCCATAATGTTTGACACAAACTTCTCAATGTTTGACATTGCCTAGCAAAATATTTTTACATTAGATTTCCCACTGTAAAAGATTTGAACTACATTTAGTTATCTACTATTTTCTACTCTTTAAGTCAAATAAATTTAGAGAGTTTTAGATTTTGAACCTAAATATGAGAGTTTGTGAAAGATAAACTTGCAGTTGCAAGATTTGTTAACTTTATTAATTTTGTCAAACCTCCAACAGTTGAATAAACAACAATTTTTAGGTTAGCATTTTAAAAAAACTGAAAGAAGAAAAAAACTGAGTGGGAACTGGGGTTAGGGTTAGAGTGTTTAGTGACATGTTTTGTACATGCCACACGAAGTATACACTTCCATCTCGCCATGAATGAAGTGTGTTACATTGATCTGACTCTTAATGCAATTGATACTTTGCAAAGCTTGAGGATAATGTCCTGTTCATATTAAATGTTTTTGAGCAGAATTCACTGTGATGATTAATAAAATTTATTATCAGATCAGAGATTTTGTTCATGTAATTTGAAACAAGCATTTAAATTAAAATAAGTCGCTATTTTAACTTGATATTGTGAGTGAAAATATTAGATACATGTATGTCCTTTAACTAGGTGGGGGCAGTTTTTGTCTTGCATATTGTGAAAGTATTATTTGGTTTAAACTGCAGAAATAAGTTAGAATTTGCAATTCAAGATTAACAAACTTAAAAAAAAGAATGTTTACACAACTTCTTCTTAAAGAATGTTGTTAAAATCAATTTCATGACCTTTAATTTCTGAGTTAAAACCAGTACAATTTTCTTGTTGACTTAAATGTCATTTTCAAGTCAAACCACCTTCAAATGTTTTACAGTGTATGGATGCTCCATTAATATATCAATGATCTACTCCGAGTTGTAGTTACCGATATGTTGTTTGTGGCTTAAACAAAGATTATTTTAAGCCTTAACCTATAAATTGATACAAAACTGCAGGACAACTGCAAAAATGATTTGATGACACAAAATCAGCCCACATCCACATTCTCAGACAAGAAAGACTCACCTGGTATAAATTACATTTTTAGCTATTGGGATTGAGAAATTTATTTAATCCAAGTATATCATAGATATGTGTGTATGTATTCCATCTTAAGTCAAACGCATGCTATTTTGGAGGGGTTGCTGTGTTTAATACCACTACATGATAGATAATATATAATATAAACAGCACTGTCAGAGACGCAATAAGTTTATAGCAGGTGTGTGAATGATCTAATTGTCTGACTGTTGATTGCAGCCATCCACATTATTAGCAAAAACAGAGGGCCTCAAAACCAAATTTTTCTTAGGGCCCTCTGGAGGTTTGGGCTGGCCCTGCTCCTGTTACAGCTCTCTTCTTTGAATCATCTTGTGCAGCTTGCTCTTTCAGTTTGATTGTCCTGTTGTGTGATTCTAGTTTCCTCATGATGTGCGATTTTTCAAGAGAGACAGAACTTTCTAGCCAGTTCAGAGGATACATTGAACCTCCATATTGTCATCATAACCTTGGAATAGTTCCTGTTTTTACAGCAACAAAATGCATCTTTCTCTCCTCCCTCCATCGCTTGCGTTTCTGTCATGGCGTGCTGTCACTGGTGCTGATAACGCGATTGAATTGTCGCATAGAAACGGAGGTCACTCCCCAAGATGCATAGAGGAAATAAGATTCAATTATTTGAGAAAATTGAAAAAATAGTAATGCAGAGGGCTGCACAGTGGCGCAGTGGGTAGCGCTGTTGCCTTGCAGCAAGAAGGTCCTGGGTTCGATTCCCGTTTCTATGCGACAATTCTTTCTGCACGGAGTTTGCATGTTCTCCCTGTGCATGCGTGGGTTCTCTCCGGGTTCTCCGGCTTCATCCCACAGTCCAAAAACATGACTGTTAGGTTAATTGGTCTTTCCAAATCCTCCTTAGGTACGAATGTGTAAATCTGTTTGTTTCTGTGTTGCCCTGCGACAGACTGGTGTTTGTTATTACGCAATAGCCAGCCCCGCCCTAATCCCCACAATCCCTTTGGGCTGACTACTGACCAGCTCTCCATAACAGGTCCGGAAAGTCTCTATTACCCTGTAGAAGACCTGAGAGAGACAATCTGTCTAAGGTGGTGTCGAGAGACTCATCTAGCTCTAACTACCTACAATCCAGAAATTATGACCCTTTTCTGTGAAGAAACAATCAGTTGAGTAGCCCTCACAATTGCATAACTCCAATAACCACTTCTGTTAACGGTAGCCCCCTCTCTAATAATAACGAGCACTTGTTAATAGCGAGATTAGTTTCAGCCACTTTGTAAGTCCCAGGGTCATTATCTACGTAATAACTAAAGGAAAGTCCGAAGCCACCATATTTCGAGAATCATGTACATGGATTTTACAGAGTAGAAGAACCATAACCAATAAAATGACTCAATTAATTTCAAGGTCCACAAACCTCATTAGAATTTTAAGATATACATTTATTAAGCAAGCGTTGAGCAAGGGTAAATTATAGCCAAGTCCATTGCAGCAATTCTTGAGATCTTTTGGGCTGAGTGTGAAGCCACAATCAAATCAGGAGCCAGAGCTGTTGGACATCGGGTCCTGTCTCTCTTTCAGTGGTGTGAAGGCTTGACTTCCCTCTGGTTCCAGGACCTGGCTTCCTGCTGGTTCCTGCTTTTGTCAGCTCGATCCACTGGAGATGAAGAACCTCGTTCCTCCTATTTTTTGGGTTTTTATACTCCTCTTCCTTCATAGATGAGATGGTATACATGACTTCTCAAGCATTTGATTACCTCATGGATTGCCTATTCGGTCATCATCCTGTCCATTTCTGCTTTACTTGTTTATCTCAAGCTTGTTGGCTTAGTTCCTGGATTTTCTTATTTGGCATCCAGACCAGGCATGTCCAAACCATTCTTGAGACATGTCCAGGCTTGCCTCTGCACCCATAGACCGTCCCTATTGTCTTACTATGTGATTTCATTATATGCTATATGATCACTATAAATCATCAACACAATCATTTCTAATACATTTCTTCAACCATAACTTCGTAATACTCATTAACTTTTTAATCAAATAAGATTATAGTACTTTCAACTTGTGATTTGTTATTCAACTGTTTTACATAATCATCAATAATCAACTTCAGAATTTACTTACTTGTAGAATCATTAATACATCAACATAATACACGTTTTCATAATTGACAGTGAATCAACATACAAGATTACTTCAGTCTCTCAGGCCTTTTATGATTTGTTTTCTGCGTGAACCTGGAAAGATCTCACCTCCATATACCAGTTTTCACGACACTGTTGACCTGTCCAGGGTGACCCCGCCTCTCGCCCGGAACACAGCTGGAGATAGGCACCAGCAGCTCCCAGCCCCTCTAGGGATAAGGGTGAATGGATGGATAGTAATGCAGAGTCATTTGGATGAGTAACTTTAATCTGATTACTGGATTTGAAATAGCAATGCGTTAGTTTACTTGTTACTGACAAAAGTTATCCGATTAGAGACTTACTGACGTCACTGGTTAGTGTTCCTTAAATTGAGTTGTTTGGGAGAGAGAGGGTTAAACACAGAATAGTGGCCTAGAGAACGAGAAGATGTTAAGGGCTAATTGTTTCAAATGCACATACAAATCTAACAGCACACTAAAATAGACTTCAGTCACTTTTTCTTTCTTTTTTTGTTTTTTGTTTTTAAGAATTAACTTGAAGAGCACAGTTTCCCAGATGTGTGTTTTAGGGTACATGGCTCTCAAGCAAAACATGGAGTCTTCTCTGAGTCTTCCTTTTCCTTTTCAAGGAAGCTACATTGTTAGACATGTATGTCACATGGACCACGAGTGTTTACAATTAAATAAACACACTGGACTGTCAGACATTAGCAGCGTAATTTAATATTGTCTGATTAAAAACGTAACTTACTGGACTAATGTCACACCAAAGTCTGCTGCAGTTGTGTCTTTGAGAAGAGTCTGTAGGTAACATTCCTGGAAGTTGCACCCACAATAAGTCTTTTAGCACAAGTCCAAGAAATAAGTTGAATAGAGCCTGTCTTTAACTATACAGCTTCCTGACTTTCTTTTTCAGGTGGTGGTGCGGGGCTGGAGTAACCAGGGACTCCGTGACGAGCTCTATATCCAGCTGTGCCGTCAAACTACAGAGAATTTCCGGTATGATAGCCTGGAGCGTGGTTGGGAGCTGATGGCCATCTGCCTCGCCTTCTTTCCTCCCACTCCCCGTTTCCACACCTACCTGGAGGGATATATCTACAGACACATGGACCCACTTAATGACACCAAAGGTAAATGAGTGGGTATAGACATTAAGCACCACATGTCAGTGTACTTACATTTTTACATGCTCATTTTGTTAATAACAGGACATTTCTCCAGCCTCAGATGTAAAGTGTTCCATGTTTAATTGTTGTCTGGAGATGGCTTCACTTTGTTTCATTTTCTTTTCTTTTTTTATTTTTATTTCAAACAGGTTTCTTAAGCAAAAGAAAACAAGTTATCAGTAAGAGAAGAGAAAACATGTGCATAGATAACCAAGAATAAAATAATTATCTTGCATTTTCTGTTGACGTTGTCATGTGAAGGCTAGATGCCTGACCCACATACAGAAACACACCAGGGAAACTTGGAAATTAGATAAAGGTGATTTATTATACAAGTGATAAAAATGACAGAAAGAGGGGTTCTTGACTACTGGTCTGTGAACCGGGCTTGCCGGGACACTAGGGAGAGACGAAACCAGAGGTGAGATATGTACGGCGTAGTGGGAATCTGATGACAGACTGGATAGCTAACTGGATTGAAAATTTGGGGGAAAATTTGTGGTGACTGGGGAGGGAGCTGAGAACTGACAGAAGGTTTTGGTTTCGTTGGAGGGTGGACTGGTAGACTCACAGGCAGTGGATGAAGAGGAGCAGTTCAATGCCAACAGTGGATGAAGAAAATAAGAACATCCTTCAGTGAGAGTTTGCTTGAGGAGGTTGGGTTCTTGGGCAACACGAATGGAATGGTCCAAAGCACAGGAATTTCTACAGAACAAAGAAAGACTTTGAGCTTGTCTCTGAGATCACCGAGCAAATCTCTAGCTAGAGTGGCTCAAGGTACTGAAGTGCTGGCAGACTGCTCCTTTATACTCAACACTGATGGCAGCTGTGTGAAAGTCCAGGAGTCAGGCCTGCCTTCCAGGTAATTGTGGTTTCCTGGCTCCATCTGGTGGACAACGAAAAGAAAGCAGCAGACAACAGTCCCCAAAACCCCAGTTCCCAACAGAAATGGAGTAGGAACAACTGAACACTTATTTAATCTTCTTATCTCAATTTAATGAAATATATTACTTGCTGACTCAATAATTATCAGAAATTTGTATTTAAAACCATGTTATGGTATTCATAATGATAATAATAATTGTAAATAACAACCGGACATACAGCATCAGAACAATTACCAACTCTTTGCCAATGTATACCCTATAAATTCTTCATAATCTGTGTTATGTAACAAAGAAAAAAACCCAGAAGAACAATGATGATAATGATAGTAAATTAATAATAATCTACAAATAATGGTAATAATAAACAGAAGAATAGCTCTGAGGCAACACATGATATTCATTCATTTCAAACTATGAACCTAATCTATTGAAGTTGACTTTGTAGAAAGTCACACTGACAAACACTTGTAGTTAACTTCTAGTTTAATCCATCTGTTAAAGCAGTCGGCCGGCCGTAGTGTTGCTGGGCTCCCAAAGTGCTTGTGTTTTACTTTAACATCAACATTAGAAACAACAATTTTTGTTTAAACCTTTATTTTAGGTAACATGTTTAATATCTTGTTCTCATAAATATGTCTTGTGTTGCATATCAGGTCCCTCAGGAGACAAACTGAGAAGTTAAGAGTCGAGATGGTTCGGACATGTTCTGATATGCAACACAGGACGGATATGCAAATGAGGACTGATCTTTTCTCGTCAGTTAAGTAGGAAAAACAAGACACCAAGGTCTTTGTTGTTGCCACACTGGTGTGACTGTAGCTCCTGAATTAACGAGAAGAATGAGAAAAGAAAAAAGTGATTGTCATGTTTGATTGTAATTTTCTAACCCACATGCAGAACACCACAGGAGAACTGGAATCACTAAAAGGTATTTTATTGGAAAAAAAAAACAATAAACAAGGGGATGAAGCAGTTTAGGTCCAGGGAAAAGGAAGCTCATGGAGCTGAGGGAGCACTGCAGAAGCAGAAGAAGAGACTGTGAGTTTACAGGTAGTCGGAAATATGAGCTATGGTGATATTCAGGAGAGATCTTACTTGTGATGATGAAAGAAAGCTGCGTGAGGAGGATTTCCTTTCAGCTGGGCTCGGGTGATGACCAGGGTTCCAGAGGCCGGACGGATCGAAGTGGTTTTGTGTCGTTGGTAGAGGCTGCGGCAGAGGGGAAAACAGAGGAGCGGTCCGGCTGCTGACTGACACATCCTAATCCTAACCCCCCCAGATACCTAACAGTGATAGAATAAAATCTGTTTATGTTGAAAAAATACATCAGCATGGACTCACGTTTTAATTGCTGAAACTTTGTCTTTTTTTTTTTTCAAGGAGTTGCTATTAGCAGCTACGCCAAATACTGCTACAGGAAACTGATGAAAGCTGCTTTGACTGGAGCCAAAAAGGTAAGGATTAACCACAGATCCAAAACATTGAGCTGGGGAAACCTGCAGGACAGAAAAAACCCAGAAGATGCAAAGGTTTGTAAGATTATGACAATTCACAAACAGGGAAGACATACTCAATCTGTCTAATCCATTGGACGGATTCAATGGATCCATCCAATGTCAGTACAGGACATTGCAGTCCTTTATATGACTATCAGGTTTATTAAGACAGTCCCTGTGTGTTCTGTGTGTGTCTCATCAGGGGCTCCAGAAGCCCTCTCTCGAGGAAATCCAGCACGCCAGGAATGCCATATTTAGTCCATCAATGTTTGGCTCTTCATTAGAGGAAGTAATGGTGCTTCAGAAGGAGCGATATCCAGACCGCCAGCTGCCTTGGGTCCAGACCCGTCTCTCTGAAGAGGTTCTGGGTCTCAATGGAGACCAAACAGAGGGCATTTTCAGGTGAGGGATACATAGAAGGAAGCAAAATGTAACTTTCTTTTGAATATTTTAAATTGATCACTTTAAATTAAAAAGAAATCCTGTTTTGAGGATAAAATAAGTGAAAAAATTTTAGAATATGCCATGATGAAAGTTCAAGTCTGCTAAAGACCACAATCTCCAAATCTTCATCGATGCCACATCCCTCTTTTATGTAATTCCAAAATATTTATAATCAGTCAAGACTTCCTGCCATAACAATTAATAAATGTGTAGTGTGCTCCAAGTAAATATGTCCTGTTTTTCATCCCTATTCTAAAAGATAATCTGAAAAACAAGAAAAAAAATTCTCCAAAATTTTTGTTTCCAATTTCCGTTATTCCAAGTAAATTTGAAGCAGTTATCAATGAAGCAAAATTTCTAAAGTTTCTAAACAGCAGATGTTATCCTATTTGTTTTCAATGTTACCTATACAATCTTGCGTAAAAAGCCTCCAAACAGATGATTCTGGTTTAAATTAAAGTTTGATATCAAGTAGAATTTTTGTAATCATTATCATTTTAGAAATCTCTGTGCAGTATTTGTCAAAATAAATGTATCCAAAACAGGTCACAGGCCCACATATGTAACAGTTCAAAATTTCCTCCCCTTTTTTACACCATTTTATAAAATATTCTGGGAAAAGTTTCTAAAAAAAAAAAAGATTTTCTATTTAATCAAGGAACTTCACAAATATAAGACCACACTGTAACTTTCCACAGATTAATCCCCACCATGATTACAAACACTACATTTAGTATCACTACTAAATGTAGTGATACTTTTTGTTATTTTTAAACTATGTAGAGAGTAAATGTTTTGAGGTTAGTGGTCGAGACGAGAGTAAAGCTTCTGAGTCCTAAGTCTAGTTCACACGGCACGATTTAAGAAATGTCAGCCGATTTTCCAAACCTCTGTGACCACAGAGCTGATAAAAGTACAACAGGTTCGATCGGTTCGTGTGTCCAGCCACAGGCAGGAGCAACACGCCACAAGAACCGATTCCACTTGCATCTCAGTTCTAGAAGAAAATCCTGTAAGACCAACAAAATACCATAGTGAATTTTGAATGATCAAACACGGATGACGATGTAGGAGCAATAGTGAGTTTGTGGACTCATTTTAAGCGATAAAAGACGAAACATAAAGAAAAGGTGTTTGATAAAAGGGAGCAGCCGCTCTGTTTGCTTTTATGTTTTTTTGTGTTAACAGTTTTAAACATCCATGTTTATTAAGCACATGATAGTGTCCACATGTCATCTCCAATGTCCACCGGTCTCTCGGTGGACATTGGACATTATGGCATGTCAGCTGTTTGGGATTCCCCTCCGTTCTTACATCACAGCGTTTTCTGATTGGCGACCTGTCCCATTCAGCATTCAATAGATTGTGTTCTCGCACCCAGTCAGGAAAACCAGGGCAAAAAATGTGAAACTGTGCCATGTGAACTAGGCATTAGCTTACACACCAACATGCAGATTCAAATTTATTTATTAGTGTTTTAACCTTTCTTGCTTTAGCTGTTGGAAAAGCAAATTTCATTATTTACATCCATCTTCAATACACTCGGTGGACAAACATTTTCTTTATTTTTGCTGTTTTTGCCCTTTTTCACCATTTTATCTCAGTTATTATCATCCAAAAAGTGCTGACCATGAGGATGTTCCATCCTGTTTGTGAAGAGATCTATGAATTGAACTGATTATAATTGTCACACGATTATGAAAATATGCAGTGATATCTTCCATTGATCTGGTTTGAGGACTGAAGTCAGAGGTGACTGAGACATTTTTTCCCTGCAGCATCTGTCAATCGCATCCTGCTGAGAAAGAGAAGAAACATTTTAAAATATGTCTTTATTAATTTTTTCAACATAAAACACAAATTCCAAAGTGATTTATACCAAAATTCAAAAATCTTGAAAACTGGTTTTGAATAGTTAGTATTTAAAAAACTCTTAAAATGCAAATGAAACGGTCACTGATTGGGCAGAACAGAGAGCAAAGCAGGGACCAATCATCCTCTGTCGTTATCTGAGGATGGTGGCAAACAAAGGTTCTAGGCCAGGACATGCTGCCTCCTTCAGACTAACAAACACAAAGAATTCAGCAAACCACACAAACTTATAAGCAAAAGCTCACAAAGTTCACAGCTACGCACACATGTATTCCTTCCTTTACATGTTCATCCATGCACAGACAACAAGCATACAAAACTTACAGCAACCGCAGTTCACCTCAACATAAAAAGCAAGCAGAGACACAGAGGAGAAAAGGCTTTTGCTTATGTAAAAAGGATTCAGATACATGAGTTCAGCATTCTCATGCTTAGTCATGAATAAATGTCATGGTGGATTGTGCGGAGTCTGGCACAGGATTCTCCAATCGCCCCTGATCTAAACCGCAGATCTACAAATCTACAGATGGAAAGCTTATAGTAGAGGGTGAGTTTTTACATTTTCTTGTGATCAAAATCAAGACTATGATGCAAGCAGCACAAGGTCTTCCTGACACAAACACATTCGACTTTGAGTGGATTGAGTCCTCTAGAAAGGTCCTGTTTGAACTATGTTCCAATTCTAAGCAGCGGTACACTGCCTTCAAAGGAAACCAGAAAGCAGCAAATGCCATTAAAAGCTGTTTAAAAGCTCTGAATGAGTGCGGGGAACTATACCACACTTTGTCTCCCATTTCTTGGATGAGCTGCCGCCTGTGACGTTCAACAGCCTGGATGTCTCCAACTTACTCAGCAAGATGGAGCGCTTACAGAGCGAGGTTTGTGCCGTAGAGAATACAGTCTCACGTCAAGTGGATGTTGAAAAGAAGTTACTTGAGGTTACCACTACCATTGACCACAGAGTTGCAGCAATGGAACGACATTTGGTGCCCGGTGGTGGAGGATCCAGCAGTGTGGATATGCCTGCTCCAGGAATACCCAACGCCAGCGACATGATATTGGCTGTGAACGTCTCTGAAGGTGGCGGCATAAGGAACGTGCAGAGGGGAGGCCGATGGGGGTTTGAGCCCCTACCCCTTTTATTTTTGATGCCCTAGTGCCCTTTTTGAGGTTTTCTTTGTTTTTCAAAAACATTTTTTTATTTTTTTTATCTGTATGTCAGAAGGCCTGCTTGAGCCCCTCAGCAATAATATTTAGCTAAATATAATAATTTATCAAAATAAACTAGTCTGGCTGCCCTCACTCTAATAATGACTCTCAGTTTCTGTCTCCATGTTGTTTAGACACCGGGTCCATGGTGAGGAGGAGGGGGCGGATCTGTGCCCTCTAACTATCAAATTATGGGCAAGAATAATTTTTTCATTCACTGGTTTGTAAATGAAAACGTAGGTCTGATGTTGAGATTAGAAAAATTGTTTCTATTTATATTTGCATAATTGTCCTCGCAATAGTGGGAAAAAACCCGCCTTGTTCCTAAACACAGAAATGCTTCGGCTGCATAGAAAACCTCTGACTTTAACTTCATCATTCTGCTACATGCCCGGTTCGCTACAGGCAGTCTGAGTCGCTCTCACTGACAGATAGAAACAACAATGAATGAAAATGTCCACAAAGCATCAGCAGACTGACACCGGGATGATTCCAGGTAGAATCCAGAGATGAGCATGCAGGGCTGGCCCAAGGTAATATGGGGCCTTACACAGATACCCCTCCACCCCCTGGAACCTGTCCTACTCAGAACCTGAACCTCAGCATCACTAACATGTTTAAATATTGAAAAGGTGAATCTGTGAGAAGGAGATTAGGTTTATTGGCCGGGTTTAAAATCAATCACTGATTTTTCATTTTTTGCTGTGATGTATTTGTGAACAAACCCAATTTAAACACAAAGATTACACCATATTGTAGCCATGGTAACACAACAATCAAACTATCAAGATGGTTCTTTAAACTTTTACAAAGTAAACTTCCTAATTAAATCCTAAATGTACTATTTGTTTTTCTCAGCTGAATGCATTAAATAAAATTTAATAACATCGTCATTCTCTATAAATTATGCTACAGGTTTAGATATATGGTCTGTGTAACAATTAAACCATTTCTAGAGAACCCTGAATGTCTGGAGGCCCCTGAAAGGCCCCTAAAAGGCCCCTGAAAGGCCCCTAAAAGGCCCCTAAAAGGCCCCTGAAAGGCCCCTGAAAGGCCCCTGAAAGGCCCCTACCAGCAGCTACTGAGTTTTCTTTACTTTGATATCTCAGTCTTATATATCTAGGTCTCAGAGGTGCTAACATCTAACTATTATAGAGTTAACCCCACCGATCCCTCTGGTTACTATGAGCCACGGAATAAACCTACAATGTCTAGAGGGCCTGGGGTGAAACTTCCAGTGATTCCTGACGGTTCGATGGAACGGCTGCACTGAATTCTTCATAGACCAATTAATGCGTGTTATTTCTTACAATTGTCGGGGACTGCGTGTCGGTAATATAGCTGGAGATAAAGCACAACGTCTAGTTGTGGATAGACTGTTGCGAAAATGTGATGTCCTTTGTTTACAAGAAATGTTTTTTATCAAAACAGGACTTGGGAAGTTTGAACTGTATTAATGACTGTTTCTGTGGAGCTGGTGAATCTTCTGTGGATCTTTCTGTGGGTATAGTGAGGGGTCAAACCGCAGGAAGAGTAGCCATTCTATGGCACAAAAAGCTCAATCCAGTTTTAAATGTCATCAGAACTGGTGTTGACTGGTGTATTGCTGTTCATTTAAAAGCTGAAAACAAAGAATTTCTCATTATTACTGTTTACACACCAGATGAGTCTCCTCAGAATGAAGACATTTATTTGAATAGACTTGCTTTCTCAAACTCGAAGGTGATATAAATGCAAATATATCTGATGAATATTCTTTATTTACCAAACATATGCATCAGTTTTGTGATGATAACAGTTTCATACTGTCCAGTCAGCTTCTGCTACCTGCAGATAGCTATACCTTTGTAAGTGAAGCTTACATAGGTATAGCGTCAAGCCATACAGAGTCATGGCTTGACCCTGTATGCATTAGCATTAGCTCTGCTGATGTCCATGCTGTTGTAGAATCAATAGAAATCTTATATGAGTATTCTATGTCAGATCATGTTCCATTTTCAATGATGCTGTAATGTTTCTTTAGAGGGACCCAGTAATCAGGCACGACAAAGGGGTGAGCAGAAAACTCAACTTAATTAAAAAGCAGAAACCGGCACATAGGAGTTACAGCACTGGCTTGGCGATCAGGTGCTTGAATGATCAGCTGAGGGACGAGGAGGAGAGCAGATGCTGCCCTGCACCATGCTGCATAATCTGGCAGCATGGTGCGGCCGATGGAGGCTTAAGAAGGAAACAAACAGGGAGTGGCACAGGTGCAAGGAATAATGGGAATGAGGGGATTGACAAGGGCAGGCAAAACAACAAAAACACAGAGTACCATGTGTACATCACAGATGCTGGATATGAAAAATCTTCCAGAGTTCATATGGGGGGCAAATAGTGCCCCCACAGTTAAATTTAAATGGTCAAGACTCTCTAAAGATGACTTCACTTATTAGCATATAAGTGAAGTCATCTTTATGAAAACTGATCTTCTTTTCAGTAAATTAAGTCTTCCTCTTCAATCTATGATATGCTCAGATGTTAATTGCAGTGATATTTCTCACTGTACTGACCTTCACACTATGTATGATGTGGATGCTTTGTATGAGAGCACAAGACCATACCTTACATGCAGAAAAGCTAATAACATCAGGCCAGGTTGGAATAAACATGTCAGGATATCACACTGAAGCTAAACAGGCATATAAAATGTGGGTACAAGCAGGTAGACCAAGAGATGGGACTATCCTAGATTATAAAAAACTCACCAGTGCAAAGTTTAAATATGCCATTCGATACATCTCCAAATGTGAACAGAATATGAGAGCAGACTCCATGGCTGAAAAACTGCTTTGTAATAACACCACTGGCTTTTGGAATGATGTTAGAGCCTTAAACAGGTCTGCTGCATTACTCCCCAATACCATAGAGGGCATATCTGGGGCTCATAATATAGCTGATCTATGGAGACAGCACTATTCTGTCTTATTTAACTGTGTAAAAAATGAACCCTATGGACTGGGAAACATTGCTAAGAGTGATGTGGTTATAATAACCCCTAGTGAAATCCAGCAGGCTGTAGTGAATTTGTGTGAGAATAAGGCAACAGGTTCTGATGGCATTGCAGCAGAACATTTGAAATATGCTAGCCAAAACGTGTCTGTGCTGCTTGCAAGGTGTCTTTCTGGGTTTATGACCCATGGGCAGTTGCCTGTTTCCTTACTATCTGTTACCCTGGTGCCAGTAATTAAGGACAAAACTAATAAGGTTGGTAGCCTTGATAACTATAGACCCATAGCTTTGGCTAGTGTGTTATCTAAAGTATTAGAGAAAATTTTGCTTGGTCGGATCAATCAGTTTATTAGTACAGCAGATAATCAATTTGGTTTTAAAGCCAAGCTGGGAACTGATTTCTGCATTTATGACCTGAAAGAAGCAGCAAGAAGATATTTAAGAAAAAATTCATCTGTATTTATTGATGCCTCTAAGGCCTTTGATTATGTCAACCATTACAAGTTATTTGAAAAATTAAAACAAAGAGGTGCTAAAGATATTATAGGAATTTTAGTTTACTGGTACTCTAACCAGAAAATGCATGTAAAATGGGGAAATAACATCTCTGCTCCTTTTGGTGTTGGTAAAGGTGTGTGGCTTCTTTCACCTGCCTTGTTTAACTTATATATGGATGACCTATCAAAAGAAATGAACCTCTGTAAAACCGGGTGTATGATTGGTGATATTTTGGTCAATCACTTTATGTATGCTGATGACCTGGCTGACCTCTGACCCAGTAGTGCTGGTTTTCAACAGTTATTGAATATCTGCTCTGATTATGGGTTGAGATTTGATGTGCAGTATAATGCTAAGAAAACTGTTGTACTAGTTTGTAGAACTAAAGCTGACAAACAACTTTGTTTCCCTGATTGTTTTCTGTCAGGGCAAAAGTTAAATGTTTGTTCCAAAACTAAATATCTGGGTCACGACATCACAGACCAGCTCAGAGCTGGTCTGAATAAAAATAATTCATTAAATAACAATCGTTGTCTCAGTTTAGGATCGTCTAAAAAGTAATCTGAGTTGAACTTAAACAGCCCAGAGTCCATTGAAAAAAAAAAAAAAAGTAAAATATATATATATATATATATCTAAGAAATGCTAGGCTCCCATAAGTCCTCTCATTAGGCAGTGTTGCATGTTATACGCCCAGGCAAACATTCTGGGGAGGAAATTTCATATGTGCTCTGATGAGGTAAAAATAAGCCTGTTTAAAGCTTACTGTACATCCTTGTGTAGGATTCAGCTCCTTTGTGGTGTAAATCTAAAAAAGCTAGCATGCAGAAGCTTATGGTTGCTTATAATGACTGAGAATACTGATCAAGAAACCAGGTTCAGCAGTGCAAGTGAGATGTTTTGTTACACACATGTCAGAACATTTCAGGCAGTTGTGAGAAATATGACATACAAGTTTATGTGTCGTTTGGGCAACTCACTGAACAGTCTTATTGTAATGTTTTCAACACAATATATAAAAACAAGGGAAAAAAATGAAATAAAGTAAAAAATAAAATAGATTTTACAAAAGACTTGCATACCAATGTTTCCACAGAGCTGACTGGTATCTTAGCGCAATGACAGAGGGATGTATCCTGTGGACCATGAGTCTGTTGAATAAAGTAATCGAAGTTACTTTATTCAACAGTAATGTGAATAAAGTAATGTGAGCATGCGAGGTCAGCATCTGTCCTCCATGTCCCAAATAATCAGTGACAGTGCCATATAAACTCTTTAAAACAGGAGAGACTGTTTAGGGTTTCCTAGGCCTAAGAACATCCGCTTCTCGTACTGAACAATTTCTTCACTGATGCAATGTCTGGAACTGTCAGTCTAGGGGAACGAACACCAGAGATGCACTGCTTTCCTATCAATTCCATGAAATCCTGTATTTCCCTTAAAACTACACTGTACCCTCCAATTTAGGAGCAGAACATCTCAGACACCAGACCTCTCAATTTAGTGACGTATAAAAGCATTTTTTCAATCTAATCTCCATACAATTTCAGCAGTACCTCCATTTTGTGGAGAATTAACCCTTCTCTGAGTTCTTGATGTCAGTCAGTTGAATTCCTGAATTCCATTTATTAATACCAAAATACAGCTGGGCCATTATGACCCGCTACCTTTAAGAGCTAACAGCCAAGATGGCATCCCAGAAGAGGTTCTGATCTCCTTTGTTAGCCTCTATCTAAGTTACGCCCCAAAGAGAAACTTACCCGGCTCCTACTAGGCTGTAATCTTAGCTATGAGGGCTTTGTCATTTCTTTTAGCTTTAGCTTAGCAACGAGCTAACAGAGATAGAAGGAAACAACAGAATTATTTATTCTCACCAGTTGCAATAATAGGGGTCTCTCTGCATAATAATCTGAATATTAATCTAAGAAATATAATATTGGTCTAAACAGTTTCTAAAAAATAAGCTAAAGAGTGACTAATAAACTAGAGTCTCTAGTTATCAAGCTTGTACTAATTCTTTTTCTGGATTAAAAAGGAGTATTCCACAGTTTCTAACAAGTAATAAAAAACTTGTTAGAAACAAGTTTCTAAACTTTCAAATTTTTTATGAAAGTTTGCATACTCAACATTCAGACAAAACAAAGACATGGGTGGAGGCATTGACATCAAGAAATGTATGTGCTTGCTGTGTTTGTGTATTGCATTTATATTGCCATGGCAACCATATAGAAATATGTAGCCCTTCCAAGGCAACACAGGACAGGCAATTTAGATACAGAATGTCTCAGGTCAGGTAGATATTAATTATCAATCTCTGTAAAGTCTCACTGATACATCTCAGTTCCCAATGAACCAAATTAGTGTGGCTGTTCCACTGAACCAAAAATAGCAACTTCTCCAAACTCACTTCTTCCTAGTGAGTTTTAGAGTCCTCATTTGGGCTGCAAGTCTAGCAAGACTCATATCCAACTTGCATCTCTGTCCCACCACATACAGTTTGAGTGTCTACTAGTTCAGCCAAGTCTGTCACAAATTTGTTCAAAAGCCATGAATCCACAAGCTCCAAGCAGCAGAAATCTTATTATAATGACTAAATCCAGGGGGTGCCCAGTATTATCTTCAAGAAGACTGGGACCACATCTTCAATTGCATTGAGGGACCGTAATTTGTAGAGCCGGAGGATGCAAAGAAAGGCTCCAAAAACAGAGAAAAAGACAGCACAAAAACAGAGCAGGCAGGGCAGGAAGGACAACAGAGAGGAGAGAAGAGAGGAAAAGAGCGTCTGCCTTCACAGAACGCAAGAGGGTGAAAAGTGATTCTTTGTCGGATAAAGATTGTTTTATCCACTTAGGTGTCAGACTGGAAGGTTCAAATCAGACTCTAAATTCACATTTAGCCTACTAAAAATCTATCTTTTTCAGTGTATTTATTTTTGCACTAACTAATCAGTTAGTGCAAAAACAGCAGTTTTTCCCCAAAGACTTTAGGCAACTGAAGTTCATACCTGTACTGTATTGGTCTGCTTTTACATCCTATGAAGAAAATCCTATGTAGAGATAATCCTATGAATTATCTCTACATAATTCCACCCTGTCTTTGTTCTCTAGGGTTCCAGGGGACATAGACGAAGTTAATGCTCTAAAGCTGCAAGTTGATCAATGGAAAATTCCCACAGGACTGGAAGATCCACACATCCCAGGTGAACAGGATACTATGTAACATGCATCTGGTGGCAAAATTAAGTCCAACTCTCTTTCAGACCCAATTACACAGTTTTAATCCTAAACGTTGCTTAGTAAAGTCAGTTCATTAGAACTGAGTTACGATTCAGATTCGGGGACTTTGCATCAAGTTCTTGTCCTGAGCAGGTCAGTGGTAACAGTGAAAAGTATTTTTTTCTCTAATTCATTTTTATGGGTTACTTATGAACTATAAAATAGTTCACTCTAAAATAGTTCATAAGTAAAACAGACTAAGAGATGATGTGTCATGAATTGGATTTGTTCTGCTCAACACTTGAAAGGGGCCTGTGACTTGGTGACTTTGTATCACCTGTATAATTACCTGTATAATTATGGTAATTTGTCTTGTTTATTAACCTGAGTCAGTTGAGCATGTAAATAGATGGATCTGGGGAGCTGAAGAAGTTTAAATGTTCTGAACTGTTGCTCATTATTGTTGGGTTCAATTCCAGCTTCTCTGTTGAAACTCTGGTACCGGGAACTGGAAGAGCCACTGATCCCTCACGAGTTCTACGAGAAGTGTATCAGTAGCTATGACAACCCAGAGGCTGCTGTCAATGTGGTTTTGGGCCTGCCACACATCAACAAGCTGGTACTCTGCTACCTCATTCGCTTCTTACAGGTAACAGACTCACTCACAGTGCCATGAATATGTGCTGTTGTATCAATCACCTTATCATTTTCTCATTAAGTTGGTGCTGGAATATTTTAACCATTTCACACTGAGACAATTGATGAACAACTGGTTGCTTTTACTTTTACTCATATGCAGTATGTAGTAGTGCATGTAAATTAAGCTGTACTTGATTAAGGGAGTTCTTGTCTTCCTCTTGAAAATTATTTTTACAAAGTCGCAACATGTTATCAAAAAATTTATCTTCAACAAGTCTATAATCCTATTTTTGTTATTGATATGGTTTTGTCATTCTGGTATGTTGTTTTTTCCTTTTTTAAAGGCAGACAAACATGCAGAAACTCCTCATTCCTCAGCAGACTTAAAGGCTGATCAGTTGTAACAATAGACTTTATTTTTGAAATATTTATTTTATATGTCAAAACAATATCGTAATAATACTGTAGGTTGTTTTGTTTTTATGAATTTTAATATAATATTGTCATACAACGTCGATATGTTGTTCACACTGCAATGAATTCAGGGTAAATGATCTCAGTTGGACAACTGTGCTAGTTCTGTTCTGCCAATTAGAGCTGAGTAACATTATTAAGCCTTTTCAACTTGAACCAGAGCGCATTGGAATCGGTCAGAATGTAGAAATCACAAGAGGTGATAAAGGTGAGAAGGCCAAACAGAGGAAGAGGATACAGTTGGCCGTAGGAGCTGGTGCTTTGCTGCTACTGCTACCTTCAGCTTCAGAAATGAAACAATGAATGACACATACCTCTGGTGAGACTGTGTGATCTGGAAAGAAGTACTTTCCAGATCACATATCTATAGCTGTGTCTGGTCCCACTAACAGCTGTTTAGGGTCCGGTTGGATCGGTGGTGTCAGTACCAGTGGCAGTCTAGCTCTGGAATGATCACTTGTTAGAGCCTTTGAGTCATTTGTACAAGCAAAACTGACAAAGTCTTCTCAAGATAAATGTTGACGGCACAAATTAGGGCCATCGGAAGTTGTGTTGGTCTCTGGCTCTCGCACTACGCTCTTCTTTTAGTCATGTGGGAAATGATGCACCTCACTGTTTTTTGTTGTTGTTTGTTTATATACTATATATTACAGCTAACAGTGACACAGTGTGGCATTAAAATAGTAAACAGCTCAGATAAAGTTAGCCTTCCTGTGAACACTGTAGATTCAAGTACAAAAGGTCCAAACCGCATCATCAACCGATCAAATGGAAGAATGCTAATCTCCATGGGTGAAAAATATAACAAAATGCATTTTTTAAATAATTATGAGTTTTGGTGTTTGACAAACCACATTTTTTTTTAATTATTTTATTTTATTTTTAGACTACAAGAAAAAAGATTAAAACTGTAAAAAACAGAAGAAACAAAAACAAATTGCACACTGGGGGGACTCTTAATTAAATAACACATACCACAAGGGGACTCTTTATATTCAAAATTAGTCCTGTAACGTTGACGTAATATTTGTCCATTTTTCCCATTTGTCCTGACGTTGCTCTTCCTGTGTCCTTCGTCCATGTGTTAAAATCTCCCTCTCAAATAATGAGTTTACAGCAGGGGTGGGCAATCCTGGTCCTCGAGGGCCAGTGTCCTGCAACTCTTGGATGTCTCCCTGGTCCAACACAGCTGAATTAAATAGCTGAATCACCTACAAAGTGCAGTCAAGTTCTCCAGAGTTCTGCTAATGACCTCATTATTTGACTCAGGTGTGTTGCATTAGAGACACATCTAAAAGTTGCAGGAGACCAGCCTGGAGTTGCCCACCCCTGGTTTACAGTCTGTATCCGTTCCTTTGTAGAAAGAGGTTCAGGTTGACACCATTTTCTGGTGTTTGCCGTTCCAGCTGCCAACAACAAAATTGTAAACAAATAAGTCATTTTTAAGAACAGCGTTTTCCAAAAGACCAAAATGTAAAACCAAACAGGTCTTAGGTATTGTGTAGCCTAATTTGTTACAATCTCTTTGTGTATTTTGTTCCAGAACTGTGTAATTCTGGGACAAAGCCAGAAAATATGTGTTTGGTTAACTTTAAACGCTCCACAATCTTTTCAACATGGTCGAACTCTACATTTGAATTTACTAGTTTCACAAAAAAATCTGAATATTTTTTTTCAACAATATTTTCTCCAAATTCTAGAAGAGGAGATTGTAATTTGGGTCTTCCAGATTAGATTGTTAGTATAAGTCCCAATTCCCATTCCCATTTTGTCTTAATATCCAATATGTTATTGCTTCTACTTTCGCACAAATATTATAAAGATTCTGTTCTGTGTTTTTTATTTTTACAGGTTTCAATCAGCATTTTAACCATCACATTTTCATTGAGGTGATGTTTAATCTCTTTATTATAAAAGTCCCCTAATTTTAGGTATCTAAAATGATCTTGGGTTCTTAGAGCAAACTCTGGTTGTAGTTCCTGGAAACTTTTAAAGTGCCCATGTTTAAGGACTACACATGATGCTGTTAAACCTTTTTTATTTTTAGCTGGTCACTGTCTCAGACTTTCTACTTTGCATTTTTGGGTTATATATTACCATTTACCCAGTGAGAAGCAAGTAACAGTATTAACATGCTTAAGTGTATTCTTGATACTTTCAGTATTTCCAATGCACTCTTTGTTCAATATTTTTCCATTTCACTTCATAATTTTTGGCACTTATATTTATTATGGGAAAACAGCACTTTTTTAGTTAATAGAAAAATTACAACATATTTTGGCCAACATATTCAACTAATCCTGGGTAACTTTAAACAAACCGTCATGACGAACATTAGGTCGGAAGGGACAGCAACACTATGGCGGCTTTAGCAGGAATGAAAGAAGTGCTGAGCTAACTGTCCGGCTATAGCAGCTAGGTTTTCATGCTTGTTTACAACAAAGGACTATAATTCCTCTCAACTCAATCTTCTTAAACTTGTATCCACAAAGAACATGCAGTAAATTCCAGCGCTACTCCAGGAAGATCAGCTTCAGTAAAAATCAATGAAATATTTAAACATAAAGATACAAGAAAAGTGCATTTCTCTGTAAATCCCCTACAGAATGCGCATCTCATTCTAAATAATGATGGGGAGATGAGCTGATACCTCTGCTCGGTGAGCTCAGTCCTCCCTTGCTCAGTCAGTGTCATGTGTCCAGACAACAACATCAACACTGTAAATTCCTGCTGTACCCTGGCTGTTAAATATATATTTTGCTCTAAAAACACAAATGACGTTTTTCTGTTTAGGTTTTTGCCCAACCTGCCAACGTAGCCATTACCAAGATGGATGTGAACAACTTGGCCATGGTCATGGCTCCTAACTGTCTACGTTGCCAGTCAGACGATCCCAGGGTGATCTTTGAGAACACCCGTAAGGAGATGTCCTTCATTCGGGTGCTCATCCAGCGACTAGACACCAGCTTCATGGATGGGATCTTATAGCGCCCCCTACAGCTGTTCAGTGACCGACAGCCTCTCCTGTGCTCCCTTTAACCTGCTCCCTGCACACTCCCACAGCACATAGACACCATCCATTCAAATCATTGCTGCTGGTGAATACTTGGCAAGTTCATTTTTACTTTTGATGACAAAAACTGCCTTGATTTGAGTTTGGCTGCTTTACATTTTGAGTTGTATCAGCTGTTCCTGTAATATTACATATAAACCACCAATGTTTGGTTGGGGTTTGCTGAACCTAACAGTACTGTGTGTGCCTTCACATCCATTATTACACTATAGACATTCAGCTTGAAGATTTTTGCAGGGATCTCATAATTACATGAATTTCTCTTTCAGATTTGCAGACCTCTGGTTAACTAAGTTTTGTATGAAGTTATTTTCACTTTCTGTTGCCTGGCTTAACTAGACATTCACCGTCAATTGCACACTTCCATACAAGTCTTACAAGTCTGCAGTGATGCCATCTGATGTAGAGGAGTGTTCTTCAGTAAAGTTAGTGCATGTTTATCAGTCATTCCACTAATGTCTCACACTTCGCTGGAGAAATGGCTTTATCAACAGAGTTTGGCTCTATCTTTTTGTCATCGTTATAGACTCCCACTAAACTTATTAGGAGCTAAGAACTGTAATGGAATACATTTCCTCATTTGTTATCCATGGTTTCATGCCTGCAGACACAGAGGAACATCATGCTGAAGAAGATGGAGCCCATTTTGATTACAGTGCAGTGAAGTTTACTACTCTGAGTTTGGAGAATTTTCAAAATGATCCAAGGTTTATGAAGACAGGCTGTCCTCACCCTGCAGCTTAAACACTTGAGTTCAATTCCTTTAAATTGCATGAAGTGATTCAAAAGCTTGATTCCAGCAGGTATTGATGCTCTACACTCACCAGCCACTTTATTAGGTACACCTGTCCCAACTTCTCATTAAAGCAGTTGTCGCATCAACCAATCACACGGCAGCAGCTCAATGCATTTAGGCATGTAGACATGGCTGAGACAATCTGCTGTTGGTCATGTCAACAGCAGAGCATTAAGTCACTTGGCATGGTTGTTGGTGCCAGATGTGCTGGTCTGAGTATTTCAGAAACTGCTGATCTACTGGGATCTTTACGCACAACCATTTCAAGGATTTATAGAGAATGGGCCGAAAAAGAGGAAATATCCAATAAGCAGCAGTTCTGTGGGCCAAATGCCTTGTTGATGCCAGAGGTCAGAGGAGAATGGCCAGACTAATTTGAGCTTATAGAAAGGCAACAGTGACTCAAATAATCACAAATGAGGTATGCATCTCTGAACGCACATCATGCCAAACCTTGAGGTGGATGGGCTACAGCAGCAGAAGACCACACCAGCTGCCACTCCTGTCAGCTAAGAACAGGAAACTCAGACTGGTTTCTTGAATACGGCAATGAGTTCACTGAACTCAAATGGCCTCAACAGTCACCAGATCTCATTCCAATAGAGAACCTTTGGGATGTGATGGAACAGGAGATTCACATCCTGGATGTGCAGCTGACAAAATCTGCAGCAACTGCAGGATGTTGATCATGTCGATATAGACCAGACTCTCTGTGGCATACATTCAACAAGGAACTGGAAACATTCCTCAAAGGATTAAGTCAGTTCCGGAGGCAAAAGGGGGGTTCCAACCAGCAAAGTGTACCTAATAAAATGGCCGGTGAGTATATAATAATGTCTTTGATCTGTAACATTTGCACAGTATCAGATTTGCCATGAGTTTAATTCCCAGAGGGGTTTTTTTTAATATTTGAATTGCTCCTCTCCCCAGACCAAGCTGCTGGTTGTGACTGATTAATTGATTAATTAACTGATTAATTGGCCATGAGGTTGAACCAGCAGGACCAAGCAAAGAGCTCTGATCTGCCTATAGCTGAACAGCTTCTAGTTTTGTCCTCCTGATTCAGTTAATCTTTGTTGTTACTAAGCAGACCAGTAAATAATGTCCTCAAATTTAACTGCTTAAAGATGCAAAAGCAGCATTGTTGGTGCCCTAAATTTTTCTGCACGTTTTATAATAGACGCACAACGTTTGGGAGAAAACCACAGACACAGTCCATTCAAACTGTTCACTGAAATCTTTCACTTCATCTGTGTGGTGCTGATCAAGTGCTAATGGCTTTCACTTTGACTCCATAACACATGGTTCTAGGATGCAAGTTGTTCTCACAGCCTTGTGCTCTACAGAATTGGTTTCTTAGAATGAAATCTTCACATCTGTTGACTGCCAAAATGGACTTTCACCATCGATCAGTTCCCCAGAAGCTGAGCTACAGATCCATGGAGGATCAATGATATCACTGCCAGTAAACCCCCCCTCGAATGCTATTGGCTACTTTGGGACTTCAGAGCTGCTTTAGCAGGAACTGAGACGTGAGAGCCCAAAGAGAATCCGTCGAACATTTCCACTCAGCCCAGACAGGCCTTTCAGCTCACTAGTGTTTAATCAGTGTGTGCATGTGTTCATTTGTCTTTGCAGAGAAGACATCCTTCAGTCTTTGAGTAAACAATGGTGTATTTGTTTGAAATATTTTCTATGTTTAACAGTTTGTTTTTAACCGATTCTTTTATAAATAATTTATTTAATTTATTTCAGATTTTTCTAACGCCTTTGACATGCTGTATTGTAGACTTAAGTGTGTATGTTGGGTATTGTGTGTGCGTGTGTAGGTCTGTGTAATTCTCAACATGCAGGGTGCATACACATTGCTGTTGTTGTTCGACTGTGAGCAAACACAGTCGACTGATCATTGTCATCATTAAGCTGATGACTTAATGATCAGGCATATGATGAAACAGTCAAGCTATTTATCCCTTCAAACATTCATTTAAAGTGAAGACAAAAAACAGTGTGCATTGTACTAGCCTGCCTAGTTTCTTCATTATAAAAATCCACTTGTCTGTAATTTGCTATGTATAATCTTCCTTATATCAAGTTAACACTAGACTTGATGTAAAAATTTTTAAAACTGGTTACATGCCATTTAACAATTCTCATTGCATAAATTACTGCACTAACTTTCTTATTGAAGGGGAGAATTTTAACAGCTACCGGAAATGAAAGGCCAGATGTGCGCAGCCATAATCACCCCTTAAGATTATTACTTCTGTTACCAAGTTTGTGTGTTTTGCACAGCTTATCATCCAGATACAGACTTTATATGTGAATCCATAGTGTGTAGGCTGTGACAATGGGTAGACACAGAGGCACTATCTTTGCTAAATGCTTCTCACATTGATTGAGGACTGGAAGACCCAGTCTAAATCCCTGCCATGTCAGCAGTCCAGTAGTATGTATCTACATACTACTCTGTTCAGCACAAACCCAAAACAGAATTTTGGGTTTGTGCTGTGGACATCTCAGATGCTCTCTGTAATGTCAATGGCACCAACATGACCAAAAGTGTGACTGTAATGCTGACTTGACTTCTTCAAACAAGATAGTCAGCTTGATTTATGTTTGGCCCATCAGGCTCCAATGTAATTTGTTATATTGCTAAACAATTCTGGGATATTTTTGTTGGTTTGGTAAGTCTGTGTTTGGTCTATGAAAACATTTTGCCTGTGGGAGCTGTTTTTGTGGCAGTGTGAATGTTTGGTGTTTGTTTTTTTAATGCGACAGATTGGCTGGTTGTAGGCTAGCAACCGATGAACATGCTAAACAACCGATTAGCATGTTCATAGGTCACCCTTGTCCTAAGCTGAAATTTATTACAATGTGACAGAGAAATAAAGGTAAAATTGAAGCAATCTTTAATGCTAGTTTTAAACTCAAAAACACAACAGCAGTCTTATTAATCCATATTTTGGATCATTTTTTTCCTACTTTGTTTGTACTTACGATGAATTGGTAGTTGTGTCAATGCTTATTGTCTAACATGGCCATACCACCTTATTGTCAGTCTCCCAGTTGTATGTTAATGTCCGCAGTCACACACAAGCACACACCATATCAGAGACATCTCTGGAGGTGTAATGTTTAATAAACATTAAAATGACAAACTGATATGGAATCATCTTTTTTCCTCCTTCAGGAGTTGGATGCAAGAAAATAAATGAAATGATAGAAAATCATCTGATGTTTATGGCTACTTTGGGTTCACAGGGGAACTGGATCCCATCTCCCATGGTAAATGAGGGACAGGGTACACTCATCTCTCTGCTGTCAAAGACAAATCAAACTAATTTGAAAGAATTTCCAGAAGGAAATTCTGGAAATTTCCTTCTGGAAGGAAGGAAATTTCCTTCCTTCCAGAAGGAAGGAAACTAAACACACATTTTGTGTGTTTAGTTTCAGGTCACAGCCATCCAAAGCTTTGGAAAAAGGAAATGATTTAGCATCAGTTTGACTAGCATCAAACTGATGCTAGACATACAGCATTTCATCCTCCAGATTTTCTTTTACATATTGCTGATGTGGTCCACCATTGTGTCTGTGGATTTCCATCCCTCAACCAGTAAAAAGCTGGAGGGTTGAAGCCGCTTCAGTGCCGTGTTCCACGTCTCAGGGTCTCTGTCTCCTGGGTTCTTCCTCAGGTCAAGGGTCAGTCTGTGTGGAGGGGGATGAATCATCAGTCTCTTAGCAAACTCCAGCAGATCAGCAGGCTGAATGAAATTGGACCTGTTTAAGAAAAAGAGACATTCTGTAATACAGTTAAAAGGGAGAAATATAGAACCAGTGAAAGGCTAATCAATGTCTGGTTCAATGTAACCAGTCCGTGAACCGGACAATGTCTGGTGGCTTTTGAAGTAAAAAAAACAAAAACAAACAAAAACAAGCTCAAATCAAATTTAGAATTTGACTATAATATTGTAAATCTTAAATATAACATTCATGAACAGCACTTTTTAGAGCATAGCAGTGGATGTTTTGAGACTTGAGGGTAAATGGAACCAATGCACCTTGGTTTTGGGTTCAGACAGCTACATTTAAAATGTATATGACTTCTGAAAAATAAGTTGAGTAACCTTGCTCAAGTTAAAAGACCTCAACAAAGTATCCTTTATGATGACAGCTTTTAGTCGTTTATCAAATGTTGCTTACTTCCTGCCCTGTGGCAGCAGAGCTCTCTTCTCATTATGCCAGCATAATGAGAAGAGAGTTTGTAGTTTAACATACTACAAACACATAAGTGAATCAGAATGTTGTGAAACGTTTAAGATAGAAGTGACACAAAGAGTAAAATCTACCGACTTTAAAAGAAGAAAATAAGCAGTTCTGTTTTAGGACAGACTGTTCTCTCACCTGAGGTCTAGTTGCTTCAGTGAGCTCTGTGACTGGCCTGAGAACAGTTCTGCCAGCACACACACATGCTTAGCTGTTGGCACAAAGAGGAAAAATGAATCATTCAGTACCAAGTTCAATAGCAACAATTAGCTGAATTAATAAATGCTGCCACTATTTCAGGTTTCCCACAGTGTATTACTAGCCCTGCCGCCAGGCTAAGCCTTTCTTGTTTATGTTTTTAGGGAAATAATAATAATAATAATGGTCTGCATTGCCGGCAGTAAGTCGGGCTCGTGTCTGGTGAGGGTTGGACTCAGTCAGGGCTGCTCTTTGTCACTGATTCTGTTCATTACTTTTATGGACAGAATTTCTAGACCAGCCGAGGTGTTGAGGGGATCCGATTTGGTTGGCTTAAGATCGCATCTCTGCTTTTTGCGGATGATGTGGTCCTGTTGACTTCATTAGGACGGGATCTGCAGCTCTCGCTGGAGCGGTTTGCAGCCGAGTGTGAAGCGGCCGGGATGAGGATCAGTGCCTCCAAGTCCAAGGCCATGGGTTTGAGCCGGAAAAGGGTAGAGTGCCTCTCCGGGTCGACGGGGGTGTCCTGCCTCAAGTGGAGGAGTTCGAGTATCTTGGGATCTTGTTCACGAATGAGGGAAGAAGGGAGCGTGAGATCGACAGGCAGAAGAGAGAGCTGAATCAAAAAGCGAAGCTCTCGATTTACCGGTTGATCTACGTTCCCTCCCTCATCTATGGTCATGAGCTTTGGGTAATGACTGAAAGAACGAGATCACAGATACAAGCGGCCGAAATGGGTTTTTCAAAATCATTCTTTTACTTCTTTCTTTAACTCTTTGGTGAGAACATATTGGCAGCGGCGCAAATAATTTCTGAAAATGTTATAAGTACAAGCCTGAAATACATTCTACTTACAAAAAAACTCATGAAGATTGCTTACCGAGCCGATTCTGTGCTAGACTCAGAGAGTGAAGTGAAGGCATCTTCAATGCAGCCACCAGCTCTACAAGACTTTTTTCTGGGTTGATACACCTCTCCAGAAGACGACAGTCGTTGAAGCTTAGCTCTGAGTGAAGGACAAGCAGGAGTAGGGTTTCTCTGGGATGGGATTCAGATCCGATTGATTGATTGGTCCTAGTTTATGCTGCATGTCAAGCAGGACACAGCCAGAAACATCTCAGCAGACACGGAATGATGGAAGCCATTACCTCTGTTTTCTCCTTGGCTTACCTTCCAACATGCAGCCTCTCAGCAGTTTCAGGATGTCAGGCAGACAGTCACACAATTTTATATCCTCCAACATCAGAGCCTTTAAACTGTGATTGGATTCTGAAAGGTGAACACAAATGATATGAGAACAAACAGAGCTTTATTGGCATTACAGCAATCAAGCCCTTATAATTGCTGAGCAGCTTTTTGGACATTCTCTGGCACTTTGATAATATATCTTTGAGAATGAGCTCTATGTCTCTGACACTGCATGCCCTCCTTACCATCACCCTAATTTTTAGTTCCCTGCAAAAATCCATCAGTCAGGACTCTGGCTGGGTCAAAACCTTCTAGAGAAGGCTTCCGGTTATGGCGCTGAGGTGAGCAGACGCACTGAACCAGACCTCCCTACTCGGTCGTCTAAATCCCCTTTGCTAGAGCTTAATTAACCCTCAAAATTTGATTATTTTATGATGAAAGGGGAAAGGCATCAAAAAGTAACGGTAAATCAAAACAAACTCAAGAAACAGACGAGAGAAGTTTTAAAACCCCATTTGACGAAGGCGCTTCGGACCAGCACATGGCTATGGAAGGGCTACAGGCTAGCATCGGCGCTATCCACAAGAGATCCTAGCTATCCGGACAGACGTGAAGGAAGAGCTGAGCCACTTTCGCGACGACTTCTCAGCAGACATGAAGAGAGAGTTAAGAAGTTTTCAAGAAGAGATTAATGGAAAACTAAACGGAATTGTGTCGGACATAAAAGAGAACCAAGAAAGAACAGAGGAGTCGTTGAAACGTGTGGCAGAAATGGAGGAGTGGGCCGCAGCGGCGAAAGAAGTGCTGATTCGGGCTATAAACAACCAAGATAAACTTCAAGCCAAACTGACTGATTTAGAAGCCCGCTCACGCAGAAACAACATCCGTGTGTACGGGATTCCGGAGGATACAGAGGGAGACAACTTGTTGGAGTTTATGGCCGGTTTCATTAAGGCTGAACTGTCCCTCCAAGATACCGATCTAGCTATACAACGCTGCCACCGGGCTCTGGGTCCCAAACCACCGCAGAACGCGAACCCCCGCTCCGTGGTGAGCTCTTTCCTGGCATTCAGAACCAGGGATTTGGTGCTTCGCACCGCGTGGAAGAAAAAAGAGATACGCCTCAACCAACAGCGGGTTTATTTCGACCAGGACTACCCGACAGAGATCCAAAAGAAGAGGAAGGCTTACGCCCCTATCAGAAAACTTCTGAAGGAAAAAGGTCTCCGCTTCCAAACCCGGCAGCCAGCGAAGCTCCGTGTGTTTTTTGACGGCGGCCTGATCACATATAGCAGCGCGGCGGACGCCATGAAGGACATGCAGAAGAGGGGTCTCGCCCCCCACGGCAACAGCAACGATGGTTCTCTCACGGCAGCCCCGATGGAGAAACTGGACAGACTGTCCTGGGTGATGGCGGAGGCCAAGCGACAGAACCCTGATACACACGGATCACACAGTGATCTGAGAGAGCCCGGAAAAAACTCAGCGGATTCCGCCATGAGGCTGGAGACGCGGCCGCTTCTCCCAGTTAAGCGCCGCTCGTTAAAACTGATGCGGTAAGATAAGCGATCACAGTGATCTGATCCAGTGTGTGGACTAAGAACTGAATATTTTCATATAGACACTGTCGGACATTATTGTAATAACCCTTCATTCAAACTTCGCTAATGTTACCAAGAAATACGTTACTGATTAAAAATTATATAATACATGACCGTAGTTTTGGGAGCCGGTTTAAAGACTCTGATTGTGCACTGAGCTTATACTCAAACCGAGCTATGTCAGTTTCCACTGGAGAGACCCCCCATGGAGCGAGTCTCATGGGGACTTTTCTCTTCATCCAGGACTCCTTAGTGAGTCATTTTGTTTTGGAAGTCGTTCCTTTTGTACGTTTTCAAGTTTCAGGTTCCTTGTTTTTGACTTACACAAATGTTTTATTGTTAAGGTCACCTTGGATGGGTAAGTTAGAGGGAGTTATTCATTTAAAGATTTATGTTCCAACAGCAATACAAATCTATAACGGGTTACAGAATCCGATTAAAAGAGCTCATAGCTAAGATGAAGAGAGAACAGCAACAAATTATTTTCTGGCAAGAAACTCACTTAACAAAAGAAAGTCATGAGAAATTAAAAAGAATGGGGTTTAAAAAGACATTTTATTCTTCCCACTCAAATGGAAACTCTAGGGGCGTGGCTATATTAATTGCAAATAATGTGGATTTCCAGGTAACCAAACAAATTAGAGATAAAGAAGGCCGTTTTGTTCTGGTGAAGGCAACACTATACTCAAATGAAGTAACTTTAATTAACGTATATAGACCTCCAGGACATGACAAAACATTTATTGATAAAATATTTGATCTTATGTTGGCTGAAACATCTGGCATTTTAAGTTGTGGAGGGGACTGGATTGCGCAATTGCATCCTTCCCTGGATTCCTCAAACCCTTTAAAAAAAATCAACTCAGAATCCCTGTATCTAAAAAGACTGACTAAAAAGATCGGCTTATTTGATGTCTGGAGGGAATGCCACCCTTTGGCTAAGAAGTTCACCTTTTTCTCTCACCCACATGGCGTTTACTCAAGACTTGATTATTTTTTTCTATTTAGAGCAGACAGGTACAGGGTCCTAGAGTGTAGTATTGGTACTAGGGATGTGTCGGACCACTCTGGGGTATATTTGAAACTACACTTAGATTCTCACCCTAAGACAACAACATGGAGGCTTAACACAGCTCTGCTGAACGATACCAAATTTGAGGAATTCATGAACAAGGAATTTACGGAATATGTAGCATTTAATAACAGCAAAGAAATGTCTCCGAGTATATTATGGGTTGCGGCAAAAGCAGTACTGCCTGGGAAAATTATAATGTGGGCATCAAAATAGAAAAAAGAAAAATCTCAACCTGACTAAACAGCTTAACATTTTAGAGCAGAAACATATCGAAACCAAAGACCCAACTCTACTACAACAAATAGCTGCAATAAAAGTAGACCTAAATAGGAAACTCAATGACAAAGTGATACTTAATCTTAAATATATTAAACAAACTTATTATGAAAATGGACCTCGAGCTAAAAAAAATATTAGCCTGGCGACTAAAACAACAACAATTAGACAGGTCAGTCTTTAAAATTAAAAAACCCCATTACCAACCAGATGTGTTTCTCCCCGGATGAAATACATGAATCTTTTGAAATATATTACAGGAACTTATATAGTCAACCTGAATTAACTGAGATTCCCTCAGTAAAACAGTTTCTAGACTCTTTGGATCTCCCCTCAATTGGCAAGGAGCAAAATAAGTGGTTATCAGCCGATATAACACCAGCAGAGGTCAACAAAGCCATTTCAAAATTGAAAGCAAGTAAGTCACCAGGAGGAGACGGATTACCAGCTGAATGGTATAAAACCTTTAGGATACCTATAACACCTTTGCTGTTAAACTGTTTTAATCATGTGCTTAAAGGAGGTGAGATTCCACCATCCTGGAAACAAGCGATAATATCCGTTATACCAAAACCAGGAAAGGATAAAAGTGAGTGTAGCTCATACAGGCCCATATCGGTCTTGAATACTGATTATAAAATATTCACTTCAATAATTGTCAGTAGACTAGAAAATATTATCCCCGAACTGATTGATATAGACCAGACAGGATTTATTAAAAATAGATGTACACAGGATAATGTGAGGCGAGCGTTACACCTGTTCCACATTATGCATAGAAATAATCAAAAGTCTTTAGCAATCAGTTTCGATGCTGAAAAAGCCTTTGATTCTGTACGATGGGAATATTTATATTTAGTTCTACAACGGTTTGGCTTTAATAATACAATTATAAGTTGTTTAAAATCATTATACGGCTCGCCAGTAGCCCGGATCAAATTAATGGTGGCCTTTCAGGCACAATCCCGTTAGAACGAGGATGCAGGCAGGGATGTCCTCTGAGCCCAATTCTCTTTGCACTTTTTATAGAGCCACTTGCTCAAAAAATTAGGGAAGACCCAGAAATTAAAGGAATTATATTTAAGGGCAGAGAATACAAAACATGTCTATACGCCGACGATGTCCTGGTGACCTTATCTGACCCAGATGCCAGCCTGCCGAGCCTCATGTCCTGCCTCCACCAATTTGGACTCCATTCAGGTTATAAATTAAATATTGGAAAAACTCAAACTTTGTGCTTTAACTACACACCCCGAGAGGATATATGTAATCAGTTCAAATTTAATTGGAAAACAAAAACCATGAAATATTTGGGTATCATTACTAAAAAAGTAAACAAAATATATAAAGCAAATTATGGTACTATGACAAATAAAGTTAAAAATAACCTGGACAAATGGGCCCCCTGATGCTCGATTTGTACAACCAAATAGAAACCATAAAAATGATTATTTTACCTCAATTGCTGTTCCTTTTTCAATCATTACCAATAGAAATTCCTAACAAGCAGTTTAACGAGTGGAACCAGATCATCTCCAGGTTTATATGGCAGAACAAGAAACCAAGGGTACGTTATAAAACATTACAGTTACCAAGAGATAAAGGAGGAATGTCACTCCCATGTTTGGAAAATGATTACAGAGCAGCACAACTGCAATTTGCGGTTCACTGGTGTGAGGAGGGATATGAGGCAAAATGGAAAGAACTAGAATTAAGTCAAATTGACATCCCTCTACAAGCTCTGCTGGGGGACAAACACCTCATGACTATATATGCAGATGAGTTGTGTGTTTCTACAAAAGTCCCTCTCAGCATCTGGTTTAGAGAGTTTGGAAACCCACTTTTAGAGAGGAACACTAGGTTATTAAGATGGGTTGAGCATGATAGGGATTTTGTACCAGCACACCTCGACTCAAAATTCAGTCATCTCACCAGAAAAGGCCTAACATCATATTGCGTGATTTCTTCTGGAACTGTTCTGGAAAGTTTCCAACAACTGCAGGAAAAATTCGACCTTGACAAACGAGACTTTTTCAGATACTTGCAGCTCAGGCACCATTTTAATAAGAACATTAAAATATCGGAAAAGGATGATCAGGACCTCATTAACATCTTTATCGATGCTTACAAAGGTAAGTCTTACAAGAAGAGGCTGTCTAGACTATATGTGTGCTTAGAAAATAATAAAAAAAACGTCTACATTATATGTTAAAAATGCTTGGGAAAGAGAGGCCAAAATAACGCTTACGGAAGATGAGTGGCTGAACACGCCAAACAAACTCTACCACCACTAGCTCAGGTCACTGGAGGGAATTCTCATGGAAGAATATTGTTAGGTTTTTTATAACCCCTAAAAGAACATTTTCTCTGACTGGCAGAGCTGAATCTGGACATTGTTGGAGACGATGTAACAATGTAATGGCTGATCACTTTCATGTTTTCTGGGGCTGCCCATTGATTTATTCCTATTGGCTGAAGTTAGCCAAAGAAATAAGAGTAATTCTTGGTTTTGAAATTGAATACAGTTTCAAAAGTATATATTTAAGTAATTTACCAAATGAACTCAACACTCAGGATAAGTACCTTCTGAAAATATTACTGATAGCCAGAAAAAAATCACTAACAAGAAAATGGCTTAGTGGGAGCCCCCTGACTTTATGTGATTGGTCAGCCACGGTTGAGGAAATACGCGAAATGGAAATGCTCACTTTCTCCATAAGACTCCAGGAAAACAAAATTAAAAAATATTGGTTAAAATGGTTAACCAATAAGAACTCTAAAACAACCTGAATAACATTCATTTATTTTTCGAGGTGGTAATTGGGGCTTGGTGCCGTGTGGTTTAGCATGACTTGGTAATTCTGGATAAAAATTCCCACCTGTTTGTCTCTTCATGTAACTTTTCACTTACTGTAACCCGCTCATTAAAAGCTGTCTGTTCAGTTTCTTTTTGTGAAATGTAATGCTGTCCCTCTCCCTTGGTGACCTCTGTTCCAAATGCTGTTCATTGTCCATGTTGTAATTTTTAATTTATTTATTTATTTTTTGTTATTTGCCTTCTTTTAGTGTTGGTGTAATGTTTTGTTGTGTATAAAAAACTCATTAAAAATAAAGTATAAAAAAAAAAAACCTTCTAGAGAAGTGTTTTGATTAAAAGATTATTTTAAAGCTAGTTCTAAGTTTGGTCATAACTGTAGAAAAAATAGGAGGGAGCAGTAAATATACATAAAAGGATTTATAAACAATCAATGGAAAAACAAGATATAACTTCACACTGATAATAAAGACGAGATTTTTTGTTGTTTTAAATATTGTTGTTCTGGTAAGATAATACTGGGAGCAAGTCAACCAGCTAATCAACCCAAACTAGCTTAAAAAAGGAGTTTAAAAATGATAACTTGTGAAACCAATGAGATGATACCATGAGGACTATGACCATTAGGACTATGACCATTAGGACTATGACCATGAGGACTATGACCATGAGGACTATGACCATGAGGACTATGACCATGAGTAGGCCTGTCGCGATAAACTATAAGTCAATTAATCGAACGATAAATTAAAACTATCGACCTCATTTCAATTATCGGCTATATCGTTTCTTCCTGCCTTTTTCTCTTACTGTTGATGACACTGAATGAAAAAAGGCTCAACTCTGGTGCTCTCCATTAACCCTCCCTTCCTTACTTCCTTAGTGTAATGCCCAGCGCGCGCTGCACGATCTTATGTCGCGGATTGTCGGCCCATTATCAAAACCTGAGACACATTAGCCGACAGAAATCCTAGCTATAACGGTTCGATCGAAACCGTGTTGTGTCCAACAATGGACACAAAATAATAAGTCCAGTTCACCAATTTTGAAACCAGGCATTAATCAATTCCTTACTACAATCTACCTGCAATGCATGTAGCTAGTGTCAGTCTGACTGAATGAAAATCATTAGAACTATTTATGTCACGTTAACGAAGAACAGCTGAAAAGTTACCGGGTTTTCTGGTAGAAATTTTGCTCCAACTCCTCCCCTAGTTATTTATATTTTCTTTGCACGAACTGTTGAATAAACATTCATGTTGTTTCCGATGTCTGCTGGACTTCGGGTTGCACCATGTCAGCTGTTCGGGATTCCCTCCGTGTTTCCCCTCAGAAAGCAGGAGGGGAATCCGCGCTTTCTGATTGGCTACCGGTCACATTCAACAGGCTGCGTCACTCTCCCAGTCTGGATAAATCCTTGATTTAGATCGGAGCAGCACAACGATCTACCGTAACACACAACACAAGTGACGATCTCAGAACGAAGAACGTTCTAAGATTGTCGTTCGGGGTAAAAAAAATCCTGTAGTTTGAACTATTGCATCAGGCAGTCGGATGTCTTCTCTATTTAAATCTAATGATTACTGAAGGTCAATATACTATACAAACTTCATAATCTGCACTCTTTTTGTTGAATGCAGTATTTATTTCCACTTTGGCTTTATGTTTAGTTTTTATTCAAGTACATTTATTGTTAATGGAGACTAAGAATCTATTTTATTTTTGGTTTTGGTTGTTTTATTTATTTTGTGTATCAGTCCCAGTGTTAAGTGTCTTTTGAAAGTAAAGTGTATCTATCTTTGGCAGGAAATCGCATGTATTATTACGTAATTTCCATTAAATCAATGTAAAAAGGTCTTCAAACAATATTATCGTTTATCGCAATAATTTTTGAGACAATTTATCGCCGAGCAAAATCTGTTATCGTGACAGGCCTAACCATGAGGACTATGCCTGAGTGAAGATATGGAGGATCTTTCAGAGAGAACTCCATATCTTGGTACTGAAACCATCAGATCTGTTGCTCTATTCAAAATGAAAGTCAGCAGAAAACACTTCACATAAGAAGGTTCTCCTCCTCAGCTACTGTGGCAGTCCAAACAATCTTTAGATTATCCATTTTTCGGTTAGACTAACAAAAATAAAGCTCCACAAACCATGGCAAATGTCCTAATCAGTGATTTGCAACCAGCTTCTTTCCATTTCCAATCCCAGTCAACAGCCACAAGCAGAGCATCTCCAGTAAGGAAAGTGTCCTGACCTGACAGAGTGCTGAGGAGCTGGCTCTGACTGCAGCCAGTGGGTAGTCTCATCCCTGCTATATGAAGGGAGGCGAGATGTGGGCTCCGTCTAAGCACTGACGTCAAGAAGTGTAGATCTGTTTGGAGCTGGATTATTTTCACGGTTAACTTCTCCAGAGGAAGTTCTGCAGAAAATAAATTGGGGAGAACCGAGATTAAGCTCATCGCTAAATAAATGACTAAACTTTTTAAGCAAAAAGATCTATTAAGTACTTTTAGGTGTCACTGCTCCACATATGTATGGAATTTAAAGCACTAAAAGAGCCTCCCTGCTCAACATTCAGCAGGAGCCACACATTTTGAATTGTTCTGACTGCACCTGATGTGTCGGGCTCAGCAGTCCCAGCATGGTCCAGATTAAATTGCGGTCCCCATACTGCCATCTGAAACTCGACACATAGGGACGTCAGCCTGCAGCTTGCGTTCAGTAGGGTCTTCATGAGTCCAACATGAGGCAGGAGGCCAATGCTGAGATGGATGAGGCTGCAACAACCGCTGTCAGAAAGCTGCTGCAGTGCTCCAGCAAACTCCAACACATCCAACTCCCTGAAGATGGCTGCACAACACAAACATTTCACCTTCTGTTTATTTTCTGGTGGAGAGGCAGAATAAAGATTCTCATTTCCATCAGAGGTCACAGGTTAAATATAATTTGCTTCAGCTTGAAACATCTAAAGATTTTTGAGTTTTTATTCAATACAGTGTAATCATCAGTGTAAACTAGGAAATACCAGTTTGGTATTAGGTCACTGACAGAAGGAAGCATTGTTTCCATCAAGGTGGTGATTTGGTTTTATGGTCAAGTGGTTTGTATCAGAAGAGTGAAATCATCATCTGCCACTGAAGGAATGGAATCATTTCTTCATCATTAAATGCTTGTTTGATTTTCTGGAGTAGATCCAAACTGATTTAAGGACAGCAAATATCACATTAAATGCTGGGACACAACACATTCCATACAGTCATTATTAGTTAAAGGCTGAAAAAGAGGTGTCAGAGATCCATGAAGTACATCCCATGATTTAACAGGTTTTAAAAACCCTGTAGCTGCCAAACTAACTCATCAGCCCTCAACCAATGAGGGTGAGGGATGAAGGTTTCTCTTCTGTGGTGGTCCCAGGGCGAGAAGCCTGATAGGTCACCTGTCCATCACAGGTCAACAGTTGAGCATTTTACCTAGTTGTGGGTTTGGACAGTAGATTTCAAGTAAACTTACATTTGCTGTGAAGACTTAAAGACTGAAGGCAGAAAAACGTGGGCAAGGAAAAACTTAGGATCTTGAGAGAATCAGGACCACAGGTTCTGATCTCCAAATGGGTAATCTGTCCAAATGTGCATGCTCCTGCTGAGGGACCATCACAAGGACAAAAAGTATGACAGAGAACCTGAGGGTCCAAAGTAAAGTTCGGTACACCAGATGGGTCTTCCTCCTTCTCCACAGACTCAGAATATAACTTGACTCGTTTGCAGGGAATGACGTCATAACTCTGATTGTCAGAAGCTGTGGATTCAACATGTGGACTGGAGCTGGCTGGTGAGGTTTGTAAAACATGAGGGAAGGAGAAGAGGTTTTTCAGCTCCATGTTGATGTACTGTGTCCCACGTCCATGCAGGAGCCATGCAAGGTCCAGGGCAGAATCTATACTAACAACAAGATTTGTAGTGATCCCATGGTCTAGCAGGCGATGCAGGACATATAGCACAGTTTGTGTTTTCCTCACTGTTAACAGTAAGTGACTGACATGAATACTTCTTACATGCTTTTCTAACAGCACTAGAAGATGTTGCTGATTGGTAGTTAAAGTGTGCAGAGCCTGATGCATACATGGAATGAGTATAAAATGATGAATACTTTTGGCTGCAGAACTGAGGAATGAATTAGATTTTAAATTTGTGCTGTTTTTTAACACATAGTTGTTGCTCAGTCCATAGAATACACTTGTAAAAAGCCTCAACATGACTTCATGCTTAGCTTCCGCTTCTGTCCTGAAGTCCAATGCCTGTAAAGTAACAAAAGACAGGAAGTACATCTGGTGACATCCACAGTTACAACGTTGAAATTTGCAAGAGGGTGGCACACTTACACGGCTCAGACCAACCAGGTCCCGGAGGATTTCAGCCCATCCAGAATATGTGGATAACCCTGAATTAGGAAACATATCATCAGTTTAAATGTGAGAATGAACCATATTAGAATATTTATAACATAATTGAAATGTTATGTTATAAACATTCCCATTATCATGTTCTCTGATAATGGGAAGCTAAGCCGTGGTGTCTAAAAATCCCAACTGATAGTTACTTTTGCTTTTCAAACAATTTTTTCGAGGTTGGGTCTATGAGAGCAGAAATATGTTTTTTTATGTTTCAGTCTATGACTAAAGACAACCATGGCAATGTACTGCTTAGTAATTGGTGAGTGAAGTTATTTAGTAAGTTCAGGGCCGGCCCAACCCTCCATGGGCCCTAAGCAAAATTTGGTTTTGGGGCCCTCTGTTTCTGCTAATAATGTGGATTGCTGCAGGCAGCAGTCAGATGATTAGATTAGGGCTGTTGTAAACAAATATTTTAGTAACTGAGTATTCTATCAATTATTCGAGTAATGGGATAAGAAAAAAAATAAAAATAAATAAAATATTGGTAAGTCTAACATAACAGAAGTGTTACTATCAGATATAAACATCAGTCTGTTTCATATTTGAGCTTCTCTAACAGTTACTTTTCTGTAGTTCAGAAAACTAACCCGTAACAATAACAACTCACTTTCTAAGTTAACCAGAAGAAAATTTGTACAAAAATTTAAAATTATATTCAATTTAATAATAAAGAGGCAGGCTCACAGATACACTTATTAAAAATGTCTAAGATTCAGCGTTTTTTTTTTTATGTATTTACCTTCAGTCAGTTTAATAGATGAACTCTCACCTTGCCCAGACATTTATAGCTTTTCTATCCATGTTAGTGACAGAATGCAACACCAACCAGCTGCATGTCCATTGTGCGAGACATAATCTAAAAAATTCAATCCGGCAATCACAATATATCATTTTTTAATAATTTATTTGTGTTACTGCTGAAAATAAGAATTTAAACACCTGTGAAAATCAATGTTAATATTTAGTACAGTAGCCTTTGTTTGCAATGACAAAGGTTTCCTGTAGTTTTGTACTGCAGCAGAGATTTTGGCCCATTCCTCCACACAGATCTTCTCTAGATCAGCCACGTTCCTGGGCTGCCGCTGAGAAATATGGAGACTGAGCTCCTCCAAAACTTTTCTATCAGGTTCAGGTCTGGAGACTGGCGAGGCCATTCCAGAACCTTGACATGCTTCTTATGGAGCCACTCCTTGGTTATCCTGGCTGTGTGCCTCAGGTCATTGTCATGTTGGAAGACACAGCCACAACCCATCTTCAATGCCCTAACTGAGGACAAGGTGGTTGTTCCACAAAATCTCACAATACATCCTCTACTTTCTTAGGATCATTGATGCGCCATGAGGTGAGAGCTTGCATGGAGCCCCACTCCAGGGGAGATCGACAGTCATGTTTAGCTTCTTCCATTTTCCAAAATTGCTCCAACAGTTGATCTTTGTTCACCAAGCTGCTTGGCAATTGCCCTGTAGCTCTGCCCAGCCTTGTGGAGGTCTACAATTTTGTCTCTGCCGTCTTTGGAGAGGTCTTTGGTCTTAGCCACTTTTTGTGCAGCTAACAACTTCAAACAGGTGCTTCTAATTTAGAACAACTGGAGTGGAGGTGGACCATTTCGAGGTTGACTGACAGGTCATTGAATGCCAGAAATGTTGCTGAATGGCAGGTGTTGCGGGAGTAACACATGAATACATTTATTTTTTTATTTAAATCATACGTTTAAAAACCACTTAGTTTGCTTATAACTTGGGCTGATTCTGCGGAAGTTGCATTATTTGTAGATGTTGCCACTGACTTTGCTTTTGTTTTCAGAGAAAGTACTTCTAGTCCAGTGCTTCTTGGGGTTTTTCCTGCCCTCTATTTGATTGTGGCAGATGTTGTCATGTATTGTGATCAAGATTGGTAATTTTATGCTCTACTTTGATTTCTCTTGTGATCGATAATGAATACTGAACAAGAACTACAGACAACAGAAAGAGTCTATACCTCTCTTATTGAGGGCTGGCTGGACCTCATCCAGTTGACATGCTGTCAGATGAGGCAGTAGATCCTTAAGGAGCGGTGTTGGGAGGTCTAGATTTTAACAGGCATCACATCAAATCACACATTACGCCACTCTAAAAGACTGACACTTGTCTATGTCTATGGATGAGGGCTGCAATATAAATTAAGAAAACAGTTGAAACCAGATGACTACATACAGCGAACACACGTCCTCCAACATGGAGGTTTGCCGTGTGAGCTATAGACACAATGTATTAGTTTTATTCTGAAAATCAGACACGATTCCTCTCGTTTTCAGAGTGAAAGTTTCACAAATTACAAACCATTTTCTAAATAACAGCTCATAAGTTCAGCATAATGACCTAATCTGCTGGACACGATGCTAACTTTTTGGGAGGTTTAACTCAGGTTAGTAGCTCTTAGTCTTACCAAGAACAGCTTCGGTTCCCAACGCGGTAAAATGTGTCCTGACGGCCTTAAAACAATGGTTTTGTAAACTGGTGTCTGCTGACTTTCTCGGCTTCATCTTTCCTCTTGTGCTTTCCATTGATAATGATTAGCGCCAAACACCCCCGGCCTCCATCACAGTCTTGTCTTCCTGGCTGCTGCTGCTGCTGCTGCTGCTGTAGGAAGGGAGAAATGTGCGCCAGTGGCTCATTCTTACGATAATAGAACACCCTGGCTTGACTGCTGCAAGTACACCTCGCTGCAGCAAACAGGAAGGGGCGGGACGAACCGCTGTCCTACTCATACCTTATTTGGAAATGGGACCATTGAACTCCGAAAGTGAAGGGGGCGCTGTTTCTATATTATTCGCGGTCTCCTGTTTTTATTTTCTTTTGAAATCTTGATATATTTTCACCTATAGGAAGGATTTTCACTCTTAGCATGTTTTTGAACTTCTCTCTTTTATTTACTTCAGCGCAGCTCAAGGTTTTTAACAAATTCTGGAGCTTTCTATGCATTTCTAAATCTGCTCCTTAATCGCATCTTTTCGGATCTACTACTGCCTCTAGTGTCGTGGGGGTGGTAACCCAACTAATATAATTACATCACAAAATGATAATATGACAGTCTTTATTATTTTTTAAACAAGTTCATTTTCCTAACAACCTAAATCGAATACCTGTTTTCAAAAATGTTACACATCCCCCTCCCTGAACCTCACTTCTGTCTCTGCATACACCAGTATATCCTTAAAGAACAAAATCTAAAGTTGATTTGAGCCAAGTTTCCTATTTTACATCTTGTTTCTCGTTTAGATTTTTAACAAGTCCTTTAAATTCTTGTCCATTTATAATTAAACTTCAAGCAGTCCTCTGTAAAATGATCAGTCTTCTTTCCCCATCTCCACCCAGTCATTTAATATGTTCCCATGAAATGTCTTTTACACCAAAGAATTTCTCTGCCCTTTTTACTAATATCTTAATTTTGTCTGTTTGTACTTTACTTGCTCAGTAAAGTACAGGTAATCATTTAGGCAATGAATAACAAGATCTTCTCCACTGTAATTGCAGGTTCATTTCTCACTTTTGGTTCTAGATGGGATGTTGAGTTTTGAACGTTTATCTCCCTTCTTGACATTACTGACAAATTACAGTCTGCGTTTACTGTAATTTACACTATGTTAGCATAGTAATCTAATTTGTTATATATTCAATAATAAATAAGAATACATTCACAAAAGAATGTGGTACAAGACACTACAGATTTGGATGTTATGAATAAGTTTATTTGAAGACACTGGAATGTCTGAACATTTTAAAGCCCTCATGTTTCAGTTATTATAGACGTAAAATATTTGCTTACAATAAGCAAATATTTGTGTTTAATACCCCTGTTGTGTATTAAATACAAGAGGGAAAAGCAGAAGTTAAAACTTAAGTTCAAATAAATAAAAAGATCTACAGAAAATGTAAAGCATTCATTCGTTTCATACAACACCCTTCTGATCCTCATGAGAGCGCTGATGAAACACAAAGGAGACAGCACTGTCCCAGGAGGCTTTGAGCACTTGGTCCCTCAGTCCCTTCTTCTCAAAGCAGTGGTTCCACTGGGAAAGGTCACTGGTACAGTCAGCACCTTCTGGAGGCAGCCGAACCTCTCTGCCATTTACACAGCGACAGCAGTGAAACCTAACATCACCACAAAGGAAGACAATCCATTAAATTCAAATTCTGATAGTAGGATAGAAAGAGATTTTGTGGAACAAAATAAAATCCCAGCAGGTACTGGGAGTGTAAAAGGATTAATATCTCAGTTCTTGGCTAAAGATACCAAACTGGAGAAAGTTTTGGCCCATCCACACATTTATCTGTTCTAAGCATTTATTCAGTGATTGGATGGGGTCAAAGGTCACCTGGTGACATCGTAATGTAGAGCTGTGTGTCATCCGCATAGTTATGGTAGCTAATATTATTTCCTGTTATAACCTGAGCTAGTGGGAGCATATAAATATTGAATAAGAGGGGTCCTAGGACTGAACCTTGGGGTGCCCCACATGTGACCTTTGACCTCTTTGATGAGAAGTTTCCAATTGAAACAAAGAAATCCCTGTTCTTTATGCAAGATTCAAACCAGTCGAGCACCGAACCGGAGAGTCCAACCCAACTCTCCAGTCGATTCAGTAATATGTCAAAAGCTGCACTGAGGTCCAACAGAACCAACACCGTGGTTCTCCCACAGTCCGTATTTATATGGATGTCATTGAATACTTTGACTAGGCCAGTCTCCGTGCTGTGGTGAGCACGAAAACCAGATTGGAAAAAGTCAAAGCAGTTGGTCATCATGAGGAAACTATTTAGTTGTTTACACAGTTTTTTCAATAACTTTGCTGATGAATGGGAGGTCAGAGGTCAGAGGTCGGCCTGTAATTTTGCAGTAGTGATTTGTCCAGATTGTTCTTTTTTAGCAGTGGTTTGATAACTGCTGCTTTCAAAGCCTGGGGGAAAACGCCTGATGTGAGTGATGAGTTATTATTTGAATCAGATCAATAGCAATAACAGGCAGGACTTTCTTAAAGAAACGTTCTAGAGTTATAGATCTAGAACATCCAGACAGCAGGAGCTTGAACTTAATTGACTTATAATTTCTTCTAGGGTTTTATAATTAAGTAGTTGAAAGTGGGTCATTTTTCCTGTATTTGTTTTGTTTGGGTTCAGCAGTGGTTCTGGCTTTAGAGTTGATGTGCAGATTAATCCTCTGATTTTTTGGATTTTCTCTGAAAAGAAGTCAGAAAACTTGTTCCAGGCAGCATTAGACTGGAGTTCAGGTGGTAACGTCATAGGAGGGTTTGTGAGCCTGTCAACTATTGCAAATAAAGCTCCAGCATCGTTAATGTTTTTGTTTATGACATCTGCACAGAAAGCCTCCCTTGCATGTTTTAGTGTTGAGTGATAGTTACGTAGTCTTTCTTTATAGATGTCATTATGAACATGAAGTTGAGTTTTACACCATTTTGGTTCTGCCCTGCAGCAGAGTTGTCTTGCAGATCGAACTGTTTGTGCATTTCTCCATGGAGATTTATTCCTGCCAGACACAACCTTTACTTTAATTGGGGCAATAGAATCAATGATATATGAAACATTAGACTGAAAATCTACCAACTTATCTACATCATTACAGCTTAAGGGTGAGGAAGAAGAGTAGATTTGATTAAATGTTTCTGCTGTGTTTTCTGTGAAAGTAGCTGTTTGTCCAAGTGGGTTAAAGAATAAAGAACCTTCAAAGATAACAGCAAAGTGATCCGACAAGGCGACATCAGTTACAGAGACATTGGAAATATTCACAGCCTTACTGATAACCAGGTCCAGTGTGTGTTGCTTGTTTGACATGTTGTGTAAGACCAAAGTTTTCTAAAATATTAGATCTTTTTTTTTTTTTCCCCTCTCATCAGACCAACAGAGATCCCTGCCTTCATCAATCAACCGCCTCCTCCTGCTGCAACACCTTCTTCATTATCAGACCAGTTCTGGGGTTCGAAACACCAAACTCCGTCCGTCTCTCTCAAAGGTTCCCTTTTTAGTTCTTAGTATCAGCGTTAGGGAAAGATAGGCTAGATGATTGATTTCACTTATTTGATTATATCTGCTACTGAATTAAGCTGTACTGACCCTTGCAAAATTGCTTTACTAATAAAATATTTAGCATAAAGAAAATCTAAAAGATGTTGTGGACATTCAATTAATGAGTCACCTCAAAGTTCTTTGATGGTAGTAAAATAGCTATGATGTTTGATTCTGGGGAAGAAAAAGTAGGAAATGATTTATAGGTTGCTTTAGCCCAAATTTAAAACAACATCCTTGGGACAGGTTGGTTTTAGCCTGAGTCACTAAAACCAACCTGATTCAGTAACAAGTGCAGGTTGTAATAAAGAGAAGGAGAGACCGTTAACAGATGTGCTCTGTGGAACAAGTTGGCTGTAGGCTGCTCAGTCTGGCTAATTCACAGGGGGAAGAAGGGTGAGACATCTGGATGTAGGTCGTAGAAATCAGGCGAATCCTTTCTCGAAACCAGCTTAAACAGAGTTTACTTCAGTTCTGGATAGGGTAAATCCCAGCAGATTTAGGAAACTCAATTAACCCATTAGATGGAGAGCTGGTAGCACATCTGACTCTCTTGGAAGAGGAAGTAGTGACTGAGAGAGTAGAGTGTGAAGGAAGGGGGAGGGGCAGGCGTCGCACAACAACAGATGGCACACTTACTTGTGCAGACGCGCAGACATTTCAGCTTTACACACGGAATGCATCAAAGAGGTATCTAATTCTATCAAAACAAGATTCATTCTGAGCATCATCACAGATCTAGACACCAGGCTGAATGCATCTCATTATCCGGGAGCTGAGAGTGAGTTGAAGAAATATGGACAGGAGGCTCTGTAACGCGATACAGGTCACAAACCAGTGCAACTGAACTACTGGCACTGCAGAATTTTCTCCCGCTAAAGCGACTGCTTGTATGTTTTGAAAACCCCTCATTCAAGAAAGTCTTGCCGACTTCTGATCAATTCAGTTGGAGAAATATTTCTTGACTTTAAAACATTGATTGAAGTGGCACTTATTCCAGTCTCCAGTGTTGCTGCAGAGCTCGGATTTAGTCTTCAGAATAACATCAAGACCGACATGAGAAGTTGTCTGTCTGGAGAAAAACCCAAGACAATAGCTACAGCAGCTAAACAATGTAGACATTTTATTATGACCAAGCTGGTGGACAGTTTAGGTCCACCAGGTGCTTCATTTAATGTACCATAGTTGTTTATACGTCGTTATTGGAACCACAGTCATATTTTTTTGTTACTGCAGAAAAAACAGCTACATGTTTCATCTGGTTGATGGAGATTCTAAAGTCAGCTTTTACGGAGCTATTAATTTAAAAAATAAATCTATTGAATGTTATTATTTTAAAAGCTAAACATTTTTTAACCATGTCCATCAAATCAACGGCTGGTGGAGCATCACAGGATGCCTTGCAGACAGAGGTCTCACACATACATCACATCCAGGACCATGTGGTCCTGGTAAAAAAGTGTGCTACGAAAGACTTAACTTGTGAGAAAGAAGAAAGCAGCTCTCTAAAGCAAGGGTGCCCAGGTCAATCCAAGATTTAGAAATCAACTGAACTGCTCATGCCCTGCGACAGACTGGCGACCTGTCCAGGTTGACCCCGCCTCTCGCCCGGAACGCAGCTGGAGATAGGCACCAGCAACTCCCGACCCCGTTAGGGAGAAGGGTGACGGAAAATGGATGGATGGATGGATGAACTGCTCATTACCTGCCTCTGCAGAGGTGACTGCTGATGAGGGAATTCCGCCATTTGATTCAAGTGTGTTGAAGCACTAATGCACCTAAAGGTTGCAGTATGGTAGCTCTGGACCTGGGCACCACGTCTCTAGAGGGGTGCTTTCTGCAGGATTTGCCTGGAACAAACTTGTACAACGAATCACCTCTCTTTTACATGTGATCAGTTTCTAAACATGTGGTTCAAGCCATGTTCAAATGAACCCATATATGTTCCAAAAAAGCTTCCACTTGAGACACACCATGTTGGCTGGGAAAACTTTTCTCTTCTCCTAACTGGTAATTTGGCAGCATTTGCTGACACCAGGTAAACTATTCAACATAATTTCTTCTTACTTGTCATGCGTGTCACAGGCAGTTTCTTCATTGAGTGTGAAGAGTTCTCTAAGTTGGCCTAGAGAAAAATGACGCTCCACATCCTGCTCCTCATCCACCACACAGCTGCTCAGGGCTTTTTTATGGGCTTGTCTCTGCAGGATCTTCTCCTCAATGGTTCCAGTCTATCAGAAAACACACATCACATATCAAACATCTCCACAACATCTACGTTCTGCCACATTTATGACAGCTCATTAATTTGTCACACTGGAGAGTGACAAGTTAGATTGCAAGAGAAAAAAATAAAACAAATAAAAATGTCATACTAAGAGTTACTGTTAATATAGAGTGCATGTCTGACAGAGATCAGTCTGTAGATGTAACAAGTCTTCTTCTGGCCATCTCTCCACACACGAGCCATTGCCTGCTCATCATTGGCTGGGTTCCAGTCTGGATCAAACATTACCAAGCGATTGGCACCAATCAGATTGAGGCCACATCCACCCGCCTTGCTGCTCAGCATGAAAATAAATTCAGGGTTCTGTCAAACACAAAGAACATCGTGTTCATGGTTGCATCACAGCTTTAACTATTATCCAAAACCATCTTTCAAGCTCACTTGGGGACTGTTGAATTTTTCCACAATCTGAGCCCTTTTCTTGATAGACATTGTACCGTCCAGTCTAATATAGAGGTACCTGAAACAGCCGCAAAGCAACACTGTTTACTGAAACCCATTTAACCATATCCAGCTTCCAAACATTTGGTCTTTTAATCACCTTCTAAATCTGCACAACTTTTCAAAGAGGTCCAGTGTTTGAGTATAATTGGAGACCAGCACCACTTTGTCACCAGTTGTAGATCTCGTCACAGCCAAAATGTAGTCGAGAGTCACCATTTTACCTGGAACAGAAGACATTGTGAGTAAATCAATATGGTGACTGAGAAATTTCCAAAACCATGTTATGTTTTCAGTCAAAGGTCACTTAAAGCTTTTTAAGACTATTACTGTTGTTGGAAATAAGAAGTGATGTAAGAGCTCTAAAAGAATCAGTATGCCACCCCCAAAACGGTGGTGGCATGGGCCTTTCAAGCCGATGGGTCCATGAAGACGCCTGTGTCCTCAGCTAAGGGGTTAATGCAGTCTGACAAGTTGACCTCTCAAACAAGAGGAAGTTCTTTCATTTCATTTTTCTTTAGGAATATATACAATATTACCAAAAATATTTGTTCATCCATCCAAATGATCAGAACCAGGTGTACTAACTAGGCCTGTCACAATAACAAATTTTGCTAAGTGATTGTCTCAGAAATTATTCCGAAAAATGATAATATAGTTTGAAGACCATTTTAAACTGATGTAATGGTAATGACATAATGCAAGCACATCCTACCAAAAATAAATGCACTTTATTTTCAAAAGAACACTTGACACTGGAACTGGGAAACAAAATAAACAAAAAAAAAACCCCGAAAGCAACAATAAAATGGATTCTCAGTCTCTGTTGACAAAAAATGTACTTGAATAAAAACTAAACAACAAAAAGCCAACGTGGAAATAAAAACTACATTCAACCACAATAGTACAATTTATGAAGCCTGTACTAGAGATAGAGAAGATGGACGCTAAGGATATGAGGAATGGAGAGGTCAGTGGAGAGCACTGGAGGTGAGCCTTTTTTCATCCAGTGTCATTAATAGAAAGAGAAAAAGGCAAGAAGAAACGATAAAGCCGATAAATTAAAATGAGTTAGATAATTTTTATTTATAATGTGATTAATTGATTTATTGTCTATCGTGACGGGCCTTGTTTTTATCCCTTCCAAGGCCACAGATGTATAAAATGAAGCACCAAGGCATGCAGACTGTTTTTATAAACATTTGTGAAACAATGGATCGCTCTCAGGAACTCAGTGAATTCCACCTGTGCAACAAATCTAGTTGTGGAATTTTCTCACTCCTAAATATTCCAGTTTCAACCGTCAGCTGGGTTATAAGAAAACAGATGTTTGATAATGACAGCCACTCACCATGAAGTGGTAGGCCACATAAACTGACAGCACGGGGTCGGCATAGTGCGTAGAGGTCACCAACTTTCTGCAGAGTCAGTCATTACAGACCTTCAAACTTCATGTGGCCTACAGATTAGGTCAGGAACAGTGCACAGAGAGCTTTATGGCATGGGTTTCCATGCAGCTGCATCCAAACCATACTTCAAGTGAAATTCAAAATGTTGGATGCAGTGGTGCAAAGCACGCCGCCACTGGACTTTAAAGCTGTGGAGGCGTGTTCTCTGGAGTGACAAATCTCCAGGTGTAAAGTTTGGTGGACAGGTGAGTGAGGGAGGGCTTCAGAAGCTGGGCTTGGTCCCTTAGTTCAGTGAAAGGAACTCTGAATGCTTCAGCATACCAAGACATTTTGGACAATTCCACGCTCTCAACTTTGTGGGAACAGTTTGGAGCTCGCCGCTTCCTCTTCCACTATGACTATGCACCAGTGCACAAAGCAAGGTCCATAAAGTCTGGTGTGGATAAACTTGACTGGCCTGCACAGAGTCCTGACCTCAACTCGATAGAACACTTTTGGCATGAATTACTGAGAGCCAGACCTTCTCGTCCAACATCAGTATGCGACCTCACAAATGCACTTCTGGAAAAATGGACAAAAATCTCCATAAACTCTCCTAAACTTGGTGGACAGTCTTCCCAGAAGAGTTGAAGAAGTTCTAGCTGCAAATGGTGGACCAATGTAATATTGAACCATATGGATTAGGGATGGAATGTCACTTAAACTCATATGTGAGTCAAGGGAGTTGAGCAAATACTTTTGGCGATATAGTGTATCATTGCTGATACTGACTTCATCTTCAGTCTTGTCCAGCCAGTCTTGGCTTCAAATCAGGCTCAGAGCACAGAGAATGTACATGCACACAAAGTAACCAGAGAAAATAATTTTGTTTAAATACAGGAACTTAAGTTATTAACTCAACTTTGCATTTGTAGCTTAATTTGCTGCCATTCTTCACTGGAACTAAATTAGTTCCAGTGTTGATGTTGTTTAGATGTTGCTTCAGTATTGCTTTTTGGTCACCTTAAAATTTGTTCAAGCAAATTAAACAATTCATCTATACTTTGTGCTCAGTAACATCATATTTCTTCATGTTTAACTTTTGTAATTTCATAGCATGTTATGTTTGGGAATTAAGGATACAGCAACATAAAAATTTGGGCCGATATCAATATCAGTACTGGTGTTATAACCAATATCATATATATTCTATTTCCAAACACTTTAGACACTATAAAAGTGCCCACGCTGCCTTCATTGCTTCTCTGTTTCTGTGAAACCCCTCATAATCCAACTCTGCATTACTGTCATATGACCAAACAAATACCACATGACCAACCTCCTTCCCTCCAGAAACAATATGGAAATAAACATGAGTTGTTACCATCGACCCAGTTTTACTCATTGAACTGACATGTTAGAAAAAGACGAACTGTCAATACCGCTGTTAGTGCTGACATACATCGTACTGGGGATTACAGGAATTATTTAATTTCCCTTTGGGATCAATTAAGTTTTTAATTGAATTGACGTTACTATACAATGGTTGAAAATCAGAGCCAGATGGAGAAGCTTTTCCAGTATGAAGAGGAGATCAAGTCGTGACGACTCGTCATTCAACATGTCTTCAGGAGTCCACTGAAATGTTTTCTTACCAGACAGCTGAGGTTCGAGTCCTTTAGCGGAGTAACCAGGAGGAAACAGATCGAGTGCGCCCTCAAAGCCCTCCTCTTCTTCAACACACTTGTCATAAATGAGAGCTGGGTCTGGTACGGGATCAGGACAGAGATCAGTGTGTTTACTATGCAAACTAACTACAGATGCAATATATCGCTTACATCATTATCTGTAACTTCTACATTATAAGTGCAATGTTTAGGCTGCATAAGTAGTCACATAATGACATAAGCTGTAAAATCCTAATTTATAATGTTGATTGGTAAGAAGGTAGCATCTGAAGCTGTATTTCTGTTATGTTTAAAACAAACTAAGTGGAACATGTTTTCTGAACAGGTCACGTTGGTGCACTTACGATTACACAGCTTCTTGAGAGATGTGATAGAAGACAGTGAGGAGACATTGATTCTGCCTTCTTGCAATGTCTCTGTGGGTTTGGCCTGCTTCAGAAAGCGCTTGTACAGTTCTATCTGCAAAGGAGTTAGTCTATACAACAGAGGAATCAGGGTTCCATTTAGCATTTAATAAAAAAAATCATCAAAGAGCAAGGAATATCACAAACATAATAGCTAAGCCCAAAATCATTCATACGTATGGCAGATTTCATTTTAAAGTATTTTTTTAATCTGACCTAAAGGAATACTAATACAGTACAGAAGCCCAGTCAAAATTCAGGTTTACATGTCTTGGTGAATCTGTGGAGAGCACTAAGGACTGGGGTGATGGAAAGGAGGACTTTAAACCACAAAGGTTTGAAACCCATCCCAATAGATAAATCATAAAAATACCAGAGAAAACATGATAACAAAGATGTTAATGTTGTATTATTTATGTTTAAGTGTTTTATATACATCTCCTCTTTGTAGGAGATGACAATTTCCCAGAGAGACAATCTTTCTTTCAATCTGTATTTTAAAAGAAGCCTGTCTCAATTCCTGTCACAAACACTCACTGGTTAAATAAATATACAGCATGTGTATGACAAGTGTTGTGCTTGGAACATTAAAATAAAATTTAAAAAAAGCTGAGATAATAAATATGATGAAGCAATTGTTGGCCTTCAGGGGAAGAATTTAGAAGATGCAAGTTGGTTTTTAGGCTCAGGGTCAATAGGTCAAGTGATAGCACCAACACTCAGTGCTGTCTGCTATTATAAACATGAGAAGAAAATCTACAATTAAAGTGTAATATTCTGAGCAGCCATGGACTTTAAAGCCAAGATTCTTTTAAATACCCTATGACAAATAACTGACGTAGAAATGAAAAACAAGTCGACTTACTTGCAGCATACAACTTGCTCAATTTTCACAGGAAGATACTTTGACAGGATATCTGATGTTCTCCTAATCAAACACCTGTTGACGCAGGACATGCTCAGTCTTGGAGAGGAAAACAGAACTAAAGAACACTAAGGCTATGAGTTCACCTGTTGACGATGCTGATGAGTTCCTTGAGTTTTTTTTCTCCTTCCTCTCTGTCTCTGTTACTGGCATCTGCATCCCTACCCTTCAGAATGGGAAGCTCAAATCGCTTCTTAAACTCCGCGGCAGTACCTGACATATATGGGAAGTAGGTTTGTTGTGTTTAGATCAGGGGTGGACAATCCTGGTCCTTGAGGGCCGGTGTCCTGCAACTCTTGGATGTCTCCCTGGTCCAACACAATTGAATCAACACAACTGACGTCTGCCAGCTGACCCTGTGAGGCCACAGCAACCTCCCCGCCTGTACATACGTTTTTCTTTTATAAACAGCAGTGTATATGTAGTAATAATGATTTTGTCATTTTTGGAATGACAAAATCATTCCAAAAATGATTTTGTCATTCCAATAGCAATAGCTGAATCACCTCATACTGCAGTCAAGTTTTCTAGAGTTCTGCTAATGATCTCATCATTTGACTCAGGCGTGTTGAAGTAGAGATGCATCTAAAAGTTGCATGAGACCGGCCCTCAAGGCCTGGAGTTGCCCACCCCTGGGTTAGATGCTCTGTAGGTGATGCAGCTTACCAAGGATTCCAGCATTTACAAAATGGACCAGACTGAAATACTCCAGCAGGTCATTCTGGATTGGAGTGCCTGATATTAGCACTCTCCGCTGGGCATTCATAGCATGTAGAGCTTGGTAAGTCTGGTTGTCAGCATTCTTCAGTCGATGCCCCTAAGAGCAGAGAGGAGAAATGTAACACTCGGCTTTCAGAATTCATCTTTATCTCTAGGTTGAAGTGTATAATGCACAACACCTCGTCACAGATCACAAGTCCAACTTTGCCCCTGTGCAGGATGTCAGCATGAAGTCGAAATGTCTCATAAGAAATGATCAGGATGGGTGTTGCTACTTTCAAACCATGCTGAGAGATGAAGTTCACTAGAGAAAACAGAAATTATGCTGAAGTGAAGCACATACCAGTGTTTGCAGAAATGAACAACATGAGTTACGATAAACAATTATTCACATCAACAACTTGTAGCTTTTTCTTGACATCAACTGGTGACAGATATTGTTTCTGTGAATATTCACAATGATAGAAGAAAAACAGAAACCATCAGGTTTCTTATTTACATATATTCATACAAACACACCAGTTTTCTTCATGCTTACAGTACTGGCTTAAGGACTACATTGTCTTCATAAGGTTTACTGTAAATTCTTAGTGACACTAGAAAACATGACCTACCTAGCTGCTTATCAATATCCTCCTTTGAGCCCCCATCAATTGCCACTGGTGAAATGCGACCTCCAAGCCACTTTCCTACTTCATTATACCAGTTCCGAACCAGACTAGAAGGTGAAACCACAATGGCCTTGTTTATCTCTGGCTTAGCATTAAGGCTCTGGCGTAGCAAGGTCCACATGAGAGTGATACACTGCAAAGTCTTTCCCAGGCCCATCTCATCAGCCATGATGCAGCCGTAGGATCCAGGGATGCGTCTGCCAGTCACACAGTCCCAAAGGAACTTCACTCCCTAAACACATCAAAGAAAGACACCATTTATATGACTCAGGGAAATGTTATTTAATAAGACATATATTATGCTTATGGTAATTTCCAACAACTCATTGTTTTGCTCAGATTTTAATCAAATTCAACTACTTCTGAAACTACAGCCAATAATTTAATTCAATTAAGTTAATGTTGCCGAGTAACAACAACAAATGTCTCAAGGCACTCAGATCATGAGTGCTTTGAGACACTGAATCATCATTAGGCCTGTCACGATAACAGATTTTGTTGGGCGATAAATTGTCTCAAAAAATTATTGCGATAAACGATAATATTGTTTGAAGACCTTTTTACATTGATTTAATGGAAATTGCGTAATAATACATGCGATTTCCTGCCAAAGATAGACACACTTTACTTTCAAAAAACACTTAACACTGGGACTGATACACAAAATAAATAAAACAACCAAAACCAAAAATAAAATAGATTCTTAGTCTCCATTAACAATAAATGTACTTGAATAAAAACTAAACATAAAGCCAAAGTGGAAATAAATACTGCATTCAACCAAAAGAGTGCAGATTATGAAGTCTGTATAGTATATTGCCCTTCAGTAATCATTAGATTTAAATAGAGAAGACATCCGACTGCCAGGATTTTTTACCCCGAACGACAATCTTAGAACGTTCTTCGTTCTGAGATCGTCACTTGTGTTGTGTGTTACGGTAGATCGTTGTGCCGCTCCGATCTAAATCAAGGATTTATCCAGACTGGGAGAGTGACGCAGCCTGTTGAATGTGACCGGTAGCCAATCAGAAAGCGCGGATTCCCCTCCTGCTTTCTGAGGGGAAACACGGAGGGAATCCCAAACAGCTGACACGGTGCAACCCGAAGTCCAGCAGACATCGGAAACAACATGAATGTTTATTCAACAGTTCGTGCAAAGAAAATATAAATAACTAGGGGAGGAGTTGGAGCAAAATTTCTACCAGAAAACCCGGTAACTTTTCAGCTGTTCTTCGTTAACGTGACATAAATAGTTCTAATGATTTTCATTCAGTCAGACTGACACTAGCTACATGCATTGCAGGTAGATTGTAGTAAGGAATTGATTAATGCCTGGTTTCAAAATTGGTGAACTGGACTTATTATTTTGTGTCCATTGTTGGACACAACACGGTTTCGATCGAACCGTTATACCGAGGATTTCTGTCGGCTAATGTGTCTCAGGTTTTGATAATGGGCCGACAATCCGCGACATAAGATGGTGCAGCGCGCTGGGCATTACACTAAGGAAGTAAGGAAGGGAGGGTCAGTGGAGAGCACCGGAGTTTAGCCTTTTTTCATTCAGTGTCATCAACAGTAAGAGAAAAAGGCAGGAAGAAATGATATAGCCGATAATTGAAATGAGGTCGATAGTTTTAATTTATCGTGCGATTAATTGACTTATCGTTTATCGCGACAGGCCTAATCATCATCATTCAAAAAGTTGTCTATCCAAGAAAACCCAGCATCAACTCATTGACTCGGAGGATTCACTCCCTCTGGATGAGCATGTAGTGACAGTGAACAGTAAACTGCAACAAGTCTAACTTTATAGCAATTACAGCAAAATACTGCAGGAGGTGATTGTATGAGGAATTGCTATACCAGGAAAACACCTCCATCATAACCTGCATTGGTGTGAATGACCATCTTCTGTGACTGACAGGGTTTGAAGAGACACCCAAAAACACAGAAGCACTGACCAAGGATTACAATGTATGTAAAAACTTAGACATACTTAAAATTATGTAATTTCTGTCACATCTACATCAATAAGAACAGATTCTGGCACTTCAATTGGTTTGTCATTACCTCTCTCTGATGGGGTCTGAGAACTTTTCCCAATACTGGATCCACAACAACGTGAACTGGAAGCTTTTCCCTGCAAAAAGTCATTTTGTTTATTCTATCAGTTGCAGTTTGGTATCAGTTGGTTTCCACTGTGCATAAAAACATCCATCAGGGCACAATACTGCTGGAACAAGGATGCCGGCAAGGATGTCCTCTGAGCCCAATTCTCTTTGCACTTTTTATAGAGCCACTTGCTCAAAAAAAATTAGATAAGCCCCAGAAATTAAAGGAATCATATTTAAAGGCAGAGAATACAAATCATGTCTATACGCCGATGACTTCCTGGTGACTATCTGATCCTGATGCCAGTCTGCCTAACCTCATGTCCTGCCTCCACCAATTTGGACTCCATTCAGGTTATAAATTACTGTAAATATTGGAAAAACTCAGACCATGTGCTTTAACTACTCCCCCCTCCCCCGAGAGGATATAGGTAATCGGTTCAAATTTAATTGGAAAACAAGAACCATGAAATATTTAGGCCCCGAGAGGATATAGGTAATCGGTTCAAAACTTAGTATATTTAAAAAATATCCTGGACAAATGGGCTCCCCCGATGCTCAATTTGTACAATCGAATAGAAATCATAAAAATGATGATCTTGTTCTTTTTTCAATTGCTATCAATAGAAATTCCTACCAAGCAGTTTAATGAGTGGGACCAGATCATCTCCAGGTTTAGATGGTAGAGCAAGAAACCAAGGGTACGTTATAAAACATTACAGTTACCAAGAGATAAAGGAGGAATGTCACTCCCATGTTTGGAAAATGATTACAGAGCAGCACAACTGCAATTTGCGGTTCACTGGTGTGGGAGGGGTATGAGGCAAAATGGAAAGAACTAGAATTAAGTCAAATTGACATCCCTCTACAAGCTCTGCTGGGGGACAAACACCTCATGACTATATATGCAGATGAGTTGTGTGTTTCCACAAAAGTTCCTGGTTTAGAAAGTTTCAAAACCCACTTTTAGAGAGGAACACTAGGTTATTAAGATGGGATGAGCATGATAGAGACTTCATAGCAGCACAACTTGATTCAAAATTCAACCAACTAACCAGAAAAGGCCTAAAGTCATATTGCGTGATTTCTTCTGGAACTGTTCTAGAAAGTTTCCAACAACTGCAGGAAAAATTTGAACTTGACAAACAAGACTTTTTCAGATACTTGCAGCTCAGGCACCATTTTAATAAGAACATTAAAATATTAGAAAAAAATGATCAGGACCTCATCAATATCTTTATTGATGCTTATAAAGGTAAGTCTTATAAGAAGAGCCTGTCCAGACTATATGTGTGCTTAGAAAATGATAAAAAAAAAAACATCCACATGATATATCAAAAATACTTGGGAAAGAGAAGCAAAAATAACACTGACGGACGATGAGTGGCTGAACATATGCCAAACAAACTCTACCACCACTAGCTCAGGTCACTGGAGGGAATTTTCACGGAAGAATATACAAATAGTTAGGTTTTTTATAACACCCAAACGAACATTTTATCAGACCAGCAGAGCTGAATCTGGCATTGTTGGAGACAATGTAACAATGTAATGGCTGACCACTTTCATATTTTCTGGGGCTGCCCATTCATTCCTATTGGCTAAAGGTAGCCAAAGAGATAAGGGAAATTCTTGGTTTTGAAATTGAACATGATTTTAAAACTATATATCTAAGCAATTTACCAATTGAACTCAATTCTGAGGATAAATACCTTCTAAAAATATTATTGCTAGCAGGAAAGAAATCAATCACAAAAACTTGGCTTAGTGGGAACCCTCTGCCGTTATGTGACTGGTCAGCCACTGTTGAAGAAATTCGTGAAATGGAGACGCTTACCTTCTCCATAAGACTCCAAGAAAACAAAATCCAAAAATATTGGTTCAAATGGTTAATATATAAGAACTTGAAAGTAAGTTGAATATCAGTAATTTATTTTTTGGGGTGGTATTTGGGGTTTGGTTCTGTGCAGTTTGGCAGGACTTTGTAATTCTGGATAGAAATTCCCACCTGTTTGTCCCTTCATGGAACTTTACATACACTGTAACCTGTTCACCAAAAAGCTGTCTATTTCAATTTATTTTTATACAACATATTGCTGTCCCCGCCCTTGGTGACCTCTGTTCTGAATGCTGTTCATTTTCCGTGTTGTGATTTTTTTTTCTCTCCTTTTTCTTGTTGGTGTAGTGTTTTGTCGTGTATAAAAAGCTCATTAAAAATAAAATATAAAAAAAAGAAAACAATGTGTCTGGAACTTACTTGTCAGCTTTGATCAGATCATGAGTACTCAGAGTCGGCGGCTCATAAAGAACCAAGGCATCTTCTGCAAATGGATCATGGAGTGATTTCCTTACTTCTGCATGCTTTAGGCCTAGTGCTTTGCTTCCGAGTGAACCTGTCAGGAATTCCAAAAGGAAACAGACGGCAAAGTCCTTCTCCATCACTGGATTATTAAAAAGAAGTCGCACTGCTGGTAAAACTCACTTGTGTAATTGGGAATGGGAATTTTAAAAGGCTTGGAGAGAATGCTTCGGATAAATGACTCCTGCAGACGAGAGTTTTAATAAGACAGGGAAATGTTTTCAGGGACGTTGGGATTTTCAACTATGCTTACATGTCTATCAGCTTCCATGCATCCAGACCTGTTGTTAAGTTGTGTCAGAGGCTTCCTGTAGGGAGAAATGTGACTCTCCCACATCGCATCCACTTTCCTTCTCTTCTCCTAAAAAAAGAAATTCAAACAATCAGTAACACTTTTGGTCAGCTCCATAAACCTGTTTCGTCCTTGTATGAAACCAACCACCAAGCAGCAGGAGTTTAGAACGCAATCATCAGTGCAGCTCTGATCTCTTCAATTCAAAGTCAAAAATACTTTATTGATTCCAAAGAAAAATTTAATGTTGTATGTTAAATCAAATTCCTCAAAGAGTTAAAACAAGGGGAAAGGCCCAGCCTGGCCAACAATAAAAGAACAGAAGAAAGAACCAGGCCTTCTCTATCCAGTGTCTACAACCCTTATGGAAGACTGGGGCAGTATGCAGAGCTCAGTGTTTAAATTGTGACACTGGCGGTAGTGATGCAGCCAAATAGACTGTTTTAATTGTTATCACAGAAAACATCATCAGTGAAACTTCAAGACTGTCCTGGCTTTCGTCATGATGGAGTGTTTAACAGATCCAAATGAAGGCAGGTGAGGTTTAAATACAAATCACTTTCTGATTCATCATTCAAACATTTATTAAACTGCTCTGAAACATCAACGAACTACAGTTCAAATCAAAAACACCGAGCCTGGTCGGACCTAAATCCAATTAAACTGAATTCCACGAGAATTCACTGAAATACACTTTCATGTCTGATGCATTTTTAAAGCTTGAACATACAAGTTAACCTTGCCTTTTATATTTACGATTTTGTTTTTTGTAAAAAAATAAATAAATAAATAAAAGTGTTTTTGATTTTGAACCATGATGGATTCAGACCCTTTCAAAGCAGCGCCATGTCCCTTTACTGCAGTGGTGGTGATGACGGGCTGAACCGGGCTGAACCGGGCTGAACCGGGCTGAACCGGGCTGAACCGGGCTGAACCGGGCTGAACCGGACTTACAGTGTTTCCGCCGCAGGTTTCTCCCGCTGCTCTGCGTTTCGCCAGCTCACTGGGGGCCAGACTCCTTCTCTGCCACAGACAAGCAGAGACACGAATTAGTCTAAAACCTCACACACTAAATAACAGAGTAAGAAAAAACTTTGACCCGTTTACCATTTTTGCTGTTTCCTCTATGTTACATGATCGTCCTATTCAGCTTAAACACAGCGCTTCCACTGACACGTTAATGTGAACCTTCTAAAGCCAAAACACCCAACTGTTTACGCCAACAGGAACTTTCCTCTAATTTATATCAAAACTCGCGCGAAATGTTGAAACGCAACCAGTACGGTGAGCGTGATGGCTCAAACTTCTTCAAATGTTTGTTTTACCGCCACCTATGGCTCAGGAGTGAGATAACTTTTAAATATTCTTGTTCAAGTATCTTTAGTGACTAGCAGTCAAAGAAAGGGGTTACAGAATGACATGGAAGTCATATAACACAATAGGTGATTAATATTGGAAAGTAAAATAAGCATAAAGCATAATAAACTGAACAACTTGAATTTTGTACTGTGTCTAAATTGTTAAATGGCTAAATGTCAAAAACCAAATGGGACATATTATTTGTTCCAGTCATTTTCACAGAGTTGAACAGAAGTGAGATTTCTTTTAGATAACATCTAAGATTGGGGGTAATTTTCAAAAATGTACATTTGTGCAGGTAATATTTGGCCATATTGATCAGGTTATTAAATATTAATTCCAAATTTGTATCCAAAGTATGAATACCAAATTTAATATTGTTGTAAGTTGAAGTTGGAGTATGTAAATTGTTGGTCAGCAACCAATTATGAAACTCCTCCCAAAATTTATATCCATAAGTACAAGAAAAAGATAAATTTTGCAAAGTTTCTACATCAGATTCACACAAGGTATAATCATTTGCCTCAATATCAAATTAGTCTTAAGTACTTTTTACATTAATAAATATTATTTAATATTTTAAAATGAACTTCTATTGCTTTTGGGGATCAAGGAAATTGCCCCGCAAAAGCAATTGGGGGTCAATTGCATCTAAAGAAAATTCTTGGAGTATATATCTTCTTTTCAAGGGAGGAGAGAAAGTCCTTTGGATGATGATTCTTCCCGAAAATGTATTGTTGCAATTTTTGTCTGTAAAAATGTGGCCCTGAATAAAAAGAGGTTAAAGTCATGGTAGGCTGTATAAAATAATGAAGCTTGTATTGTGTTAATCAAAACCTGAGGAAGACCTTTAATTACAGCTTGAACTTCTTTTTTATTGCATTTAAAGTTAAATGCAATAAATTTAAATTTAAAGTCATCCATGAGATGTTGAACAACCTCATTTCAAGAATTGATAAAACTAAAAAATCTCCTTGAGTATAACTTCAGTTTAAGATGACAGACATTGTTATCTAAAGCAGTTCACCTCTGCTTTAGAGGTGAACAAAACAACAACAACAAAAGACATCTGGAATACAAACAGTGCTCTCAGAGATAAAAACAGCAGCAATTCAACAACAATAACAACAAGAAAAAAAAAATACAAACATCAAATTAACTACAGCAACAATAATCATAATTTAAAGTAAAATTTCTAAAGCAGAGGTGAACTGCTTTAGCCAGTGTAATTGGCTAAATATTGGGGGTCTCCCAATATTTAGCCAATTACACTCTTGATCAAATATGACATTCCTTATGTAAAATCATGCTAACATTAATTAGGAACATTTTCTTGATTTTAGTAATCTAAATCATTCGTTCAAAGTGAATTGGAAAAATATCTAACAACGCCATCTCTATTTGGAATATTTTATACATGACATCTTTTTAAGTTTAAGGGAATCAGTTTCCTCCTTCACTGTAACTACAAAGTTTAAAAAGTACCAGAGACTTTGAGTTTGACAAATGTATTCTAAGAAGCATAATTAGGCCCGAGCCGCAAAGCGCTGCGAAGGCCTATTGTTTTCTTGCTGTGTATTATTATTATTCTTCCACCCAAATAAATTGGCTTTTTGGGGGCTTTATCATATTCTAAAACTCACCAAACTTGGCGGAGGCCTTAAGCCTGTTTAAAATTTTTGTATTTTAAAGTAGTTGAGCCATTTCTCTTGTGAAACGGCTCAACGACACCACCTACAAATTTTCAAAGGACCCTTTGCTATTCACTTACTTCATCGTAGAGACATGAAATTTGGTATACTTGTATACTTGTAGAGCTCCCCTAGACGCTCAGAATTTACAATTATTGTCATAGTGCAAGTATCACAGGAAGTCTGCCATTTTGGATTGAAGTTCCGATTTTCAAACTCCTAGGGATTTCGATTCATTGGCTTCAAACTTGGTCAGTCTGTTCATAAGCCATGTCTCATCTAAAGTTATCAAAACGGTGAGTTTTTGAGTATGCTGAAGGGGGGTCGCCAGGGGTCAAAGTTCACCTATTTGCCATAAAAAAAGAAACTGTTATATCTCCCACACAGAAACTCACAGAGGTACCAAGTTACTGTGATTAATCATCATCAGGTCTCCGACAATACCCTATGGTCGAATAATGACATCACTTAGGCCACGCCCCCTGAGAACAGGAAGTGTAATGTTTCACTGTGAACGATCGCTATCTGACCCCTTTGACCTCATCAACATGAAACTGTGCCCAGATACAGAAGACATGTTGGTGTGTTGAGGATTCCAACCCTGACCAGCTTTGATGGAGCAGGTGGGCGTGGCGGTGTGGTGAAATGACCTGTAACGCCATTTCCATACGTTTGGCTCTAAATTCCACAGTTTCCGGCCCAGCTGCTCCAAACTCACTAGGATGGATCCTCATCCACTCCCTGACAGGAATCCATCACAACATTTAGTGGCTGTGAACTAATTTCTCTATAGCGCCCTGTTATGTACTTTTGGAATGTTTATTTCTTCTTTTTTTTTTGGACACGGGGAAATTGAGGATATTTAATTCTCCTTTTTTTCCTTCACAGGAAATTAAAGCAGACAAAAAACAGATCAAGGGAGTCTAAAAATAAAATCTTAAAATCCTCTTTACCTATGTGTCCTTAAATATGTCAAAACTATTCCCGTAATTTGCCACTTGGAGTCAGTGTTACTCCACCAATGAAACTCCTTGCTTTCGAAACACGGATAAAGTTGAATAACTATACTAGTATTTCGCCAGTAGGTGTCAGTGTTACTCCACCAATGACAAACAGATCGACTGGCGGATGGGCATGAAACTTTTGCGAGAGCGTCTGCCGTGATATTTCCAAAAGGATATGGATTACATATAACCTCAGAGGTTATATGTAACCTGAAAGGTTATATGTAACCCTTCAGATAATTTTTGTTGGTTTAAAACACGCAGTAAATGTAGCGTTTTGTTAATAACTGTTATTTTCTACCACAAGTAAATGCATCAATTTCACTTGTCCCTACCTTACTGGTCAGTCAAGGGCAAAATCAAATTTAAGCAATTTGAAGTTTGGGTTATTGATTTTTTTATATCACAAGGAAATTCTGGGAAGAATGTATCAACTTTATAATTCATAACATTGAGACAAAACTTTCACCAAGACCCGTGTTAGCATAGAATTTTATGGCTTTCATGGAAATATAAACAAAAAATGGTAATTAATCTAATTATATCATTCAGCAAATTTCATCTTCACAAATGTTCATTTTCATGATTCACCTTTTATTCCAGTTTTTAAGGAAATCAAACTGCATTTATCTGCTATTTGTGAGGATAAACAAAATGATTTAATCATTTGTTTGTCTGAATTGATCATAATGTCCATTTTTTATTGTTTTCAACTGTTATTTCCTTAGCAAACATTGTTACACATTCTGTATTCTTGTCCTGCCTTTGTATTAGACAAATATTTTTAATAAAAAACAAAGAAAATTAATTGAACTGCATGATTGTTCAATGTTTTCTACTGAAAAATATACTTTTTTAAAATGCTCACATAAGTTTTCATCCATCTCTTTCAAAATGATGGCAGCATGTTAAATTACATCAAAGCATCATTCATGATTTTATAGAAATAAAGTGTACAATGTCTGCACTGATCAGTTTTGTTAATTTGTGCAACTTCTGGTACATGAATGTTCTCATTTAAAACTGGAATTAAATACCAAGTAGTCATTTGATCTTTGTTTTACAATACAAAATGTGAAATTCAAATATGAGTTGGTTTAAAATTTTTGTTGCCAAAATAGAATGAAGAAAAGGTTAATATTTTTTGAATTTTTGAGTGGAAGAGCGTGTTTGGTCAATTTAATTTATTCATCTTTGACTTTTTACCTGTCATTCAGCATGGTCCCTGGACAGGTAACATGTGCTAAAGCATAAATATCTCCTGGACACACATTTGCGCGCGCACACTCACACATACACACGTGCACACGCACACAGATTGTATTACTCTCTCTGCATTTCTCAGTAAAATTAATTAAGATCAAGTTAATTAAGATTTACTTTAACTTAGTTTATCAACCTTAATTGATATGAACTCTGTCAATATCTATGTACCCACCATTGTAATCTTGTTGTCATGTCACTATATTGTATAAAGCTGAATCTGAATGTAACAGGTCACCTTTTCCTACCTGAGACTTGTCGTTGCTTGAGTATGTACAGTGTGTTTGGAAAGTACAGGGTATGCCATAAGCATTCTGGAACAGCTGCAGCTGATCCAGAAGCTGCTGCTCATGTTCTCACTAGAACCAGGAAGATAGAGACATAACACCAGTTTAAAGTCCCTCCACTGGATCCCTGGAGCTCAAAGAATAGACTTTAAAATACTGTTGTTAATTTATGAATCACTGAACGGTTTAGCACCACAATACATTAAAGATCTGCTGTTGTTGTATCAACCTGCCAGACTCTCAGGTTCTGGTTCTGGTTCTGCTCTGCATCCCCAGAACCAGAACCAAAACTTCTCTTTTGGAGAAGTAGCATCAAAAATTTGGAACAAACTTCCAGAAAACTGTAAAACAGCAGAAACCCTGACTTCCTTTAAATCTCGACTAAAAACGTAGCTGTTTGGAGTTTTATTTTAAACATAATATGTAAGAATGTATTGTTTATTCTGTGTTGCATGACTTTGTGTTTTTGTGTTTATGATGTAAAGCACTTTGAAATGCCTTGCTGCTGAAATGTGCTATACAAATAAAATTTGATTGATTTGATTGATAAGTTTCCTTACATAGAAAAAAATACAAATTTTCTATTGGATAACTGTTTTTGTGAGGGACTCTGCATGTTTTGGACTACTTCTTGTTGATCTGCAACATTGTCAGTTTTCTGAAACTTGCAAATAACTTTTGCAAGCATTACACAGTGTCATGTGTGATGCTTGTTCCATGATTTCTGTTAAAGTTTCATGCAACCATGCGACTGCTTCCTGTCTCTGCAGCTGAAAAGCATCCCATAGCATGATGCTGCCAACACCATGTTTCACTATTGGGATTGTATTGGACAGGTGATGAGCTGCATGCGGCACGTACCCGTGTACCCGCTTTAACGCGTGCTGCTGTGTGCTTGGTTCACCGAGTCAACCAGCCTTGAGGCTCTGAGTTGAAATTGATGAACTGTCAAAGTGATCGGATCGCTCTCCACGGTTCTGAAAAACTTTGAATTTGTGTTGTTTCATCATTAGTGATGTTTCAGTTCTCTTGGTTTGTTGTACTTCATGTCAGATGGATTTCAGAATGACATAGTCGCTCTCTGTAGTGGTGAAACATGTAAGCTCTGCTGTTGTGGGCATGTCTATGTTGTAAAGTTAAATTATCATGAGCTTTATGATTTGGGTATAAAGGGCCCGGTCATTAGCCTTGCCCCCTGGCCCGACGCTGACTTGTTCCGCTAGTGCTCTAGTGCATCTTTGGAGCTCAGCCACAGTGATCTTTGCCTCTCTCACTAAGACTCGTTCGTTGGATGGTCAGATTTAGGAAGAGTTCTGCTCATCCCAAGTTTCTTCCATTTAAGGATAATGGAGGCCACTGTGCTCTTAAGAATCTTAGGAACAAGGCATAGAATTGTGCCTTGCACAGAGCTCACTTGACAGTTCCTTCCACCTCAGGATTCTCATTTGCTGTGACCAATGAAGTCTTACCTGTGTCTTTCCTAATCAAGTCCAATCAGTTTAATTAAACACAGCTGGACTCCTAAGAAGGAGCAGAATCTCAAGGAGGATCAGGATCGAAGAGTGTGTGAATTCTTATGGCCATGGACATGTCAGATTTTCATTTCTCTGTCAAGATTAGATGCTGAGTGTCCATTCATGAGTAATAATGTGAACTTTTTGATTTTAGCAAATGGCTGCAAAAAAGCAAAGAGTGAAAAATTTAAATATTTTCCATATCCACTGCATGGCTCGATTATTTTAAGAAAGTCCCAAGAGGAGCATCTTGGGACATTAATAGCATCTTCCTGAATTAAACAAATACATATTTTTCTGGAAGACTTAAAAAGATTACAAATTTAGACTTGTTGAAATAGTCTGAGGCGCTTTCTTTTGTTCATCCAAGATTATTATTTTAACAATTGAGCTAAGCGGAGTGATGTCTCGACAACCACATTGCACAAATAAACGTTTTGACTTACCATCATTAAAAAAAAAAAACGGGTTCCTTATTGGTCAAGTCGGGCTGGAAATTTGTTTCTGTCTAATGCCGTTTGAAATATTTGTTACTATACTTTTCTGTGCTGTAGGTCATACAGTAAATCTTCAAATGTAGATTAAGTCAAGTTCTGTTGCTCACAAACTTAGTTATTTTAAGCACTTTACTTAAAGAGTATGCATGCAAATATTTGAGCTGGAAGATGTTCTGATTACTGCTGGAAATAAGGAAGGCAATAATGAGGTATTTCCATGTATTCCACAGTGTGTGTTCAGTCTGACACATTTCTAATCATGGATCATGGAGGGTTCTTTAGTTTTGACATAAAGAACCCTTCATGGAACAAAGATAACTGAATGAATGAACTGAGAACATTTCTTTAATTAAACAAATGTTACAAAATGTCTGCATAACAATATGAAAAGTAACTGCTCTCCCTGCTGGCTCAATAAGATTTTACAATAGACTACATGACATTTACATTACACAGGCTTCTGTGAAAAAATACACTGATCGTTTTACAAACAGGACAGTAAAGTAGAGTACAAGATCACTGTACAACTTAGTCTAAAGAAAACATGAAATGATCCCTATATGACCAATGACCAGCTAGAAAACCTGCTTGATCATGATGACGTCTGACGGCCATCTTGTTCTACCAAAGCAATGGGACCAAATAGGTGGGTGGAGCCGGACACGAACAAGTCAGCAAAACTTTTAGAAATGTACAACGAACGCCATTGTTTTCTGTATAAACTAGCAGTAGCACCTTGATGTTCAAATGCCCACAAACTGGACTCAGCAGTCCAATGCACAGAGTAACAGAGTAGGACAGGCAGGCAATAAAAAGACATTAAAAGCAGCAGAGACTTATATAACTGCAGAAGTCAAGTTAATCGAACAAACTCAATAGCATTACTGTTTATGAAGAAGATGCTAGTTTCTCAGCGCACCATAATAAGTAATAAAGAGTTATGGAGGTCACCCAAGGAGGGAATGTAGTTAATAAAATGGGATCAAGTAGTTGTGCTACCATTAAAGAGTTTAACCTGTTACTCCACAGCATCCAATGCAACACTTTTTCTGCATTGTACATGTCTAAAGAAATGATTGTTGCAACACTTACATGACACCTAAAAACTTGAATCAAAATCCAAGAAAAATGTCCCAGAGATTAAAAAAAAAGTTTTTTATTGGCAGTTTGATTTTTTTTATTATTATTTTAATAAAGCCTTACCTTATTTATCCAGAAGAGTCCTTATATGTTTCGTAATTCTGAAATATGTTGATAGATTTTAAAATGCAATATAAACCATGAAAATATTTCTATTGCAAGACTGAAGATGTGAGAACGTTAAGATTAAGACAACTCCATCCATCCATTCATCCATCCATCCATCCATCCATCCATTTTCCGTCACCCTTCTCCTTAACGGGGTCGGGAGTTGCTGGTGCCTATCTCCAGCTGCGTTCCGGGCGAGAGGCGGGGTACACCCTGGACAGGTCGCCAGTCTGTCGCAGATTAAGACAACTCAAATATTTCAAATGGAAGTTTGCAAACCATTTCTAACATCTAAACCATCCATCAAATAAAAAATGTTTTAAGCTCCAGTCAGTGTAAAGCCAGCCTTCTCCGTAACTGTTTTAAGGCAGCTGCCTTCGTTCTGTTTTCAAAGGATAATGTTCAATAGGTCAGAGGTTTTCAAGCCTCCTCCTGCATGGTGCTTCCTTGCATGCATGAATAAATGCCTGATTAACAAACTGGACAGTAGCTGAGGAGGAAATGCAATCATTTGATTCAAGTGTGTTGGAGTAAATACTCATGTAAAATATGGAGGCCAGTGGGTCATGAGGACCAGGACTAAAAATCAGAGAACTGGAATAAAGTCTTTGAAAGGAAGTTTTTAGTTTGTTTTTTTTATGATACAGATTTCCCCAATGCTGTAGAACTTTCAATGGCTGGGCAGTCTTATGTAAGGATGTAGTCATTAATGGGTAATGACCTCCTCCTCTGGAGGCAGAGACAGACAAGTCCACGAAGCTCCATCCATCAAGCAGTGACTAGTAAACAGAGAATGAGCGTCATCTGTATAATTGATAAATGTCATATTAGTTTTGAAAGCTTTTAAAATCTATGAAATAAAAAAGTTTTATATTGCTCCCAGTTTACATGTCCAGCTGTCCATGGGCAAAACACTGAAGTTAGGAGTGTTTACTGATCTGTGGGTGTTGCTGTGAAACAACTTTGAGTGGCTAATGTTGCAGAGTCTGGGATTCTGGTCTGTTTTTTGTGAAAAGCAGCAACTCCAGAAGTTTCAGAAATTTCTGGTAAATATCCAATGATTTCTCCAAAGGTCTGAACCTCACTGATTGTCACACACTGTACATGAATAAAGAAAGTTTGCTTGGAATGACAGGATTTCAGTCCAACCTTATTTCAAGGTTTAACAATTTTAGCAGTTACACATCATGTTCACAAGTCATTGGGCAGAAATTACTTTTTAAATGTTAATGTTGAGGGATTCAACTCTCTTTTGTTTTCTACCATTTTCAACAGAATAAAAACTAAAGGGCTGAATGTGAAGTAGAGGTTTAGAATAATATTTGGGCTATGTGTGTGTTCCCCTCTCTGAAACCTTTTAATAACCACTAAAAACAAAATCTGAAAGAAATTAGGAACAAGTTGATCTTGGGAGGAAAATGCTCAGTTGGGGCCAGTTTAATGAAGCTTTGTTCTTTAAGACTGCATCAGCACAACCACTGACTTTACATTCCAGCATTAACCCAGTTTTCAAACATCTTACTTTACTCAGTGCTATCTTACTGCTACTCAGTATATGTATCCTTGAAGTAATGCTAGAGCTTGTGGCTCATTAACATCATTGTAAGGAGTCCTCTGCAAAAATGTCATCAGAATAAAACATTTTTTGACCTCACAGTCCAGCAAAGAGAACAAAGCATTGAAACAGGCAGCAGTCCATGCAGATCCTGAAGAACCCAGCTGCTGCTACATTGCCTGAAATTAGCTGCAAAGTTAAGGTGCATTAAAACACTTCAGTCCAACGGTGCTGCTGGTGTGTAAGATGGGCTGACCAGGTGTGAGGGTCTACTCCATGATGGCTCTGTAAATCACAGGCTCAATGTAGTCGCCCCTGTACCGGGAGTTGATCACTCTTTGTCTCTTGGATTCCTGGATAATTTCATTGTCTTCAAAAATGCCATCGAACCTCATATCTGATGCCTTAGACTGCCGAGAGAATAATAAGTGTTACATGGACTATTTAATGACAGCATTGTGTAATTATATGCTACAACATTGGTTTGTTAAATAAAGGTGAATTTGAACTAACCAGTCTGGATTTGACTCTCTTGGGAAGTTCTTCGTCCAGAGTATAAACATCATCTCTCTTGGCTGTTAGTTGTGAGCCATCTTCAAATTCCACCTGTGGTTTGGAACAGCAGCACATATTAACATGCATTCTTTCACAATTGTGATATTTTGATTTTAATTTTATTTGATAAATTATCAAAAACTGCAAATAAGTAATTAGTTAATCAACCAAAATCTCATGGTTTTGAGATTTTGATTTAATAATAATCAAAGATGATTTTTTTTTTTTTTTACCTCAAAACACACCCTTATATATGGAATCGACTCCCTAAATAGACAATAAATTATGCAGTTCTTGCTAATAATAACATAAAGTCCAAGATTATTTTGACACAAATTAAACAACGAAACAGAAAAATACTTACCAAGTACATCTGAACAACATGAGCTGCCACAAACTTGGCCCCGTAGACCAGCCCATCTGTCCAGCGCACCTGAACCTCTTCACCTTGCGGTGGGGGGCCAAGCTGAGCACAGTCTTGATTCTTAGCAAAGAAACACACACAAACTCATCAGTCATCTTTAACACTTCCAAGTGTAAAAGGCATACCTTTAGCCTAAAGCCACATTTAGGCTAATCCAAAAAACTGTTTTGTCTAGTTTCTAAATCTCAAGATAAACTTATTTTAATTCAGGTAAAATAAACAATGCCCTTTACATCTCTGCTTACTACTCTAGATGTTTTTAATGCAAAGACAAATAAAACATACCACAATGTCCTCCGGGAACAGGTTATCACTGAAGGAGCCGTCATCAAAGTTGACTTCATAAAAGGTCTCTTTTGAGAGCTGAACTACATCACACTGATAGTAACGGCCATTCTTGTGCTTACAGATGACTTTTTGACCCACAGTAAGCTCATGCATTGCTGCCTTATTGCGCTGCAGCAGAAAAAGCCACAAGTAGCATTATTAATGCATACATCATACTGAGTAAGGTCCATTCTAAACTATAAATAGATAAAAACTAAACTCATGTTGAAGACAGAAAAGATCCTGTGCAGCGGTTTACCTCAATCTGAGCAGGACCTTTGTGCCGACAGCAGGTCACGTGGACCACAAAGGGCCAATCATCTGGCTGCATGAGTACCCCTGCAGCCTGGGCGCAGGTAGGGTGGTATGCAGTGGGACAGCGGCCATGAGAGCACTGTACACAGCAGCCAGATGCCTTTTTCACGCGTTTCTTGCAGTAGTAACATTTCTGTGAAATGGAAAAACAGCAGCCTGGGCTCAACATGCCATTAAAAATGGCTAAAGAACAGAAAATATCCTGTCTTGTTCCCGTTGCCAAATGTTTGTCTTTACTGAGTCACAGAGCTGAAAACATGTCTGAATGACAAATCCCCACTACTAAAGCTCACTGTTTTTTCACACAAGTTAGCTTGTTAAGTACAGAAGGTTGTATTCTGGCTTTAATACAAAGTTGTTCCTTTTATTTAATACTTGCAGCTTGTGGTGACACCATGTGAACTCACCAGTTTAAATCTCTGTAGAGGGATTCCACTCAGATCCACAGGACTTCTTTCAGCAATGTTGACAAAGCGCGCCTCCATTACTGCCACAGCACACAGCACATGTACCCACCTAACAAACACACAACACTTTGTGATGTTATTTATTCCAACTGGTGCATTAACCAACATACTTAAAAGAGCAGTATTATGGATTTCCCAGGCACAAAGTGGCTAGGTTGTGCAATAAAATGGTACTATGTTACCTTCAGTTGTTATAAAATGAAATCGGGGCTCTGTCTCTCTAAGAAGCTCCTACTTTTTCCGACACACTCCCTCAGCACGTAATCCATGAAGCTGTTTACAACAATTCTTAAAAGAGTTAGACTGCCAAGTAGTTCCTATGATCAGCAGACCCACAGTTCCACAAAGTGTTTGCTAATTGCTGCTGTCGCTAGTCTGGAGGAACTGAGTGGTTGGGAGGGGAGGTCTGTGAGTGAGAAGTTTGGCTGGACAATGCAGGTCCAAAGAGGTGTTTTGTGGTAGCAAGTGTTTAGGCACCCCTGAATGGCTGCCAGGGGAGATTCAAAGGCCAAAGAAAACTAAAAAAAAGTTAATTTGACATACTACCCTGTTTCTAAATCTCACCAATGGCTACGTCAGGTGAACACATTGTGAACAATGTGTTCACAATGTGGACTTTTCTATCTTCTATGTTGTTGACATCATGAACTCCTGTATGAGTTCAGGCTCCAAATGGTCATCAAACCTCACATCCAAGAGAAACAAAGTGGTTTTGTCCTGGTTGTGGAACCAGTACTTTGTATTCCAAACTCACAGTAGCTTTAGGTGCAAATAAAAATCCATTTATTTTGCCTCTGGCATAGACCCCTGGGGGAGGCATGCCCCACACTTTGAAAAGCCTGGAACTTACTTATCATTGGTGGTTTTATGTAGGGCTCCACCTCTTAGCAAACACAGGCAGCAACTCTGCAAAAAGAAGAAGTCTCATAAAAGGGTCCAGTCAAAAACAAAGTAACTTTTGGTTTGAAGCAGTAAGATTATTCTTTCTCTGCTGGCATTACACGTTCTGGAGATGAAAACTTTGAGACATTATTTACTCAGAAAAATCTTCACATGGCACAGATAAAGGTCTACTAATATATAATCTTGACAATCTTGATGTGAGATAAAATAATCTAAATTTCTTTTGCATTTAAAAGAAATTTGAAAACCATTACGATAAAGAAATGTGGCATTTTTTGTGTTGTGTATCTTGTTTATTTTTGTTGAAATATACTGATAATAGTCTTCAGTGCTGACTAATTTCCTTTTTAAATTAGTCAGCACTAATTTAAAAAGAAATTAGAAAAAATACAGGTTTGTATTTTTCTCATCCTTTTCATTGATGACTTCTCTTAGGGCTTACATGAACTGGTCATAATTATTAATGAGAGAATAAAATAAAAAACTAAATCAAATAAAATTATATCACTCAAAAACTACAACTTTTTATTCAGACTGTACATATACAATGCTTCATTTTACAGATTTCTTCAAAACCATGATGCAAAGAAAATTTAGAGAAAACAAAATTAGATATCAAATAAAATAAAAAATTCCAGGATGATCTCCTTAATAACGGGAAAAAGTTATCAAATCAATTTGACTGTCAAAAAGCAATTGCTTTCAGCCCTGTCATGTTGGCAGACAGATTCTATCTACTGTAATGAAAAAAAAAGATCATTAACAACAAATTTTTGTATTTACACGGTGCATCTTTGTCTGATGTTAAAATTTGTTGGGTGACCTAAAATGTTTAAGTGTAACAAAAGGCAAAAATGGAAAGATATTTTAAGGGAATTGATTCTTTTAGTACTAAAAAACAAAAGAATCCAAGAGACATTCCCAAGCTGAATTTATGTGATATAACATCTCTCACAAAGTTACTCTCAGGGAGAACCAACTGTAATTCATTTTAATACCAACCTCATTCATAGCATTGGCCTTACATCGTGCACATTTCCACTCGCTGCTCACACTGGCTGGGTTCACACCGTAGCAGCCTAAATGATGCACACACAAACACACAGGAAAGTAGGGATTATAGGGCATCTATAGCTGAATCATTTTAAGACTTTAGAGCATATGGCACTATAAAACAAAGTTATGCTGTGTACTGACTGGTGTGAACCCAAACACTGCACTGTGAGCAGCTGATGAGGAGGCTGGTTCCATCTTCCTCTAAATAATGTGCAACGGGTTGTTCTTCACACTCTGTGTCTTCTTCTGTGGTGATGGTGAAACACATTTCTGGGATGAGAGGCTTGGTCTGCATCCTCCCACTTGCACTAGTGACATGACTGTCCACACTGCTGGCACATTCTGCCTGTGGGAAGACACAGGAAGGAAAGAAAGACGGACGTTTTTCTTTCCAACTTCTTGACTGCTTCAATTGGAGAAAAGTTTCCCAATTTCAAAACTTTGGCTGAAGTGGCGCTTGTAATTCTAGCCTTCAGTGCAGTAGCAGAGTGCGGATTTATCCTCCAGATTAAACCATGACACATTTGATTCTATACTCAGCTTGTTATATAATAACAAGTTTATTCATTTGAAATGAATGTATTTCATTCAAATGAAATACAATTGAATGACATTATTATAATTTAAAAAATTGATAAAAATAGTTTGGGATTTTTTTGACCACATTTGACAAAATGAAGAACAGTGACAAAGTCTGGCGCAGTGATACCTGCCTGCTAAGATGCCAGGTAAAATACCATTTTTTTAAGCAGATGTGTTACAGGGACTTTTCTGAAAACAGGAAAGCATTTAGGATATGCTACTGGTAATACGATATGTTACTGGTATGCGTTACTTTAAAAACTAAACAAAAAAAAAAAGTAAATCTCTCATATTACAGCGTAGACCCCAGCAGACAAGCATGGCCTATATATGCAGGGTGCACTTGTGCAGTAGGTGCAGATTACATTCAGGTACACTCAATAATCTGGAAATTACAATATCTCATATCTCCAGAATTAAAACATTTCAAAAGAAATGTCTTAATGCAGTTATTGCCATGCTGAGAGGAATCAGAAAAATAAAGTCTGTCATTCTTAATTTGGTATGGAGAGAAAAAGAAATTGATAGGTATTTTCTCAACCTACATAAAAAGAGAACCACAGATGTTGATGAGTTTTCAATCAAGTCTTTTGCAAAAGGAGAAGACATAGCAAAGCACTTCTTCAAGGAAGATCTACACACAGGCCATTCAAGGAGTGTCCCAAGATAAGAAGCAGCTGCAGCTTCAAGGTCTAACAAGTTCCTTCTCTCTGGAATGTGAATACTAAATCTAAAACAAACTAGTAAAACTACACATGTAAGAATGATAACAAAACATAATTATTCTAACAGAAATGCTTCATGTCAGAGTGGGGAAACCGCTCAGGTGTTGTGTTCTCTCTGATTGAGAGGAATACCTGTTGATGTGTTTGGAAGAGCATACAGATGGAGCAGTATGGAGGCTTGGAGCCCATGTGCTGGTTGTACTCCCTTTCTTTCTTCAGATTGGGAGGGCTATTCTGCCACAAATGGGTCAGAGGTTTGGCCCAGTTGTCCCCTTCGAAAGTACCTGCCTCCACGGGGGGAAGCTCCTCTAAAGTGTCTGGCAGAAAAACAAATGCATTCATTAAGTTTCAATATTCATGTGAACAAGAAAGATTAAAGAAAAACTTCATGTCAGGACAGACCTTTTTCACTGCTGTTATCTTTAATGTGTGGGGGGCGTGGCAGCTGATCTGGATTACATTCCAGCTCTGCATTAGGAGGCAACACTTCTGCCACTTGCTGGAGGTACAGAGAACACCAGCAGAATTAAAACCAAAAGTCACATGTTCTGCTAAAAGGTAAACAGTAAGAGCAAGTATTATTACAGAAGATCACCGAAAAGAAATTATTAAAACTGTCCACAATAATAATCATCAGATTTAGGGGGCATAAATTTCACATCTTTGCACATCTTAAAAAAACATGTTAACTTGTAACTGAGTATTTTAACAACAAATATTGTTGCTACGTATTGTTAATGTAGAAGTATATTGAGATAACACATTTATCAGAAACAGCGGCACTACTACTGGTTAAAATACTTGAATTATCTGGATTGAGGTAGAATCACAGATGCCAACACTATTCCATTCTCTGCTCACATGTTTGGTGTCTTCTTTTTTATTACTGCGTATGGCCTGTTCTTCCTCCTGCACCAGGATTTCTTCTCCATAGTCTCCTTTGGCGTAGCTATGAACATGCAGAACGTCAGCAGGGCTGAGTGTTCTCTGAAACAGCTTGTGCGCAGGGATGTTACTGGTTTCCACCCGAGGCTCCACATCGCCCTCTTCATTTTCTTGTACTGGCAGAAGAGAACTCATGTCTGAAGCCCGCCCACCATTCTTGTCCTTTCTTGCATAATTTTGTCTGCTTGAAGTTTTCTTGTTGGCTTTAGAACTGTATTTAGGTGGTGGTTTCAGTTGCTTCTCCAACTGACGTTCTGACTTGGGTTGTGCTGTGTTGAAAAGGAAACACTTTATTACAGCTCTGTACACTGATTTAGTTAACTGATTTCCAAATTACAAGTTAATGATAAAGATGCAGCTCAGAATACACATACATGACATATTTTGATTCATTGTCTCCAGAAATAACTTCTAACATCAAAGACACAAGAATTTTTAAAATGCTCATCCTTCACTGGGATTTTATGTGGCAGCTCGGCATATAGTAAATAGTAAATGACATGTACTTGTATCGCATTTTATCAAGTCCAGAGGAACCCAAAGTGCTTTACACTACATTGAGACATTCACACACTAATGGTGGTAGACGATGCACCAACTAGAGTTGGTCTGCCACTGAAGCCTGTGGTCATTGTATGAAAAAAGTGAAGAGAATTTAGGGGGAGTAAATCCTGAACTACTTTTAAGGTGTCTGGACCAGAATGCTAACCTTGAATGAATTCAACTTTTGAGAATGTATTACTATAAAGCACTAGTATCAGAGCAGGATAGCATGCAAATATTTTTATATCACCCTGTGGTGTCAATATTTCTAATTCTACCTATTAGAATGAATGTAGGATCCAAACAATGTGAAAGTTTTTTCTTTTGATTTTATCTAAGGATATAACAACCAGGCGAAAAGAGGCTAGACTGAAAAGGCAAAAAAGTGTCAGAAAGACAAGAGTAAATTGAAGAGTTTGCCACCTGACCTGAGAAAGCTGGGACTTTGTTGGGAGAACTCTTCCTTGGTAGCTTGGGTCTCTCAGGCTCTACCTCCTCTTTGACTCTTGCATCACAATTGTCTCCTTCAGGGGTCTGGTCAGGTTCAGGCGGACGTTTTTTCCCACTTTGAGGATTTGAGCTGAATCATTTAAAAATGTTAAGGACACATCAAAGACAGTTTTTAATTTCGCAAAAGGTTTAAGATGATGCCAGCTGAGAAAATTAAATCAAGTATTACAGACAGATTCAAAAGCAATGCTCAGAGATCTTTACAAAGTGTCCAGGGGTTGACAAACTTATTTATTCATTTATTTAGCTCTGGTGGCCTTTATTCAAGTGGCTCAGGCATCTGGTCAGGATGCCTCCTGGACGCCTCCCTGGTGAGGTGTTCCAGGCACGTCCCACTGGCAGGAGAGCCCGGGGAAAATCCAGGACATGCTGGAGGGACTATGCTTGGCTAGCCTGGGAAAGCCTTGGGATTCCTTCAGAGGAGCTGGAACAAGTGGCTGGGGAGAGGGAAGTCTGGGCCTTCCTTCTTAGGCTGCAAAGTATTTTGAATGACTTCAACAAAGGTTCATCCTTTTGACATGCAAGTGGAGGCAGTGTGCAAAAGTGGCTCAATGTCTTTTGCTATGACCAGATATGTCAATTTTTTAATTTTTCATATTTTATAACAATTAGGGAAGACTTGTTAACATTCTCATCTGTAATAAAATAGTCACAGAATATTGAAGAGAGAGAGTAGAATAAATCAAGACCTTTTGTCCTTCTGTACAGGAGACGTTAGCTCCTCAGACGATGCTTCACTGGAAATCTTCTTACAGGGATTGGTTTTTTCTTTTCGGAGAAACTCAGCAGCTTCTGGAGTTGGTTTCAAGTGGTCAATGGGAGTGTCATCTTTCCCTGCTTTCCACAGTTTGTAACGGTCAGGCTGAAACTTGCGTACAAATGCATCCATAGATATCTTCACCATATCTTGACGGCAAGAACACTGCAGACACCAACAGAAAACATTTCTTAGTAGTAACATCTAAAATTAGCCAGTTGAGGTCTCTGCCATTGTTAGATGTAATGTATTAGTAAGAAGTTTAGAGTAGTCTGTATTGCTGAAATTGGTAATTTTGGTCTTGAAATTAAATATTTTCCACGTTTCCACATTTGTATAGAATTTAGTGATGCAGAGGTGTTTGCCTTGCCACCTTGGTGGCCAAGGGTGTGGGTTTGGGGTATGGGCACAAATTACACTCAAACTTGCTGAGTTGTGTTTTGTAATCTTGTAGCATAATGGCTGAGAATTTTATTTTTGTGCAATCATAGATAAGAACCTTTGTGTGTGAAAAATATTGGAAAAATAAATTACACAAGTTACACATTTTTAAGGTTTTTTACAAACACACAACAAAAATCTACATATAAAACTCTCAATTTCTGTCGCTTGTGTGTGAGTTTTAACCTCCAAGTTAAAATTTTGATCAGGGTTTTGTCTCCTTCAGTTGACTGGTCAATGACAAATGTAGCAATACATTCAGATTACAGAGCTGTTGTGGGATCTGATAGGCTGAGTCAGACATATCGCTTTGATGGGATAATCATTTTTTTCTTTTGGTCCAAATGTCCAGTTTTACTCCTACAGTGGTTCTACCCCTGCTTTGAAGTTAGTTTTGAGTTAATTATGTGACAGACAGTCTTTCTGTGATTTACTAGAGCCAGCAAAGGCTTTCTCATCAACATTGATTTTTCAACTGACTCATGCAACATAGCAACATAACTGGGATCTAAACTTGAAAACCAAAATAGGTTTAGTTATTTGAGTTTATTAATGTGGAAACTGTAAAAGCAAATTTGGAGGACTGTATCAAAGTAAGGCATTTGGATGAAAAACAATGTTGGATATGCACAACTTGTACTGCATGAGTACCTTAGATTCTGTATAAAGTATTAACAAGGAGGAGAAACGCTGGCTGTGCTTAAACTAATTCCCATTAAGTGATCATGGAAAAGCAGATGCTGTATGAGAATCCAATCTGTTATTAGCAACAGGCAAAACATGTGAAAAAATCTATTTTGTATTATACAGCATGGCTCCACCAGTGTCCCTGTCACATGTGTGAAGGTACCAACAATATAGAGGTTGATGTTGGAAGCATAGATGGAACCATGAAAACAATATAGCCTCTGTAATAATAACAAATTTTGTGGAACTACATTTGCATGAATTCCTCAGCATAGTGGGCTTCTAGAGACACTGTATGTTTGATGGACTGAACTGTCCAGAGGCCTGGCACACTATTAAGCAGCAAATGAAAAAAAAAACACAATAATGAGCTTCATCAGATCTAAGATGCTTGTTAAAAGATGTTTTTGGCAAATAAAGGTGCATTCACCTCGAGTATGTTAAAAGCAGAATACCCAACGCTATTGTGTCAGTTTAAGGCTCAGATGAATAAATGTCTGATTTAATCCTATTGTAAATAAGATTAATAAACAATATTTATGACAAGTGGTTAGCTTGTCTTTTATTTGTCCTTTTGGTATACTGCTTTGATTTACTCTTTTGTATCTCAAGGCACTGCCATGACCTCAATACTTGCAAATTAGACATTTCATTTTCATTTCATTTCATTTGACCTGCTTTACTTGTGTAAAAGAGACTGTAGATAACATACCAATTTAGCTTGTTTTCCATAATCAATCCATCGCTGTGTAGCAAAGTTGGTGGACTCAGCACAATTGAAACCGTGGTTGAAACCAGCATGATAAGCAAATGGAAAAGTCACAATGAACTGCCCAGCTTCCTGAGTGACCTAACATAGCAGGAAAAAAAAGAAGATGCATTTATATTCCACCTGACTTTTCTTATGTAGTCACTAAAACATGATTATCACTCATCAGTTAGAGGCTTCGTTGTAACAGAGACTGCAGAGAGCACAGTCATCAGCATCGACAATAACTCTTTAATTAAACAAGTTAAAAGACTATTTTCCCTTTGGGATCAATAAAGTATTTTTGAATTGGACCCCACATGATTTGTACTCAACTCACCCTGGAGCTACAACAACTGACAAGATGGAGCTGAAAGACATTAAGCAAAAGCTAAAAAAGCGGGAGAAGATACTGCTTACTTAAATGGTGGTTTAAAAATGAAAGCAGTAAAATCTGATTTAAAATAATATAAAATAATATAAGCCATGCTTTCCTTTCTTAGACCGGAACCCAGTTCCGCCATTATTATCATTATTATTATTATTATTATTATTATTATTATTATTATTATCGTCACAGTTCTGATTACAGACACTCTCAGTGAGTGCCGGTTGGAGACATCCTCAAAGGAAGCGGATCCAAGTGGAAAACCATTTGGACCAACCCATCGATAGAAGCTATGCTTACATTAAGCATGGCTTACATGGCTTATATTCAGCAGGCTGAAAGTTTATGACTTGTGAAAAACATGTTATCATCTCTGTGGAGATGAAAACATAGATTACCTTCTCATAACATGGATTACCTTCTCATATGGTATACCATATTTTTTGAGGATTGAGGGTGAAATTAAAGTCATCTTGTGCCGCAAGAAGGCTTCACAACTCTGAGCATTCCCAGGAAAGAAACCTGGAAGAGAAAGAAAAAACTCAGATATTTCAATAAAGTTAAAGCTATCCATTTGAATTCTTGTCTTTGAAGAGGAACTTCCTCAGGTGAAATATGCTCTGCTGCTGAAGCTATGGAAGTAATTTTTTTTTTAATTTTTTTTTTTACATAAAGTCATGCTTGTATAACAGTTACAAATGTACTTTATTATTTCAATTCATGTTCTATTGAGTATTGGTAAATTTTATCTGATTTAGTTATTTTTATTTCTATATTTATTTCTTATAACAAAAGGAAATAAGGAGACATGAAAAACATCATGATCAACTATAATAAAAATACCATTTGTAATGTATACATAAGAAATTTAATTGGGCAAAAGTCAATAAGAAACAAATGAATTGAGAATAGAAGAATAACAACACAGGCTGTTATAACCAGGGTTGTTTCTATTTTTTTTTAACGGTGCCATTTATATTATTATGAGACTTTTATTGGTACAGTCTTATATATAGAAAAAAATAAGATGAAACTATTTAGTCAATCAACTTGTAAATTTTCCTCTAAAATGATAAATCAGTCATAGAATTACATTATCAACAATTTGTGAATAGAGCAAAACACTTAGCAAGCTATAGGTAAATGTTATAATTTAGTTTGGTTGAGAATAATTTTTGCACCGTCAATGAATGACTTCTAATAGATGCCAGAGGAAAACAGTAACACCTTCATGAGCTCAGAGGTTCAAACTGATGAATAAAGAAGATGGATGCTCTCTGATAAAATATTTCTTGCCATATTCCATGTTTCAGCTAACAGCTGAGACAGAGTTGTTTTTGGTTTCACCACTATTTACCTGCTGTTATACCTGTCATTGAAGTTTTCTTAAAAGATCGTCTGTTATTCTGCAGCTGAGGGGTTGAAAGTTCAAACCTGAGTTAAAATGTTGTTTTAACTTGAGTTGAGTTAAAACTCAAGTTAGAATGTTAAGTTTTAACATTTTAACTCAACAACCTTTACCTAACTAGAGGTTGTACACCTTAAGATCACTGGGTCTTCGTAAAAGATAGTCTCTGAGAACAGTTCTTAAAGATAGTGTGTTTTCATCAAAGTTGAGCTGACTGTCCAGGAACGACACAAAATGTAAAATTTGCCTCAGTTTCAACAGGTTGGCCATCTAGTGAAACTGGAATCACTTTCAGGTTTTGTTAGTCATTTAATTAGCTTTACATCCTTAAGAAAATGAAAAGGTATGTTCTTTTGTGAGGGAATTTGTCTTTTACGGTTCCACTAATACCAGAATTAATAATAAATAATAAAGACTTTGTGGTATTGTGCAGTAAATAAAAGAGAGAACTTCAAATACATGCCGAGAGTGAAAATCCTTCCTAAAGGTGAAGATGTATTACAGATTTCAAAAGAAAATAAAAGCGGGAGCCCACTGATAATATAGGAAATAGCGCCCCCTTCACTACCAAAGTGGTAGTGAAGGGCCCCATTTCCAAATAAGGTATGAATCTGACAGCGGTCCGTCCCTCCCCTTTCTGTTTACTGCAGAAAGGGGCAGCAAACAGAAAGGGGCCACAAAGTGTACTTGCAATCTTGAGTGAAATTCTGTTCCCCTGTGTCGGGAGCGCGCACTGCAGCCAGAGTGGCAGATCCGGCAGAACCCAGAACCCCTCAGAATAAATTATCTTGAGAAATAATGTGATTTGGTTATTTATAAAGACAGGCTCTAATGCTGGTCTTGTGAGAAATTCTGTCCCCTGTGTCGGGAGCACACACTGCAGCTTGAGAGGATCTGTTCATTTTCACGTCTCTTCTGATCGATTTCTCAGTAAAACAGCTCGTATGATAGTGTCAAGGTTGTGACACTCAGTGTAATCAGTGTCTGCTGTTTAAAAAAAGAAGCAATAACAAAATTGTAAAATAAATAAATAAATGAGGTCTTCTTACACTGTTTTTTTGTATTTTTTTTAATTGCCAAGAGAACCAGTTTTTTTCTACTTTTGTCACGCAAGCCTGGCTAAACACAATTTTTTTTCAGTCACCAAACACAGTTTTCCAACACATTGTGTGAATTTATAATTTTTTATGCTAATATAAGAGGGTGGAAGCTGACTGACAGCAGGACACGAAGATTAGACTTCCTGGAATCTAATGTCATGTTCCAGAAACATGAGTGCGTTTCTGGGAAATCCCCTTCCAATCTTCAATATGACAGATTAATGGATAAGAGAAATTTCTAATTGCTAATTTTTAGTGAAGCGAGGAACAAGCATGCTGATAATTTAATTAGCTGCCATGTTATAGTGGGGGAACAGATTATTTCAGGTGGGTAAAATATTTGGTTCCCCAATCCTAATTTTGGCAAATAATGAACACATGTTTTCAAACTTACAGGATTTATTGTTGATGATGAGAAGATTGTACGCTGTTAAAGATTTGCAAGTAAGTTAATTTGTTATCGTGGTGGAGAGGTTTGAGTGCCCCAATGATCCTAGGAGCTTCACTGTCAGGGGTTTGAAAGGTCCTAGGCAGAAAGGTCCTAGGTGAGGGACAAGACAAAGTGCAGCCCGAAGACCCCAATGAAGATAAATAACTTTGGACTTGGTGTTCCCTTGCCCAGACGCAGGTCACCGGAGCCCCACTCTGGAGCCAGGCCTGGAGATGGGGCACGATGGCAAGCGCCTGGTGGCCGGGCTTTTACCCATGGAGCCCGGCCGGGCTGAGCCTGAAGAGGAAGCATGGCCCCCTCTCCCATGGGCCCACCACCTGCGAGAGGGGCCAAAGGAGTCAGGTGCGATGTGATCGGTGGCAGCCAATCCTTGGTTGCAGAAGCTGGCTCTTGGGACGTGGAATGTCACTTGTCTGGTGGGGAAAGAGCCAGAGTTGGTGTGTGAGGTTGAGAGGTTCCGTCTAGAAATAGTTGGTCTCACCTCGACGCATGGCTCTGGTTCTGGAACCAGTCTCCTTGAGAGGGGCTGGATGTACTTCCACTCTGGAGGTGCCCACGGCTAGAGGCGTTGGGCAGGAGTGGGCATACTTGTTCACGTCTGTACGTTGGGATTTACCCCGGTGAATGTGAGGGGTAAATCCCTACGCCTACGGGTGGGGGGACAGGTTCTGACTGTTGTTTGTGCTTACGGGCCGAACAACAGTTCAGATTACCAGCCCTTCTTGGAGTCCTTAGAGGGGTTACTGGAGAGTGCCCGTCCTAGGGACTCCCTCGTTCTGCTGGGGGACTTCAATGCTCGCGTGGGCGATGACAGCGATACCTGGAGGGGTGTGGTTGGGAGGAACACTTCCTCCAATCTGAATGTGAAAATTCAGATTGGGTTCACTGTTTTTAATCTTCTCCCCAGAATCAATGGTGCAATCGCACATTCTGGCTGAATGATTTCCACGAACATGGCAATAAGACCCGTTACACTGGTGCCGTGGCCCTTTGGATCCTCAGATCAGCTCGACGCTCTTCACCATAGTTGCTGTGCACCTGACCTGATGTACAGTTTGGGATCCTTTCATGGTCAGGTCAATAAGAGACTATGAATTACAAAACTTTTCTTTTACTGTCACTAGGTGGACCACAAAAAACCTGAAAAAATGTTTAAAAATTTATGGTGTGCTACTTTTTTTATTTGTTATTTTCTCCCATTTAAATGATTGTTCTTCTTTGTTTTTTGTTTTGTTTTTTTTCTTTAATTGGAAACAATACTGTGGTACATTTTAGTTTTAAAGGTAGCCAGTGTGTTAGCATGGATCAATTTACCACTCCTAAATTACCTAAAGGTCGGGGTGTGTGGTTAAGTCGTACTTCTGATAGTGGAGCTGTAGGACATTCAAAACTCAAAAATGATGCAAGTGCAGAATCAGGTCTAGGTCAGACCCAAGGTTGTACTGCTATTGATGGGTTCATGAGGGAAAATGGACCTTAGCACAGACCTTATATCAGATATCCTGATAGTACTACAGTACTATGACTAAGACAACATTTGTTGCATCTGTCAGTGAGAGCGACTCAGACTGCCTGTAGCGAACCGGGCATGTAGCAGAATGATGAAGTTAAAGTCAGAGGTTTTCTATGCAGCCGAAGCATTTCTGTGTTTAGGAACAAGGCGGGTTTTTTCCCACTATTGCGAGGACAATTATGCAAATATAAATAGAAACAATTTTTCTAATCTCAACATCAGACCTACGTTTTCATTTACAAACCAGTGAATGAAAAAATTATTCTTGCCCATAATTTGATAGTTAGAGGGCACAGATCCGCCCCCTCCTCCTCACCATGGACCCGGTGTCTAAACAACATGGAGACAGAAACTGAGAGTCATTATTAGAGTGAGGGCAGCCAGACTAGTTTATTTTGATAAATTATTATATTTAGCTAAATATTATTGCTGAGGGGCTCAAGCAGGCCTTCTGACATACAGATAAAAAAAATAAAAATTGGAAAATAAAAATAAAAAAAAATCAGAAAAAAAACCCCAAACAAAAACTCAAAAAGCCCACTCGGGGTATAAAGGATAAAAGTGACAGGAGCTTCTCACATATAGATGAAAAAAAAAAAATAATTGCCTGGAGGTGAGGACTCTGACTAATGTTCGAGCCCTGGATTGACTGGATTGACTTGACTAAAATGCACCTCAGAGAACAGGACATACCTACCTGTGGTCAAGGAGAAGAGATCATGTGCCACTTGATAGGGAAAGCCAAGGATGTGGTGCAGATTGCATTGTGCATTGATCCTTCACTTAATGTTCATAAGAATCCTGAACTGATATATGATGTTCTTCTCCATTACTTCAGTGAAACCTCATCATGTCTCCCCCTTGCCGATTTCTATGCTACTCTTCCCTGACACAGGGAGAACCCTGTTGATTATTGGATAAGACTAAACAAGGTAGCGGACTTAGCTCTTGAGGGTCAGCGTAAATGTGGGAAACAGACAGAAAGCATGAATGATGAAGTGGCTCTCCTGTTCGTCAAACACTGCTAACTCTGTGAACATTCTGAAAAACAACAATTCCTGAGCAACGACATGTATTCTTCTCAGAAGTGTATACAGTCTCAGCATTTGACAGCAGTTTGGGAGTTGGTGGTGTGACCTGCACTGCCTTCCTCTGAATACTGGTCCACTGGTTTCCCTTAGACTGGGAAGGATTTTTCATAGGGTAGTTGAGTTTGGTGTGGTCAGGGGCAAAACAGACGAAACACAGTCTCTTAGACATGCAGTGCGAAGTAGTGGTGTGACTTGATTCATTACAGACTTTGCAACCTGCCTCTCTGTTGCACTGTTCACGAGGTGCACGACGGAACCTCCCACCCCGGGTAGGATGAAAAGTATTATGTTGCTACATTCTCTCCATCTGCTGAAACTGAAACATGTCGATCATTCGTGTGAACAGCCACTCCTCTGATTGATGAAAATGTTATGTCACAACTGGCACTGAGTCTTTGCTTCGAGCGTCCTGGGGACCACCCTGACATGGAGATGCTGGAGACTGGCATGAAGGGTGAGGTTGAGATTGGAGAGCGGAGGGTGAAGGCAATGAGTTAGGTAATGAGTTAGGAGCTTATGACCAACAATGCTCATAAGCTGCCAGGCTAGGTGACACTGGGATAGGCAGCTCTAAGCTGATGGCAGCAACAGAGCACTAGTAGCTCTGCTAGCTGGCCTCAACTCTCTCTGGTAGTCATCAATTCTTAACTGAACATCATGTGAAGTCCGCAGCAGTGAGCGTTTTCTGTTTGAGCTGTGAACATGGGTGGGACATTTAAAATGGGTGGACTGCTGGACAGAGGTTCAATGGGTAGCATCAGTGAGGCAGCTGAAATGAAGCTGAAAGAGGGTGGAGTGATAACTGACCAAAACATAATTGATGTGGATGTGGTGGACTTTGAATTAAGGCTAAATGTGCTTTTGATGTTGAGAGGGACGCATATGGTTGTAAAATGGTCGTTCCAAAACTCTTTGTGTTGCCAGCATAAAACACATCCAGCATCAATCCAAACAGTGCGAGTCCTACTGGAAGACAGTGTCCACCCCTTGTCCTTCTGGGGATCCAGAAACTGAACGTTTCCTGTCTATGCTGTCTGATCTTAATCCATTGAAGGATGGAAATGCTCCTGATAAGGTCGGTATTGTAAAGTGTAACTCAACTACCTGCCTTGAGCCTGGGTGACAGTATCTTGTGTGAGGGAAACTACCCAGAAACACTTCTGTTTCTCCAGGCAGCACAATCATGACAGAGCCCACGTCATCCTGCTCACACCCCAGGGTGTTCTGGTTGCAATGCTTGTGACTACATTGTGGGGAGACAGATGGGTTCCAATAAAGCTCATCAATATGAGTAACAAGTCTTGTGTTACTGAGATGCAACACAAAGCTAGAAGATGTCAACCCTGTTGATGTGCTGGAAGACAAGGATGGTACAGAGTGGTCAGAGGTTCAACTTGCTAGTTTTGGATAATCTATCATGTCACCTCCTGCATACACCGGGTTGGTAAAAGACATGCTCAGATCATTTGGGCTCGGTGATGTTGATATTGAGTATTGTGAAGTTTCTGAGGACTGCAGGAGAAGAATGGCTAACCTTGTTTTGCAGTATCAGGGTTTATTTTCCCACCACCATCTTGACTGTGGGGAGGCGACGAGATATGCAGAGTGCAACCTCTCCGACACCAGACCTTTCCAGTAGGAATCGTCAAGTCAATTTTTATTCTTTAGATTTTTAGTAACAGGCTAAATTTTTGTAGGGGTCTAGTACTGTTTGAGAAATATTTAATAGGCCACAAAAATGTTTCCACAGCTAATTTGACCGACAGAGAAATTTTTTCAAAAATTGACAAAATGTAGTATTTTTTGACTACTCTCTAAATTTGTACTTTGTATCAGATGTCAATAAAACTTCTCTACTACAGGTAAATTAGGCTGCTGAATAATATAAAGGCATCCACATTTGGCCATCTTTAATAGTTTCCTTGATATTGCTAGTAGGAAATATGTTTTTTTGTTTGTTCTTAAAAAAAAAAAAAAATTAATTAATTAATTTTAGAGAATTTTTGACTTGCACCAAAATGTTTATTTTTTTTATGCATTTCATTGAAACTTCCTTCCTAGATGTCAATTAGGCTGCTACATCAGGTAGACACATTTATTTATGGAATATTTTGTTGTTTCTTTTTGTTTTGCTGACATAAAGTAGAGATTGTTTTTTTGATTTCTCATTTCATGGAAAATGAAAATGATGGTCCTACTACCAACCATCTGAAAAAGTGCCTAAGAAAGTACAGTTTTTCAAGAAAAGTGTCCAGGACATATTTTAGTTGAGATACAGTCACTTCATCATGCCGCCGCCCAGATGATGATGCCCTGGGCGGTTGCTCATGCCACTCATATCAGAAACCGCTACTGAGCATGTGTGCTACACACATCATGTGCTTGTTGCACAAATCGCACAAAAGCAGCACAAACCTAAAAGACACAAATACAGGTCATCATGGGCATACTTTCAGTGGCCCATAAAAACAGCGGATCTAATCCACTTTTTTAAAAAATGTTTATTATTATACCAAATAATAATAATGATAATGACTTGCTTTTGCCAGCAAGTCTTTGTCCCGGTCACAAAAGAAGTACCCAGCTCACAGGTTGGAGTTTCTGGCCTTAAAATGGTCCATCCATGTGACAAGTTCAGCCACTGGTAGAAAGGCAACAAATTCACAGTCTGGACTGATAACAATCCATTAATTTATATTCTGACTAAGCCTAAACTGGACTGTTGTGAGCAACGCTGGGTGGCTAAATTAGTGAGTTACAACTTTGATACCTGCAGAATATTGTTGCCGATGCACTGAGTCTTGAGCCATTTGTTTGGGAGACTGTTGGCCGCAGGCTGCTCACTGAACCCTATGCCAGTACTTCTCGCTGAAGTTAAGAGATATGTCAAACTTCTCGATCCAGTGCCTTTCGATCATCCGATGGTCAGAAAGAATCCTCCTCAGTGAGTGTTAAAGCTCAATCAACATGCAGCCCACTAAAACTGCTCCTTCAGTCTGTTGCAATGGAAGATGTGTCTGCTGTGTTACGCTCACAATTGGAGTGGGATGCAGGTGAGAGAACCCGTGCCATTGAAATGGTCCATCATCTGCCTCAACTCATTCTATCTTGTCAAGACATCTTCCCTGCCTACTCTGTGACAGACAGTTGGAAGACAAAACTCTCTCGTGTTCTACACTATGTTGAGAGGCGTAGAAGACCCTCTAGGAGAAAGAGGTTCACAGAGTTTGTCTCTGTGACAAAGTATCCAAAGCACTGGGATAAACTAACTGCTTGAAACGGTGCGCTATACAGGATTTCTCGGGACCAGAAAACCAAAGCAAAAAGATTCCAGTACATTGTACCTGACTCGCTCAAGACTGAGGTACTTTATGGAGTTCATGACAGAGCAGGTCACCAAACTCATCCAGCCTGAGGGTAGAGCTCCATTGGAGACTAAAACATCAACCAGACAGCTTGGACTCGTATGTATTGACTTTTGGTCAGCCGAAGATTCCAAAAACAGATCTCTTGATGTCTCAGTGATTACTGATCACATTACAAGAATGGCTCAGCCATTCCCATGTAGAGACCAGACAGCTAAGCAGGTGGGGAGGGTTTTCTGGGACAAAGATTTCTGTGTCTTTGGCTTTCCTGAGAGAATTCATAGTGACCAAGGAGCTAATTTTGAAAGTCAGCTGATTTGTGAGCTCCTCAGGGTTTCAGGTGTCAGAAAGTCACACACACGCACCACCATATCCTCCGATGGGGAACGGAAGTGTGGAGCAGTTTAATCGAACCTTGGGTGGAATGATCTGTGCATTGTCCCCTGAAGAGAAAGCTGACTGGCCGCGACGTTTACAGACACTAGCCTTTCTGTATAACTGTGCAGTCCATGAGACAACAGGTTATCCCCCCTTTTACCTCATGTTTGGCCATGTCCCTCGCCTGCCTATTGATGTCCTCTTTGATGCTGTCCTTGATGACTCTGCTGTGGGGAACTGTGACATGTATGTAACATGTCATACCAACGACCTGAGGGAAGCAATGAAGATTGCTAAGGACCATGCTTCAAAAGGACAGAGAAGACACCGTCAGTTGTACAACCGGAAAGTTAAGGCCACTAGTATTGCCATCGGTGCCGGAGTGCTCTTAGCCAACAGGAAAGAGACTGATTGCTGACCAGAGGGAATCAACCATCTATCAACTCTGTGACAGATATTAATCCAATAACACATACGTACAAGATCTGTGACACAGTCACTGGACAGAAAAAGGTGGTTCACAGGAACATGCTGATGCTCGTCAGTTTTCTCCCAGTTGATCCCACATGTGAAGTATCTGATTCTGCCTTCTCACTCTCTGCTAATACATCCTCAGTCCCGGAAGCAGATGGCTTTGGAGGAGATGGGGAAATGTTGCATGAGAGCGACAACAGAACCTTGAGACAAGGCTGGCTTTGCTTGTGGCAGTGTTGGGGACTTACCTGGAGTTCTGGAAGGGGTGGTGAACCCTTTGCCTGATCCAGAGCCTGTGGATTCTGAGAGGAGAACCATTGAATTCATAACACAGCTGTCTGAGCCAAATTCATCAGTGGGGGATGCAGCTGACTTACAGAGCATGACCTCCAGTCCCAAACACTGGTCAGTCTGTGAGAGGTGACTCTGCCGCTATGACCGTTGAGAACGTACCAGTGGACGTAAGATCCCAGCCTTAGTATTGTGGACCAGACAGATGGTGATTCCGACATTCTACATACTGCTGACCAGACTTCAACTGTGCACTATGATGCACAGACGGAAGTTAGGTCTAGATTTGGTCACCTAGTAAAACCTGTAAACGGGCTCATACAGACTATGTTGTTCAGGCAGGATATTGTTCAAAATAATTTTGATCTTAAAGTGGTTTCCAAATCAATATTCCAGGCCTTTATTGATTGATCTCTTGACCAGCCAGCCTGTAATTTTTTTGGGTTTGACATTTTTCTTTGGATGCGATTTTACAACGTTCTCTACTTCTGTATCGGAATTGAACAGTCTCCTCTTTTTCATCTCAACATCACTTTCGTCTCGAGGTAAATTCACGCTTCAGCTCATGCCATCTTCTTCATCACACAGCAGTCCAGCTTTTCCAAACCCGTTGGTAAAAAACAATATATTAGCTGCATTGCAGTGTTCAAAGCATCTGAAAAAAAGTAGTTGGCTTGCAGTTCAGAAATTCTGTTAAAGTTTACACTGAAATGTTAAAATAAAATATTCGGATATTTGATAAGTAAGCAAATATTTTATTTTAAAAAATCTGATTTAATATGGTAATGTCAGTTCTTTAATTTAAACCCCAACTACAGTCATATGAAAAAGTTTGGGCACCCCTATCAATCTTAATTATTTTTATCTCTAAATATTTGGATGTTTGCAATAACTATTTCAGTGTGATATAACCAATAACATATGGACACAGTAACATTTCAATATTGAAATGAGGTTTATTGGACTAAAAGAAAATGTGCAGTACACATAAACACAAAATTTGACAGGTGCAAAAATATGGCCACCTCAACAGACAAGTGACATTAATATTTAGTAGATCCTCCTTTTGCAAAAATAACAGTCTCTAGTTGCTTTCTGTAGCTTCTAATGAGTTCCTGGATCCTGGATAAAGGTATTTTTGACCATTCTTCTTTGCAAAACAATTCCAGTTCAGTTAAGTCTGATGGTCGCCGAGCATGGACAGCCTGCTTCAAATCATCCCACAGATGTTCAATGATATTCAGGTCTGGCCATTCCAGAACATTGTAATTGTTCCTCTGCATGAATGCCCTGAGTAGATTTGGAGCGGTGTTTTGGATCATTGTCTTGCTGAAATATCCATCCCCGGCGTAGCTTCAACTTCGTAACTGATTCTTGAACATTAGTCTCAAGAATCTGTTGCTATTGAGTGGAATCCATGCGACCCTCAACTTTAACAAGATTCCCAGTGCCGGCATTGGCCACACAGGAAGTGTTTTTCTTGGAACGCTGTGTTTTTTTGCCGCCATGCATAACGCCTTTTTTTATGACCGAACAACTCAATCTTTGTTTCATCAGTCCACAGGATCTTATTCCAAAATGAAGCTGGCTTGTCCAAATGTGCTTTTGCATACCTCAAGCGACTCTGTTTATGGCGTGCTTGCAGAAAAGGCTTCCGTCGCATCACTCTCCCATACAGCTTCTCCTTGTGCAAAGTGCGCTGAATTGTTGAGCGATGCACAGTGACACCGCCTGCAGCAAGTTGATGCTGCAGGTCTTTGGAGGTGGTCTGTGGGTTGTCCTTCACAGTTCTCACCAATCTTCTTCTCTGCCTCTCTGATATTTTTCTTGGCCTGCCACTTCTGGGTTTAACATGAACTGTCCCAGTGGTCTTCCATTTCCTTACTATGTTCCTCACAGTGGAAACTGACAGTTTAAATCTCTGAGATAACTTTTTGTATCCTTCCCCTAAACAACTATGTTGAACAATCTTTGTTTTCAGATAATCTGAGAGTTGTTTTGATGTGCCCATGATGCCACTCTTCATAGGAGATCCAGATTGGAGAACAACTTGCAATCGGTCACCTTAAATACCTTTTCTCATGATAGGATACACCTGGCTATGAAGTTCAAAGCTTAATGAGGTTGCCAAACCAATTTTGTGTGTCAGTAAGTCAGTGAAAAGTAGTTAGGAGTATTCAAATCAATTAAATGATAAGGGTACCCAAATTTTTGCACCTGTTAAATTTTGTTTCAATGCATATTGCCCATTTTCTGTTAGTACAATAAACCTCATTTCAATACTGACATGTCACTGTGTACATCAGTTATTAGATATATCAAACTGAGATCGCTGTTGCAAACACACAAATATTTAGAAATAAAAATAATTAAGATTAATAGGGGTGCCCAAACTTTTTCATATGACTGTAAAAGATTTTATTTTCCATATTATACATATTTGTTCTGTAAAACGATTTTTACTTTTATGTTCAATTTACATGTGGTTTATTTCATTAGTTTCTGTATTTCAGTCTCACGTTTTCAAGTGTTTTTCCCTTTTGTTGTATTTTTGCTTTTTTATTATCACTCTATAATTGTAATTAGTTAATAGTTTGTGTTGTCTATTGTTTTGTGTTTATATTCAGAATGATTTATAATATATTTACAAATAAAGTAAAAATAAAAAAAACCAAAAAAAACAAGCTGACATTGTATCTCAGCTCTTGGCTGTCAGCACATGTGTTGCCAGTTGGGTTGGCAGTTGTTTCACACTACAGAATGCCTCCAGATCAGACTCCGGTTGGGTCAGTTCCTATCATGCACTTGAAGGCTTTCACAACTAACAATCAGTGCTAAAATCATGTAGCGTGCCTCTAATGGTCAGATGAACATTTATTCCTGTTATGATTTAAATTTTGAAAAATATGCCTGTTGGTATATTTATAAGAAAAAATAACACTAGATCAACAGCAACCAGAGCTGTCCAGGCCTTTATTGGCCTGGATCATTCACAGTAGGATCATTCATTCAGAAAGAAGTTGCATTATGGTGGAAGGTCATGCAATGAAAAAGACTGAAGGATGAAAACACACGTGCAGACTTTCTTCTTACCTTTTGCAAGCCGCTCCAGTCTTCTGCCATGCTCTGGTGGAACAACATACCTGCAAATTAACAAAACTGAGACAGTTATTCAAAGAGCAAAGTAAAAATCTGTGGAAAGCAAATGACTAATATGACTGGCTGTTAAACACATTATTTTCAAATGAGAAAAACAAAACCCATAAAACTTCATAAACTAGTTGGTGGGAAGTTAAAACATTCAATACTTTGTTCAATCACAAATATATCTAGTGTGGATGTGCAGATGTACTCAATGTTTGTCAGTTTTATGGTCACATTCTTTAACAAATTAAAGAGGAAAAGACAGTAGCATCAAGTTTATTTCATAGTGGATAACGGACATTGGGCAACAGATAATTTTGTTTTAATTTAGCGCAATAATAAACTTCCTTGAAACATTCAGGAAATTTATGTATGATTAATTGGAAGCATATGAAGATTCCAATTGATAATTAGGATCAAATGGAATCCAAGTATGATTGAATTTTGTTTTTTTTGTAAAATGCCTTGAGATGACAGTTGTTATTAATTGGTGCTGCATTCATAAAATGAACTAAATGTTGTAAGGTAAACTTTCCTATTTACCATGACTTGGGCTCGCCATAGTGCAGGTAGCAAATGTTGTAAAGATTCATGTCCTCTGTGTGCCAAGGAAAAGCACTCTTCCACATCCCAAAATAAAGGCATGGGGTGGTAACTCCTTTTATCTTCACTGAACTCTCACTCTCCACAGTGTCCAGGATTGTGTTAAGATGGGCCATGTTCCATTCAGACACATCCTGCAACAGAGGGATTCATAGGAAACAGTGATCAACAAAAAAACATGACTCATAAAAAAACAAAACAAAAAGAAAACAATTGTGTGTTTTTTCTAGTCCCCACTCACTAGATCAAACAGGGTTCCACTGACATCAGCTCCATACAGTGGGGGGTTAAAGGTCAGGTTCTTCCAAAACTTCCTTTCCAGCTCATCAAAATCCACATATCTGGGGCTGCAAAATCTAAATGTTCACATATTTGGAGATTATCAGTAATACCAAAATGAATCTAGTAAATACAGTGTTAAAAGTAAATAAAGGTAAATGCTATGCAAACAGACTTAGCCAAATTGGAGGTCTTCTGAAACTCAAGGACAGTCATTGGTTTCTTCTGGATGTTGTACTGCGTGAACAATCCTGACTGGCCAGTGACCACCTGCTGTATTGGAGCAGGAATCAGCAGATCATCGATGTCATCATATGTATTTCTTGGTTTCCAGCCGTTAGGTGGAATGATCTGCAAGTAAAGCAATCAGAGATGTTACACTTCAGAGAAGAGTAATGCAGAGAAAACCTTTTACAATCTACTAGAGTCTGTTAGGAAGATTTAGATTTATGGTCACATAAATCTAAATCTTTAGATTTAGATAATTATACATTCCTTTGTATAATTATATCAACAAACATCTCAAAATACATTTCTGCTTGAAAAGTTTTTGATACTTTATTATCAGATTACATGAAAACTGTATGAATTGATACATTTTTATATCTAATGGTTTATAGCTCTAGCAAAGATTTTTTTTTGGCCAAATGAAAGCCATTTAAATCAAACTAATGAGTCAACTGCCAGTTATAGATACAGCTACTGAGAAGTATTTTGCCTCTGTTGAACACAAAAACTTTCATTAAGTTCTTAACGACATCATCATGTTCAAAGGACTTAGTCTTGAGCTGCACAAAGTTGATGTGATCAGAGGAGACTCTGTCAAGTTGTTATACTTCCTATGTTGCTCTTCTCATTGAAAGTACACCGATTATTTCCTCATAAAATGTTATATTAGCAAAATTATACATTCAGCACCATGACACACAACAAAGGTTGAAATTCCATCTCACACAGACTCATAAAAACAAAAAGATTCATGTGAATAAAATGATCTTCTTACTTTGGCAACTCCAGCTCTGTGAGCTCCTTGTGACTCCATGAAGGCAACATACCGAACAAAGTCCTTGAACTCTTCTTTGGAGGGGGTGAATGTCATTACCCTGAAATTTGGAGTTTGGTCTGGAGTGTCCGTAGTCATCTTGGCATTCCATGTAACACATGTACTGTTAATGGAAAATGCAGACACACAGAGCTGTTGCGTGGTTGCACAAATTGTAGATCTCCATCCACTCTTTTTAAAAGATCTACTCAAAAACACTTTCCATTTCCAGTGTGTGTAAACCTCAATGCTCTAATACTTTCTGGGGGTTCAAAATATATTTGTAGATTTTATATGATCAAACAAAACAGCTGTGCAGGTGCATTAATGAAATTGGAAAAAAATATATCAATTCGTGTCAGGACGTGTAACCAAAACTAAAAACTGATCTGAAAATGCAAGAGCAGGTAAGGAAAAAAACAAAATTCATCTGTAAGATGTCCACAGGAAGAGTGATCTGTTAATCAAATGCTTTATTCGCCTGATCAGTAGCAACTGTGAGCACCTAAACGCATAAAGTTTGCTGCTCTGAAACTCTGAAAGTATGTGTCAAGAGCACAGACTGACACAATTGCTGAAGCTCAGCCAGGGAAAGGTCATACAGTTATATGGATTCCACCGCTCTAAAGGGGTTCAGATTGCTCTCATGAGGGAAAACATTCACAACTTCCAAACCTGATCAGTGGAAACTTCCAAGCAATGGGAGCTTACAACAGGACAGTCTATCCTGCTGTGGCTGCAGCAGCTAATCCTGAGTCGTCTGAGAGGCTCAGAAGTAAATAACTGTTGAAGGTTTGATACACAATAAAGACCCATTTTCAGATTTTCCAATGCTATTGTGCCATTGCAAATAAAGGTTGTCTAATAATATTAGTAATAATATTTGCAGCCAGACAAGAAATAGCTACTAGACATTGTGAAGTGATCACACTGATATAAAGTCTAGGAAGCGTGAACAATGTGGAAGGATATGCAGAACTGGGGAATGTCTCAGCTAACTGGACGGATGACCATCTCTTCCTTACTGCTGGCCTCTGACACGCTAACCAAGAAAAAGCTTTAGCTGCGTCCATTTTCCCCATGATCCCAGCTGCAAACATCTGCACTGTCAGTGATGTAGTGAATGAACTCGGCGGTCTCTCGGGGATCTGACAGCTTCCTCTACTTTCAGCTAAACAAGTAGCAAACATGGCTCGTTTGCTGACGCTCACTTTCTTATTCGCAAAACTCGAAGTAAACTCTGTCTTTCAATCAGTAAGTGTGTTTTTCAGTGACAGGCGTTACCTTACACACGCTGAGGTGGAGAGAAGAAGGTTTATCCTCAAAGCGCGAGAGACGGAGTGCAAACAGATGAGATTATTTCGGTTACCACAGACAGTCCTCCATTATTCCCGTGACGCATGCTCAGTGAGTGTTTGTTTACATCGCCCTCTAAAGGGAAGGTTTTCCTTAGTTCTTTCAGCCAATCAAACGCCTTGTATTGTTAGACCAATCATCATTCAGTTAACATTGCTGTAGTGTTATCGGTTATTGTTATTATTCTTTACCTCAAAATAACTAGGGCTTCCTTTCACCTGCGGCTCGAAACGCTGCGTGCCAAAGCATGCGGCTCAGCATCCGGGATGTTACTTCTATTGGCATTTCGAATAACTATAGCGAGTAATTATCACATAACGAGCAAAAATCAAATCAAAACAAAGGCTGACTGTTCTGTGTCAGACTCAAAATAGTCAGAATTCTGTTTCTCTCTGCGTGTCTCATGTCATGGCAGTTTTCAGAGAGGATGAATAGCAATAGAACACTGAGGAGGTCAGAGCTGACGGTTGGAACTACAGACACTATTTCTGTAGAACAGAACAGTATAGAATTCAAGGATTTAATAATTTTTTATTGTCTTATCTTTTCTTGTTTGTGGAATCTGCACTCAGCTCCTGGCTTAGGAAATTTTATAATACACAAATAAAATAGATAAAATGATGTATGTGATTCAAATCCAATTCATCCATCTTGTAACACCTTGTTCCTAATGGGGTCAGGAGGTGCTGGTGCCTATCTCCAGGTAACACTTTGGGTGAGATTCACCCTGGGCAGGTCGCCAGTCTGTCGCAGGACAATACAGAGACAGACAAGACAAACAATCATGCACAAACCCACATAACTAAGGAGAATTTAGAAAGACCAATTAACCTGATAGTCATGTTTTGGACTGTGGGAAGAAGTCGGTGTACCTGGAGAGAACCCACATATGCACAGGGAGAACATGCAAACTCCATGCAGAAAGACCACAGGCTGGGAATCGAACCCAGGACAGAACTGCGCTACTGTGCAGCCCTCAAATACAATTCAAACTCACAAATACTTTATAAATACCAAAGAAAAATTAAATTTAGTTGAAACTCATTAATTTACATTCTTTGAAAAGTTATTGAAGATCATGATGGCTGTTGACAGGAAAGATATTCTGCAGCAGTTTGCACTGCACTGAATCTGAAAAGGCCTCTGACTGAAGAAACTCTGCTTTCCTTGTGAAGAGGATGATCAGGGTTGTCCATAATTTTCTCGATCCTATGAAGAATCCTTCTTTGCATAGTCATTTCCACAGTTGTCCCCAAAACAGAACCAGCCTTCTTTAACAGGTAATGTGTGTGTGTGCGTGTGTGTGGTGTTCTTAAGTTCTTCTTTGAACTGAAGACCACATCTTGAGAAACAGAAAATACTGATACCTGTTGCTTAAAACATTGCATACATGGTTATATAGCAACTTCCATGATCATCTTAAAGAGTTTCATTCAAGATTGTACACACCTGAATCTACTGCATGTTTGACTGAAATAGATTCATTTTTTGGCACTATTAATGTGACTTAAGATAAAATCTTGAAGCCCCTATTACCTAGGAAGAAATTAAAGCAGCTATATCATCCATGCAGTGCAGAAAATTGCCAGGCCCTGACGGGTTCACAGTAGATTTTTTCAAGACATTCTTTTTTTGTTGTACTGTATTTTATTCTTTTTTGTTCATACAAGTATAAACAACCAAATATGAGAACTAGGGCAGGTAAACACTCACACTGATAACCATTATAATTTTACAGACATTTCACTGCATGGAGTCACAAAAAATAAAAAAAGAGGAAAACTCCCAGGTGCCTGTAACTCAGAATGGCGTGGAATCACAAAAAATAACTGTTACATGCCTTTGGCTATAAAATAATCTCATTTTTACCAAAGTTGCTCTCCTTTCCCCTTCTGGAGACGTATTGTAAAAGTCAACATTTCCATATCGTGGATCAGGTTTATAATATTCACAAGGAGTTTCAGGGTGGGGGGTCTAGGTTGGGTCTAGGTTGGACCCAACAATTAGTAATTGCCTTCTTGTTTGCAATCATAAATATCTTCAACAAGTATGTGTCCTTACTACTGAGTCCTTCAGAAAGTATTCCGAGATACATAGCAGGAAGTGAAAAGACTAAAGTTATGCCCAGAATTCCTTCCAGAAGGTCTTCGGCTGCGGACAGTCCCAAAAATTATGAAAGCAGTTCACAGAGACCACATCAGTTTCCCTCAAACTAGAGGACTGTGAAATGGCTTCAATCTCTGCTTTGGTATAATATAAGATCTGATTAGATTTTTCTAGCAGAAATCTCACCATGTTAAAGAATTTGTGTTGGACAGAGTGTTCCTCCAAATCCGCATTCAAACCTCATGTAAAATTATTACATTTATTTCCTTCTCCCATCGTTGTCTGATATAATCAGTTGAGTTCTTATTCATAGATGTAACATTTCTGTAAAGTTTGCCGATGATGCCTTTAGTATTATTGACAGCATATGAAGCCATAAATATTTATACTATTCCTGGCTCTCCATCCAAGTCAGGGATTTTGATTTCCTTCCTAAAGAAACTTTGGACCTGCAAATAACGGTAGAAATCTTCTCTGCCCACCTCATAAGTCCTCAAATTTCAAAAACTCCCATTCTGAATTATATTAAAGAATGCAATGATCCCCTGTTTCGCCCATCTTCTATATTTGTGGTCTATTGATGCTGGAAGGAAACGTGGCTAGTAATCAGGTCAACTCAATACTCCTATCTGTTTGGAGAGATTGAACATTTTAACAATCTCTTCCCACTTTCAAAAAGACAAACTCAAACACAGATTTTGTAATTGGTGTATCTGGGGCAACCCATCAAAAGCTCCCAGAGCAGACTGTATAGGGAAGTCCAACAAAGAAAGCTCAATGTCCTTCCATTTAGCTTCATAGGCTGGATTACACCAGTACCAGAGGTCTAATCTGGGCAGACAGGTAGTAATCCACCGGGCAAGGCAGACCCATTCCCCATCCCGATCCCCAGGCAGTTCCAGGGTCGAGTATCTTACTCTTGGCCTTTTATTACCCCATATAAAGCTTGAAAAATGCTTATCCCACTCCCTAAATTGTTTTGCTGCAACCTCACTGGAAGACCTGCAAATATGTACAATAGTTTTGGAAGAACATTTATCTTTAGTGTTTGGATTCTGCTGCTGAGGTCAAGGGGAAGCAGGCTCCACCTGTCCAGGTCCTCATATATTTTCTTATTTATGCGTTTGTAATTAACTCCGTATAATTGAGACCAATTTTTTGTTAATATAACACCCAAATAGTCTATTTGTAATTGATGCCAATCGAACCGGTAACTATTTATTACCGGTAATTGTTTTGACGAAACAAAATGGAAGGCCAGAATTTGTGTTTTCTGTACACTGAATTTACATACAAAAATGTAATATACATAAGCGATGTTCATAAGCGTTAGAATACCTGATTCATCCATCCATCCATCCATCTTCTGCCGCTTATCCGGGGTCGGGTCGCGGGGGTAGCAGCTTTAGAAGGGAGGCCCAGACTTCCCTCTCCCCAGCCACTTCCTCCAGCTCCTCCGGGGGAATCCCGAGGCTTTCCCAAGCCAGCCAAGAGACGTAGTCCCTCCAGCGTGTCCTGGGTCTTCCCCGGGGTCTCCTCCCGGTGGGACGTGCCCGAAACACCTCACCAGGGAGGCGTCCAGGAGGCATCCTGACCAGATGTCAGAGCCACCTCAACTGGCTCCTCTCGATGTGGAGGAGCAGCGGCTCTACTCTGAGTCCCTCCCGGATGACCGAGCTTCTCACCCTATCTCTAAGGGAGAGCCCAGCCACCCTACGGAGAAAACCCATTTCGGCTGCTTATATCCCCGACCTCGTTCTTTCGGTCATTACCCAAAGCTCATGACCATAGATGAGGGTAGGAACGTAGATCGACCGGTAAATCAGACTTGGAGGCACTGATCCTCATCCCGGCCGCTTCACACTCGGCTGCGAACCGCTCCAGTGAGAGCTGCAGATCACGTCCCGATGAAGCCAATAGGACCACATCGTCCGCAAAAAGCAGAGATGCAATCCTAAGGCCACCAAAACGGATCCCCTCAACACCCTGGCTGCGCCTAGAAATTCTGTCCATAAAAGTAATGAACAGAATCGGTGACAAAGGGCAGCCCTGGCGGAGTCCAACCCTCACTGGGAACGAGCCCGACTTATTGCCGGCAATGCGGACCAGACTCTGACACCGGTCATACAGGGACCTGACAGCCCGTATTAAAGGGCCCGGTACCCCATACTCCCGGAGAACCCCCCACAGGGCACCCCGAGGGACACGGTCGAACGCCTTCTCCAAGTCCACAAAGCACATGTAGATTGGTTGGGCGAACTCCCATGCACCCTCCAGGACCCTGCTGAGGGTGTAGAGCTGGTCCAGTGTTCCACGACCAGGACGAAAACCACACTGCTCTTCCAAAATCCGATTCAGGATTTTTAATTACTACTAAAACATCATAAAGCATATTTTGTTTTCCACATTCCCTATTGTTACCCCCTCCAACCGAGACTCCTCCCTAATAACCTGAGTCTGTGGTTCGATAAAAAGATTAAAGAGTAGTGGGCTTAATGGACACACATCCTGCCTACATCCTCAGTGTAATGTTATATCATTCGAAAGGCTTCCATTAATTTTAATTCTTGCTTTTGATGAGGAACACATAGTTTTTATACATTGAATAAATCTGTCACAGAACCCAGTTTTGCTTCATAACTTGAATCAAAAACTCATTTGATTTTTTGGAAATCCCAGTGGGGTAATTCTGTCTGGCTTTCTCATGGGACTGAGCGCTCTGCAGGAGTTATGACTTTAAAACATAGATTTAATGGGAATATCATTTCTATTGAATGTGATTCACTAGGTCACTTTATTTTTCAACTCTTTTTCTATGAAAATCATCATTTCATTTGTGCCAATATCTATGGTTACAATAACAAAAAAGAAAACGATAAGTTGTTTCTCACAGCTGAAAAGATCCTTATAGAATGGTTAAAAAAATGGCCAAATGCTATAATTCTCATGGGAGGTGATTTCAACACTGTCCTGGATGGTAACCTTGATAAATGGCCTCCTGGTCGACCAAATGCCTCAAGCCCCACTATTAAAGCTTTTATGGAAAAATTAAATCTAATTGACATTTGGAGAACTGAAAATCCACATGATTGTTTATTTACCTGGAGTAATAAATCCTTATCTTGACAATCTAGGATAGATTTCTGGCTGATCTCAGATTCAGTAAAGAAGGAATCTGTGACTGTTAATATTTTACCTACTCCCCTTACGGACCATAAAGTTGTTGAAATAATTTTAACACTCTCAGATGGGAATTATTCTAGTTATTCTCCTTCATACATAACTTTTGGAAACTGAATAATTCTTTATTAAACTACAAAGAGGTTACTGTAAAGATAAAAAAAATTATTAAAGTACTATTGGCATAAACTCAAACAGATAATTTTTATGGCTTTAATTGGGAACTTTTTAAATTCAAATCTGGCAAATTTCTAAGACAGTTTGGTAGTAACAAGGCCAAGGCAAAAAGAATTGAAGAAACCGAAATTATTACAAGAACATTTGAACTAACTCAGTCAAATCCTTCGAATTTAAATGACTCTGAACTACAAGAATTAACTGAATTACAAATTAAATTGGATCATTTTTACATTAATAAGAGTAAAGGAGCTTTCATTAGATCACGAAGAAAATGGTTAGAAGAAGGAGAACAAAACACTCATTACTTTTTCAATCTAGAAAAACATAATTTGATCAACAACTCTATTACCAGACTAAAGATTAACAATGCTGTTACAGATAACCTTGATGATATAGCTAGATATTGTAGTTCTTTCTATGAATCTCTTTATCTCTCCAACTTCTGTCAAGCTTCAGCTGATGCCCTAATGATCAATTTATCAGTTAGTCAAATTTCTGATAGTGAACGGGAATGTTGTGAAGAGTCAATCTCTCTGCAAGAGATTGAGGACGCCATCTCACATCTCAAAATGAACAAATCTCCTGGAATCGATGGCCTGAGTGCTGAGTTTTACAAACACTTTCTGTTCGTCCTCGCTCCCTTTCTTTTGCAGGTTTTTAATGAAAGTATAGAAAACGGTTCGCTCCCTACAATCCTCACTCAGGGATTAACCACTCTAATACCTAAACCAAATAAAGATCCTTTACTTCTAGATAATTGGCGTCCTATTTGTCTTCTTAATAATGATTACAAAATTTTTGCTTTAGTGGTTGCTAAAAGGCTAAAATCTGTCCTTCATTCAATTATTGATGAGACTCAATCCGGTTTTATGAAAAACAGACATATTACTAATAATATAAGATTTGTTCTGGATATTTTAGATTATCCTGATCTTGTCTGTGATAATGGTTTTATTTTATTTCTAGACTTCTATAAAGCATTTGATACGGTGGAACATGAGTTCATCTTTCAAAGTCTAAATAAATTTGGGTTTGGGAAATTCTTTACTTCTATTGTTAAAACCTTATACCAAAACAGCAACAGCTCCATCAAATTAAAAAACGGCTCCTCTCCTAGATTCAGTCTCTGCAGAGGAATCAGACAGGGCTGTCCCGTCTCCCCTTATTTGTTTCTTTTAGTGGCTCAACTTCTGGCCGATCATATTAAAACTGGTCCTTTAAAAGGGATCACTGTTGCTGATAAAGTGGTTACTCTAACACAGCTGGCAGATGACACTACTTTATTTTTAAAAAGATCAGAACCAAATCTCTTTAGCTATTAAGGAGATTGATACTTTCTCCAAAGCTTCAGGTCTTTCTCTTAACCTTAAAAAATGTGAGATAATGGCCATTAAGGACTGTTCCATCACCTCAATTGAAGCTATACCAGTTAAGAATGAGGTTGTTTATTTAGGTATAATCATCACGAAGGATAAAATAGAAAGAAGCTCTCTAAACTTCAACCCGCTAATTCAAAAGACTAAAAAAAGACTCAATCAGTGGTTAGTCAGAGATCTTTCTTTGCGCGGCTGTATTTTGCTTACAAAGGCTGAAGGCCTCTCCAGACTAATTTATGCTGCACAATCGTTAGGCATTGACAATAAAAGTGAGAAGGAAATTGACAAACTGCTATTCAACTTTATATGGAAAAATAAGACTCACTATATTAAAAAATCTACTCTATTGAATTCATATGAAAATGGAGGACTTAACTGTTTATGTTTCTCTATCTTGAATAATACTTTTAAAATAAATTGGATCCGTAATTTTTTTAATTCTCCAACGTCTTTCTGGAATATTATACCTTTCCATATTTTCTCTAAATTCGGTGGGCTGAATTTCTTTTTAATTTGTAATTTTGATAAACTCTCTAACTTTCATCGGCAGGTCCTTTTATCGTGGTTACTCATCTACAAGCATAACTTTTCTCCTCACTAGTATTTCATTTGGAATAATAAGGACATCTTATATAAGAACAAAACTATGTTTTTTGATTCCTGGTTTAATCATAACATTGTTCTGGTTGACCAATTGTTTAACAGTGATGGTCTGTTGTTGAGTTATGAGGAATTTCTTTGTAAATTTAATTTTCCTGTCTCTCCTGGAGAATATGTCAAAGTTCTTGGTGCCGTTTCTACAAAGATCTGTCTGTTATTCAGGCAGAAGCCGAGAGTCGATTTTCAGTCTCCCGTTCTATCTCCCATACATTCTCCTGTTGGCAAAATATGTCTGAATCCTTTTCCTCATAACAATAATAAGTTGATCAGATCCCTGTTTCTGGAGGTCGTGACCTTTGTTCCTGTGGTTGGTCGTTATTGGAATCGCTTTTGTATGACTTTGTCTTGGAAATTTATTTGGCTGCTCCCTAATAATTTTCTTCTCACTAACAAGGTAAAAGAAGTTTCTTTTAAACTCATTCACCGAATCTACCCCATTAAAGATTATTTCAAGAAATTCAACTCTAACATTGATGTGAATTGTTCCTTCTGTGACGTTTGTCCAGAGTTGCTCACCCATTTGTTCTGGTTGTGTCCTCATTCTAAAGTATTTTGGCAACATTTTTGTGACTTTATTGATTCCAAAATATCAACGGGATTTCAGTTATATTGGAAAAATGTCTTATTTGGATTTCAACAAAATGGAGGAATGAATGTGAAAAGTTTCCTTATAAATTTAATAATTATTAAGGCTAAATTTCATCTACATAAATGCAAAGTTTTGAAGAAAAAAACAAACTTTTCTATTTTTCTGATTGAACGTAAACATTATTTATTAACAATTCAATCCTCAACCAACCAAAAAGCAGAATCAACAATATGGGCTTGTAATCAACTTGGACTTTTAGATTATCTTTTATGTTAATGTACTGTAATGTCATTCTCTTGTCTTTATGCTTTATCTGATGCTCCCCCTGGTCAAGTATTATTATTGTCTTATTGTGTTATGTTCACAATACAATTGTATTGTTGTTTATTAAAATAAATAAAGTAAAAAAAAAAAAAAAGATAAGGCGGCTAACTGCGGAGCTCAAGGTAGCGAACGTTTTTGGTGAATTAAAAAAAATATTTTTGGTGAAAAAACTGGAGTCGGCTTGCTACTGTCAGATAACGGAAAACGTTAAATGTTGTATCGTTTCTCCTTCAGCACGGAGTCGCGGTTTAAGCAGAAATGAAATGTAACAAGACAGGCGGAGGAAAATATAGTCCGCTCTCTGAGTCCACCTTTCTCTGAATATCTACTGAGCGGGAGGAAACAGCCAGGTGAGGAAAAGCTGTTTTTACCTATCAATCCAGTATTTTTATCAGACAGACATTACGCTGTTGTTGTTGTGCTATGAGCTAGCTGCTAGCTAATGACTTTGCTAGCAAAGCAAGATAACTGAAAGTTTCCCTGTATTGTTAATGACAGCAGTCATTCTTCAGTATTACTTATGCAATAGGGGCACAAAACCAGAATCATCTCCATCATGGATATATGTCCGATTTTCTTTGGTGAATGATGTACATTGTATTTATTCTAGTGTTAGGTAAATGTATCTCGAAGGAGATAAAAGTCCAACAAGGACATTCATTTAGAATTAAAAATAACTCATCCTGAACTACCATGATAGATATTATGTATGTAATAATCAAACTGCTTCTGTCATTAATGAAGGGGCAAACATAAACTTTTATTTCAACACATCAGAAATCTTTGGTTTGATTTCAGGCTCTGCCCAGACGTCATGTGAGAATCACAAGCAAAACTTTGAATAGCAAGCAAAGATTTCTGACATGCGCAAATAAGTTTGTTTGTTTTGCAAGAATTTTTTTAAGTCATGAGATCAAAATTTGTGATTTCAGTTTAAAAAAAGAAAATTAAGCTAAACATTTGTTGTTGAAAAAAATGTTACAATTCAAAATGTCTTGGATCACAATTTTATATTATTTAACTGAGGTTAGTATTTTAATTGAATAATTGTGAAACAAATTGAACTCCATAGCAGAGGTCTCATTTTCTCTGAAATTAATATTGTTATGCTGTGCTATGGACTGAAAAACATATTGGTTTAAACACAAGGGTAAAGAACTGGTAGTGTATGATAATGATAACTCGTATGATAATGTCAAGGTTGTGTTATAGTGTTCTGATCATAATTCATTATGTTTTGCATGTTTCAGTTCAAAGATGCCACGTAAAGACAGACGTCAGAAACAAAAAAGAAAGGATCTGCTAGAAGCAGCAAAAGGTACTGGATTGTTGACCAACTGGGTCAGAACCAGAACCGCAGGTAAGAACAAAAAAAGTAAAGGTTCTGACCATCATCAACCTGCAGTGTTTGGTAGTGAACACATATTTAATATTACAAGGCAGCTATTAGGCTTTTATTATGTTAAGAGTAGTCTTTTCTCATAGTGACATGCATTAATAAAATTTTTGCTTTTGTTTTTTTTCTGCAGTGCCACATTAAAGTTTGATGCAGCTGTTTTTCTGAATGGACCGTCTTCATCTCCACTGCAAGTACAGCAACCCAGGCAGATGTTCTTTGATTGTATGTCTCACAATTTTGTAATTTATTATTGTTAATTAAACTCTGAAAGCTGTGTGACTTTGTTAATATTCTGTACTAAAATGCGATTAGATGTGCCCTTTTTTTTTTTTGAGCACCTGCCCCTTTAGTGGTCTCTGCACGGCCCTGGTGTCTGTGTTGCCCTATCACCTGTGTCCCCTTGGGCCTAGGAGAAGCTTTCATATTTAAAAGAAGTTGCTGGGAGCCATGCAATTGCAAAGCAGCTATTGAGCACCAGTCTTTCTGACAGTCGTTTCTGTTGTAGTTAATCCATTTTACCTTCTGTGCACCAGCCACCTGTGTTTACCAGCTTCAGGACCCGACCAGAACCCCTCAGAATAAATTATCTTGAGAAATAATGTGATTTGGTTATTTATAAAGACAGGCTCTAATGCTGGTCTTGTGAGAAATTCTGTCCCCTGTGTCGGGAGCACACACTGCAGCTTGAGAGGATCTGTTCATTTTCACAGCACTTCTGATGGATTTCTCAGTAAAACAGCTCGTATGATAATGTCAAGGTTGTAACATTCAGTTTAATCGGTAGCATAACAAAACTGTAAAATAAATAAATAAACAAGGTCTTCTTACACAGTTTTGTGTTGTTAGTAATGGCCAAGAGAATCGCTCTTTTTCCAACTTTTGTCGCTTAAGCCTGTTAGTAAAAAAGTTAATAACAAACACAGTTTTCCAACATATTATGTGTATTTATAATTCTTCATTGCTAATATAAGGAAGCTGGCTGAGAGAAGGACACAAAGAATACACTTCCTGAAAAGATGAGAGTGTAAACTTTCTGGAAAATTTTCTTCTAATGTTAAATATAACAGATTACAGAATAAGAGAAATTTCTGGTTAATTATTTTTTCTCAAACTTTGTAACTGTGCTTATTCCTCTCTTCATCAATAACAAATCCTGTGATTTTGGAAACTCTTGCTCATTACTTGCAAGAGTTATCAGCTGCAAGAAATAATCTGTTTCCCCTCCATAACAAATAATAATAAATGAATTTACTTGCTAATCTTTAACTGCGTTTATTCCTCTCATCTTCAGCAACAAATCCTATGAATTTGGAAACAGTTGCTCTTTATTTTTCAATGTAATGTTGGAGAGAATTATCATTTGATATTTTCAAATCCAAAATCATTCAAATATGCATTTCGTTTGTTGATCTTTATGAAACTTATTTTCTGTTTCAATGTTCATCTACCAATTTACAAGTATTTTTGTAGATATTAAATATAACAGAGAACCTCACAACATTGGCAAGGAATTGGTAATTATTCTGCTGCTGTATATCTGACTCTTATTTAAATTATCATTATTACTCTTACTACTTATCCATAGATTTTCTTGTCTTATGAGTTAGTTTGTAACCACTTTTTCTATGTAATATAATTTATTTGTTGGCTCTTTAGCACAGTATATTGAACAGGAACATAAATATTATAACACAGATTTAATTACATTTTTTAAACTATTAGGCTATTGTAAGTAAGTCATTAAATTGAGATAAGGTGTAAGTGTTCTCTCCACTCTCTGTCAAACAGAAAAAGAGTGGTAAAAGAATTATGTTTGTTCTTGGTTATGTATGCATGATTTTTTTTCTCTCCTACAGATTTTTTGTTTTTAAAAACCTGTTTGAAATAAATCAAATATTTGTTAGTTTGAGTAAGCTACCAGCACTTGGAGAATAGTGCTGCTGTAATTGTTTGTGTGCTAGAAGTGAGCTAAGGTGGAATAATGTATTTGTGTCAGGTTATAAATATTTATTTTGAAGCAGACTAAAGAGAATTAAGTTAATTGATGGAGATTGTTGCTCTCATAACTTGTCTGTCAACATAAAGAAACCTGCAAAACCCTGGATTCATTACGTAATGTGGTAAATAGAGCATGTTGTTGGCGTTGGACATTGAAGCTGTAATAGCGATGTAATATTAGTGTATATGAATCATATCCTATCATTTCATGTCATACAACATATTAAAGAGTTTGCAGTGATGTGTGTAGATGTCTATTTCATTTACTTTCAATAAAAACTTGTTTCCCCTGTTTGACATTGTTTCATTATAACAATGTTTCAAATATTTTTTAAAAGGTAGGCTATTCTAATAAAAATAGTGCATACCACTGCGATAGTTTTTCATTTTAAACGGACAGGATATTCTGATGATGTGGTCATTTCGTGGTTTTGCCGTGTATATAAATTGTTCCAATGATATGCCAAGCATAAAAGTTTCGGTCTCGTCACTCAAAGAATATTATCCGATGATAATAATTAACAGTAACACAACCCGCTATAATTTTCGGTTTGTAAACATGACGGAAGTTTTAGACGTTCAGCACCGACAGACAGACAGACAGACAGACAGACAGACAGACAGACAGAGCTATCGATCCGTGTTACGGTAGGAACATCTGATAGATACTCTGATGTAATGCTGCTCACGAGTGACGGAACCCAGCAGGCTGTTCCAGGAGGAGGCGGGTCACTGAGCGTCTGTCTCTCAGCAGTAGCAGGGAAGATGGCAACTGTCGCATCTCTCACCCAGGTAACGACGCTTCCATTTCCCCCCCATCATCTTCCTCAACAGAAGCTCTACATAGCGGTAGAGTCAGACCGTATCGTCCATCAATAAATAATAGCATAAGAGGAGTTTACAGAAAATACGAGGAGGATTTCTTATAATGCAGACAGATTGTGGAACTAGGCCTGTTTGTTAGCGGATTGATTAGCATCCTCTGACACTAGGTTCTACAGTTTATGTACATACACATGGTGTTTTTCAAAAAAGATGACAGCTGCTCATGTGAGAAAAAGTGTCATCATAGACACAAAGCCTGTCCAAGCTTAAGTGCTAACACGGTTGTTCTGCTGACTCCTAAAGCTAGCCTTGCTCAGAAGCTAGGTTAAAAGGATGGAGTAACATAACAGGAAGGGTTAAATGTGATACTGATGGGAGTTGAATGTGTGCTGTACATGATGATCTATTATGCTGACACATCGTAAAAATATATCAACAGTGGTAGGATTGAACTATTGTCTCATCTTGATAGTGTTACTTGGTCCAAGTCAAGTTATTTTGAATTGATTTTGTGTTTATGATACTATTACAGTGGATTAGAATAAACTATTTGTCCTCCAAATAGTTACTTGATCTTTACAGCGATCAAGTAACGAGTAAATAAAGCTTGTAAGTGATGTTGAAGATGACATATTGTCAAGCTGCATTGATTACCCAGATAGCTCAATAGGAGTGACACAACATTGAAACAATGTCAGGCATTGAATCTAGTTGAAGTCTGACATTGAAACAGAATTGAAAGTGGTGGGTGACTTACATGTTGAATCAATGTTAGGGTTTCCAACATAACTGACACCACATCAATGTTGAGTCAACCATCATTTGTACATCAATTTGCATGAATATTTGTGTTGATTTTACATTGAATCAATGTTGATTCAACCATCATCTGAATGTGAATCTACATCAATTTGGGTAATTTTATATTTAATGAAAGCTAAGGATTTTTGTAAATTTTTTGGTCTGGTAGGTCTACATCATAACATATCACTAAAAGTTTCTTCACTGTTGTTAAACACTGTTTTATTGGTATTATGGGTATATGTTGTTCAAAATGATCTTGCATTAACATATTTCTGAAAATGTATGTAGAAAAGTTTAAAAATGGCATCATGGCATTGATAACATTTTATTTAAGAGGGACAGATCTTTAAACATATTTAACTCCTTTTTGACTTTCTGAACAACAGTCTCTTGTCCATGGAAGAACGGTGTCCATGAGGTTAAGGTTTATACTAGAGTTGTGCCAACCCATCGGCCACCAATCATAATCGGCCAATTTCCATGAAAAAGTGTATAATCATTCATCTCTGATCACGGTCTCTTGTTGCTGACATCACTTCGCAGATGCATGTGTAGCTGATATCCTTTTTCCTTCACACTGCGCAAGTGTGCTGCAACAAATCCTAAGCGATGTGGTGAGGAGCTACAAGACTGAGTGAACGGGGACGTTTGCGTGTTCCGCTGAAGAAAAACCTGGGGGGTGAAGCACGTCATAATGGTTCAACCCAGCAAATCTAATATGATGATGGAAAAAACAAAACAAAACAAAACAAACAAACAAAAAACACTTGATGGAGTTTGGCTACATCGAGACTCACTGCAGCGATCAAATAGCAGGTAAAGCAGTGCACAGCTACCAACACTCACCTGGAAGACCATAGTAGTCTGGAAGCTAAACAAAATAAGCCGATATTGTAAGCCAACGAGCAAGCGGTGTAAGACACTGGTTCTGCTCCCTCTGTTGGACCGCAGCTAAGCGCTACTGGTCGTGATATTTCGCAGACGTAGCATCGTTTCTGCTCCACCCACAGTGAACTCTCACACCGAACGTCTGCTTAAAGCTGAAGCATGCTATTTAAAACAAACAAAAGATTTTACATGTGCATTAAAACTTTTGCTATGTGTGTACGTAAGATAGTCTGAAAAAAAAAAAAAATCAATCTCCTCCTCCCTGTGTTCTGCAGAATTACTCCGCTCAGTCAGAGACAAGCAATCAGAACCAGCATTAATCAGCTAGCTGTTCTCTCAAGAAGTTTTGATTCACTAACTCAGGATTATTTATTTTGATGCAACCTGCATTTGACTCTAAATGAATATTTATTTTTTCTTGACATACTTTGAGATAGGCAGTGTTATGAGATTTATTTGACTTGTGTATATTTAAGGTGTCGAGACAACCTTACTGTTAAATATTGTTTTAGTGATTGCAGGTTTTTCAGTTGTCCTTTTGACTGAATAGCTGCTGTACTGTGCCTGCAAATATTTTGTCTGGTTATGCCTAAATTAGGTGAATTTATTTTTTTCCATTTTGTCAGATCATGTAGCAGCATTTATACCTAAAGCTAAATATTAACAGCCAATCCAATTGATCGGCAGAGATTGGTGATCGGCAAAGTTCGGCCTCATGGGTGATAGGTATCGGAATCAGCAGCAAAAAACCTGAATGGAGTATCCCTACTTTGTACTGTATGAACCAGGGAAACAGGACAAGTTTGGGTAACCCAAGTTTGACTCTGGTTTGCATCACTTTGGTTCCTTGATGCCTTCCTCCCATTCAGTCGCGTAACAAAGCCACTTCTTGACAGTTTTGCTGCAGTCTGTGACACTCAGCTATGGGTCAAACCGCTGAGCAGCAGCTGAAAAACACAAAAATAAGAGTGAGGAAGGCGTCGGTTAGAAAGATGATAACTTTTAAAAGTTCTGAAAGACATTGAAATATTAGGTAGTACTGGTACTGGTTATAGGTCTGAGAACAAACACAAACTATACAGTTCCCCATGTACATTTAATTAAATTAAAAAGGACATATTAATGAATATTCATGAATATTTATCTTAATGTTAGTTACATATACAATTACATTTACCTATCAAGCTGCACCTTAGTGTAGCATTTATGATGCTCCATTCATATTAAAATGAAGTAATCAATATTTAAAATAAAGGGCTGTTTATCAGAAAACCTAAAGATAAAACTCAGGGAGGATCATGGTTGATTTAACACACCAGAGACAGAAAAATGGAGCAAAAAGTGATTTGCATTGTAGTTGGAAAAATTACTTACAATTTATACAGGATGAACTCACATCTAATAACTGGTTCAATCTTCCATTAACAATAAACATTTCCAAATAAGATGATTACATTAATTCAAAAATGTCCATATGCTGATAAAGATCCTGCACAAGTAGTTATAGACTAGTTCAGTTTCAGGTTTGGATCAGTGTTTTACCTGCCTTACATGTTTTAGGTGTTTACCTTCTGCCACACCTGGATTGAATCTGCAGATGATTGTCTTTTGCAGTTTTTGATGGCTGCAGAAGAGATCATGCTATCATCTAACTCAGCTGTTCTGGAATAGAGGCACATGTAAGCATATCTCTAAGTACATCACAATAAAAAATGAAAAATAAATGATTTGAAATGATGTGTGCCACATGCTCACATTTAAAAACTAAAATCCCACAAATCCCTGGTTGGATTTCATACTTAGGCCTAGAGTGGTGAGCAGAATAAAAAAAACAAAAGGAGACATGACCTCAATTTGTTATGTTCCGGGGTCCTTAGTTTCTTTGTGGAGGTTTTGTGCGTGCACTCGCTTTTCTCCACCACCAGATGACGCCAAGTCCATTCTATCGGAGGGCGTGGGTGACGTCACACCACACCTGATGCGAGTTTTGGCTCATCAGCGAGATGTTCAAGAGGAGCTGACTGCCAGTCCTTCGGCGCCTGAGTGTTAGCCAGTCACGGTACCTCTGAGCCCCTAGAAGCTTGCTTCTGTTTTGCCTTACTGATCTGCTCCTAGTGAAAGTTTTCCTTGTTGCTTCTCCTGCCTTCAGGTGTTTCCTCCTGGCTCCTCGTTTTCCAGTCCATCCTCGTGACGCCGTGGAAAGTACCCACAGGTTGCCTGAGCCCCCAGACTCACCTTCTCCGTGTGCCAACCAGTTCTTCCAGGATTTCCACGACTGGCAGTCGCACTGCTCCTCTACCACCCCTGATCCTGAACCAACCTGTCCGCCCTCCGATGTGCTCCCGTTGCCTCCTGGATTCCTGCCGACAGACATCACAACCACCTGGAACCACAGAGAACTGAAACCCTGGACATTGCAGTTACCCTCTCTCTCATCTCCAACCTGCTGTTCACAAGTAAGATCTGGCCATTCACTCACCACGTTGTCATTTCCCACAAACCTGAACTCATCACCCGACTCATCACCCCACCCCCAGCCCGTGTTTTCGGATGTCCGACATCCTCCTCCAGAAAGTTTCTCAGGTGATCGAAATAAGTGTAACGGTTTCATATTACAATGCTCCATCATTTTCAACCATTCACCCCAAAGTTTTTCACAAGATGGAGCTAAAATCGCTTATGTCCTTTCCCTGTTGTCTGGGAAAGCATTACTGTGGGCAGAAACCCGTTTCCCTGAACCTACTAATTACGGCTGTTCCTTTGATAACTTCTTGAAGGAGTTTAAACAAGTATTTAGTCATGATTCCGACAAATCATTCAACTCCCGTGAAATATGGAATCTTAAACAGGGCAATCGAACCGCAGCGGACTTCGCCATTGACTTCCGCATACAGGCGGCTGCCACAGGCTGGAATGCCGCCGCCTTGAAGAGTGCATATTATAACGCCTTAAACGACACACTTAAAGATGAACTGACGACTCTAGACGAACCAGAAACACTTGAGCAACTAATCAGCTTAACCATCCGCCTAGATAATCGACTCCACACCCGCGCTAAACAGAGGGACCGGAGGAGCTCGCCAGGGAAGAATCGGGAGATTGCTGCCTCGGCTCCAGTGGTCTCACCAACCAGTGTTCCTCCTGAGCCCATGCAGGTGGGTCGTACTTGTCTCACTCCCAAAGAGCGCCAGCGGCACATCTCCGCCCGTCTTTGCATCTACTGCGGTTCTCCAGGTCATTATCTCGCCAAGTGTCCGGTCCGTTTAAACTTTCAGGTCCGCCAGTAGAACAGAAGGGGCTGGCGGACCGTTTCCCAAGAAATAATTCCCCTCGCTTGTTACTCCCTGCCACGATCCTCTATAATAATCAGTCGTTTCCCCTTTCCGCCCTCATAGATTCCAGTTGTGAGCAGAACTTAATCGATGAGACCCTCGCCAAACAAATGGCAATTGAATGTGAATCTCTGCCAGTTCCTCTGCGCGTTACCGCCATTGACGGTAAAATGCTACCCCAGATCACTCACCGGACCAAACCGCTCCATCTGGTCATTTCCGGCAATCACAGTGAGTTGATTTCATTTTTTGTTTTTCCCACTTCCCACTCCCCTATAATTCTCGGCTATCAATGGTTGCAAAAACACAATCCCCAAATAAACTGGTCAGACAGGCATGTCCACGTTTTGCCACTCCTCCCGTCTCCGCTCCGCTGTTCCACCGGGTGTGTCGCCGGCGGAGCAGCAGGAGGCGGATCCTGTCAATCTGTCCTCCATCCCAGCTGAATATCACGATCTCTCTGCCGTTTCTGTAAAACTAAAGCTCTCTCCTTACCACCTCATCGGCCGTACGACTGCTCCATCGATTTTCTCCCCGGAGCCCCTCTGCCATCCAGCCGTTTATATAACATATCCCGACCTCAGAGAGAAACCATGGAGAAATACATTAAGGACTCATTAGCTGCCGGCATTATCCCTCCGTCTTCGTCGCCACTGGGGGCGGGCTTCTTCTTTGTAGGGAAGAAGGACGGATCTCTGAGGCCCTGCATTGATTATAGAGGGTTAAATAACATTACTGTTAAAGACAAATATCCCTTGCCGCTTCTCTCATCAGCCTTCGAACCCGTCTACGGTGCAACCATCTATAACAAGCTCGACCTCAGAAATTCATACCACCTCCTCCGTATCCGCAAGGGAGACGAGTGGAAAACAGCTTTTAAAACGCCTATCGGCCACTTCGAGTACCTGGTCATGCCCTTCGGACTATCTAATGCCCCTGCCTTTTTCCAGGCTCTAGTTAATTATGTTTTAAGAGATTTCTTAAACATTTTCATTTTCGTGTACCACGATGACATCCTGATTTACTCCAAGTCCCCTGAGGAGCACAAACACCATGTCCGTCTGGTGTTGCAACGACTATTGGAGAACAAACTTTATGTTAAAGCTGAAAAATGTGAATTCCATCAGACTTCTGTTTCCTTCCTGGGTTTCGTATTAAGGGGCGGACAGGTCAGGCCGGCCGAGGAGAAGATCCGGGCGGTGCTGGAGTGGCCGAGACCCGAGACTCGCAAGCAACTCCAACGTTTTTTGGGCTTCGCTAACTTCTACCGCCGGTTCATCCGGAACTACAGCCAGACCGCACTACCGCTAACCGCCTTAACTTCTTCAAATATCCCTTTCAGCTGGACCCCGGTGGCTGACGCTGCATTCACACGTCTCAAGCACCTCTTCGCTCATGCTCCCATATTAGTTCAACCTGACCCCACTAAACAATTTATTGTCGAAGTTGATGCATCTGACACTGGTTTAGGGGCAATACTATCTCAAATCTCATCCCATGACCATAAAACTAATCCTTGTGCCTTTTTTTCATGCAGATTAACCCCTCCGGAAAGAAATTATGACGTTGGAGACCGGGAACTCCTCGCTATCAAGTTGGCTCTAGAGGAATGGAGACACTGGCTGGAGAGGGCAGAACATCCAGTGCTGGTCTGGACTGATCATAAAAATCTATCCTACCTTCAATCCGCTAAGAGGTTAAATCCCCGACAGTCACACTGGTCTTTATTTTTCTCTCGTTTCAACCTGTCCATCTCCTATCGCCCTGGCTCTCGCAACACTAAACCCGATGCTCTTTCCCGTCTTCACTCAGATAAGGTTCCAGCCACCATCCTTCCTCCCAGCTGCACTGTAGCTGCAGTAACCTGGGAGATAGAAGACATTATTGAACAAGCACAACTGTCCGAACCCGCACCAGAAAACTGTCCTCCTAATAAGATTTTTGTCCCTTCCTCTGTCCGAGCCCGATTTCTCCAATGGATCCACGCATCAAGATTTTCTGGTCATCCTGGCATCAGCCGGACCATCTCTCTAGTAAACCGTAGATTCTGGTGGCCCTCCGTTCATAAAGACGTCCGTGAATTTGTCCTAGCCTGCACCACCTGTTCCCGAAATAAGTCATCCCATCAACCTCCCTCTGGTCTTCTTCAGCCTCTTCCAATTCCAAAACGTCCTTGGTCCCATATCGCATTAGATTTTGTTACTGGTTTACCACCTTCCAAAGGCATGACCACTATACTCTCCGTTATAGACCGTTTTTCTAAAGCCTGTCATCTCATTCCCCTCCGCAAACTGCCCACTGCATTTCAAACAGCTCAGCTCCTGTTCAAACATGTTTTCCATCTTCATGACATCCCCCAAGACATCTTTTCTGACAGAGGACCACAATTCACAGCTCAGGTTTGGAGAAATTTCTGTTCCGCTCTAAACGCCAAAGTTTCACTCACATCTGGTTTTCATCCACAGTCCAACGGTCAAACTGAACGCCTCAATCAAGATCTGGAATCCATGCTCCGCTGTTACACATCCACCAACCCTTCCGACTGGTCCCAATTCCTCCCATGGATAGAGTTCGCACAAAACAGTCATGTTTCAGCTGCTACTGGTCTGTCTCCCTTCGAAGCATCCATTGGCTATCAACCTCCATTACTTCCATCTGATGAAGAACACATTTCTGTTACATCCGTCCGTCATCACATCCGCCGTTGTCACAACATCTGGAACACAACCCTCCACAACCTCAACCTAACTGCAGCTCAAATCAAGCGTCAAGCTGACTGAAGAAGGCGACCTGCTCCCACATACACCCCTGGTCAACAAGTATGGTTATCCTCCCGAGACATTCCCCTCAAATCCAGGTCCAAGAAACTTTCTTCCCGTTACATTGGCCTGTTTGAGATCGAAACCATCATCAATCCTTCCGCTGTCCGTCTCGGATTGCCTGCTTCCCTCTGCATCCATCCCACCTTCCACGTTTCTCAAATCAAGCCTGTCCAGCACACTCTGCCCTCCGGCTGATCCCCCTCTAGCCCCCCGTGATGTTGATGGCCATCCCGCTTATTCTGTCCACCGGATCGTAGACTCCCGTCGGTGAGGTCGCGGCTGGCAGTCCCTTGTCGATTGGGGGGGCTACGGTCCGGAGGAACGCTCCTGGGTCCCGGGTTCCTTTATCTTAGATCCATCCCTTATTACCAATTACCGTTCCTCCCTTCCCTCCAGTTCCTCTAGGCCGCCAGGTGGCGACCGTTAGGGGGGTGGGGGTACTGTTATGTTCCGGGGTCCTTAGTTTCTTTGTGGAGGTTTAGTGCGTGCACTCGCTTTTCTCCACCACCAGATGGCGCCAAGTCCATTCTATCGGAGGGCGTGGGTGACGTCACACCACACCTGATGCGAGTTTTGGCTCATCAGCGAGATGTTCAAGAGGAGCTGACTGCCAGTCCTTCGGCGCCTGAGTGTTAGCCAGTCACGGTACCTCTGAGCCCCTAGAAGCTTGCTTCTGTTTTGCCTTACTGATCTGCTCCTAGTGAAAGTTTTCCTTGTTGCTTCTCCTGCCTTCAGGTGTTTCCTCCTGGCTCCTCGTTTTCCAGTCCATCCTCGTGACGCCGTGGAAAGTACCCACAGGTTGCCTGAGCCCCTAGACTCACCTTCTCCGTGTGGCAACCAGTTCTTCCAGGATTTCCACGACTGGCAGTCGCACCGCTCCTCTACCACCCCTGATCCTGAACCAACCTGTCCGCCCTCCGATGTGCTCCCGTTGCCTCCTGGATTCCTGCCGACAGACATCACAACCACCTGGAACCACAGAGAACTGAAACCCCAGACATTGCAGTTACCCTCTCTCTCATCTCCAACCTGCCGTTCACAAGTAAGATCTGGCCATTCACTCACCACGTTGTCATTTCCCACAAACCTGAACTCACCACCCGACTCTGCTTCTCTAGTGAACTGTTTGTTCCCTGAACCTGCCTCCCTCCCTGGACCAGACCCGAGCCTTCAATATCTGCCAGCAGCGTTTTTCAATAAACTTATCTTTTACTTTCACTTTATCTCCTGTGTTGTGTTCTGCATGTGGGCTTGAAAGACACCCATCATGACACAATTATTAAAAATATCTAATTTCCCACAAAAATAACCAAGATTAATGTAGGCACAAAACAGTGCAGTTATTTTTCGATTAACACATTTAAGATCAAAGTAATATTGCCAATTTTACCATAAAAGTGCTCAGAGTAGAATTCAATTCAGAAGCCAGTTGCAAACAAGTCAACAGCAAAGGGGCTGTGGGGTTGGGACAAACCACTAGTGTAAAACGTAGGAGGCAGGCCATTCCACTAGATGTTTTTGTGTCAACACATCAGTAGTAATATTTATAGACAAGTAAGAAAATGTACAGGAAGGAATCACAACCCACTGTTCTCAACATGTAGTGCTTAGTTTAAAACATGATTAATACCCACCCAGTAATAAATGTTCTGATCCAGAGCTCAATGAGTGGATGGGGAATGGAGGGGGACAGAGGGGAGTAAAGAGGGGGAGATTGGGAGGACTGGGGTGGGGGCCGGGGGTTGGGGAGAGGGTGAAAAGTGGGGAAGGTTTGGGAGGGTGCAGGAGGAGATGAGAAGGAGTGCCACAAACAGCGCACTTGGATTCAAAATTGATTAGACGCTGGTCCTCAAGGCAAGCTGACCTGCATGTTTCCAATTCGGCAAAACCCTATCAATCACCCATCAATTAAAATCATGTGTGTTGAATTAGGGAAATATCTAAAACTTGCAGGGCAGTGTGCTTGGAGAACCAGTGCTAAAAAACACTGGATTAGATGCTTAGTAGACATTTCAATCAATAGAGTTTGACCAGAAAATAACATTAATTCAAAAACACATTTTCAACATTAGTTAATTGGCTAGAATTGAATGATTGTTTGAAGGTTTATCAAACAATCATCAACCTAACCATAAATTCAACCTTTGGGATCGTAATTCAACATTAAATTAAAATTTTTTCAAACAAGCCAATAGCGAAGTGACTGTGTGGTTGAAACACCCCTCATGTAAATAGTGGGATGTTCCACTCCTTGCAGTAAGTTGTAGATGTTTTTGTGTCAACACAATATGCTCAAATAGTCAGTAATAATATTTACAGACAAGTAAGAAAAGGAATCACAACCTACTGTTCTCAATATAGTGCTAATTTAAAATGTGATTAACTCCCCCTGAATAATAAGATGCTCTCACCCAGAACTCAAAGAGGAGTAGTGGAAGGGAGAGGATGGAGTTGGGGGGGAGGGAATAATGGGTGGAATTTTGGGGGGAATAGGACAGTGGGTTAAGAGGGGACGGTTTAGTTGATGTGTGTTGGGGGGGCATGGGAGACGGAACATCGGAAAGGGTAATTGGGGAGGTGTGGGTTAGGGGTGCAACAAACAGCATACTTTGATTCAAAATTGATGAGCAGTTTTTCCCAACCCTGGTTCTTAAGTCAAACTGACTGGCATGTTTTCAGTTTGGCTAAACCCTGTTAATCATGTGTGCCTAATTATGGAAATGCTAAAACTTGCAAGGCAGTGTGCCCTCAGGACCAGTGTTAAAAAATATTGGACTCGACAGTCTACCACAAAATAACATTGATTCAATGACACATTTTCAACATGAGTTAATTGGCTAGAATTGGATGATTGTTTGATGGTTTATCCACCATCAGTCATCAACCTTAAACATAAATTGTACTTTTGTGGTCATAATTCAACATTGATTTAACATCTTTTGCAAACAAGCCAACAGTGAAGTGGCTATGTGGTTGGGACATGTAAATAGGGGGGTGGATGTTTTTGTTCCAATATATCACGCACAGTCAATAAGAAAATGTACAGAATCACAACCCACTATCCTCAACAGTGCTTAATTTCAAATGTGATTATCCCCTGCTGAGTAATAAAATGCTCTCACCCAGAGCTCCGATGAGGAGAAGAGGAAGAGAAGGGGTGCGGCAAAACAGCATACTTTGATTCAACATTGATCAGACATCAGCATTTCATTCATTAGATTTCAACCACAAAACAACATTGATTCAATGACACATTTTCAACATTTGGTTCTTGGTTAGAATTGGATAATTGGTCCACCTTCAGTTGTCGACCTCAACCAAAAATCAACCATTTTGATTTTTGGTTCACATGCTACTGAAAATTGCATGTGAAATTATTTTATTATATACCTATATAAGTTTATTGATCATGTTGATCGACTTAATGATTAATGGATAAGCAACCTTTTTCTTAAAAAGTTACATTTTCTTTTGTATCAAGAAGGGCAACCACCTTTTCTTAACATAAAGAGCTTTTGTTTATAATATGGTGAATAAAACCCCCCACAAAATTTTAACATTATTTTGGGTCAGCTGTATGCTGAATAAAGAGATAATTGAATATAGATGAAGGAAATAGAATATGTGACACACTTAATTCCTTATGAACAGAGAGATATTCACACAGAAATATTGTCTGCTTTTGAACGAATGATTACAGCCCTCAAAATCAACCTTATTAGATTTCTGTTTAATTCCATCATGTTACAATTTTTCTGCCAAATGCTTTCCGCTTTTCTGTCATTACATCCTCGCCTTTGTAGCACATCAGTAAGTTTTGGTTGAGAAATTGACTTTGCTCTGTCATGCCTCTTAACTGAATGACTATTATTAATGTGATAACAAGAAACTTGTTGAGTGTTCATACATCAAAATTAGGAGTGCACTAATTTATCAACTAGCCGATTTATTGGTGGCGATTTCCTTTATTTTGGGAGATCGGTGATCGCCCAATTTTTACATGTGAAGCCAATCTTATTTAGCTTGGCAAAGGTCTAAGAATCAACCACTGTCCTCTTTTACTCTCCGGTGAGAAAGGTTTGACTGACAGACTGGCCTACCAAATTATTTCTGCACATTTATAATTAACAACAGTTACCCAACTGTTGTCAACTCAACAACTTTCTTGTAATATTAAGCAACATTTTAGACCAAAAACATTGATAGCAGCTAAAATTGGAATTGGCAGGTTAAGCTTTAAGAACGGTAATCGGCGATCGGCTAGAAAACTCCAATTGGTGCACCCCAAGTCAAAATGCATCCCATTTTGCATCCCACACCACACTGTTTAGACCTTTTTACTTTCCTATTCTGTGGTCCCTACACCATCTTAGTTTCTCTATTAACTGGCTCCGTGGCCAAACTGCAACATTAAAAGGTCTAAGTGACCATTATTAATCGACATGGGAAAATAATATATAACTGGAAAATTTCTGAAGAAATTTAAATGGGGCCAAAGTGTGCCCGTCGGTTGGAACCCAGCGTTCTGATCCTAACAATTAGCATCAATAATCCTATGAGTAACAGTGGTTGGGTTAAACCAGTAATATAATGCCCAAAATATTCTGCCATGTCTATAGTTCTAACATCCTGCTCAACCTCCTTCTGTTGTAATTTAGAGTTCCACCATGTCTATAGTTCTGACATTCTGCTCTGTCCTCTGTATTAACAAAGTGTTCCACCATGGTTAGAACAACAGAGATGTTGTAGTTCAAACCAGTAGCTCTGCCTTTCTCTGTGCGGTTGCTATAATTATTAATCGTAAGACCACTCTCGAGTGTGTGAGACAGAAAGGTGGAGAAACAATTCTATCTTTGTGAGACACCAAGTCAGTTTTTCTGAAAAAAGCAGTCCGAACAACTCCTTCCCATTCAGAAACTGTGAGATGTATTCGAAAACTGTATGAAGGGGCAATTTCTTGTCTCCGATAGTATCGCGATTCATATCTGAACCTCACTCAGAGTAATAGCAGCAATTAGAGAAAGATGGTGTGCGCTGAGCTCTGAAATTCTTGAGAGAAGGATAAAAATGAATGGCTGGAAGCCTGAGTTTACCCTGTCACATGATTTCACTCTGAAGCACCTTGACAGAAAACAGTTAGCCCTAAAGAAATTTCAAAAACATTTTACGGGAGCAGGCATTCTATGCAATATTATGACTGACTTTCATACCAATAGAACGATATTTGTAGATGTGAAGGCGATTTCAAAATGATTTTGGGAGTGAAAAATCTACTGCGTTTTGGCAGTTGGAAATTTCATTTGTTTTTCGCTTTTTACATCACCATCATAAACTTCTCCTGGACCTAGGAAATGCTATGGCAGGCCATAATGATAAATAATTTATATTTCCATTTTCACCCTGTAGTTTGTACCTATTTTTCCATTTAGCTTAACCAATTCTGATTATTTTTTCCTTCACAATTGTTGAATTTTTGCATTTTCCCATTCAAATGCTTGTAATGGGTTGTAAGGGACAGTAGCAGCGAGCTAGCCATGGAGCTAGGCATACAGTAAAGTCAAGTGCAGCAATATATTTATAGTTTTCTCCTCATACCACAGCAATCACGTATTATTAATTGCAAAATATACATCAAGCCTAAATCCATGCTATGAAAACAGACTGAATGTCCTGCTTTTTGTGTGTGAAATATTTGAGTAGATTTTTTTTTCTGTTTCGTTGTTGTCAGTTGCTATGGCAACGAGCCTGCTCGAGCTGTGCTGATACAGAGGATGAGAAAGAAGTGGTTGTGAGTTGTGCTTTAACGGTTTCCCCCTTTGCTGTGGAGTACAGCATGAAATGAATAATATCTACATGTCCAAGTTTGATGGAGTTAGCGGAATTATTCTATGGCGGTAGGGCGCCTGTACATGAATAAAATAATGTTTTTTTTCTCCTCTAGCGTTCTCCACATGCACAAAATTTCTTTATGTGAACAATAACATGCAGGGGGTATATTCTGTATTTGTAAATATGATTATGATTAAGTCAGTGCCTCACCAGCTATGAACTTCACGTCACTGATATATGTATATGTATGTGTGTGTGTATGTATGCATAGTATTAGTCTATTCAGCTTTAACATCACAAATGTTATTGATTGTCAAACATTTTGCGATAGGTGGTGAGTGGAAATCCTGTTTATGAGAACTTCTACAGACAGGTAAGATGACGACCCCACCAATGTGACTAACCTTTTTACTACTTCTGAGAAATAAAAGAACATAGCTTATGGTGCGTTCACAACAAATACGTTATGTGTGTCGAAAATGTAGCCGACCCTTCAAGTGTCTGCATTTTGACGCAGACACTTGACATTTTGTGTCGAGAGCACATCAGATGCGTCAAAATCACTCATTTATTGGACGTACTTGATGCGTCAATTGCTCAACATGCTTCAAATTGTGCCATGCTAGATACTAGAAACCATTATCCCTCAACGTGCCTCCACATAGACTTTCAATGTAAACCAGACGTGCAAAATGTGTTTGGTGTGAATGCACCCTTACATGACTGACAAAAATTTCTGTGGATATTTCTTAAGGTGGATCCTGAAAACACTGGCAAAGTAGGACCAACAGAAGCAGCGCTGTTTCTCAAAAAATCTGGATTACCTGACAGTACACTGGGGAAGGTAAGCTGTTATGCTGTAGCAGCAGTTAAGGGGAACACACATCAGAAGCACAGCAGTGAAATTAACACCTATTCATAAGAGCCTTTAACAAACATCAGACACATAATGCTGAATCTGCTGAGACAGAGCAGCTTACCAGATTCTGCATACATAACTGTATGCTGTGCCTTGGAGTTCAGCTGCTGTCCATACACTGCTGGTGTAGGTTGTTGTATACAAAAATATAGGGATGCCTTTAACATACAGTCGGGAGAGTAAATATTTGATACACAGCTGATTTGTTCTCACTTGTAAAGCATTTAGAATTCTACAATTTTTTTTATCATCATTACTCTTCAAATGTAACAATCTAAAACAAAAATCCAGAAAATCCCATTGTGTCATTTTTAAAATTATGTAACTGCATTTTATTACATGACAGCAGAAAAACAACTTATATTTGGGATAGAAATATTTGTTGCAATGGCAGAAATCAGGCCTTTCCTTTTACTTCTAGACCTAGTCTAGAAGTAAATTGTTGTTGCAACAACAACAACAATTTGTTTTTACTCCTTTTACTTCTAGACCTAGTCTAGAAGTAAAAGAAAAAATCTTTGCTCCCTTGCACACAAAGATTTTGAATGACTCAGATGGTGAATTTGTTGGAGGTGGATGGTGAAGTCTGCTGTGGAGGGTGGACAGGTAAGTTCAGGTGAGAAGGAACGAGGAGCAATCCGACTGACAGCTGAGAATCCAGGAACCGTTTGTGGTTCAACTGCAGAGGCGAGGGAGGGACTCGGGTAACCAGTGGGTAACAAGCCACAGCGTCAGGAGGGGAGAAATTCAGAAAGCCAGAAACTCGAGCTTCAACAGGGTAAATCCAAGGCATTACTAGGAAGCACCTGAAGGAGAGGCAACAGAATATACTATTGGAAGTAATCTCATAAACACACAGGGAGCAAACTCAGAGGAATGCACAGTACCATTACTGGCTGACACTCAGGCGTTGAAGTACTGGCAGCCTGCTCCTTATATACTCTGAGATGATTAGATGATAAATCACAGGTGTGTAGAACCCAGTCACACCCTTCAGGTAGAAAAGCCTCTTGGCACCATCTAGTGGAAGGAGAGGGAAGCAGTAGGCAACAGAAAACCCCCCACAATACAACCAAAAACCCCGGTTCCCAACAGTTTCTCCCCCCGCCTCAACAGCTGCCACCTGGTGGCCCAGAAGAGCATGAAGGGAGAGAACACTTCCGGGTATTTATACTAATTATGTATTTATGGGTGGTGACAGGGCAGACCAGCAGCTGCACTCAATTTCCAGCAAATTGGGATTTATAAAGAAAAGGTGCGCAGCATGCACGTGCACGCACGTGTACACATCCGAATTTTGTTGTGCGTCGCACTTTTCTAAGTTTTAGTGTGAAAACTGCACAATGTTTTATGCATGAGGCCCCTGGTGATAAAGAGTGCATGGAAATATAATTATGCTTGCTTGCATAGACTGCTTATGTTACGGTCCTGTTAAGGGGAATAATGAAAACATGGACACGATGTTACTACTTTCATCTCCAGTGTTATAAAGGAGGAGCAGAAACGACGCGTTCCCCTACACCCGATCAGACAAAACCAATCGAGACTCGAACGACTAACAAACTCTCAAAACTTACAATCTAAAAGGTTGAACTTTTCAAGAATTATAAACAAATATAGCCGGAAAAGTAACATTAACAAAAAATACATTTTCTTTTTAACTTCATTAAACTTAGGCTACCTTTTACCGTATCTGTCTGTAGCGCTGAACTTGAAAGAGCAAAATAATTGATCTTTTAGTTGTTGTAGTTGTAGTTTTAGTTTAGATCCCTTTTAGTTGTCTAACATTGTTTTATAACCACTACACCAGGGGTCACCAACCTTTTTGAGACTGGGAGCAACTTCACGGGTACAGAGCAACACGAAGAGCACTTGTTTGATACAGTCTTTATAAGTAAATATACACATATATATATTCCCTTCTCACCCACCGCGGGTGGTTCTTATCCTCTGAGCTCGGGTCCTCTACCAGAGGCCTGGGAGCTTGAGGGTCCTGCAGTATCTTGGCTGTGCCAAGGACTGCACATTTCTGGACTGAGATGTCTGATGTTGTTCCTGGGATCTGTTGTAGCCACTGCTATAGTTTGGGGGTGACTGCCCCGAGGGCCCCGATGACCACAGGCACCACTGTGGTCTTCACCTTCCAGGCCCTCTCCAGTTCCTCCCTGAGGCCCTGGTATTTCTCCAGTTTCTCGTGCTCCTTTTTCCTGATGTTGCAATCGTTTGGTATTGCTACATCTACCACAACGGCTTTCCTCTGTTGTTTATCCACTATGACAATGTCTGGTTGGTTCACCATTACCATTCTGTCTGTCTGGATCTGGAAGTCCCACAGGATCTTAGCTCCGGCATTCTCCACCACCTTTGGGGGTGTTTCCCACTTTGATCTCGGGGTTTCCAGTCCATATTCTGCACAGATGTTTCTGTACACTATGCCTGCCACTTGGTTATGTCGTTCCATGTATGCTTTCCCTGCCAGTATCTTGCACCCTGCTGTTATGTGCTGGACTGTCTCAGGGGCCTCCTTACACAACCTACACCTTGGGTCTTGTCTGGTGTGGTAGATCTGGGCCTCTATTGCTCTGGTGTTTAGGGCCTGTTCCTGGGCGGCCATGATGAGGGCCTCTGTGCTGTCCTTGAGCCCAGCTTTTTCCAGCCATTGGTAGGATTTACTGATATCAGCCACTTGGGTTATTTGCTGGTGGTACATCCCATGTAGGGGCTTGTCCTCCCATGATGGTATCTCTGGCACTTCAACCTCCGTTCCCTTTGGTCTCTTAACACCGTTGTCTGTTGAGGCTTTGTCCCTGATGTATTTATGGATCTTAGTTGTTTCGCCCTGGACAGTGGTTCTCACACTCACTAGTCCTCTGCCTCCTTCTTTGCGGCTCGTGTACAGTCTCAGGGTGCTGGATTTGGGATGGAACCCTCCATGCATTGTTAGTAGCTTTCTAGTCTTAATATCTGTGGCTTTTATCTCCTCCTTTGGCCAGCTAATTATTCCAGCAGGGTATCTGATTACTGGCAGGGCATAGCTGTTTATCGCACGGATTTTGTTCTTGCCATTGAGCTGGCTTCTCAGGACTTGCCTTATTCGTTGGAGGTATTTAGCTGTTGCTCCTTTCCTTGTGGCCTCATCGAGGTTGCCATTTGCTTGTGGTATACCTAGGTACTTGTAACTGTCCTCTATGTCTGCTATTGTTCCTTCTGGGAGTGAGACCCCTTCTGTGCGGATCACCTTCCCCCTCTTTGTAATCAGCCGACCACACTTCTCTAGTCCGAATGACATCCCAATGTCCATGCTGTAGATCCTGGTGGTGTGGATCAGTGAGTCGATGTCTCGCTCACTCTTGGCGTACAGCTTGATGTCATCCATGTAGAGAAGGTGACTGATGTTGGCCCCATTTTTGAGTCGGTATCCGTAGCCAGTCTTGTTGATAATTTGGCTGAGGGGGTTCAGGCCTATGCAGAACAGTAGCGGGGACAGAGCATCTCCTTTGTATATGCCACATTTGATGGACACTTGTGCAAGTGGTTTGCAGTTGGCTTCAAGGGTGGTTTTCCACAGCCTCATTGACTTTGCAATGAAGGCTCTCAGAGTCCTGTTGATGTTATACATCTCTAAGCATTCAATGATCCAAGTATGCGGCATTGAGTCATAGGCTTTCTTGTAATCAATCCAAGCCATGCACAGGTTGGTGTGTCGGGTTTTGCAGTCTCGGGCAACTGTGCGGTCTACGAGGAGTTGGTGTTTGGCTTCTCTGCTGTGCCATGCTCATGTGCTTATCCATGTGTTTGCTTATCTTGGTCGCTATGATGCCTGACATGAGCTTCCAGGTTGTGGAGAGGCAGGTTATTGGTCGGTAGTTGGGTGGGACTGGACCCTTTGATGGATCCTTCTAGATTAGGATTGTCCGCCCTTCAGTTAACCATTCAGGGTGAGTCCCACTTTGTAGCAGCTGGTTCATTTGGCCTGCCAGTCGCTCATGGAGGGCAGTGAGTTTCTTTAGCCAGTAGGCATGGATCATGTCAGGCCCTGGTGCTGTCCAGTTTTTCATACCTGAGACTCTTTCTTGGACATCTGTCACAGTGATGACTTGCTCAGGGAGGTTGCTATGGTCCTCTCGTAGAGAGATCAACCACTGTGCATTGCTGTTGTGGGACGCCTCCCTTTCCCATATGCCTTTCCAGTATTGTTCAGTCTCCAGCCTTGGTGGGTCTGCTCTGTTGTTATTACCCTGCCATTGAGAGTACACCTTAGCTGGTTGAGTGGAGAAGAGCCGGTTAATCCTTCTGGATTCATTCTCCCTTGTGTATCTCTTTAGGCGGCTGGCCAAGGCTTGGAGCCTCTGTTTGGCAGTTTCGAGTGCTTCAGGTATGGGCATCTGCCTGTACTTTCTGGGTACTTGTCTTTTCATTGTACCCTTGTGGCGCTCTGATAGTTGGCTCACTTCCCTCCTTGTTACCTTGATTTTAGCCTCTAACCGTCTTTTCCATGGTGGGTATTGGGTCTGATGGTTGCTCTTATAGCCAAGCATCTCAAGGATCACTGATGCTGAGTTGTAGATCAGCTCATTGGTTTCTGTTATGGTATTGGTAGGGATCGTTCTCAATGCTGCATTCACATTCTCAATGTGAATGCAGCGCCAATGTGTAATTGGCGCCTGGGAGGCCTGGTTGTCATTCGGGTCATCTCTCTCAGGTCATCTGTCTCGTTCAGCTCTGATTCGCTCACTGGGGCTGTGTATCCCCTCACTGGGTGGGGACTTGTAGTTAAGTCCCCACAGTTCTGACATCCGGGTTCCTCCCTTTTGCCGTAGCATTTGTGTTGTATCTCATCAATCTCAAGTTGTGATAGCAGTTGCCGTTTGCGGATGTTGGAACACTGAGCTACTAGTTGTTTAGCGCTTAGTGTTGACTGGGGATGTCGAAGTAACCATTCCTTCACCAGTCTTTGCATGTAACCTCTCTGACTAGGGTTACTTGAGTAGTAGCATTCCAACAGATCCACATTTTCATCTCTCGCCCATTTCCGTCTTGTTCCAGTAGCCCATTTGTCATCAAGGTGCTCTGCTTTGGCCGGGCGACGTCTGAGCCGGCATGTTATGCAACTTAGTATCTCTCATGGTATGAGGTAGGCAGTAGCTTGAAGGGTCTTTGCCTAAGGATCCAGACTGGATTCGAACCCCGCCCTCTCGGGTGATATACTGATGCCTTATCTATTGAGCTATCCAGTCAATATATATATATATATATATATATATATATATATATATATATATATATATATATATATATATATATATATATATATATATATATTGTAATACTGCTCAGGACCACTCACAATAGTTATCAGTAATAATTTACCATGGCAGCTATGGTTAATTGCTATTATGTGATCAGAAGTTCTTAACTCACAGAGTTTTAAGTTTGATTCCCTTTTGGAGTTTTTCTCTGTGATTCTAAACTGGCCACAAGTGACTGAAATAAACAAAAGCAAACTGATGGATTGTTGCAGTAAATTTTCCTTTAAATAAAAAAGAAAAGAAGAGTTATAGTTTTATTATCTAACCATCTGTTCTATTAGCACAATTGTGGAAAATAAAATATTTTTTGTGTAAAAAGATATTATACACACACAGCGGTGTCAGTCTGAGGGTTGATACAGCTGTGTATCAACCCTCATAACTTATTTAAGTTATCAAAGTTGATTTGGTGGTTTGTCACATTTTATTTGTGCATTAACATCATGCATTTGAACCGCTTCTCTGCAGGCACGCGAGTTTTGACCAATAAGCCCAAGTCTTATTGGTCAGTTTGCTTTTGTTTATTTCATGGCTTTGCGTTTTTCTGTCAGCTAAAAATGAACGAGTTGGGTTTGAACCTCCCGTTGTTCTAAGATCAGCCTGAGCTTCTGACAGTCTGCGCGGTTCTGGCGGGTCGCCGGTTTATTCGCTTTTTTCGTGGTTTCGCGAACCGAACAGCTGACGGGTCACAGCTGGCTGACACCAGCAGATGTGGAAAAATAAAGGTCTGACACCTGACCTGCAAGAGCACAAGCACCTCTCCAATGCGCAAAAATCAGCACAAGCCTAAACAAGAGCAGCTGACTTTTTTTCCAGACGATGCTAAATAATAAAGACATGAAGCGAAGCCTCTCCATGTGGTTCACGGAAAGGACGGTGCTGGTTCCCGATGCGCGCTACGAATAAGATGTTTGGCACAATTTATTTATTTTTTCTTCATAATTTTGTTAATAGTAAATAGGGTTAAATAATAAAAACTCCAGAAGTTATTCTTTTCTTCCTTTACTCAAAGGAAAATGTGAAGGTAGGCAGAGTGCAGCTGCAGGCGCTGCTGCCCTCCGATAGTTTCCTGCAGGCGCCTGCGCGCAGTTCTGAACTTTAACAGCAGGAAAGAGTTTTGTACATAAAGCAATTTATTTTAAACCTTTTTATCATTTCCCTCGTTTGAACTCTAAATATAAACGTCAAACGTTATTACTTCAATGTAAAAACATTTAATTAAATTATCTTTTGGTAGTGCTCCCTAATAATAATGGCTATTTTTAGGAGTAGCTCCGCGGGCGACTGAAAAGGTCCCTGCGGGCGACCGGGTGCCCGCGGGCACCGTGTTGGTGACCCCTGCACTACACACTCTCCTTCAACAGAAATGTCGTCCTCGACATTCAATAAGGAAAGGAGTAAGATGACAAACATAATCCATTGAACCTTGAAGAGGTTACTTGGTCCATACACAGGCACTTGACCTAATCAAAGGCTTCAAGTGCCAATATCAAGTCCAGAAAAGGTGGATCAGCAATACACAAATATAGGGTCATAGGTGGACACCTGAACTGGCTCTGGCCACATAGGCCTTGCTTGAAAGGGACCATAATAGTCCCAAACTGTAACAAGATGGATAACCAAATTCATCATAGGTGAATCGCTGTGGTGGTCACCATTCTCTCTTAGGCCTTTCTTGTACTTGCTCATCTCCACTGTGGTTCACACATGCAGGTGGATGTTAGTAGAGGGCTGTCTCCACAATTTTCCAGTTGTTCAGGCGCTCCACCTTCCACTAGCAGGTCAAGCATCGCTTGATCTTCCTTCAGGTTTAACACCCTCTCTTGTTCCTCTTCTGGCCCACCTCTCTTGTTGTTGCCTCCCCTTGCTGCTGTGGGCTCAGGGCCTGCCGACAGATCAGTGTCCTCAGCAGGTCCTCAGCAGAGGGACCTGTTCGGTTGTGTGGGTCTGGGCATGGGTAGTAAAACCATTCATCATGTGAATCCTCATCACTGAAGTCTTTTTGTTGACTGTCATATTCACTGTCACGTGTCTGTTTTGAACCTTTTCTCCGTGATCTGGCAACTTTTAGGGGAACTTCCAGAGGTAGTTGGTCACAGGGAAACAAGAGGTTGCGGTGTATTATCCTACTATCTCTCCCCTTTCCTTGTTTAGGTACCACCTCATATATAGGCAGTGTTGTATAAAGTACTGAAATCTCGGAGTCAAGTAAAAGTATAGGTACCGCTCCAAAATATGACTTTGGTAAAAGTCCAAGTCACTGACTGAAATGTTACTTGAGTTAAAGTATTAAAGTATCTGAAACGTCTTGTACTTAAGTATGGAAATTACTGTAAAAATGGATGAACTCAAGTAATGTAATGCAAAGTATAAGTAAAAAGTAAAACAAGGCAAATGCAGTTTGAATGACATTTTTTATATTTTGGTAAACTTGTTAAATACACTTAAAATAATGAACACAACCAAGTGCAGGCAAAATGAAACCTGCTAATAGATAAACCTGCAGCATCATTTAGTTAAGAAAATTAGGTGCTTTACTTATACCACTAGGTTAACTTAGCCTGCTGTACAACTGAACCAGCTTCTTAGTAAACCCTCCAGGACAGAAAATAAAGTTTTTGTAAGCCTTAAGTTTTCCCTTTCAGTAAGGTCAGTGCTGAAAATGAGAAAAATAAATAGTCAGTACAGAAAATGCGGCTAGCATGAAGAAAAAAAGCCGTTACGATTACTCTACTTCACAAACTATAGGTGTACACAACTGGTCATTATGCAAAAGAAAAACAGAATTGAGAGGGAAATGCAGCTTATTTAGCATCTGAAGAGGGAGAGCGTTTTTGTAAACCTACCTTAAAACGTAAAAAAAGGCAGTGCTGAAATGAGGTGTACATTTCACCAGAGGAAAAAAAAAAGATGGTACAGTTATTGCACTTCAGGCCTATTAACTAAATCTTAAACACTTTGCAAACACAAGCCCCTCATCCCATCCCCTCTACACTTTTGCCCTCGACTTTTTTTCTTCCTCTCCAAATCTCCATCTCACTTGTGGTCATCCTTGCACAAAACCACATTATCACTTGAAACTGTAAAACCTGTTCATCTTCAAAAGCAGCTGGCTTTCAAAGTGCCTAGAATCTTGCCGTACTTTTCGTGGGCTGAACACAAGACCTGCTATGCTGAACAGCCATTTGCATGCTGCAGATGCTGGGAAGGGCGTGTAGAGCTTGACAGACAGCTTGCAGACAGAAGGAAAGGACCTAAGCAAATCCATGTGGTCAGCTGAGCAGGACAGGTAGGCATCAAATTGTTTGGCGCCATCTTGGGTCTTTGATGCTTGCAGAGACGAGAAGAAGTCATCTTCATCCGAAGAACTCGAGCTGGTCACATCACCAGGCTGCATGGAGGGATCCTCGAGATGCTGCTTGATGTAATCAATACCTGAAATACAGAAATATAGATGAGTTGTAGCACTTAAACAATGCAGCTTTCTGCCATTTTGTGGTCATAGTCTAAAGTAGTGAAATAAAGCATTTTGATTTTTTTTCTTGCCTACATTAATTATTTTGTGTACCAAATAACAAGCAAATCTATTGATGCATGAACGCTTCCCAATGTGTTGACGGCATTCATGCAATCCCAAACCAAGTCAGTCCCATCATCATTCTTGACTAAGCATGAAACACTTCTTTGTACTTCTCATTTGGTCACCATCACATGCTTGACACCATCTAAAGCAAATTTGTTTATCATGGTCTCAGAAGACAGAAAGACTATGGATTGCTGGAAGCATGTCATGTGGTCTGATAACACCAAGATAAACAAATTTGTTTTAGATGGTGTCAAGTATGTGTTGGTGAAGTTAGTGAAAAGAAAAGTGTCCCACACTCACAGTAACGCACGGTAGTGGTACTGACATGGTTTTGAGCTGCATGAATGCAGTCAACATTCATGTCAACATGAATGTTGAAGCAGATGCGTGTACTCATTAATGTATAAGCTTACCCATTTTAATGGCAGCATCGTCCTTCGTCCATGTTGTTCGGAATTTGGGAAGAAGAATTGCAGCTGCAACCAGCTCGGCATCCTTGAACATGTGCCCAAATCGGTTCTGAATTCCAGATTGTAAAAAATCAACAAGACGTTTCATGGCAGTACTTCAGCTGCAACTTGACTTTGTCGAGCTTAATCTGTAGCAGGTGAATTGTCGGAAGTAGCCAACCCATTTGTGCATTGGTTTCTTCTTGCAGTATTTGGTTGCCTGGGTGACAGGGCTCATTACAGTAGCATACTCCGTGAGAAATGCGAGTTCGGCTGGGTTGTCCCTGTGTTGACAAAAAAAGAAGACACATCCGGATTTTTGTTAGATGGAAACAAGGATTATAAAACTGAATAGAAAATTTACATTTCTGACAGATTTTCAGTGATTTTTGTTTATAATAGACACTGTTATTCACATTGTCATTTGTTTATCTGCAGCTGTTCTATTTTTACTTAAGAAAAAAACCTTAGGCCTACTTACATTGGGACCTTCAGGTCGGTGGCAATAGCTCTTAAGGCTCCCTCTCTCTTCTCTTTACAAATCCTGAGTAGACGTTTCATGGCCATGAACTAGTTCCACCTTGTTTTATTTGGCCTTAGAGGTTGAAGAGAACGGACATCCTCAACCATCTCTGCTGCATCTCTGTTCCGCAGGCCATAACACTTGGCTAACGTTGCATGGTGCAGCTTCTTGTACACATCATTTGAGCTTGCATTTGTGGAGTCTTCACTGGCGATGAGGTTTAGAATATGACGTTGGTGTCTTGGCAGCTGGAATTCTTCATGCAGCAGAGCTGCAGTGTCAATGTACTTCACATCTTCCTTAGGCACTCCAGTATCTCCTTCGTCTTTAGACTGCTCTTCAGCTTCAACTCCTTCTTCATTGTTGTTTTCATCCTCCCCAAACGCTTAAAAAGCCTTCACAAAGTTTGCACCATCATCAGTGGTTGTCCTCACAATCTTGCCTCTGATTTTAAATTCTGCTTGGATGTCATTCAACGCATTGGCCAAGAGATCAAAAGTGTGGGATCACCTCAGCTTTCGGCATGCCAAGGCTGCTGAACATCTCTCAAGATTATCCGGGTTGATCCAGTGTGCCGTAACACCAATGAACCCTCGCCTTCTCACTGACCAGCAATCAGTAGTAGTAGCTACGTAGTCGACCCCCGTCATTGCTTCAATCAGCGCAGCCTTCATTTCGTTAAAGCCATCTTCGATCTTAGATGTGAGCGTCACCCGTGACAGCATCTCGGCATTAGGGACAAGGTCCTTGATGAATTCTCTGAATGGCTCCTGCTCGACTACTGAGAAGGGCCGCAGCCCATGTATAACATATTTGACAATGGCCTTCTCAACACTCTTCTGAGGTGTCATGGCCAAGGTGTGAGTCAATGTGGCCTGCTTGCTGGTGGGGGTGGGTGGTTCACTGGCCCTTTTGCGCTTTGCTGTGGTCAATTCAATGTATTTCTGAACATGGTGTGGATGCTTTCTCTGAAAGACCAAAAAAAAAAATAATAATAATTGGACACAAATTCACCCACACATCAGTTACAAACACTATTTTCCTTAGGTTGTATTATATATGCAAACAAAACACACTTAATCTAGTACAATGTTATTTAAGTAAACTGGTTGGTATTGAACATTGGCCATCATGTAATCGTAGCTATTGTGGCAACTGCAATCGGATTTTGGAAGAGCAGTGTGGTTTTCGTCCTGGTCGTGGAACACTGGACCAGCTCTACACCCTCAGCAGGGTCCTGGAGGGTGCATGGGAGTTCGCCCAACCAATCTACATGTGCTTTGTGGACTTGGAGAAGGCGTTCGACCGTGTCCCTCGGGGTGCCCTGTGGGGGGTTCTCCGGGAGTATGGGGTACCGGGCCCTTTGATACGGGCTGTCAGGTCCCTGTATGACCGGTGTCAGAGTCTGGTCCGCATTGCTGGCAATAAGTCGGGCTCGTTCCCAGTGAGGGTTGGACTCCGCCAGGGCTGCCCTTTGTCACCGATTCTGTTCATTACTTTTATGGACCCTATGAATTTCTAGGCGCAGCCAAGGTGTTGAGGGGATCCGTTTTGGTGTCCTTAGGATTGCATCTCTGCTTTTTGCGGATGATGTGGTCCTATTGGCTTCATCGGGACGTGATCTGCAGCTCTCGCTGGAGCGGTTCGCAGCCGAGTGTGAAGCGGCCGGGATTAGGATCAGTGCCTCCAAGTCTGAGACCATGGTCCTGAGCCGGAAAAGGGTAGAGTGCCTTCTCCGGGTCGAGGGAGATGTCCTGCCCCAAGTGGAGGAGTTCAAGTATCTCGGGATCTTGTTCACGAATGAGGGAAGAAGGGAGCGTGAGATCGACAGGCGGATTGGTGCAGCGTCCGCCGTGAAACGGGCGCTGTACCGGTCCGTCGTGGTGAAGAGAGAGCTGAGTCAAAAAGCGAAGCTCTCAATTTACCGGTCGATCTACGTTCCTACCCTCATCTATGGTCATGAACTTTGGGTAATGACCGAAAGAACGAGATCGCGAATACAAGCGGCCGAAATGAGTTTTCTCCGTAGGGTGGCTGGGCTCTCCCTTAGAGATAGGGTGAGAAGCTCGGTCATCCGGGAGGGACTCAGAGTAGAGCCGCTGCTCCTCCACATCGAGAGGAGCCAGTTGAGGTGGCTCGGGCATCTGATTAGGATGCCTCCTGGACGCCTCCCTGGTGAGGTGTTTTGGGCACGTCCCACCGGGAGGAGACCCCGGGGAAGACCCAGGACACGCTGGAGGGACTACGTCTCTCAGCTGGCTTGGGAACGCCTCGGGATTCCCCCGGAGGAGCTGGAGGAAGTGGCTGGGGAGAGGGAAGTCTGGGCCTCCCTTCTAAAGCTGCTACCCCCGCGACCCGACCCCGGATAAGCGGCAGAAGATGGATGGATGGATGGATGGTTCTTGTTTGTCTTCTTCAGATCCAGAGGTATGTGGTTCATCTTGCTGCCGATGTTGCCCCGCCAGCCTTCTTCTGCAGGCTGCAACCTGACCCTTGCCCTTTTGCCTTAGCAGTTCCGGAGACCCAACCAGAGCTTTCCTTCCGCTGTCACTTCCAAGCTCATCTGGTGCTGGTGTAGAGGAATTGGTCATGTGTTTGGGTAATGGAACTACCTCTTGGCACTGAGGAAGAACCACATGTCTTTGTCGTCTGATCCATGCTGGTATGACATCACTGGTGTAAGGCTTCAACTGATCATGGTGCATGACCTTTTTGTCACGTTGTGTTAAGATCTCATATAGTACAGGTCCAAGCTGGGCTTTAATAATACATGGGCTTTTCCAGGGGGCTGCAACTTGGGACTAAAACCCAACTTCTTTGTATTGTCCTTTATATAGACCAGGTCCCCTATGTTGTAACTGCATTCTTTGGCACGCAGGTCATGGGTCCTCTTCTGTCTGAGCTGAGCTCCACGGAGATGGTGCCGTGCCATGTCATGGACTTCACCAAGGGTCTTTTCAAGGTCATGAGCATACTCCAGGGGGTCCTTTTCACTCCAAGTTCGTTCTGCAAGGCCAAGCCAGAGATCTTGTGGCTGATGAACTTCTCTCCCCAGCATCAGCATATTTGGTGAGAATCCAGTGCTGGAGTTCTGAGCACTGCGATATGCAGCTGTTAGAAGAGGCAAATGCTCGTCCCAGTTCTTCTGATTTTGGTCTACATAGCAGCGAATCATCTGCAAAGGGTGCAGTTAAATCGTTCCACTTGACCGTTTGAAGCAGGATGGTACGGAGTGGTTCTGATTTTGGAGATCTGGAAAAGTTGACAAATACTTTTGAAAAGCACACTTTCGAAGTTGCAGCCTTGATCAGTATGAAGCTCTAATGGGGCCCCAAAACGAGCTAGGAAGTTGTTGACTAACATTCTGGCAGTTGTTTCTGCTCCTTGGTCTGGAACCGGGAAAGCCTCAACCCACCTCGTAAATTGATCCATGATGACAAGAATATACTTGTTTCCAGAGCTTGAGATGGGAAAGGGGCCCAATATGTCAAGGTGCAACCGGTCCATTGGTGCTCCTGCCTGGTAACTCTGTAGCTTAGCTCTCTTTGAGGGGCTGTTCGACTTCAGACCTTTGCACTGGGGGCACTGTTGGATGTATTTGTGGAGGTCACTTCCCATGCCATGCCAATGGAAGCTCTGCCTGAGACGTTGAAGGGTCTTGGTTTTGCCTAGATGCCCTGAAAGTGGTGGGTCATGGCAGGCCTGCATGACCTCCATTTGCAATGAAGCAGGGACCAACAGCAGGAGGGAAGGTTTTAAGCTATCCCCGTTTTCCCAGCGATAATATAGGACCCCTTGATGGAGTTCTATCTGTGGCCAGCAGAGCCAGTATTTTCTAACTGCTGGGCTCTCAATCGCAACTTCATTCTTTGTTGGACGACTCCCTGCTTCCTTCCAGTTATGTAGGATGGAAAGTACAGTGTCCTCTTTCTGTGCTGCTGAAAGCTGCTGGCTGCTAAGAGTTTGCATCCAATTTATTTGGGGAATTTGAATCTCAGCTTCGGCTTGGTGCTGCTCCTGTGTGATGTTTCCAACTTCTTCCCCTGTCACATGCCTTATAACGAGTGGGACAACATCATCAACATCTTCCTCAAATCTGGCCCACTGTTTGTGCAGTCTTTGACAGTGAGAACATCCTCTGCAGGGGAGCTCTGTTACATCCTTGCCCGCTTGATAACAGTCACAGTTTGTTGACCCATCTGGAACCTGTCTTGAGAGTGCATCAGCATTTGAGTATTGCAGACCAGAGCGGTGTTCAATGTCAAAATCATACTGACTTAGTTCTTCAAGCCATCGAGCCAGTTGGCCTTCGGGGTGTTTGAAGCGAAAGAGCCACACTAGACTTCCATGGTCTGTTCGAAGAAGGAACTTTCTGCCCAGGAGGAAGTGGCGGAACTGTCTTGTGTATTTTACGATTGCCAACAGCTCTCTTCTGGTCACACAATATCTCTGCTGTGTAGGAGTGAGGTGGTTGCTTGCATATGAGATGACTCTTTCCTCCCCCCACTGGACCTGTGACAACACTGCACCAATGCTAAAACTGGAAGCATCAGTGTCCAGGATGTAGTCACCTTCGGCTGCTGGGTAAGCCAGGACAGGTGCGACAGTCAGTCCCCGTTTAAGTTGCAGGAAGGCTTTTTGCTGGGCCTCACCCCACTAGAACTCAACTTTTTTCTTCAGGAGACTGTTAAGAGGAGCAGCAAGTTCTGCAAAACCAGATACAAACCGGTGGTAATAGTTGCATAGTCCTAGAAAAGCCTGTAGCTGCTGTGTGTTAGTGGGAGGCTGCCACTCCTGTATATCTTTAATCAGCTCTGGATTGGGACTTATTCCCTCTCCGCTGACCACATGTCCAAGGAAGAGAACTTTGTCTCTGAGCAGTTGACATTTTTTTGGCTTCAGCTTTAGACCGTAGCTATGGAGACGTTCAAAAACATCGGCCAAATGTTGCAGGTTTTGTTCTACACCTCTGCCCAGTACAATAATGTCATCCAAGTAGATAAGGAGGATTTTCCACTGGAACCCTCGCAAAACAAGCTCCATAGCTCTCTGAAAGGTGCCAGGTGCGTCACATAGGCCAAAGGGCAGCCTGGTATATTCATAGAGGCCATAACGGGTGATAAATGCTGTTTTGCAGCGATCACTTGGGTCTACAGAGATCTGCCAGTACCCACACTGGAGATCGAGGGTAGAGAAGATGGTAGCCTCTCCTAGCACATCAAGACAAACTTAAGTAAACTTAAGTAAAGTACTGAATTGTTTTTACTTTGTTACTTTACAACACTGTGATTAACTGCTGTTTATTGGTGTCTTTGCTTTGCTGCAGCTCAGTATCCACTATCAGGCTAATGACATTTGAACCAGTACTTAAAGGCAAGACTATTGCCTGTAATTACTAGTGAAGGGACAACAACTTCTGTTGTTGGGACTCCATCTGCAGCTAGTTTGAATGTGACTTCTATCCATCCCAAGTACGGCATGTTTTGGCCATTGGCTGCAATGAGATTCAAAGTATCACTGTTTTCAATGATCTCAGAAATGTCTTTCAAAGCCACATGTGGCAGGTGTTCTGCTTTCCATTGTTCACTGACTACAGTCACTTGTGAGCCAGAGTCCCACAATGCTCTAATTTGCTGACCTTGGATATAGCAGTCAACCAGATATTTTTTTCCAACTAGTGGAGCAAATTTAACTTGTTTTTCCTTTCGTGGTGTGGCTCGGACAGTACTACAGGAAGTTGTTGAACATTGATTTTTATGTTCATCCCAGTGCAGTGTTGTATAGTAACAAAGTAAAAATACTTCACTACTTTACTTAAGTATATTTTGGAGTACTTCATACTTTCCTCGAGTAAGAAAATTTTTTTTTTAAATTTTTTTCAACTGTGACGGAGGAGCGTCACGAGTTACCTCACGCAAACACACGCCAACACACGCAAACATACACAATCGCTAACTTCCGTTTTGTTGCAGTTTAAACTGGCGCGGTTCATCAACACGCGGTGTTCCCGCTTCAGTTCACATTAATCCTTATCTGTCATTTTCAAACATTTTCCCGGCTTTATTTTCAATTAGCTTTATTGTTTCCGGATCGTGACGCACCGAGAGAGAGTTGTGCGATGTGGTGACGTCATCAGAACGTACTGAGTGTTGGCTGTTTCATGGATTATTGTATTTTTTGGATTACAAGTTTATTTATTTTTTTCTCTTATTAATTATTTAAACCTTGTGGTTTAGGTAAAGCTCCTAATTTTCTTAACTAAATGATGTTGCAGGTTTATCTATTAGCAGGTTTAATTTGCCTGCACTTGCTTGTGTTCATTATTTTAAGTGTATTTAACAAGTTTACCAAAATATAAAATATGTCATTCAAACTGCATTTGCCTTGTTTTACTTTTTACTTATACTTTTCATTACATTACTTGAGTTCATCCATTTTCACAGTACTTTCCATACTTAAGTACAAGACGTTTCAGATACTTTAATACAAGTAACATTTCAGTCAGTGACTTTTACTTTTACCAAAGTCATATTTTGGAGCGGTACCTATACTTTTACTTGACTCCGAGATTTCAGTACTTTATACAACACTGGCCCAGTGTTCATGTTGACATCCCTCGGAGCAGTATAACACACTCTTACAAGATGAACATTGTCTCAGTCTCACCTTTAACCTGCTTGCACCACAGTGTGCACAGTGTTGGGGCACTGCTGATGACGCGGTCACTCCCTGCCCCGCTGGGGTAATCCTTGCTCGTTTAAAGCGCTCCCTCTGAATTGGCCTGATCTCCTCATTCTGCAGCCAGCTGAGAAGTGTTCACTGCTGCCACACCTGAAGCAGTGAATGCAATCCTCCAGATTTTCCTGCTGGCAGGCGTAGCACCTCCTCCTCGGCCGTGGTGAAGTGGTGGGGAGGGGGCGTTGATTTCCATATCTCTGATTGGGTGGGAGATGATCATGTTGTCCTTGGGGTGGTGGTAAATAATTGTGATGTGTTGAATGGGGTTGCAAGCAGCTGTATTGCACTGGAGTAGCTTGATGGTAATCATGATGCACTGCAGGCTGGTGTGTCTGTGATGAGTTGTGGTAAACTGGTGCTGATTGAGCTGGTGTGCAATCTGGTCCTGATACTGGGTTTGGGTGCTGCCTCTGCAGGTAAGAGGACTGCTGCATAGACTCTTTAATAGAAGACACTTCAGGTTTCAGATCTTTAAGCAGAGTCATGTTTGCTTTCATCTCCTGCAGTTCTGAGAGAATATCTGTTTGGCTTTTGCTGTGACTCGACTGACTTATTTTGTCCTTCTTCTCAGTGGTGGTATGGTCAGACTGAGCAGATTGAACAGTTTTTTGCCCTGCCTCTCACTTTCGTAGGCACATGCAATATTTAATTTTTCAAATAAAAGTTCATCAGAAACACCAGCTTGTCTCTGGAAAGCCTTTGAGGAGGCCATGCTCAATTTGTCGTGCGAGACTGGAAAACGTGAGGCGATCCTTTTGTCCTGGGTCTCCAATTTGTCCAGATATTTTGAATTCTTTGTGCCACACAGCAGGGGTCTGATGTAGGACTGAAGCTGGAATTCCAAGGCTGGACATGGCAGTTGGACCTTTATGTACATCCTCCTCGTGAGCATGTTTTAATTGGGATGGTACATGAGACTGAGAGGGTCTGGTTTCTGTTGATGTACTGCCCAGTGTCTCATCATATTCATTCTGTTGTTCGTGTTGTGTTACTTTCAGTTCCTTTACTTGGATAGCTGCAGCCTGAACTTGGAGCTCAGTTATCTTGTCTTTCAAGCAGAGAAACTCTGACATTCCCAAATCCTCTAACTTTTGGAACTCATCACTCTGTAGATGATTACTAATCATTAAGATGAGCGATGTCCTATTCTTTCCTGTCACATGTTCAAATTTTGACCCAGCAATGGTGAGAAAATCACACAGTTCTGTTAGGCTTTCTGCTGGCAGCGTGCACAAAGTGCTATTATCTCCAGCTGTAATGCCTCTACCTCAGTTGACCCCATCTTCGTTATGGTAGCTGATCAGTGTTCTGTTGTAGCAGTATTTTCTGCTAAACCTTGGATGCAGCACTCCTGGCACATTAGGTTAACCTCAGATTACTTTTGCCCTCGGTTGCAGAAACTCAGACTGCCACACAGTTGTCCAGCGGATGTCGTCGGCCTGGGTAAGTAAGTTAAAAGGGAACTGAATGAGAGCTGGAGACGTCTGGTCCTAGCAGAAGTCAAACTTTGCCTCTCTCAATCCCAGCGGTGCCTCCAAAATGTTACGCCCCTACAAAGGGGAATAATGAAAACACGGACACAATGTTACTATTTTCGTATCCAGTGTTATAAAGGAGGAGCAGAAACGACGCGTTCCCCTACATCCGATCAGACAAAACCAATCGAGACTTGAACGATTAACAAACTCTCAAAACTTACAATCTAAAAGATTGAACTTTTCAAGAATCATAAACAAACATAGCTGGAAAAGTAACAGTAATAAAAAATACATTTTCTTTTAACTTCATTAAACTTAGGCTACCTTTTACCGTATCTGTTTGTAGCGCTGAACTTGAAAGAGCAAAATAATTGATCGCAGAGCACTATAACTTGTTTTTTCTTTTAGTTGTCTAAAATAGTTTTATAACCACTACACATGCCATGGAAATGACATTGTGGTCGGAGACCCCTAAGTCACTATACAGTGTCACAAGATGTGTGATAAGGAGTACACTTTTCCACCTCCCCCTCAGGACAGAGAGGCAGTAAAGTAATAACCAATTCAGTTAATTTATTATATTTTGTGTGTTTTGTCTTACAGATTTGGGATTTGGCTGATCCTGAAGGAAAAGGCTATTTGGACAAACAGGTCAGGAAGTCTGTACTTAAAAAAAAAGTGATAACACTTTATTTGACGTGGTGTGAATAAAACATAACTCTTATCATGAACATGAGTAAGTTCAGTAAATCATGAAATTTTTAATACAAAGTTGACATTCAAAATGTCTTTGTTATGACAACTTGATATTAACCAAATATGTCATGATAGTAGTCATAATATAGTCATTTAGTGTTATTACACTGTCAAAGGCTTTAACAAAACAGTAATTGATATTTCCCCCTACCTGAAATAAAGCGGAACAAGTAGGACCAACAATAAAGAGTTCAATAAGCTTTATTACACTGTCAAATTATTTAATAACAGAGTCCTTAATAATTCCTCTTACATCAAGAGGAACAAGCAGCACCAGTGATGACAGTGTCATTATGTATTATTACAGTTTCATTTAATATTAAGTATTACCTCAAGTAAAGGGAAACAAGTAGCAACAGTTATGAAGATGTCTAATTGTTATTACAGTGTCAAGTGCTGTTATCAGTCATTTTTGTTAAGTCTTACCTCAAGTGATGTGGAAAACACCGGACTATTTATAACAACCATCATAGATGTAGAACAAAACCCTTTGTACACTGGAATAAAACAAAAGATAACTTGTTCTTAAAACAAGTCTTAACTTCTGGGCAGCATATTGTAACTATGAAATACTGATTGAAAAACTAAAACAGAATTACTTATTCTTTAATTTAATAAAATAGGTTCTTTCAACAGTCCTAACATTTTTTGCTTTGATTATGTCAGCCATCTCCTTCGTCATACTCTTTCTGTAACATTCTGATAACAGGGAGATCTTTTTCTTGTCTTAATTTCCTAGAAGCAGATCTTTAATGGTGTCCGTAAATGTTCATAAATTATAGCTGTTCTTGCAATGATTGTGGTCAGTGTTAATCATGGTGAAAGGCTTTCCATGAATTCAAACTTGGTGAATCTCTTCTGGACATTCTCATAGTGGGTGATGACTCAATCCGCTGTGGTCACTTCAAAAAAGGAACAAAAACACATAAGCAAAAAATGTAATATGATCTTAATTCTGTCACGTTTTGCGTGGCGAAGTGGTGAGGAAGGACGTTGTGGACCAAGGCAGAAGTGGAAGGAAGGTTTAATGAAAAAACAACCCAACAGGGTGGGCGGAGGCGCAGAAAGGAGGCCAAGAGTCCAAAACAAACAAACGGAAAACCCAGATGCAGGTGGAAGGTCCCGGGGATGTCCAAAGCGCCGGAAGCGGACCTCACAGAGGGTAATCAAGGAGACGAGACACACCTCGGAGTAATCAGGTCCAGCGGCCGTCTGCGGTGGTAAGGGCAGGAACCGCGGCGATGAGAAGTCCCTGGAGCCTTCAGGAGGCGGCGAAGAGGAATCCCTGGAGAGGCACAAGGAGGTGGGGACTCGAGGAAGGCACAAGGAGACTCACGAGGAGCACTGGGAGGTGGAGACTCGGGAGGAGCATTAATTGGAGGAGAAAGATCACTGAGAGGAGGTAACTCGAACTCAACCACTGGGGAGACAAAGTGGTCCCCCCAGTGGCTTTCCTAGCCTCCTAGTACGCCCTGCGAGTCCCCTAGTGTCACCCTACTGTCATAAGCTGAGGTGTGAGGCGGTGAGGCAGCAAGCAGTAGACCCAGGGTGAGAGGAATAAATGTGATTTTAATGATGAGCAAACCAGAACAAAGACACCCCTCGACACCCCTCGTCACTTGGGGTGACGAGGGAACTATGGAAGCACTAGGTGTCAGAATCTGTGTTTTTCTGCGTATTTATTTTGAGTTTTCAGCATCTCTGTGTCTTCGTGTTGTTCTGTCTCCCTTTGATTACTCCCAGGTGTGTCTCGTCTCCTTGATTACCCTCTGTGTATTTAAATCCACCTGTGTCCTTTGTTCATCGTTGGGTCCTCGTCTCACTTGGCGTCTTGTCAGCTGTACGTGTTCCTCCTATCGTTTACCCTGTCGCTACCTGTGTTTGAGCCCTGGTTTCCGCTCAGCAGTTCTCACTGGGATTTAGGACTGTTTTTTGGATCATCTGTACTGTTTACATCATTAAACCTTCATTCCACTTCTACCTGGGTCTACAGCGCTGTCTCACCACCTCACACTGCAAAACATGACAGAAGGACCCAACCAAACTGAGTGAGGTGAGGCTTACTACAATAATGGATCCAGCTGGATTAAAAGAAACAATCAAGGATTACATGGAGGAGGTGGCAAGATCTTATTCCGCTCGTCAGCGCCTGGGAATTGCCACACGCATGGTCCTTATGTTGGATTACTGGGTCCCCTGTCTTCCGCATCTGGGGCTGGCGGAATTGCAGCAGGAGGCAGAGTGGGAGTGCCTGACAGCGATTGCCATGCTGAAAGGCAATCCTTTGCCTCCCAAGCCAGGCCATCTCTCCGCCAGCCCATCTCCAGCATTTGTGGGACCAGTACCACCTCCAACCCCAGCTCCAGCATCTCCGGGACCAGCGCCTCCTCCCGCTCCAGAGATAGCTGCAGCCTTTGCTTCCGCAGCTGCCGCAGCTCACGCTCCAGCCGGCCCTCCAGCCGGCGCTCCAGCCGGCGCTCTGAAGCCTCCTGGCCCAGTTAGTGGGTTATCGGCCCCAGTTAGCAGGTGTCTCCCTTTTGTCCCTCCAGAGCTTACTAGTTCTCCTTCTGAGCTTCCTAGTTTTCCATTTGGGCCTCCTAGTGCCCTTTCTTAGCCTCCTAGTATCCCCTGCGAGTCCCCTAGTGTCACCCTACTGTCATAAGGCGGTGAGGCAGCAAGCAGTAGACCTAGGATGAGAGGAATAAATATGATTTTAATGATGAGCAAACCAGAACAAAGACAGTCTAAAAACTCCAGGCAGCACTGCTGAGCTGAAGCCAGGGCTCAACACAGGTAGCAACTGGAACATGGACGACGGACTGAAGCACACAAAAACAGACGCCAAAATGAGACGAGGACCCATGCTGTAAGGACACAGGTGGGCTTAAATACACTGAGGGTAATCATGGAAACAAGACACACCTGGGAATAATCAAGGGGAGCCAGGACAACACGGAGACTCAGGGACACAAAAACCAAAAATGAACACAGAAACGGAGTCCTTAATAATCCTGAAAAAGATCCTGACATTTTCAGCATTTATTTAAATATCATTCCAAAAATGCCCCTTGTTGCACACTGTCAGAATGGGAGGCTGGCAGACAAATGTCTTAACATGACTGGTTGGTATAAAGTGCAATACAATTATTTCTCAATACAAGTAGCACAATGAGTAGAGATGAACAAAATTATTCTGATCAAATATTTGTTTGGCAGACGTTCATAGAGCCTGTTGTTATTCAGAATGCATCATTTTATGTATAGTTTCAGCCAGATGAATGTATCTTTTCACTTAATGAGCATTCAGAATTATTTCCAACCAGATACTCTGGCTAATGGCTTAAGATGTTTATTACACTAGCTGCCTGTCTTTTATCGAATAGATTTTAAGATTCTTTTATTAACTTCTAAAGTTTTAATTGGGTTAGCTCCCCCTTATCTTTGGGACCTTTTAAAATTTCAGTCTGTGTACAACAATCAGCTATTACTGACAGTTCCTCGGACCCGATTTAAGATCAGGCTTTTTCTGTTGTTGCTCCTATTCTATGTGTGCGTAAGGCAGGCACTAATTCTGGATCTCCCATCAATTGAATCGTCCTCGGTTAGAAGGAATAGGCAGACTCCACAGGTGCAGCTCCGAAGGTTTATTGTAGAATGATAAGCATAGAATCATAGCAGGTGAAGGATGGTACAATGTGGGTTTGGGTGTCTATCTTTCTGTTATATCATAAAAAATGCACACAGGTTTACACAAGCAGGACCAAAGGGGTTTGATGGTGGACGCCACCCGCAAACGCCACCTCCATGCAACCGTCACACAGAGGCACGAGAGAAATTATCCCAGCTACGTGCAATGAGAACTACAAAGAAAAGGAAACACAGATGCACCATGGGTAACGTAGTCGTAACCGAACGGACGGACTTTTAACAGTCGCCCCTGTATTTGTAAACAAATACACACATGCAAAGTCCACTAGTTCGGAGGAGGATCCAAATCTGCAGGCACTTCAGGAAGCACCACCAGTTTGGTTACCGGTCGGATGTAAATGCTGTCCTTGACCTTTACCTCAGCAGCTCGAACGACGCCATCCGTCCCAGGGAAAACTTTAGTGATGATCCCAACAGGCCAGAGTCCTTTTATTAACTCCTTTTATTAAAGATTGGAATCGACAATCATTACTATCTGTCCCACAGCAGTATTGCCAGTAGATGTTCTCCATTTCTGTCGCAAATGAAGTCCCGGAAGGTAGTTCCGGATGAAGCGTTTCCAAAAATGGTCGCTGATAACCTGACTATGTTGCCATCTCCTATTAGACAGGGCATCATGAGGACCATATACTGCTTGTGGTAGTCCTGCATCTCGCCGCCCCATTAGCAGAAGGCTTGGCGTGATGGGATCGGGGTCCGCCACATCAGAGGAGGCATAACCGAGAGGTTTAGAGTTAAGGACGCCTTCAACCTCTATGAGAGCTGTTAGAAGCATTTCCTCTGCCACAACTTGGTCTTTAATGACAACTTGTAAAGCTGATTTGACTGACCTAATTTCCCTCTCCCAGGCTCCCCCGAAGTGAGGAGCTTACGGCGGGTTAAAGTTTATGGTCTGTTCGGCTAACCGTTGCTGTAACACTGGGGCTATGTTTTCAAAGGCGCTCTGAAGTTCTTTGTGGCCTCCCCTGAAATTGGTGCCTGTGTCGGACCACAGCTCGTACGGTTTGCCCCGGCGAGCAATAAACCTGCGTAATGACATCAGGAAAGAGTTGGTGTCGAGGCTAGGGAGGAGATCCAAGTGAACACATCGAGTGGTCAGACATTTATAGATAATCCTCCATCGTTTCTCTCGACGACGTCCAATCTTCACTAGGTATGGTCCAAAACAGTCTACACCTGTAGACCAAAATGGCGGTTTGTAGAGTCTCAGACGAGCTGATGGAAGGTCAGCCATCTTTGGTGTGGCAGGTGAGGCACGCCATCTCCTACAGTCCACGCACTGTAGGAGATGGACTACATCTCCTACAGTGCGCCTTATCTCTGCATAGAGTCTCTCTGCACCTGGGTGAAACAGCTGAGCATCGTAGTGTTTTATGATGAGACGGGTCAGAGGATGGTTAGGTGCTAACAAAATCGGATAGATGCTGTCAGGGTCCACATCGATAGCTTGTCGCAGGCGGCTTCCAACTCTGATCAGTCCACTGATGCTGTCATATTCAGGGGAAAGAGCACTGATACGACTGCTTGAGTGCACAGTGTCACCTGCTTGGAGGGCTTGGACCTCCTTTGAGAAGCTATCCTTCTGTGCAGAGCGAAGCAGCTGAGTCTCTGCCTCTAGACGCTCAGCGGCAGTGAAGGAGGTGCCAGCCACCCCAGTCAGGGATTGGTGTGTGGCCAGAACCAGGTCCTCTGATGATGTGCTCTGTGCAGGATCTGGTAGACTGTGAGACTGTTTCCCTCTTGTGATGTCATCAGCTGGATTTTCACCAGAATTCACATAACCCCACTGTTCTGAGGAGGTCAACTCCTGTATTTCACAAATCAGAGTCCCAACAAAAACCTTGTACCTGCAGGAACTGGACTGGATCCACTTTAACACTGTAGTAGAATCTGTCCACAGATAGACAGAGTGCAGGGGTAAGGAGAGTTCGGTTTGGAGTGCTTTGGCTTTGGGATCCTGTCAACGCAGCACACAGCTCCAGTCGGGGAATCGACACCCGTTTTCGGGGTGCAACTCTTGACCATGCCATGATGAAGGAGGTGGAGATGTGTGCCTGTTGCTCTGTGACTCTCAAATAGGCAACAGCTCCATAGGACTTATCAGAGGCGTCACAGAAGATGTCTACCTCGTTCGTAGCACCAGCGATGCTGTGAGAACTGTAGCAGCGGGGAATGGTGATATGTTGGAGATTAGACAGTTCTTCCTCCCATTCGACCCAGGACTGAAGCAAATGTCCTTCTATGGGCTCTTCCCATCCTCTCTCTGTATTCCACAGGGCCTGCACAAAGAGCTTGGCTCTTGTGGTGTATGGACAGATATAACCCAATGGGTCATACTGACTGGCTAGCACCTTATAAATATTGCGCAGTCTGACAGTTGTGGAGGACACTGAGCGATGCTTGTATCACAGGACATCAGTTGGGCAGTGCCAGCTGAGACCCAATGTCGATTCCTGCGGATCAAGACTTGAAGTTCAACCACAATTCACAGCTTTCTGACCTAGCCGTGCTGGGCAGATGGGCAACCACCTCAGGGAAGTTGCTAGCCCACTGTCTTATCTCAAATCCACCTTGGAAGAGTAACTCTCTCATCCTGTCAATAAGCAGCTTGGCCTCTTGTGGGTCAGAAAGGGACTGTAGGCAGTTGTCAACATAAAAGGCTGTATGGATGGATTCATATATGTCCTTATGAGTGTATTGATGTTCCTTCACTTGTCTCTGAAGGGCAAACGTAGCACAACAGGGGCTACATGTTGTCCCAAAGGGCAAAACTCTCCACTCATATACATCTGGGAGCCTCTCTGTTTCACCATATCTCCACAGGAACCGTAGCAGGGGACAGTCTTCAGGGAGCAAACGGATCTGGTGAAACATGGCCTTTATGTCTCTACTCACTGCCACAGGATACTGAAGGAAAGCGGAGGAGTACACCCAGTAGTGTAGGCCCAAGCGGAGGGCCTGGCAGAAGGTAGTTATTGAGGACGGTGCCCTGGAACTCAAAGGAGCAATTAAAGACCACCCGTGCCTTGTTGTTATGATTTACCATGTGGTGTGGCACATACCAAGATTCAATAGAATTGTGAATCTCTTCTGGAGGCAGCTTCACCACGTAACCAGAATCCACCAACTTCTTAATCTCTTGGTTGTATGTGCAGGCCAGGTCTGGACGTTTAGTCAGCTTCCACTCTGTGGACCTCAGCAGGCCTTTAACTGCTTCTGAAGGGGCGTGCATCTGAGGAAGTCTTTCCTCCTCAGCAGAGGAGTGGCATATCTCTCCACGCCATTCACTGCAATCCTGATGGTCTTAGCCTCTAGCATAGCGATGGCTTCTCTGTCCTTCTGTGAACATGTGACTTCCTTCTCAGATCTATGTATGGGAGCGTCCAGTTACCACAGTCGTTGAACATTCTGATACAGGTCCTCAGCAGGAGAAAGGAATGACGTATGCAGGAAGTGCATGTCTCCCTGCTGTGTAGGCATACTGCTACTTGGACCTTGGATGTGCAGATAGCGACAGGTCCACGGGCTGGGCCACGCTTGATGGGACGAACCAAAGTTATGAGGTGAGCATTGTCTGAACCAATTAGCACCAGAGGCTGTATCCGGTTGAATCCCTCCAGCTGCACTTGTTGTAGGTGGTGATACCGCTCCTTCAAGTGCTCCACTGGACAGGACTGTTCAGCTAGGCTGAGCTGTTCTGCAGTAAAGGCATGTGTTATTTTGTAACGCCGTTTTGGTTGGGCCTTTGGTGACACCTGGAATGAGACGTAACCTCCCTTTATCTGTATTACATCTTGACGAATGGTGCGCAAGGATAATGTTTCCTCCTCTGGTGATAAACCTAACAACTTAACTGCAGCTGGGAGTATGATGGTTTTCTCTGAGCCGTTGTCGAGGAGAGCATACGTGTCTAGAGACGTCCTCTGATGGTGTAACTGAATGGGCACAACCTTGAGCATTACACGGCCAGAGTGACTGACAGGATTCAGATATACTCTGCGGGTACTCACTGTTAGGATGTTAGGGTCCCGCCTTCTAGCCTCAGCCAGGTCATGAAGCACTAATAAGTGCTGTTCTCCACAGTTGGTGCACGGCTTCTTCAGAGTGCACTGTTCTGGAGTGTGTTTACGGCCGCAGCGCCAGCATTAGCCAAGTGGCGACAGCTGTGAGGTCTAGCGTCTTAAAATTCACACAGCCATTGAGGTAATGCTCTGTTCCTTCACAGTATGGACAATATGGCTTAAACTTCTGTCTCTTCTTGGAAGGGGAAGGATTGCTAACAGTTTCTGCCTTAATGTCCGCTTTTGGCTGTGTTTGAGCAGGATCTGAGCCATAATATATGGATGCAGGCTTACTCTGTGCTTTAGGCCCTGTAGGCGCTCTGAAGTTACTTCTCTCCAATCGTGGTCTGTCTAATGACTGTGACTGAGTGGCTTGCCTGGATAGCTGCAGAACTTGGGACTTGCGTTCAAGCCATCCAGAGAGGTCGTACATGTTGTACGTGTGGCTGCTGCCTGTACGTATAATGCCACGTGTGATACAGTACTCGATGAAACTGTCTCTGTAGCTAGGAGGGAGTTTGGTGAGTAACCTGTCTACATGTGAACCACACTGAAGCTCACCGGCAGCTATGTCATCCATAGTACCGAGGAGACCTACTAGGCTAGACACTGCCAGGGAGAAGTCTTCAAAGGCCTGAGGGTCTCCGACCTTCACAGGAGAGCAGTTAAGGATGGCGCTGAGCTCGCTCTGGATTAACTGTCGAGGCTGTCCATATCTCTGCTCTAATGCTTGGATTGCACTAGTGTAGGGAGTGCGGTCGTGAATATAGCGCCTGGCAACTTGTAGAGCGCATGGATGCTCTAAATGATCCAGCAGGATGTGATATTTATAGTCCTCTGTGAGATGTGCATGGGGCCCCAGTAAGCTGTCCAATCCTTTCTTTAGCAAGGCAAATTCAGTCTCTCTGCCTGATTTGAATGTGACCAATCTAGGCTTTGGGATGCCGTATGATGTTGCCACAATCATCTCCATCAAGTTTGGCTGGTTGACTTCTGCTGTTGACGGTAGGGGGGCTGTCGTCTGGTATGCATCTGGAGGTGATGCATAGGTAGCAGGGTAATGGCTGGGAAAATCAGCAGGTGGAGCTGCATAAGGCTGGCTGCAGTTCTGCTGCGCTACCACTCCCTGTAGTGGCTGATACAGCGGTGTGGCGGAAGCTGCTGGTAGGTTATATGACGATGCAGCATCTACCTGGTCAGCATGACTTAGTAGTTGCTGATGGTGGCATCTCTGACTGTAGAGAGACTCAGCCTGATATGATTTGGGTTTCCTAATCTGCATGGATTGTGCTACTTGGATGACAGGTTGTAGAGCAGGCTGTATCAAATGTCTCACTCTAGGAGGCGGAGCTGGCAACGATGCTGGCTGGATTTCTGGTTGAACTGCAAGGCCTCTCGACTGTGGAACAGGTGAAGGTCCGGACCGACCTACTGGCTGGAAAGCTGTGTTCGTCCAAGGCTGGGATGCAGGTGATGGCTGCAACACATGCTGAGGTGCTGCAAGTCCATCTGGCTGTGGAAATGGCTGATTACTGGTGTTTGAAGACAGTGAAGATGGCCATGGCGCTGTCTGTACTATGGGGCTTGCCTTTAGCGATACTGGTCTCAGTAGGTTTACAGGTGTTCTGCTGTCCTGCCTTGCTGGTGTCACGACGCTCATCTGATCCCTGGCGTGACTGCTATATATGTCCACACAGCTACCCTGTGATTGGAATGCAGGAAGGGATTCTGCTCGGTTATGTTGTTGAGTGTGACTGTGTGGTGGGTGAGGGCTGCAGGATTTGCATGTTCTCTCTAGTTGGTCCACACGCCTAGATAATGCACCACTGGTCTCCATGGTGATTTGCATCGGATTCATCGTTGCTAGAATGCTGCCCCATACTGCCTCCATTTTGTCCCATCTTTGATTCTTATCCTTATCAGGTTCTTCTGAGCTGCTGCTTGTTGATGACTCAGACTCCTCTGGATCAGATAGGTCATGCTCATAATCCGCCAGATGTCCAGGAAGCTTCCTGTTCCTGCGTGGACGGGGACTGTGCTTGTGCCCTTTCTCCTGAGAAGTGTTGTCTGGTGAAGTTTGCCATGGTGCCATGGTGTTGATTCAACCAATGAGATCTGGCTCGAAGGACCATTTGTAAACGATATGTGCGTTAGGCAGGCACTAATTCTGGATCTCCCATCAATTGAATCGTCCTCGGTTAGAAGGAATAGGCAGACTCCACAGGTGCAGCTCCGAAGGTTTATTGTAGAATGATAAGCATAGAATCATAGCAGGTGAAGGATGGTACAATGTGGGTTTGGGTGTCTATCTTTCTGTTATATCATAAAAAATGCACACAGGTTTACACAAGCAGGACCAAAGGGGTTTGATGGTGGACGCCACCCGCAAACGCCACCTCCATGCAACCGTCACACAGAGGCACGAGAGAAATTATCCCAGCTACGTGCAATGAGAACTACAAAGAAAAGGAAACACAGATGCACCATGGGTAATGTAGTCGTAACCGAACGGACGGACTTTTAACTCTATGGATCAATCTACCTTTCCAGATTAGATCTGCCCACAGCCTGGATCATTTTAAATCGCTTCTCAAAACTCATTTTTATTCTTTGGCTTTTATATGAAGTAGTGTTTGATACTCTGCTTTTATCAATTTGTGTTATTGTTGTTCGTATACAGCACTTTGGTGCAGCTTAATACCTGTTTTTAAAGTGCTACATAAATAAGTTTGACATTGACATTAGTAAATAAATAGATTAAACAAGTTTTACATTTGATAACAATTAGCTGTAAAAAACAACTTAACTGGTGGGATGTTGATTCCTGCTCCCCCTTCCCCACTTACCTGTCCTCACCCTCCACCCTTCACCTGGAGAAAATAGTAACACAAAAATGACTTACTTAATTTTCTGGGGGAATATTTCATCCGCTTCTTTCTCTTTGGTCAAACAGACTTCTTTCTCTGGTCGCTGGTCCTCATTACCATCCTCCACACCTGTAGCATGTCTTCATTAGCCACCTTTGTCCACCCCACTCTCCACCATGTGTCCTTACACATGGGTCTTCATGTGGCTAAAGTTGCCAAAGCAAACCACACAAGCACCATGTCACATCGGCCAAGTTGCTAAATAATGCACATAAAGGACAACTTTGACTAACATATTAGCTTTTAATTTGTTAGATTAAAATTGGAGGGAAAAAACTTATTTGCCTGCTTTTAAGTACGTTTAATATTCAGGGCTAACCTTACACTTATGGAGTTTAATAACTTCAGCTAACATTAACTTACAGCAAGATAGGGATGGCTTGAATTGCTCATAGCTAACATTACAAAGAAAGAGCACATAGTCAATGTTATTTTCTCAAAGAAATATAAAGTTAATGAGACACATACCTCATATGTATTAAGTGACATACTTCGGTTTCTTTTTAAACAGGCCATTATAATTTGTGTTTGGTAGGCCCCACAAGATGGACACACTGCACACCTGTTTGTGCTCTACTCCCTCTCACTGGTGGAGATATTGCACTATGTTAAATAACCTTAAATAATGTTTAAAATGCAAAGTTCATAAGTGTTTTGTAGACATCTTGCTGTAAAACTTCAGATCAATAAGATCAATTAGAAATTCAAGACTAATCAAAATGGCAGAGAAATATAATAATACCAGATAAAGCTACATAATTTTTTAAATTTAATCTGTAAAACTTATAACAAATTTATGACAGATCATGTATCCTGAATTGGGTGCATGGAGGTGGTGAGGCAGATGCTTGGAGACCCAGGAATATGTGAAAAAGGTGGTTTAATGACGACGACAATCCAAAAACACAAACCACCGTAGGTCTATGGCCTGGCAGCATGGTTGAGCGGAAGCCAGGGCTCCACACCAGTAGCACTGCTCAAACGGGTGGACAGGATGACAGGTAAGACAATCTCACATGAAATATGACGAGGACCCGACGAGGAACAAAGGACACAGGAGGGCTTAAATACACAGAGGGTAATCACGAAGAGGAGACACACCTGGGAGTAATTGAGGGGAAGGCAGGACAACAAGGAGACTCAGGGACACCAAAAACTTAAAATAAATACACAGAAAACCACAGAATATGACATGACATGATTTCGTAGTTCATGTCAAGTTGTCATAACAGAGACATTTTAATAATTTCAACTTTGTATTAAATATGTAATTATTTACAGAATGACACTTCATAACAGTCATAAATATTCATGAAGACTTACTCATGTTGACAGGTGTTTTGCCATGTTTATTACACTGTCATGTCAATTTTATGCACACCCCGTCAAAGTGTTACCAAAAACGTATATTTATTTTTTTATTAATAAAGATAAATTATCAAACATCTTAATATGAAAACATGTTCATATTAAAATAAATTTTCATCTTTTTTCAACTATCCAATATATATGTCACGTTCGAGGGTAGGCTTTTGACCCACATGCAGAATCAGACCCGGGAAGCAACAGTAAGTTAAGAATTTATTTACAAAATACAAGTACAGGTGTCTTGCAGGTGATTCTTTGGATCGGGTCTGGAGTTCGTCAAACAGGATTTCCAGGAGGGTTCCAAGGAGACGAAAAACATGTTTAATGAGGAGCTAAGCAGTCTCTTGCGGGGAGGGGAGTTTTTGTAATGGGATGAGGTGACAAACATTTGAAAAATCATCAATTATAGTGAGGAAAAACCAGCCACAAAGTCAAGGGCTATGTGAGACTACGGGAGTCCTGGAATGGCGAGAGGTTGGAGCAGCCCACTGGAGAGCTGATTGCAGGCCTTACTTCTGGCACAGATACTACATAACTGTTAACATTGGCATAAAGGTTCGGCCACCAGAAGGAACGACAGATTAGTGCAAGCATGGGGTTGACTCCTGGATGACAGGAGAATTTAGCAGTGTGAACCCAATGGAGGAGTCTTGATCTGACTGTGGAGGGAACATAGATTCTGTTACGAGGTCCCAACCCTGGTTCAAGTGTTTGGGCTTCTTGAATGTCCCTTTGGATGTCTCAAAAGATGGCCCCAACTACACAAGGCTAAGGATAATGTTAGCGATGGTTTTGTCATGGTCTAGGGAGAACTGTCTACAGAGAGCATCGGATTTAACATTTTTGGAACTAGGTCTATAAGAAATGATGAAGTTGAAACGAGAGAAAAAAAGAGACCAACGTGACTGTCTTGGGTTGAAGCTTCTTGCGGTCAGTCCAGACAATGAAGGGACGTTTGGCCCCCTCTAACCAATGTCGCCACTCTTCTAAAGCTAATTTGATGGCTAAGAGTTCCTTGTCCCCCACGTCATAATTTCTCAGCTTGAGATAAACGATGGGAAAAAAGGCACAAGGATGGAGCTTGTTGTCTGGGGGGAACTTTGAGAGAGAACAGCCCCAACACCAGTCTCTGAGGCATCAACCTCCATAATGAATCTGGCTGAATGAGAATAGGAGCAGTGGAAAACCTCTTATCATTAAAGGATTTGTTAGCCTTAGAGGACCAGACAAATGGTTTCTTAGTGGATGTTAGATTGGTAAGTGGTAGGGCAGACTGACTATAATTCCTTATGAATCGGCGGTAAAAATTGGCAAAACCCAAAAACTGTTGCACCTGTTTATGAGACGAGAAAGTGGGGCTGTCAAGAACAGCTTGAATCTTCTCTGGGTCTGACTTCACCAGCACGCTCTCAAGGGAAGGGAAGAGGTGTGAAACTCGCATGCTTTCACGTACAACTGTTCCTCCAACAGGCGCCTAAGGACCATCTGGACTGGCCTAATGTTGTCTGACTCTGGTCACTATGATACTGTTTACATGTCTCTTCAGAGTAAGATAAACAAACATTTTACTTTTATGAAAATTTTAACTCGTGATAATGGCAAATTAATGGGAGCCCTGAGCTTTTTTCTCTGCAACGAGACGGTCCCATCTGGAAGTGAAGGGAAACAATAACTCCCGAAGTGATGCACAGGGTATTTTTGTTCTCTAAGTCGCGAAGCAGTTTAAAACTTCATTGCCTCATTAACGAGCTGGTCACCTACCCCAGGTTGGTGGGAATCGCCTACCTGGATAAATTCATTCTCCTGTCTTTTCTCTGAGCCTTTTCCCCTTTGCAAAGAAACTTTCCAAAGAATCTGATCTGTTTCTGACTCATTTTGCTGCTTGTGGCTCAATGTTGGCATGTGAGATGTAATCGAGAGAATCCGGTTAAAGGATTTTCAGAATAAAAGCTCCTCCAGACTCACATAATACATACAATGGAAATATTTAATTATTTCTTGCGCGGTCCGGTAACGGTCTGCGGCCTGGGGGCTTGGGGACCACTGTACTAAAGGCTCTGGACGAGATCCTGTTGGGTAATACAGGTAGAAGCCTACCTGTTCAAGGGTAGGCTTCTGACCCACATGCAGAATTAGACTCAGAAAGTTAAGAATTTATTTACAAAATACAATTACTGGTGTCTTGCTGGTGATTCTTTGGATCGGGTCTGGGGTTCGCCTGGAATCGAAGAGATATGTCAATGACTGTGTGAGAGGTAGGCAGAATGTTTGATAGGACAGCAGGAGAAATTAGCTTACGTCTCCTGGAAGGCTTCCCAATGGGAGGTAGAAATGAGCTGGATGGATCTGGGCAACCAGTCGGGAGGTCCAACGTAAGTATCTCCGACAGGAATGAACTGTGGGCTGGAGAGGGCAGGGATGTGAGATTCGGAGGTGGGATTATGGGTTTGAGGGGTCAGGTTTATACTGTGAGGGAGTAAGGAGTAATCATCCGGCAGAGAGGTGAGGTGTGGGAGCTCCTTAAATCCTCTCTGGATTTAACGAGCTGCATGTGTAGAGCTCTGCTTCAGGCCGCTCCCAGAGCCAATGGGGAGAAACACTTTCAGAAACCCAGATGCTGACAATGTATTTCTTATTCAAATACACATTTCAGTAAGAAATGTGCAATTTGTTTTTCTTTTGGCAATATCATTACTAGGTTGCGTCTGATTTTATTCTATTTTTTAATTTTTTTTTCTCTTCCAGGGATTTTATGTTGCTCTCCGTTTGGTGGCCTGTGCGCAGAGTGGTCAGGAAGTCAGTGTTTCTAGCACCAACCAAACAGTTCCTGCTCCACAGTTTGTAAGTGAAATGATCTTCATAGCACACTGTTTTTCATTCTTTTGTTATGACTAAGTCTTTAGCCTTGTTTAAATTGGAAGGTTTAGATCTTAAGAAATGTAATGATCTTCAACAAAGTGTAAAAGGAGATAAATAAGAAAAATACATATCAACCCACCTCTGCATGAAAAGACAGGGTAAAATCTGCAGAAACAACCCTGTTTCATTTCACTAATAAAAAGTTATTTATTAAAGCTCAAGATGTGCCAACACAACCTATTATTGTCTTAAAACTAATGCAGTCAATCGATTATAAAATCTAAATCAAATTAACCACACTCTGGCACTGTGATTAATCATGATAAATCACTATTTCTAACTTTGTAAACATGAAATGTAAATATGGTCACAGTTATGGGTTCTCTCTGGAATGGTGCCCTGGGCAAACCCCTTTTCTGCTGCACTCCAACCATTTAAAAGTAATTCTAATTTTTTTTTGCAGCATGAAAAAGGTGAAGCTCCCAGTAGTCACCAGCAACTTAGAGAAACGTACTTCACTATACATGTATACAAGTAGTAGAAAACTTGTTCAGCGGATAATTGATAGATAAAATATGTTTTATTTTCTAGTTTTTGGATGCCCCACACCTTTCTGATGTCACCCTGGGCAACGGCCCATGAAGCCCATATACAAACTGCCACTGTATGGTCGTTTTCAATAAATGTTTTATTGCTCAAACCAAACATGTCAGAAGATTCTGTTTTCCAGGTTTTTGTATTCAGGAAGGTTTAAAGGAAGTCATATTATTTATTCACTTATAACTGATCGCTCTTTAGGTTGGTAAGTTTAATAATTATTCCCCCTCTCCCAGATTTCACTAAATCTAACACAGAAGCTGTTAGAGGTGCTGATGTTTTCAACAGCAAGAGGGGCCCTTAGGTCAAATTCTGATCAAGTCCTCATACAGCCTTGGACTGGCCCTGCATGATGAGTTGAATAGCTGCACTGCGCACAGAGAGTTGCAACAAATGGGAGATTTAATTCAGTGGTGTTAATGTGGCTTTTGTAGCTCTTCCATTTTGTGTCTGTTGGGTTTTAATAGAAACTGAAACTATTTTGATTGCTCAAGTTTGTGGAACGAGATTCTCAGGTATCTGTGCGGCTGTGCGCATTAACTCTGCCTGTCTGTAAGTGGACAATATGGTTTGATGCATTGTATTGCCACAAAAATAATACTAAGAATAAGAATGAAATAATATTAAACCAGCATGTTGCGTTACTATGAGGCGAGCGCGAAAGCTCCTCAGTGGGCTGAACCTGCATGATGAGATTAGCGTTGGTTTGTAAACCACTAACACACCGGCCAACCTGGAACACATACATAAAGTTTACAGGGAAGACAGACACAGATCAGCATGCTGGACAGAGTGTTGAGATGTAAAGGGTGCGTAATGTTTTGTTCACAAAGATGAATCATTCTCATTGCCCCACAAGCTATTCCTGCTGTTCACATTGAGCTGCGCAACCAGAGCTAACGCTGTGAGTTTTCTCACCCTTGATGTAGAGATTCCAAAGAATCACAATTCCTCACACGGGGGTTGATGTAAATGCCCATACAGGTCAGCCTGTGTCCAGTTTGAGTGAAAGGAGGCACACGTGATCCGTGCTGTGCTAAACTTCAGAGATCAAGATCAAGTAGAGATTAGGAATAATTCTGCTCTGCCAGTGTCATGCTCAGAGCAACAGAGATTCTTACAATAGGGCTTTAAAAAAAGAAATGGAAACAAAAGCCATTATTTTAGGCCCGAGCAGTGAAGCGCTCGCGCAGGGCCTATTGAAGTTGCAAGATTTCTTAAATTTTCTTTTTTTTAATTTTCCTGCCTCTTTACGCTGCCTTTTGGAGGCTTTCGTTATATTCAAAAACTCATTAAACTTGACCCAAAATTGTCCCTCTAGGAACATTTTCAGATTCTGGTGGAATCGCACAAGGGCATGGCCAAACTGCTCTACAGCGCTACCTAATGTAAGATAAGGGGCGACCAACGATCTCTATGAAACTGCAGGTTGTAGGGATCTGAAATTCGGAATGTAGGTAGATCCCCTAAATCAAGACAAAAATTCTCTTGGAGGTACCCCCTAAAATGCAAAGGGAGCAACCTCCCTTTGCATGGGTCAAAGGATCCAAATTTGACCCAAGTCTGTTGCAGCAATCTTGAGATCTTTAGGGCGAGTACAGAGCAGCGATCAAGTCAGGAACCAGAGTTGAGGGGCAACAGGTACCGTCTCCCTTTCAGCAGTGTGAAGACTTGACTTCCCTCTGGCTTCGGAAAGCCAGAGGGAAAGTCTGCTGAAGGAAATTCAGAAGCCACTACACTCCACACTTCTACCTAATGTAAATCATGTACATGGATTTACATTAGGTAGAAGAACAAAAACCAATAGATGACTCAATTAATTTCAATGTCCACAAACCTCATTAGAATTTATATATATATATATATTAAGCAAGTGTTGAGTAGGGGTAAATGACAACCAGATTAATTGTCAATGATTATAAGTTTAAGAACAAAAATCAATTTGAATAAAATCAACATAAAACTTCCCTAACTTCTTTCCCTAAACCATGTCATCAATTTACTAAGCAAGGCTTGGAGGGTGCAGGCAGAGTCATACCCAGATGATGAAGGATCTCGGCAACAGAAGGCTTTAGTCTTTGTACGACAAATTCTCTTCTGAATAGAAACAAAGCAGAGCTGGTTGTTGTCTTCCAAACATCCAGATCTTCATCACTCTAGTGACCTTTGTCTAATCCCCAAGTCTGTTGCGGCAGTCTTGAGATCTTTTGGGCTGAGAGCAGAGCAGCGATCAAGTCAGGAACCAGAGTTTAGGGCAAGGTGTCCCGTCTCCCTTTCAGTGGTGTGAAGACTTGACTTCCTCTGGCTCCGGGGAGCGGTGGTGGGAGCGTGACATTGCTGGAACTCCTGCGGTTGCCATGAGGGTGCGAAGGCCTCCAACGCTACTTGTGGTTTTCATTTATTATTATTATTTTTATTTCTATCCATCCATCCATTTTCCGTCACCCTTCTCCCTAACGGGGTCGGGAGTTGCTGGTGCCTATCTCCAGCTACGTTCCGGGCGAGAGGCGGGGTCACCCTGGACAGGTCGCCAGTCTGTCGCAGGACAACACAGAGAGACAAACAGGACAAACAACCACGCACACACACACTCACACCTACGGAGAATTTGGGAAGGCCAATTAACCTGACAGTCATGTTTTTGGACTGTGGGAGGAAGCCGGAGAACCCGGAGAGAACCCACGCATGCACAGGGAGAACATGCAAACTCCGTGCAGAAAGACCCCGGGCCGGGAATCGAACCCAGGACCTTCTTGCTGCAAGGCAACAGCGCTACCCACTGCGCCACTGTGCAGCCATTTTTATTTCTATTATTATTATTATTATATTTTCTGAAAAACAAAAATAAGCAACGGTTTGTCTGGCGGGGGAATAGTAAAGCATGGCAGATGGACTTGTAATACACTGGGACAACCCTGAGTTTCAATCTTATGAAACATGCAGGTGGAAGCATTAAAAGTCATCATATTGTCTACATTATCTTCAGCATCTTCTCTGAGTGGGTGGGTCTTTAGTGATGTCATAAATTACCACACTAATTTGTGCAGCAATGCTCCTTGATGATGCAAAAGAAAGCTGTGGAGCTGATTGGATGATTTACCAAGACATACAACTGTTGCAATAAAGTAGGAGCCAAGGTTGAGCCAAATTTCACTATAATACTATTGGTCTCTTTAGAGCTTTACAAAGGTCATACATATGCAGTTTGGTGCAAATCAGATGATGCATGTGTGATCTAGACCGGGGTGGAAATTAACATTTTTTTCGGAAAAAAGTTTTTTACCAGCCACTCAGACATTTCATCAGCCACTGTTTTTTTTCTTTCAATTACAAACCCCATCAGTACAAGCAAATTACATAAAATATACAATTATTTATTCTTAGTTCTATGATTTACTGACAATAGGTTTACTGTACATATGTATGTATACAGACTCATTTAACATAACAAAGCATGGACACCTTAACAGAGGTGTAGTGGAATAAGTTCACCTGTAGTAATTACTAACTGAAAATTTAACTACACAACCCTAAAATTCATGCAATCATTTCCTATGTTGAACATTTCCAGATTTTGGCTAAAACTCCCCCACTAAAATATATTAAAATGTGGTCATTATTAATTACATGGGCCTTCACCATTCCTGTGTCATTGTCTCTCATTTTTTCTGGGAAACTTCTGTATTTTATCTCTCCCACCGTGCTCCAGTATTAGTATTTTCCCATAAATATCTGCTGTCCCCTCGATCCCCGCTCAGGTTACTTGCGTTACTGCCCCCCACTCATGATAGCTTCTCTCCCTCCCCGCCTTTACAGTAGTAATACCCTTTGTGACTTTACTGTGTAGTAATTAACATATAGGTTAATTTGACACATTTTTCTGAATGGGCTTACATGCTTTTTAGGTTCACTTGTTGTAGTTTTTCTGACCTGCCTCATCACGTTAAAGCTCACTGTTCTTGGACTCCAGTTTGCTGAAATGGCTCCATTTACAATCTCAGTGGAGGTTGTAAATAGCGGGCCAAGGAGAACCGAGGGATTTCATTGGATAAGTCCAAAGGCCATCAATGAAATCAATCACGATCGATAAAAATTATATTTGATATATTTTTTTGTTAAATTATGACAGCCTAGGATCACTCTGTATACAGTATGTGCATCAGTCTGTAGTCAGTCAGCCACTCCTCCCATGGAGAGAAGTTCATACTGAATGCAGTGGATTGTTTTTTACTGTTAAAATTGTCAACCCGCCATAGTGGCGGCTGCGTTGCACCAGTTTACATGCTAATTCATACTTTAACCTGCATTTGGCCAGAGTTGGGTGTTAATTTCCACCCCTTGATGGAAATTAAGGGGTGGAAAGTGCTTGATGCTCAGTTACCCTGTTGTTTAAGAAGTTGTATGTTTTTATTCATGTTGTTTTTTTCACTTTTTATTTAAAAAAGTGAAAAAAACACTTTTTTAAAGTGTTTGCCAAACATAGGCAATCAGCCTATGTTTGGCTGATTGCCAAACATAGGCAATCAGCGAGGGATTGAAATTCGCCATTCAGTCAGACCTAGAAGGTTGCAACTGGTGTCCTATCAACACCAGCCAGTGTTGATAGAATTTATCATTTTGGCACAGGTTTGAACCCATACAAATAAAAAGTCAAATTAAGACAACCAGCAGAAATAAACAGGTCATTTCCTGTTTAATATGGGGGGAGCAAAGCTCATGTCACCAATGGACATGGTTTGGGGTTGATTAGTTTTCTAGTGGGCGCAGTAGAGGAATTAGATCATCCACACCAGACATTGTTATAGATTCCTGTTGAGGAGCAGATGAGGATCGATCCCAGTGAGTTTGTTGTAGCTACGCAACAATCTCGTAGTTGCAACAAACTCGTAAGGCAGTTTGTTGCCTTACGTTTGGCTCTTTTGTTAATTACTGCAGATCCCCCAAGCAGACATGGGCAAAAATTTCTTTTGCGTTACCTTGCAAAACTTTTGCGTTCCCTCACAATACATTTACTGCAGTATTTGCTGGTCTACTTTGTATACAGTCACAAATGTAAATGTAAAATTTCAAATATATACACATATGAAGAGCATCAGTGAAAACATAATTATTCTTAACTCTTTGGTGAAAAAAAATGATTTAAAATCGATTTATTTACTGCACGTTTATGTCTACGTAAGGCTGAGATGCAACTGCACATGAAAACATTGCTTTCCTATTCAGAGTGCCAACACAAAAAAGGAACAAAACTGTCAGATGACTTTATTACCCTGTGAAAATAACTAGTCCACGTTGTCTGGATGTGTTGTTTCTTTCCTACTTATGGAAAGTTTCTGTTTATATCATATGTTTGTGCTTTATTTCCAGCCTGCAGTAAAAGATATAAACCTTCAGGTTGTTAGGATCCAGTTTGAGTGAGAACTCTTCCCATAGACGATCTTCGTGGAAGAGTTCTGACAGGCTGGTGCACCTGCAGCGGATTACAGCAGTCGGTGGCTGGCCTCTTAAGAAGCGGTGGAGCTGTCAGTCATCATGTCGGCTTTTGAATCAGTTCAGGGCACCACCGTTCAGACATGGTGGTGTTCACTAAATTGGATCTATGAAGCAATCTCGTGCACATCAATGAGGGGGATGAGCGGAAAACTGCCTTTAAAACCCCGCTGAGCCACTTTGAATATCTAGTCATGCCATTCGGTTTGACAAACACTCCTGCAGTTTTCCAATCACTGATCAATGATGTGTTACGTGATTTTGTGGATGGGTTTGTGTTTGTTTACCTCGACGACATCTTGATCTTTTCTAAAACCATGACGGAACACAAACAGCATGTCAGGTTGGTCCTACACGCCTTCTAGAAAACAATTTGTATGTTAAAGCGGAGAAGTGTGAGTTTCACATACCTATCGTCTTGTTCCTCGGGTTCATTTTGGAGAGCAGGCAGATGAAGTCGGATCCTGGGAGGATTCGCGCAGTTTTGGATTGGCCAACCCCATCCTCTCGAAAACAACTGCAACAATTTTTGGGGTTCGCCAATTTTTACTGGAGGTTCATCCATAATTATGATCAGACCGCAGAGCCCATGATTAGCCCACCAAAGTCTCAGTTCTCCTGGACTCCAGAAGTGGAAGCAGCTTTCTCAGTTCTCAAAGAGAAGTTGCTAACGCCCCAGTTCTGACTCAGCCTGATCCCATCAGCAATTCACATTGGAGATGGATGCCTCCGATTCTGGGGTGGGGGCGGTTTTATCTCAGATCTCGCTCTCTCATCACAAACTGCACCCATGTACCTTTTTTTCCTCGCCGCCTGTCCCCTTCAGAGAGGAACTATGACATAGGGGATCGTGAGTTGTTGGCTATTAAACTGGCTTTTGAAGAGTGGCGCCGCTGGTTGGAGGGAACCAAGCTTCCGATAGTGGTATGGACAAATCACAAGAACTTGTCCTACCTACAAATGGCCAAACGGTTGAATCCTCGACAGTCGAGATGGTCTCTTTTTTTTTTCTCGGTTCAATTTTCTCATTTCTTACAGACCCGGCTTGAAGAATGTGAAACTGGACGCTCTTTCTCTGCAATTTTCCTCTATGACATCATAGTTCCACATTCATGTATCATGGGGGTGGTCTCCTGGGACATCTCTGACCAGGTCCATCAGAGCTCAGCAGTCCGATCCTGATCTTGGTACCGGTCCCCCTGACCGAACCTATGTTCCTCTTTCGGTTCGCTCCCATTTAATCCATTGGGCCCACGCTTCTCGTTTTTCTGGCCACCCTGGCCCCAGTCGGATCACAGCATTAATCAGGCCTTCCTTCTGGTGGCCATCCCTTCATAAGGACGTGAGGGAATGTGTTTCAGCTTGTTCCACCTGTGCTAAAAACAAGTCTCACCATCAATCTCCCAGTGGTCTCTTGCAGCCCTTACCCGTTCCTGGATGTCCTTGGTCCCTTAATGCGCTTGATTTTGTTACCGGCCTGTCCCCTTCTAAGGGGTTCACTGTCATACTCTGTCATACACTGTCATCATTGATCGTTTCTCCAAGGCCTGTCACCTTGTTCCCCTTAGAAAATTACCAGCTGCTACAGAAACTGCCCTTTTGCTTATTAAACATGTTTTCAGACTCCATGGAATTCCTATGGAAATCCTGTCTGACAAGGGACCCCAGTTCATCTCCAGGGTCTGGAAGGATTTTTGTGGCACACTCAGGGCCAAAGTGTCTTTGTCTTCTGGTTTTCACCCTCAGACCAATGGGTATGCCGAGTGCATGAATCAGGAGATGGAATCTACGCTTCGTTGCCTATGCTTCTCCAACCCCTCCTCATAGTCCTCCCATCTGCCCTGGGTTGAGTATGCCCATAACTGCCATGTTTCCTCTGCTTCTGGCCTATCTTCATTTCAGTGTTCTCTAGGTTATCAGCCTCCTCTCCTACCTTCAGACGAACCACAGAATATCATCACTTTGGTTCAACGCCACATTTGTCAGCGCATTTGGAAAGATGCTACTGCGGCTTTGCTGCCCAGAACCACCGCTTTGCTGATAGAAAAAGAAAACCGGCTCCTGTTTACAGATCAGGTCAGAAGGTTTGGCTGTCAGCAAAAGACATTGCTCTAAAAGCAGCGCCAAAGAAACTATCTCCCAGGTATTTAGGTCCTTTTGAGGTCCAGGCTATTATAAATCCCATCACAGTCAGGCTCAAGTTCCCACCTTTGCTCAGGGTCATCCTGTGTTTCATGTTGCCCTGCTTAAGCCTGTGAGGTCTTGCCCACTTTGTCCGCCGGTTGATTTCTCCCTTCCTTCTGTCACATTGATGGGGGCCCGGCTTATACAATTAATAACCCCTCCCTCTTCGATGGACATAAAGAATCCATAAAGAATTCTTTTATGTGTAAAAGAATGAACACGAGGACAACAGACAATCTCATTGTTCACCATTGAGAACAATGGTGAACAATGGATTGTTTATGTCCATAAAGAATCCATAAAAATTCTTTATGGACATAAAGAATCTTTATGTACATCGAAGAGGGAGGGGTTTTCAATATCTTGTAGATTTGGAAGGTTACGGCCTTGAAGTGTCCTGGATCCCCAGATCATTTATTCTGGACCAGTCAGTTCAAAGGAGATTTCATGTCTCCAGAGACTCAGGGTTATCTGGACCGCCAGTCATTGAGAGAGGAATAATGTTGGGATCCAGTTTGTGTGAGAACTTTTCCCATAGACGATCTTCGTGGAAGAGTTCTGACAGGCTGGCGCACCTGCAGCGGATTACAGCAATCGGTGGCTGGCCTCTTAAGAAGCGGTGGAGCTGTCAGTCATCGCTCGATGGTCCCCACTTGTTGGTCAGAGTCAACCTGAAGCTCTTGTCACCGTTGTTTTACGGATTGTCAAGTTACTCTGTTTTCTGCTATATCACAGACCCCGACTGGTGATTGGGATCTCACCTGGAACCATGTCAAGGCAAGGCTTGCACCACTGACTGAATCTCGCCAACCGCCAACCGCACGCCAGCTGTCAATCCCCCCTATCAGCTTGGAGCCTCTGCACCTACCTGAATCCTTTCCTCTCCCTCTGTGCTCCCACCGCCTGGGAAACCAATTGAGTTGGCAAGCCACTCCCAATTCCAGAGAGCAATCAGGAATGAATCCGATTAAAGACTGATTGTAAATAAACTTTCTGCATCAAGGACTCTCAGGTCTGATGCGTGAGGGTTAAGAAACTTAAACCCACCATGACACAGATATTTCACAACGAGATATTAAGATACACGGAAAAACGTTCCGAATCTCTTATATCATACTAATAGCAGAAAGTACAATGGCCACTGTGAAAAAGGGTTGCAGTATTCAATTATGCCGCATGAACTGATTAGTACATAATTGCGAGAGAATGCCAAACCTATTATGAGGTAACGCAAAAGTTTTGCAAGGTAACACAAAAGAAACAATCTGTCTGCGGTTCAGGGAGGTATGGGTGTCTTCCTTGCCTGGTGGATTATTACTTGTCTGCCCAACTTAGACCTCTAGTGTGTTAGTGTAACCCAATCTATGAGGCTAAATGGACTTCCCTATACAGTCTTTCAGCCTGTCCAGGCAGCCCAGGAGAAGGTATTTAAACAGTAAGGTGTACATTGTAATGGTGAACAATGAGATTGTCTGTTGTCCTCGTGTTCATTCTTTTACACATAAAAATAAATGAAAATTAAAATAAAATAAAAATTCCATACCAACTAAGTGCAAATGAGTAGTATTTATTTTTGTTGTGTAATGTGTATTTGTGCATTTACAATACATGCAAAGCCTGATGACATGTGTTTGTCTGATTACAGAAGGATACCAGCAGTCCCTCTTTGAGCAGCACAACCTCTTTGTCTTGTGAACTGCAGTGGGCTGTTAAGGTACGTAAAGACAACAACATAGTCGTTTTAACGGAATATTTTCCGTATTTGGCTGGTTTTCTTTTGCCACCAACTGTGCCACTGTGTGCAGTTGGTAGGAAAAGAAAACCAGCCTTGCAGCAAGAAGGTCCTGGGTTCGATTCCTGGCCCAGGGACTTCTGCACGGAGTTTGCATGTTCTCCTTGTGCATGCGTGGGTTCTCTCCGGGTACTCCAGCTTCCTCCCACAGTCCACAGTTAATTGGTCTTTCCAAATTCTCCCTAGGTGTGAGTTTGTGTGCATGGCTGTTTGTCCTGTTTGTTTCTGGTTTGCCCTGCGACAGACTGGCGACCTTTGAGATAGGCACCAGCAACTCCCGACCCCACTGGGGACAAGGGTGAGCAAAAAATGGATGGGAACATTTGAAGCCCGTCCATCATTTTGACAGGTTATACTGTCAAAATTTTTTTGTCCGAAGAGTTTATGCGCCTCTAGTGGCTCGCATTTTTGACAGCAGGCAGACAGGAAAGAGGACAAGGAGAAGGGGGAAGACATGCTGCAAAGGTCGCCGAGACCTAACCCTAACCCGCGACATCCGAGTTGAGGACTAAGGCCTCCAAACATGGGGCATGCTAACCCCCTGCGCCACCACCGGAAGCCCCATAATTCACATCCTTAACTGGTGCACATTATAGACTTTACGCAAAGATTTCATAGTAGAGGCAACTCAAATCAATCAATTTTAAAAAATCTTTTCTGAATATCAATTCATGGACACTAAACTAAATGCGACTTTCTGACCTGGAGCTGACAACGTGTTGAAGAGTTATCGACCGGACACTTTGGATCGTCTGGTTAAGAGGCGCATTCCAAACTTTGGTTAAAATTTCACGTTTAATTCCAGACTCCATTACATGCAGAACAGAGAAAACTATACAGAATGCAATGTTGAGCTAATCCATTATAGTCTAAACAGAGGAGCTGACAGTTTATCTTGAGAAAATAAAGGTGTAGAAGTTAATCGGACCGTAACATATGCAGTGCACTGCACAACTAATGCCCAGATCTACCACACCACACAAGAACCAAGGTGTAGGTTGTGTAAGGAGGCCCCTGAGACAGTCCAGCACATAACAGCAGGGTGCAAGATACTGGCAGGGAAAGCATACATGGAACGACATAACCAAGTGGCAGGCATAGTGTACAGAAACATCTGTGCAGAATATGGACTGGAAACCCCGAGATCAAAGTGGGAAACACCCCCAAAGGTGGTGGAGAATGCCAGAGCTGAGATCCTGTGGGACTTCCAGATCCAGACAGACAGAATGGTAATGGCGAACCAACCAGACATTGTCATAGTGGATAAACAACAGAGGAAAGCCGATGTGGTAGATGTAGCAATACCAAGCGATTGCAACATCAGAAAAAAGGAGCACGAGAAACTGGAGAAATACCAGGGCCTCAGGGAGGAACTGGAGAGGGCCTGGAAGGTGAAGACCACAGTGGTGCCTGTGGTCATCGGGGCCCTCGGGGCAGTCACCCCCAAACTGGAGCAGTGGCTACAACAGATCCCAGGAACAACATCAGACATCTCAGTCCAGAAATGTGCAGTCCTTGGCACAGCCAAGATACTGCAGGACCCTCAAGCTCCCAGGTCTCTGGTAGAGGACCCGAGCTCAGAGGATCAGAACCACCTGCGGTGGGTGAGAAGGGAATTTTTTTTTTTATATATATATATATATATATTGTTGGGTTTCAGATGACGTAGCACTGTCACCTAATGCAGATGGAGGGCTGGAAGTAAATGCAGCTCATTTATTTCTGTTGATCTAGCATCAAAATGTTATTTTAATATTGTTGATCCATCAAAATGTTGGATCAACATTTTCATGTTATTTGCAGAAAATGAGAAATGGTCAAAATAACAAACAACAGAAGATGCATTGCTTTCAGACCTCAAATAATGCAATCTTTCTTATTTTCTTAGAGAAACATAAACGTTATTTTGGTTGTTTTGAAGGTAGTTGGTAACACAAGGGTGTTAATTTAAAAAAAATACTGAAAAAAAAGAGATAAGTGGATCAACAATCTACCTCCTGTTTTTAGCACCTCCAGCTAAAAACAGGAGGTGCTGCCATTGTTTGCAGCACCACTTTCTAACAAGTAACAATCGCATTGTTTAAATTTTATTTTCAGATGTTTTATTGGACATTTACTTAGAATAGAAAGCTAAGCATTCATATGTATGTTAAGATATATTATTTTTATGTCCTAAAGTGGTTGTCCTCAGAGTGCTAATGTTGTTAGCAGCTAGCTCAGTGCCGAGTCATGAACAGAAAAGACAATGTTTATTAAGTGTGACTTTCATGCTAAAAAAAAGCGAAATAAATGAAATATAACCTACCCAGCCATACAGTCGCAGTGAGCTGTGACTATTCCTCCACATGGTTCATGTCTGGTGTGAATGTCATGGTTCATGTCTAGATCGGTGTGAATGGTTGACCTACCGTGATCCTGAATCCAGCAACGACACAACATTAATGTACAACTCCAGCATGAATTTGGGCTTACAGATGCTAAACCCAAATAAACTCCAGGTAAATAAATTATTTACCTGGAGATCCAAAGTAAATAATTACCTAGAAATAATATATCTAGAATATGCATATATCCTAAATATATACATATTTTCTCGAGATGCCTTGTCTGTTACAACCTATTTAGGGCATTAGCTACTCATTGTGATCAATTTTGCTTTGATTTGAACCAGAGAAACCCACTTTCTGACCACCATGTAAATGTCATGCATCATCCAGGTCACTTGTCTGAAGCCCAGCATTATATAAAAATTTCCTTCTCACCCACCGCGGGTGGTTCTTATCCTCCGAGCTCGGGTCCTCTACCAGAGGCCTGGGAGCTTGAGGGTCCTGCAGTATCTTGGCTGTGCCAAGGACTGCACATTTCTGGACTGAGATGTCTGATGTTGTTCCTGGGATCTGTTGTAGCCACTGCTCCAGTTTGGGGGTGACTGCCCCGAGGGCCCCGATGACCACAGGCACCACTGTGGTCTTCACCTTCCAGGCCCTCTCCAGTTCCTCCCTGAGGCCCTGGTATTTCTCCAGTTTCTCGTGCTCCTTTTTCCTGATGTTGCAATCGCTTGGTATTGCTACATCTACCACAACGGCTTTCCTCTGTTGTTTATCCACTATGACAATGTCTGGTTGGTTCACCATTACCATTCTGTCTGTCTGGATCTGGAAGTCCCACAGGATCTTAGCTCTGGTATTCTCCACCACCTTTGGGGGTGTTTCCCACTTTGATCTCGGGGTTTCCAGTCCATATTCTGCACAGATGTTTCTGTACACTATGCCTGCCACTTGGTTATGTCGTTCCATGTACGCTTTCCCTGCCAGTATCTTGCACCCTGCTGTTATGTGCTGGACTGTCTCAGGGGCCTCCTTACACAACCTACACCTTGGGTCTTGTCTGGTGTGGTAGATCTATATTTAAGATCCATAAATACATCAGGGACAAAGCCTCAACAGACAATGTGCTCAGTGAATGTCTCAGACAAGAGGGAACAGAGGTTGAAGTGCCAGAGATACCATCATGGGAGGACAAGCCCCTACATGGGATGTACCACCAGCAAATAACCGAAGTGGCTGATATCAGTAAATCCTACCAATGGCTGGAAAAAGCTGGACTCAAGGAAAGCACAGAGGCCCTCATCATGGCCGCCCAGGAACAGGCCCTAAACACCAGAGCAATATATATATAAATAAAAAAAAAAAATTCCCTTCTCACCCACCGCGGGTGGTTTTTTATCCTCTGAGCTCGGGTCCTCTACCAGAGGCCTGGGAGCTTGAGGGTCCTGCGCAGTATCTTGGCTGTGCCAAGGACTGCACATTTCTGGACTGAGATGTCTGATGTTGTTCCTGGGATCTGTTGTAGCCACTGCTCCAGTTTGGGGGTGACTGCCCCGAGGGCCCCGATGACCACAGGCACCACTGTGGTCTTCACCTTCCAGGCCCTCTCCAGTTCCTCCCTGAGGCCCTGGTATTTCTCCAGTTTCTCGTGCTCCTTTTTCCTGATGTTGCAATCGCTTGGTATTGCTACATCTACCACGACGCCTTTCCTCTGTTGTTTATCCACTATGACAATGTCTGGTTGGTTCGCCATTACCATTCTGTCTGTCTGGATCTGGAAGTCCCACAGGATCTTAGCTCTGGCATTCTCCACCACCTTTGGGGGGTGTTTCCCACTGATCTCGGGGTTTCCAGTCCATATTCTGCACAGATGTTTCTGTACACTATGCCTGCCACTTGGTTATGTCGTTCCATGTATGCTTTCCCTGCCAGTATCTTGCACCCTGCTGTTATGTGCTGGACTGTCTCAGGGAGCCTCCTTACACAACCTACACCTTGGGTCTTGTCTGGTGTGGTAGATCTGGGCCTCTATTGCTCTGGTGTTTAGGGCCTGTTCCTGGGCGGCCATGATGAGGGCCTCTGTGCTGTCCTTGAGCCCAGCTTTTTCCAGCCATTGGTAGGATTTACTGATATCAGCCACTTCGGGTTATTTGCTGGTGGTACATCCCATGTAGGGGGCTTGTCCTCCCATGATGGTATCTCTGGCACTTCAACCTCCGTTCCCTGTTGTCTGAGACATTCACTGAGCACATTGTCTGTTGAGGCTTTGTCCCTGATGTATTTATGGATCTTAGTTGTTTCGTCCTGGACAGTGGTTCTCACACTCACTAGTCCTCTGCCTCCTTCCTTTGCGGCTCGTGTACAGTCTCAGGGTGCTGGATTTGGGATGGAACCCTCCATGCATTGTTAGTAGCTTTCTAGTCTTAATATCTGTGGCTTTTATCTCCTCCTTTGGCCAGCTAATTATTCCAGCAGGGTATCTGATTACTGGCAGGGCATAGCTGTTTATCGCACGGATTTTTGTTCTTGCCATTGAGCTGGCTTCTCAGGACTTGCCTTGTCGTTGGAGGTATTTAGCTGTTGCTCCTTTCCTTGTGGCCTCATCGAGGTTGCCATTTGCTTGTGGTATACCTAGGTACTTGTAACTGTCCTCTATGTCTGCTATTGTTCCTTCTGGGGAGTGAGACCCCTTCTGTGCGGATCACCTTCCCCCCTCTTTGTAATCAGCCGACCACACTTCTCTAGTCGAATGACATCCCAATGTCCGTGCTGTAGATCCTGGTGGTGTGGATCAGTGAGTCGATGTCTCGCTCACTCTTGGCGTACAGCTTGATGTCATCCATGTAGAGAAGGTGACTGATGTTGGCCCCATTTTTGAGTCGGTATCCGTAGCCAGTCTTGTTGATAATTTGGCTGAGGGGGTTCAGGCCTATGCAGAACAGTAGCGGGGACAGAGCATCTCCTTGGTATATGCCACATTTGATGGACACTTGTGCAAGTGGTTTTCAGTTGGCTTCAAGGGTGGTTTTCCACAGCCTCATTGAGTTTGCAATGAAGGCTCTCAGAGTCCTGTTGATGTTATACATCTCTAAGCATTCAATGATCCAAGTATGCGGCATTGAGTCATAGGCTTTCTTGTAATCAATCCAAGCCATGCACAGGTTGGTGTGTCGGGTTTTGCAGTCTCGGGCAACTGTGCGGTCTACGAGGAGTTGGTGTTTGGCTCCTCTGCTATTTACACCGATACCTTTCTGTGCCATGCTCATGTGCTTATCCATGTGTTTGCTTATCTTGGCCGCTATGATGCCTGACATGAGCTTCCAGGTTGTGGAGAGGCAGGTTATTGGTCGGTAGTTGGGTGGGACTGGACCCTTTGATGGATCCTTCTGGATTAGGATTGTCCGCCCTTCAGTTAACCATTCAGGGTGAGTCCCACTTTGTAGCAGCTGGTTCATTTGGCCTGCCAGTCGCTCATGGAGGGCAGTGAGTTTCTTTAGCCAGTAGGCATGGATCATGTCAGGCCCTGGTGCTGTCAGTTTTTCATACCTGAGACTCTTTCTTGGACATCTGTCACAGTGATGGTTACCGGGGCTTGCTCAGGGGAGGTTGCTATGGTCCTCTCGTAGAGATCAACCACTGTGCATTGCTGTTGTGGGACGCCTCCCTTTCCCATATGCCTTTCCAGTATTGTTCAGTCTCCAGCCTTGGTGGGTCTGCTCTGTTGTTATTACCCTGCCATTGAGAGTACACCTTAGCTGGTTGAGTGGAGAAGAGCCGGTTAATCCTTCTGGATTCATTCTCCCTTGTGTATCTCTTTAGGCGGCTGGCCAAGGCTTGGAGCCTCTGTTTGGCAGTTTCGAGTGCTTCAGGTATGGGCATCTGCCTGTACTTTCTGGGTACTTGTCTTTTCATTGTACCCTTGTGGAGCTCTGATAGTTGGCTCACTTCCCTCCTTGTTACCTTGATTTTAGCCTCTAACCGTCTTTTCCATGGTGGGTATTGGGTCTCATGGTTGCTCTTATAGCCAAGCATCTCAAGGATCACTGATGCTGAGTTGTAGATCAGTCATTGGTTTCTGTTTGGTTTGGTAGGGATCGTTCTCAATGCTGCATTCACATTCTCAATGAGACTTTCTGATGGTACTTCACTCAGCCGTTGTAATTGGCGCCGGGGAGGCCTGGTTGTCATTCGGGTCATGATTCTCTCTCTCAGGTCAGCAGCTGTCTCGTTCAGCTCTGATTCGCTCACTGGGGCCGTGTATCCCCTCACTGGGTGGGGACTTGTAGTTAAGTCCCCCACAGTTCTGACATCCGGGTTCCTCCCTTTTGCTGTAGCATTTGTGTTGTATCTCGTCAATCTCAAGTTGTGATAGCAGTTGCCGTTTGCGGATGTTGGAACACTGAGCTACTAGTTGTTTAGCACTTAGTGTTGACTGGGGATGTCGAAGTAACCATTCCTTCCCCAGTCTTTGCATGTAACCTCTCTGACTAGGGTTACTTGAGTAGTAGCATTCCAACAGATCCACATTTTCATCTCTCGCCCATTTCCGTCTTGTTCCAGTAGCCCATTTGTCATCAAGGTGCTCTGGTTCCCCAACACCTGACGCAGACCGGGCGACGTCTGAGCCGGCATGTTATGCAACTTAGTATCTCTCATGGTATGAGGTAGGCAGTAGCTTGAAGGGTCTTGCCTAAGGACCCAGACTGGATTCGAACCCTGCCCTCTCGGGTGATATACTGATGCCTTATCTATTGAGCTATCCAGTCAGCTATATATATATATATATATATATATATATATATATATATTTGTGTGTGTGTGTGTGTGTGTGTGTGTCCTTATGTGCACCCTTGAATCCACAAGTTTGCATACCCCAAAATAAAAACGTTGACATTTTTGTCACTGTCTGAAGTTAAATCCAACCAAACTTTTTATTTCAGAGTGTAATATTCGGCTTGATTAAAGCAGAACTCACAAAAACACACAAGGGGGATCTTGTCTCAGGTAAATAGGGAATAAGTGTTACCAGGTTAATTTGACAAAAAACAAATATTCAACCACTCAATACAAAATTAATAAGTTTTTACCGGAAATTATTTATTCAGAAAACCCCAAATTTGATTGCCGAATAAACCTAAATCATTACACCAAAACCCTCCAAAATAATCAAGGGTCTGATTCGCCTTGTTCGGGCTGAGTCATCAACCCGCTTAAATAATCGAAGGTCCCACTAGTCCTGTTCCTTTTTTTTAAGTAAGATTTTTGTCCATAAAAGAGTCCCATAAACTCCAAATCAAACAACGTCCTGGAAGCGTCTCTCCGTATTAATCCCCAGTCTTCATTCCGAAGGAAAAAATCCAAACATCAAAAAACCCCAAAAAAGATGAGAAAAAAGAAGAGTGGTACCACCCAAAAACCCCCAAAAGAAAAATAAAGTCCAGATCTCCTTCCCCCCCCCGGTGGCTTCCTCCACGCACTGGCGTCGTCCTTCTGCACCGGGCGGCGTTTCCTCGGTGCAAACTTCGATCCAGTCCTTCGGGCATGATCTGCGGCGCTGGGGCGAACCTTAATCGATGTTTTATCTTTTTCGTTAGTTTCTTGAGTTTTCTGGAGTTTTGGCTCTTTTCTTCAGATAAAACTTTAGGTTTGTAGACCACCTCACTTACATGCACCTTTTCAGTTCTACCCACTACTTCTCAATAGGCTTGAGATCATGCCATTGTGATATAAAACCTTTTTCCACAATGTCATATTGGGGTGTTTTGACAAAAACCTATTCTTGTAATAATTATGGCATTCTTATGCCATGCTTATGGCTATGCCTTTGTGTTGGCTTGGCCATCACAAAGGCCATGCCAGAAAATTTACTTTCTTGTCTTTAAGCCACATTATGACAACTTTGACTACTGTATTTTCCGGACTACAAGTCGCGTTGTTTTTCATAGTTTGGCTGGGGGTGTGACTTATACTACGGAGTGACTTATGTGTGGAAATTAACACATCATTATATTATATCACATGTTATTTTCACACTAAACTGCAAGAGGGCGCTCTAGGCCTGTGTTATTCTACCTTCGGAGTTAACAGACTTGTTTACAAGCGACACCGAAGATGAAGATTTCATTCGATTTAGTGATTTGGAGAGATCACTAAATCTCTCCAAATCACAAGTTCACCAAACGGATGGTTTGGTGAACTTGTTAGCATGTTACTTATGCTGTAGTTATCTGACTAATTTTTAATATATTATGCTAACTTACCAGGCACGTTCTCAGTTCGTTGTTCCTGTGTTGTAATGTTAGCATACCGTACAATTATTCAGCCTGTTGTTGCCTCTATTCTGTTTTTATTGTCTGCTCTTGGTGTTGGATTTTATCAAATAAATTTTCCACAGAAATGCGACTTATACTCTGGAGCGACTTATAGTCCGGAAAATACGGTATATGCTTAAGGTCATTTTCCATTTGGAAGACCAACCTGTGCTCAAGCCTGTGCCTTTATGATCGATGTCGTTAGATCAGGGGTCACCAACACGGTGCCCGTGGGCACCCGGTCGCCCGCAGGGACCTTTTCAGGCGCCCGCGGAGCTACTCCTAAAAATAGCCATTATTATTAGGGGGCACTACCAAAAGATAATTTAATTAAATGTTTTTTCATTGAAGTAATAACGTTTGACATTTATATTTAGAGTTCAAACGAGGGAAATGACAAAAACGTTTAAAATAAATTGCTTTATGTACAAAACTCTTTCCTGCTGTTAAAGTTGAGAACTGCGCGCAGGCGCATGCAGGAAACTATCAGAGCGCAGCAGCGCCTGCAGCTGCACTCTGCCTACCTTCACATTTTCCTTTAAGTAAAGGAAGAAAAGAATAACTTCTGGAGTTTTTATTATTTAACTCTATTCACAAAACTGTGAAGAAAAAATAAATAAATTGTGCCAAACGTCTTATTCGTAGCGCACATCGCAACACCTGAACCTGGGAACCAGCACCGTCCTTTCCGTGAACCACATGGAGAGGCTTCGCTTCATGTCTTTATTATTTAGCATCGTCTGGAAAAAAAGTCAGCTGCTCTTGTTTAGGCTTGTGCTCTTGCAGGTCAGGTGTCAGACCTTTAATTTTCCACATCTGTTGGGGTCAGCCAGCGGGTGACCCGTCAGCTGTTCGGTTCGCGAAACCACAAAAAAAGCGAATAAACCGGCGACCCGCCAGAACCGCGCAGCCTGTCAGAAGCTCAGGCTGATTGTAGAACAACGGGAGGTTCAAACCAACTCGTTCATTTTTAGCTGACAGAAAAACGCAAAGCCATGAAATAAACAAAAGACTTGGGCTTTGGGGTTCCCCGCATCAGACTGACACCGCTGTGCGTGTATAATGTCTTTTGACACAAAAGATATTTTATTTACCACAATTTTGCTAATAGAACAGATGGTTAGGTAATAAAACTATAACTCTTCTTTTCTTTTTTATTTAAAGGAACATTTACTGCAACAATCCATCAGTTTGCTTTTGTTTATTTCAGTCACTTGTGGCCAGTTTAGAATCACAGAGAAAAACTCCAAAAGGGAATCAAACTTAAAACTCTGTGAGTTAAGAACTACTGATCACATAATAGCAATTAACCATAGCTGCCATGGTTACCATTTGGTAAATTATTACTGATAACTATTGTGAGTATATATATATATATATATATATATATATATATATATATTTATAAAGACTGTATCAAACAAGTGCTCTTCGTGTTGCTCTGTACCCATTAAGTTGCTCCCAGTCTCAAAAAGGTTGGTGACCCCTGCGTTAGATGTTACTTCAGTAGTTCTACATAATATTATCTTCTCCTCTTTGGGGAGAAGACACATTTTAATATGCATAATGATAATGTCATACCAGCTTCACCAACATCTTCACAAGGTCTTTTATTTTTGTTCTGGGGTCAATCTGCACATTTTGGACCAAAATACTTTCTTTTCCAGCAGCCATGGTACAGCGTGCTGGAGTTCTGCTTGTGTTGCTATAAGTCAGTGATTCCCAACCCTGGTCCTCAAGGAACACTACTCTGCATATTTTAGATGTTTCCCTGCTTTAATACACCTGATTCAGCTGATTGCAGTTCAGCAATTGCCTGTTAATCTCCCATCAATTCAAATCAGCTGGGCTGAAGCATGGAACACCTAAAACGGGTTGAGCAGGGTTGGGAAATACTGCTATTGCGACTTATAGCAGTATAAGTCACAAATGGGCCAGTGAAGTCTGGCCCAACCCCTAGCAACCATTTGCTGGGGTTGCTAGGTGAGGCGCAGTGCTTGCTGATTGTGATATTACAGCCAAAAGGTTTTTGAAAAAGCACATTTTCCATACATCCAAATATTTACTTATTAAACTCACTGGCCGAAAACAAGAAAATTTTTCTCTGATTTAACTTCAGAAAGTGAGAAAATGGTGAGATATATGTCTTTTTATTTGGTGTTGCTGGTTTCACCTCTTGATATATAAATATGTGTGATTGTCTGAAATGTGGTGTTCTGACCCCTTTAGCCTGAGGAGAAGAATAAATTTGATGGGATTTTTTTAAGTCTGATGCCCATCAACGGCCTTCTGTCAGGAGAGAAGGTCAGACCAGTCCTCATCAATTCCAAGCTACCTCTAGATGTCCTTGGCAAGGTATATATGGCAATTCTAAATAGCTTTACTTTTTTTGGAATGTCCATTTTATGCAACGACATGTTTAAAAGTCACAATCAAGGTCGAAGCCCATCTCTCGGGGCGTGGAAGCAGCAGCTCAAAGACTCTGTATTCTACATTGTCCCATTTGTCCCATCTTTACAGCCATGAGGCCCCTTTTGGGCTGTTCAGGAGCCCAAAAGGGCGCAGATTCTTCCTTCGGCCTCCATTCTCCAGGTCGTTGGTCTTCGCTTTCAAGTAGGATATTCGCTTCAGCGTTTTGGCAAGATTAGCTGTGCTGGTTTCTAAAAGTTCCTCCACCGATACAATTCTGCTTTCAGCCTTTTCCACTCTAGTAGCATTAGCCGCAACATTTTGCTTCACCTCTGCTATGTTTTTCTCCAGAGAGGCGATGGACTTTGTCATTTCACCCATACGGTTATCTATGCTGTCCAGTTTGTTTCCAAATCCACCGAACTCTGAATGCAACGACCGAAGCTCAGCTAGCACCGTGCTAAGGTCACACATGCTATCAATGCTAGCAGCACCCTCTTTGTCTTGGTCTATTCCCGAAATATCAGGTTTAGCTGGTTTTTGGGAACCACGTTTTCATGTATCACAATCCTTAAGAGTAGTCGATTGACATCTTCAGATCCCAATTGCGTTTCTAATCCTGGGTTTTTTCGAAATTTAGGTGCAGGTCACACAGAACATCCACTTTAAGCTGCCGTCTTAGCTCGCGGCTCCACAGCGCCTCTCTCCCACTGTCTTCAGAGTTCAGATGACCTTGGCTTCCCATTCACAGGACAAGAATCACACAGTCTCATATTTCATCATTGTTAAAATAAACTTTATTTATCTGATTTCCTGTTCTCATTGTGTTCCTAACCCTAAAAGACATGAACCCAACATGACACTAAGTCTCTATTTTTTTCTTTTTCTATTTACAGTTTTACTTTCAACAAATTTTAATCCTGGTCCACATTGACTCTTCTCCTGTTTATTTCACATCATTAGGTTTGGGATTTGAGTGACATTGATAAAGATGGCCATCTGGACCAGGATGAATTTGCAGTGGTGAGTTTTATTGATGTCCTTAACTTGCAAACAGTAATTATGATGGGAACAATCCTCCCAATGGTGGGAGGAGTTTGTCCCTCAATCAGTGAGTTGCTGGTTTGATTTCTGTTCTCCTGCCGTTGTGTCCTTGGTCCCACCTTGCCTTTCTGGTAGTCAGAGGGCCAATGGCACAAAATAGCTTCTGTCAGACTGCAACAGGGCAGCTGTGGCTACTATCAAGTAGCTTGCCATCATCGGTGTGTGAATGTGCCCTTTGAGATTTGTTTGATATAAAAACGGCATAAATAAAATTGCTAAGTTTCATCTTTCTTCAGAACTTTTCGAAGGAGGAAATGGCAGAGTAAAAATGGTCAATATGCTCTCTTGCAGTCATATCTGTGACACAATGACTACAAAGCCAGCTCAGGATGACCCAAGCTACTCTAACTATAAGCTTTATCAGAAAGTATCAAAAAATTTTAATCCCAGTTAAGGTAGTCAGAGTGTCTGTGGTGTTATATACAGACATTTTGACAGTCGTAAAGGTTTTTTGGTACTTGTGTGTAGACTTGAAGCATTTTTTGATGTCTGTGGCACATTTGCTGTTTCAGAAAAGCTCTTTATGCAACTATTAAAGAAGATTCTGTTCTTTCAGGCCATGCACCTTGTGTATCGGGCCTTAGAGAAGGAGGCGATTCCCGCGCTCCTCCCCTCTTCCCTCATTCCTCCATCAAAGAGGAAGAAGAGCTTCTGTTCAGTGCAATGTCCTGTTCCTGGACTACCAGCCAGCTCCCCACCACTAAAAGACTCACTACATTCCACACCCTCCCATGGCAGCATGACATCGCTCAACAGCACCGGCAGCCTGTCACCCAAACACACTCTCAAGTCAGGACTGGTAATAAACTCTTTCACACTGATGTACTAATACTAGGCACTATAGCAAGTAAATGTACATTAACTTTTGTGACATACCTGACTGAACAAAAAGAAACAAAATATAGAATATTACAGAAGAACCTTATTCATTATTCATTATATCTTTCAGTGAAGGTTGTAAATGACAGCAGCAGGCAGAACTAAATTAAGCCCATTAAATTGAAGATTCTGTCTGTAAAAGTTGTGACATTCAACAAATCCAGTTATGCCTCCATCATGCTATTGAAATCTGTCAGTTTTCTGTTATATAAAGTCATAGAGCCTTAAGTAAAAAATGCCACTGAGTTGTTTGTAGAACTGTATTGCCAGTGGAACTGCCTTGGTCAAACTTCCAAAAATGAACTGCAACAAACCTTCTGTCAAATGGATCAGAAAGTGCAATTAGGAATGCTAAATGTAATGTAAAATAACTGGGAAAGAGGAGGAAGAATTAATATTTGTTCAAACACTGCAAATTACAGAACAAAAATCCTCTTCTGCACCATAAGGTATGAAAAATATCCACCCATTTCTGCAGATTGTATTTATTTACCATGTTCACGATTAAATAATTTTACATAAAATAAAAATAACAATAGCTGTTGATGTGTGCGCAGAAGGATGCCACAAAGGATTAAGGCAGTTCTGAAGGCAAAAGGGGATCCAACCCGGTACTAGCAAAATGTACTTAATAAAGTGGCTGCTGAGTGTATTACAGGCATAATAATCAACTCTAGCTGCGCAACCCTTGGCGTAACTAGACAGGCAGGAGCTGGTGTTATGTCGGGTGGTAGTTTTTAAAAATAAAGTACAATTTTTTGGTTGTTCACACAAACAGTATGATTAATTCAGAGGGTGCAATGAAGTCTTTAAGGAAGACTCCAACAGTCAAGCATGGTGGAGGATCCATAATGCTGTGGGGCTGCTTGGTGCCATCTGGTACTGGAGGCCTTAACTGCATCACAGGCATCATGAAATCATAAGATTATCAAGCAATTCCAGAGTAAAATGTCTTGCCCAGTGTAAGGAAACTTGGTGTGAGGTGAAGATCCTGGGTCCTGGCAAGATAACGACCCAAAACACACCTCCAAAAGCATGCAGGCATGGTTGAAAGGGAAAAAATGGACTGTTTTAAAATGGCCAGCAATGAGTCCTGATCTCAATCCAATTGGAAAACTTTGGGTGGAGCTGAAATCTGCCATTGGAGAAAGGAACCCTGCAAATGTTCAACAGCTTGAGCATATTGCAAAAGACGTGTGGGAGAAAATGCCACTTGAGAATTTAAAGAAGCTTATAGATGGATACAAGAAGCATCCAGAGGCTGTCATTGCTGCCAAGAGTACAACCAAATATTAAGGAGTGGTGTCAATATTAGTGCACATTCTGGTTTTCTGTTTTGTCCTATGGAATTAAAATATCTATGTTGCAAATTAAATTAATTACTTTGAATTGCTTTGGCGTTCTGAACGATCCTGCTGATAAACATTTTGAACATTTCCATTTATTTCTGAACATATTCACTCAGTTATGCAAAACATGAACGGGTGCCAATAATTTTGAGAAGGGCTGCACCTGCCATGTTACCTTGATTTGTTCATACATGTTTACGATATCTTTTAATCTCATGTGGCAGCCATTCAGCTATGCAAAACACCTGGGTGGACCAAGGTGGACCAACCTTCACTGATCCAGCTCCTCCTTGAGCTGGATCATTACAACAGATGCTACTTCTTAGTGAAATGCTGGTAAAATTGTTGTTAAAGGATTAACAGATGAGCAGTATTGTGGTGACTTTCTGTATGTGGGGGTTTCAAAAGAAGCAGGAGTTTTTAAATTTTAAGGTGTCAAATTTCTTCCACGTCATATTTTACACATATATAGCATTTTTATAACAATTGAAGGGAACAGTTATAATAATGCCCCTTAAGGTTATTTTCTTTGAAATACTATTTGAAATACTAGACATTTCTAAATAGTCATGACATAGTTGTGAACTTAAGTTATTGTTTTGTTCTCTATGTACAACCTCAAAACAGGGTATTTGACTGATTGACAATTAGAAGTTCAAAAGATCACAAGATATGAAGTTACATGCATGTTTTCATGTTTTAGCATTCACTGAACTGGGTGGTGCCATTGCCAGAACGTGGTCGCTATGATGACATCTTTCTGAAGACGGATGCAGATCTGGATGGCTTTGTCAGTGGACAGGAAGTAAAAGATATCTTCATTCAATCTGGACTTTCTCAGAACATCCTTGCACATATATGGTAAGGATAGGTGGTCGCTATTGTCTGTTTGAAAATTGAACAGACACTGGCAGTCCAGCCCTCTCTACCAAGAAAATCCACTGTGGCAAATAACTTTGTTTTTTAAACGTTATCTTAAAATCTGAAAACCTGTCCACATGTAAGTAGATGAAATTTTGATTTCTGGTTGGGACTTTAAGTCACATGTTCTTGTATTCTCAGTTTTTTTCCTAACAATTCAGTCAAAGTTATAGTAACAACTACAACTACCATACGGCCCCCCCGCCGCCAAACAAAGAATATTATGAAAAAGTTCTTTTTTTTTTTGTCACTCATTTCAGAAATTATTAATTAAGCCTCAATTTTTTGTAGTTTTGATATTGTTTACAGATACAGAAAATACTAATTTGGTGTCTTACAAAATGTGAATATTATTAAAGAATTATTCAAATATTCAAATCCATGATATAACACCCATTAGGTAGTATTAAGGTTATTCAATTAAGATTAATTGAAGACACATGCAAAGGGTCCTTGAGCCTCTAAATGGTTTTAGGAGGCCACACAATCATAAAGAAGACAGAAGTCTTGACAGATATCCACAAAGCAGCCACTGGCACCCTCCACAAAGAGCATATTCTACAAAAGAGTGCTGAATCCAAGCAAATTTATGGAAAACTAAGAGGAATTAGAAAATATGGTAGGAAAAGTACACCAGGAAAAGGGGTAACTGCAGCAATCGAATCCAAAAATACTTTAGAGATAAATTAAAGATCACTCTGCTTATTATGAGAAATTTCAAATTAAGCTAAAAATGCTCAGAGTAACATTAATTGGAAAGACTTGCTGATTACAAGTCTTGACTACAAGACTACTGTATTAACTACTGTAATCAATGACAATATCCAGTTAACAATATCCAATAGTTAACAGTTAGTAGTGCTAACTGTGTTAATTATGGTTGCAAGTTTTTATAGGTGCTCTGTTGAATTTTGTAGTTTGGATTTTAATGCGGGTTAATAAAGTATGTCTAATTGCAGAGATTGGGGCTGCAAAGTTTGTACTAAATAATCTGGATCTAGTTTTATAGCTTTTTCAATAAAACTGCAACTTTTCACAAATTACTAAGAAGTGAAAAGATACAACTGGGAAAACCCTATCTCCATTGCTTTGTCTTTTTTCAGATGCATTTTAATATATTAAGCTCGAGAACATACACAACACATGCATGCAAGAATCTTCTCAGCTACATTGGAAGATTTTCTGACCAAGTGTAAAGAAATTTGGACAGGACAAGATGTTCTCCTTGACTGGACTCATTTGTGGAACCAGGAACAAAAAAGCTGCACACTCTTCCTTATCGGCATGTTTTTATAACAAAAGGATTTGTCTGCATTTCATTACAGTTAAACTTAATTTTTCCTGTTGTGTTTAGCTTATTTGTGCAATCATGTTTCACATAAAGCCAATATTTTATAGTAGAATATTGTGAAGTTTATATCAGAATTGGCTATCTTTTCTGAAAATTTTGGTAAATGTGATGAAAGTACAGTTTCAAGAAAACATAAATTGAAAATGTTTTGGCATATAAGAAATTTTTCAAAGTACAAGTTCACAATTTATTTAAATGGCTTTATGTACAGTACAGACCAAAAGTTTGGACACACTTTTTCATTTAATGAGTTTCCTTTATTTTCATGGCTATTGACATTGTAGATTCACACTGAAGGCATCGAACTATGAATATGTACTAAACAAAAACGTATAAAACAACTGAATATACACCTTATATTGTAGTTTTTTCAAAGTAGCAACCTTTTGCTGTGATCACTGCTCTGCACACACTCTGGATTCTCTTGATGAGCTTCAAGAGGTCGTCACCTGAAATGGTTTTCACTTCTCAGGTGTGCCCTGTCAGGTTAATAAGTGGCTTTCTTGCCTTATAAATAGTCATGAAAATAAACTATTTATTTCCATGACTATTTATGAAAGCCTTCTCATTCAACCTTCTCATTGAATTAGAAGGTTGTGTCCATGTATATAAATGCATGGACATAATTAAGAATATCGCCTCATGGACGAGTCTTGGCCTTTGTCGGTGGCAAGACGTAGGGCTGCTGTCTTGGAGCAGTTGACCACTTTCTTCCAAAATAGTATATTGTTTTATTTCTAAGGTAAGGTCTGGTGTCAGATAATCTAAATCAATGTTGGGGAATAATTAAAACTTTTTAAGATATAGCCTTTATAGTGGCGCTTAACCCCGGTATTACATCAAGTATGATAGCTAATATGTCTGGCATTTCACTGATGGACATACATACAGTATAGTATGTAGTATATAGTAATATTCTATTCACAAAATATAAAATATGTCCATCTTACTTGTGAAAAGTTATCCCCAGAGCCCTCACGTCAAATATTTGAAAAAACATATTCCACAGTATAACTGGGTCACTTAGACCACAACTCTTTGTCAAGAGTGGTGAGACAGAATGCAGTGGATCCAGGTAGTAGAAAGAAAAATGGAGATTTAATGGTGAAACACAAATCTAAAATCCAGGCAGCACAGCTGAGTGGAAGGCTTAGGCTCAACACTGGTAGCAAACTGGCAAATGAATAGACAGCTGACGGCAGACTGGTATGACACATAAGACTAGGACCCGACAGGTGACATTAAATACACAGATACCCTGGTAACAACATTCTATGGGCCAAACACATCCAATCCAATTTGACCAAATGGAGAGATGATCTGCTGGCAGGCCAGCCATCTTTTGTTGATGAGCGACACCACAGAGCTTTCAACATGTGACACAATGATAAATGACATTGCTAACCAACTCTTCATACCAATAATCCAGATACCTGCTGCATGAATCGCACCTTTGGTGAAGTGACGGCCTTGGTGCAGGGTTTGTTCATGTTCATGCTGAAGAGCAGCACTCAGTGTTGGAATTTTTGCTCTGTTGTCTGGTATCTCGTTACACTCCAGCAGACTTGGAGGTAGCTGTACTGTTTTACCATCCATTGACTCTTTACAGACGGCTGAAGCTATTCTTTCTGTATTTTCAGAGCAAGTCTTCAGTGAGTAAGAAGCAGCTGGGCCTTGAGCACTAAATGTATCGAAGAAATTTGAGTGTGCCAGAGATCTGTTACTCTGCTCATCTATGATAACATAAGCCTTTCACTTTCTCCTTCAGGCTAGACTCTGGCATATCTTGGAGCAGTTCTTAGCTGCGGTCTCCCCCACAGACTGAAGTGCACTTGCTAGTATCTTCTGAAGTTTGAATGGATTCTGGCTCCCTGCCGTGCTCTAATGGTGGTTTTCTGTCTTCAACCCATGGTGCCTGACCTGTCAGCAGTGACAGACGCTCATCTGCGCTGTGTAGCACAGATGAGTCACTGCTGCATTCAGTGCACTTAACAATACTTTGGCAGACTCTGGTCGTGTGTGCTGAGGAGTTGCAACACTTGAAATAGATGCCATTCTCTCTGAGAAGTCTTTATTTCTTCTAAAGTTTTCTCCTGAAATGTGCAACACTTCTGTAAAGGGTGGGGGACAACTCTTATCTAGATCCTACATGTTCTTTTTGTATCTGTTGTCTGAGCACACAGTGCTCAGTGCAGGGCTGCACAGTGGAGCAGTGGGTAGCACACTTGCCTTGCAGCAAGAAGGTCCTGGGTTCGATTCCCGGCCCGGGGTCTTTCTGCACGGAGTTTGCATGTTCTCCCTGTGCATGCGTGGGTTCTCTCCGGGTTCTCCGGCTTCCTCCCACAGTCCAAAAACATGACTGTCAGGTTAATTGGCCTTCCCAAATTCTCCCTAGGTGTGAGTGTGTGTGTGTCTGGTTGTTTGTCCTGTTTGTCTCTGTGTTGCCCTGCGACAGACTGGCGACCTGTCCAGGTTGACCCCGCCTCTCGCCCGGAACGCAGCTGGAGATGCACCAGCAACTCCCGACCCCTTTAGGGAGAAGGGTGACGGAAAATGGATGGATGGATGGATGGATGGATGGATGTCTGAGCACACAGCAACTTATACTTTTGTTTTGTGAACTGAGATTTCCCTTGTTCTGTTTTTCCATGGAGGACTTAATCTTGACAAAGATGAAGCTAGGATCATTCCTTATTTGTGCTTGATTGTGGATGAATGAGACAAAGACTGAGAATGGGGGTAATGGTATACAATGTAATAGTTTATAAGAAGATCTATGAGAGAGCCATTTTTCTTGTATACCATAAGGTAATTTTTGTGCTATTTCATGTACACTTCTGGGGGTATCAAGCTAAGAAAGACCAGGCAACTCTCCTCAGCTTTAGCTGCGTCTAATTCCGTCAGTAAATCACTGAGGTCCTGAAGTTTGGTGTGCTCTTTGTTTAAAACTTTTGGTAAATCAACAAGTCTCTCAAACAAAGCTTTCTCAATAGCTTCAGATACAGACACCATAACAAACGTCTAATCTGTTTCAGATCATGTTCAACCCTTTAGCTGGCTGGTTTATATGTAATTGGTGCATATGCTTTAATTTGGTTGCTTCTGGATTAATCCAATGATACAGGATACAGAATAAAGGAAACTGTGAAATAAATTGAAAAGGCCCATGAACTTGGATTGGGATTTCAAAATACTTTGGTTATTGTATACCTTCCATGTTCTTTTGCAGATGTTTTCTGTCCAACAAGTTAGCTGAGCCACAGCAGAGCTACTTCTCTTTGTGGTAACAACACAGATTTATTGCAAAGGTTCTCCAAGGTGCATCTTTACACTTCTTTGTAATTAATTGGCTTTTTACTTGTGCAGCGTATTACCAAGTCCAGAGGATCCCAAATCACTTCAAACTACAGTCATTCACCCATTCATGCACACACTCACGCCTTGATGGTGCCAAGCTACTGGACAGTAGCCACAGGTGCCCCGGGGCAGTCTGATATGTCATGCACTGACACCACCAGGCCCTCGGACCTCCACCAGCAGGCAATGCTGGTGAAGTGTCTTATGCAAGGACACAATGACAAAGGTGGATTGAATGGACATCAAACCAGTAAGGTGGAGATGGTGGCAGGGTGAACTGCCACCATCTCCACCTTTGCCGCAATGAAACGGTGATGGTGGCGTGATAAAGAAAAGCTGCACTGTTATCAAGAACAATGCAGTAAAGTCCAGATTCTATAAAACATATTTTATACTCCCTTTCTTTTTACACTATCACAAATAGATTATTAAGCTCTGGGTTTTCAAAATCAAAATACAGCTGTTAACACGCAAATTTCAGCATCTAAAAACATAAATATGCCTTCACATGCTGCATGAGAGTACTTATACAGTTAAGACAACACCAAAATATGCAGATTTTACATTTCCGTGTTGATGGGGAATGAAATATGATGGTTGGCAGCTTAACCAGGTAATTGTCTCAAATCTGAGATTTTCTTAGCAAACCAGAATCAAAGATGTTTGCTCTGCTTCCTTAAAATAGTTAGTATTATTCTAGGATAGAATTTGACTATTTATAGCTTTGGCAGATTTCTGATCTGACGTTCTTCTAAATATGCTGTAGTATTACAGCCGAGCAAGTTGTGCCAATGTTAACCCGATGGTGTATTTTTAATTCAACAATTCTAAGCTTCTCATAATTAGCAGAATGATGTTCTGCCGGTTTTTGTTTGTCTGTTCAGTTAAAACATATTAACCAAGTTGAAAAGAGCTTATAAAATCTACGAACCTACCTGAACTTGTTGCTTATTCTGCCGTATTATGTGGTTTTTTCGGAGGCCTAAAAATATTCAAACAGTCACCAAATTTCACCAAAAATTGTCCTCCACAAGTAATTGTTGGATTTCAGTTAAATCCCCCTTAGTTTAGGGGTCTTTACAGTGTCACATTGACTACTGTACATTCAAGAGATCTGCAATTCGGTACAGAGGTAGATCCCGCCGAAAGTCTTTTTTTTTTCACTTAATCTTAAACCTCTGATTGTCTGAAAAACCGATATAAAAATTTTATTATTTTTAATCTTAATACCTGCATTTGATTTGTTTATATTTTGAGCTTGTCAGCTTCGGTATGTAGTCGAAACCTTGTTCGACAAAGCAGGCGAAACCCACCATGATCGTTCCTAATCCAGCCCCTCACAGGAATGTAGTCCCTCAGAAATGCAGTGTGATATTTGGTGGGCGTGGCCTAATTCTTCCACAGCATTCCCTAGAAATAAAAAAACAAAACAAAAAAACATCCCCTATCTATGCTTTGACCAAGGAGCATGAAATTACACGTATAACTTGTCAGGTCCCACAAAAAAAGTCTCTTGGATTGGTGGTCCAAACCCAACAGGCAGTCAGCTAGTTTGGATCTTGGTGATCTACTGCTGCAACGTTTTACCTGGAGACTTCCCAATTACTCATCACAGTCTTGAACTTCTGATGATCAAACGTCAAAAGCTTTTTGCAGCATCACACCATGTGAGTATGGCCAAGCCTCTAAATCTGACCATTTGACATGTATCCTCTGGGGTAAAATAGCTTCCACACAAACTTTCTGGGTGTCATAGCAAACCAGTGCCCAACACATTCACTAGGTCAAATGGTGACATCACCTTAACCCCATCCCAAGGTAAAATCACTTATTTTACCTTTGGTCATCTTCCTTTTACTCTGATTCATATAGATTTCAACCTGTTAGATGAAAGAACATTATGATGCTGCATCCTTCCGTCCACTTTGTCTTGTGGTTGGAATGTCGGAGCAGCAGAATAGCAAATTTTAATCTCTTGCTGTTTGCATATGGCTGGCTCTAAATCACACATGCATCATCTTGCACCAAAGTGAATATGAATGACCTTTGTTTTGTTTAGTTTTTTGTTTATTTTTTAGTTTTTTTTGGCTCTAGTGGCCTTTATTTCAAAGTGCTAGGACAGGAAAGCAGGTAATGAGAAAGAGGGAAGGCATGCGGAAAAGGTAACCTGGATGGGGCTCTAACTTGCGACAGCCACATCGAGGACGTGTATAAGACTGTGTATATCTATTAAACCTTGATAACCACACATGACATGTTCAAAAGCCTACAGGTAGTAGAGATAGAAAGTAAGTTAAAGTACTCTCTTGATTTTAGCGGTTTTGTAACAGTATTGGGATGACTGTTGTTATTACACTTTTTTTTTTTTACATAGCTTTATATTCTAACCCAAACTTCCACAATGACACAAATTGCACCTGAAGTAACTGGAATCACTTGGGTGATCCTTGTTATTTTCTGTTGGTATGCACAGTAATTCTGAGTAAAATAAATGTAATTTTGTTAGCTATGTATTCTTCTACTCTGCAGGTCTTTGGCAGATACAAGACAGATAGGCAAACTGAACAGGGAGCAGTTTGCCCTTGCGATGCACCTCATCCATCAGAAAGTAGGCAAGGGTATTGACCCACCCCAAGTCCTCACTGTTGACATGATACCTCCGTCAGAGAGAGGAACTCCCATACCTGTAAGTAAATAACACAAAATTTTCGTCTGATTCTATTCTAAATAAATTTAGCTTCAAAAATCTACCTTAAAATGTGCCAATTTTAGTACCAAATATTGTAAACATCAACTCTAACAAGAGTATGAAAACATTTGTGTTGAAACCAATAGAAGTCAGTAATAGGATACATAAATTTGGTATATTTTGAGGAGGGCTGCACAGTGGTGCAGTTGGTCGCATTGTTGCCTTGCAGCACGAAAGTTGTGGGTTCGATTCCTGGCCCAGGGTCTTTCTACATGGAGTGTGCATGCGTGGGTTCCTTCCAGGCACTCCAGCTTCCTCCCACAAAAAAAAAAACAAAACATGACTGTCAGGTTAATTGGTCTCTATAAATTTCCCTAGGTGTGAGTGTGTCTGCTTGATTGTTTGTTCTGTTAACCCTGTGCTGCTCTGCGACAAATTGGTGCCCTATCCACGGTGACCCCGCCTCTCGGCCGATCCATTAGCTGGAGATAGGCACCAGCACTTCCTGACCCCAGTAGAGACAACGGTGTACAATGGATTGATGGATAGTTAGAGGCTTTAATAGTCAAATGGAAAACATTTGTACTGCATACATACGTATATCAGAGGTCGCTCTAGACCAGGGATGTCAAACTCAAGGACCACTGTCCTGCATAGAGATCAGGAAATAGAGTTTTTACTGGGACTTCTTTGCCAGTTCTGATGTGTTTATATTCTAGCCCAGGTCATCCATGATATGAACTCCCAGGAAACAGATGTTTGACAACTTCTCCACTGGCTCTTAGCAGCCCTTAGCACCTCAAACTGTCTCAGTCTGCCTTGGCCCAATTGCGCTCTGTGGTGTTTTCATCACAAAGTCCACAGTACTAGCCAGTTAATACTGGACTAGTTCAGTATTGATCTGTTGCTGCTTTGTTATGACATGCTGAACAGCTAACGTTGTACCTGTTGTACTATGCAAAGTCAATCCCAAGGATCTTCTTTGGAGTCCAAATTCAGAATTTATTCTATTCAGATGAAACCAGTTGTGAACAAATCCACTTATTCCACAATACACAGCAACAGCATTAACAATGATTCTGCCACAGTGGTCAAAAACTTGTATGCCCTTATGGGCTCAAGACCTATCTATTACCTGCCGCCCCTTGGCTCATATACTTGAGGCCGCAGCTCCATCTAGTGACCAAAAACCCCAAAATACACATATTTGGCTCTTACAGTCTTGTTTTAATAAGATATATTTGAGATTCTCACAACAAATGCATACACATTTGCTAGTTATAGTATTAATGACTATAATTACTACCATCCACGCCAAATGCATTGACTAACAGGAGTGAATGCTACAAGTCATGCTGGGCTTCCTTAGAAAATTTTTAATCTATTTATAATATTTAATGGAGTATACTGTGCTGTTTGGGTTGTTTATCTAGGTCTATTGAGTCTGTCTATGAGTGGTGTCCATATCTTTGTCCCTCACTGTTATACTATAGGGTGTATGTTAGATTTTACAGTAGGAGAATTCTCAAAAGGCCCTTATACTAGTCAGTCAATTGTTAGGAAATATTGTAATATCCAGAATGGTCAGATGGCCTTCCTTGCACCATGTGTACTTATTACTGTAATTTTGGTGTTCTGTGTGTTACAAGTACTGTCCACTTTAGCTGCCAAAATGTAGTGAAAGGGTCATAAGTCTACACCATAACCAATCAGAGGTTACATCACCCTGTACATCACAAAAAAACGTCTCAGTCTGTGCACATTTTCAAAACATATGCGTGTACACTACAGGCTTTAAATTACATTCATTACAGGCAGAGGAACCTAACTCTAACCTACCCCCTCTGTGTTGGCATAATGTGGAGCCTGTGCAGTATTTTAAATTGAGTCTTTCTGTGTACATTGCATATCAGTTATGCATGTTAGTATTTTTTTCGACTGATGCCAAAGTGTGGTTCTCAATATGCCATTTGCCATTGTCTATGATCACAATAACAGTCTAAATTTGCCCCAAGATTCTCATAGACATGAGAGATACATTTCTAATAAGGATGTCTTCTCGAAACAATGTCTTTGGGGCAATAACTTTTTATGTATAAAACTTCTTGTTTTTGTTTAGTATGTCAGTAACAATATCTTTTTTTTCTCTATCCTTTTCTTTTTTGGCTCCAGTCAATGTCTGGATATTTGACTCCAGTAGGATCAGAGATGGTTGCTCTGTCAGAAATGAGAAGGGTGAGTTTTGTCAGGCTCTTCTGTATTTTTTGCCTCTTTGTTTCATAACTATGTATGCACTTAAGCACAAACTTAAATCTACCTTGGAAGGTTTAGGTAAGGTTTAGATTCAAAATTCCTTCAAGCAACAATTACTTTACAAAATGTATATATACATTTTATTATAAAAATAATTAAAGAAAAAACAAAAGTATTCCCGTTGCACTTATTAATATAATTGGAAATATAGCAGTTTCCTTAAAATAAGCATGTTGCCACTGATACTTTGACCATTTTCCTTTTTTGATAATGAGATCCAAGTCTGTCATACATAAAGGCCCCTTTGCAGTTACTCCTTCCATACCCATGTAAATTTGGGTTACGCGTGTATATGAAAATATACACACACACATATAAATAAAATTCCCTTCTCCCCCACCATGGGTGGTTCTTATCCTCTGAGCTCGGGTCCTCTACCAGAGGCCTGGGAGCTTGAGGGTCCTGCAGTATCTTGGCTGTGCCAAGGACTGCACATTTCTGGACTGAGATGTCTGATGTTGTTCCTGGGATCTGTTGTAGCCACTGCTCCAGTTTGGGGGTGACTGCCCCGAGGGCCCCGATGACCACAGGCACCACTGTGGTCTTCACCTTCCAGGCCCTCTCCAGTTCCTCCCTGGGGCCCTGGTATTTCTCCAGTTTCTCGTGCTCCTTTTTCCTGATGTTGCAATCGCTTGGTATTGTTACATCTACCACAACGGCTTTCCTCTGTTGTTTATCCACTACGACAATGTCTGGTTAGTTCACCATTACCGGGAAGGGCGAACCAATCATATATATACCTCATACCATGAGAGATACTAAGTTGCATAACATGCCGGCTCAGACGTCGCCCGGCCAAACAAGGTCTGCGTCAGGTGTTGGGGAACCAGAGCACCTTGATGACAAATGGGCTACTGGAACAAGACGGAAATGGGCGAGAGATGAAAATGTGGATCTGTTGGAATGCTACTACTCAAGTAACCCTAGTCAGAGAGGTTACATGCAAAGACTGGGGAAGGAATGGTTACTTCGACATCCCCAGTCAACACTAAGTGCTAAACAACTAGTAGCTCAGTGTTCCAACATCCGCAAACGGCAACTGCTATCACAACTTCAGATTGACGAGATACAACACAAATGCTACGGCAAAAGGGAGGAACCTGGATGTCAGAACTGTGGGGACTTAACTACAAGTCCCCACCCAGTGAGGGGATACACGGCCCCAGTGAGCGAATCAGAGCTGAACGAGACAGCTGCTGACCTGAGAGAGAGAATCATGACCCGAATGACAACCAAGCCTCCCAGGCGCCAATTACAACGGCTGAGTGAAGTACCATCAGAAAGTCTCATTGAGAATGTGAATGCAGCATTGAGAACAATCCCTACCAACACCATAACAGAAACCAATGAGCTGATCTACAACTCAGCATCAGATCAGCTTGAGATACTTGGCTATAAGAGCAACCATAAGACCCAAAACCCACCATGGAAAAGACGGTTAGAGGCTAAAATCAAGGTAACAAGGAGGGAAGTGAGCCAACTATCAGAGCGCCACAAGGGTACAATGAAAAGACAAGTACCCAAAAAGTACAGGCAGATGCCCATACCCACCAAGGCTGGAGACTGAACAATACTGGAAAGGCATATGGGAAAGGGAGGTGTCCCACAACAGCAATGCACAGTGGTTGATCTCTCTACGAGAGGACCATAGCAACCTCCCTGAGCAAGCCCCGGTAACCATCACTGTGACAGATGTCCAAGAAAGAGTCTCAGGTATGAAAAACTGGACAGCACCAGGGCCTGACATGATCCATGCCTACTGGCTAAAGAAACTCACTGCCCTCCATGAGCGACTGGCAGGCCAAATGAACCAGCTGCTACAAAGTGGGACTCACCCTGAATGGTTAACTGAAGGGCGGACAATCCTAATCCAGAAGGATCCATCAAAGGGTCCAGTCCCACCCAACTACCGACCAATAACCTGCCTCTCCACAACCTGGAAGCTCATGTCAGGCATCATAGCGGCCAAGATAAGCAAACACATGGATAAGCACATGAGCATGGCACAGAAAGGTATCGGTGTAAATAGCAGAGGAGCCAAACACCAACTCCTCGTAGTTGGTGTTTGGCTCCCGACACCAACTACCCGAGACTGCAAAACCCGACACACCAACCTGTGCATGGCTTGGATTGATTACAAGAAAGCCTATGACTCAATGCCGCATACTTGGATCATTGAATGCTTAGAGATGTATAACATCAACAGGACTCTGAGAGCCTTCATTGCAAACTCAATGAGGCTGTGGAAAACCACCCTTGAAGCCAACTGCAAACCACTTGCACAAGTGTCCATCAAATGTGGCATATACCAAGGAGATGCTCTGTCCCCGCTACTGTTCTGCATAGGCCTGAACCCCCTCAGCCAAATTATCAACAAGACTGGCTACTGATACCGACTCAAAAATGGGGCCAACATCAGTCACCTTCTCTACATGGATGACATCAAGCTGTATGCCAAGAGTGAGCGAGACATCGACTCACTGATCCACACCACCAGGATCTACAGCACGGACATTGGGATGTCATTCTGACTAGAGAAGTGTGGTCGGGCTGATTACAAAGAGGGGGAAGGTGATCCGCACAGAAGGGGTCTCACTCCCAGAAGGAACAATAGCAGACACAGAGGACAGTTACAAGTACCTAGGTATACCACAAGCAAATGGCAACCTCGATGAGTCCACAAGGAAAGGAGCCACAGCTAAATACCTCCAACGAATAAGGCAAGTCCTGAGAAGCCAGCTCAATGGCAAGAACAAAATCCGTGCGATAAACAGCTATGCCCTGCCAGTAATCAGATACCCTGCTGGAATAATTAGCTGGCCAAAGGAGGAGATAAAAGCCACAGATATTAAGACTAGACAGCTACTAACAATGCATGGAGGGTTCCATCCCAAATCCAGCACCCTGAGACTGTACACGAGCCGCAAAGAAGGAGGCAGAGGACTAGTGAGTGTGAGAACCACTGTCCAGGACGAAACAACTAAGATCCATAAATACATCAGAGACAAAGCCTCAACAGACAATGTGCTCAGTGAATGTCTCAGACAACAGGGAACGGAGGTTGAAGTTCCAGAGATACCATCATGGGAGGACAAGCCCCTACATGGGATGTACCACCAGCAAATAACCCAAGTGGCTGATATCAGTAAATCCTACCAATGGCTGGAAAAAGCTGGACTCAAGGACAGCACAGAGGCCCTCATCATGGCCGCCCAGGAACAGGCCCTAAACACCAGAGCAATAGAGGCCCAGATCTACCACACCAGACAAGACCCAAGGTGTAGGTTGTGTAAGGAGGCCCCTGAGACAGTCCAGCACATAACAGCAGGGTGCAAGATACTGGCAGGGAAAGCGTACATGGAACGACATAACCAAGTGGCAGGCATAGTGTACAGAAACATCTGTGCAGAATATGGACTGGAAACCCCGAGATCAAAGTGGGAAACACCCCCAAAGGTGGTGGAGAATGCCAGAGCTAAGATCCTGTGGGACTTCCAGATCCAGACAGACAGAATGGTAATGGCGAACCAACCAGACATTGTCATAGTGGATAAACAACAGAGGAAAGTTGTTATGGTAGATGTAGCAATACTAAGCGATTGCAACATCAGGAAAAAAGGAGCACGAGAAACTGGAGAAATACCAGGGCCTCAGGGAGGAACTGGAGAGGGCCTGAAGGTGAAGACCACAGTGGTGCCTGTGGTCATCGGGGCCCTCGGGGCAGTCACCCCCAAACTGGATCAATGGCTACAACAGATCCCAGGAACAACATCAGACATCTCAGTCCAGAAATGTGCAGTCCTTGGCACAGCCAAGATACTGCGCAGGACCCTCAAGCTCCCAGGCCTCTGGTAGAGGACCCGAGCTCAGAGGATAAGAACCACCCGCAGTGGGTGAGAAGGGAATTTTTTTTATATATATACTCAAACGGGAACCTTGGATCTTCCCGGCGTCTCGCCAGTGAACGACATGCATCACACGTTGACAAACTAGGCCATGAGGTTGGGCCACAGTGAAGGGAGTAATCAATGGACAGAAGGTAAAACGTGTGACTTCTTGTCCTTTCAAACCTGCACAGTGTTGACTTGCACTGGTTGGAAAAGAAAACAAAGGTAAAAACAAAAAATAAAACACCTGTTGAACAGATCTGCATATATCATATATCGCCCTTACCATTACCGGTAAGGGCGAACCAACGATATATATAAATATATATATTTTCAGGGGTTGGACAATGAAACTGAAACACCTCTCATTTTAGTGTGGGAGGTTTCATGGCTAAATTGGACTAGCCTGGTGGCCAATCTTCATGAATTGCACGTTGCACCAGTAAGATCAGAGTGTGAAGGTCCAATTAGCAGGGTAACAGCACAGTTTTGCTCAAAATATTGCAATGCACACAACATTATGGGTGACATACCAGAGTTCAAAAGAGGACAAATTGTTGGTGCACGTTCTTGCTGGCGCATCTGTGACCAAGACAGCAAGTCTTTGTGATGTATCAAGAGCCACGGTATCCAGGGTAATGTCAGCATATCACCAAGAAGGACGAAGCACATCCAACAGGATTAACTGTGGATGCAAGAGGAAGCTGTCTGAAAGGGATGTTCGGGTGCTAACCCGGGTTGTATTCAAAAACCATAAAACCACGGTGCCCAAATCACGGCAGAATTAAATGTGCACCTCAATTCTCCTGTTTCCACCAAAACTGTCCGTCGGGAGCTCCACAGGGTCAATATACACGGCCGCGCTGCTATAGCCAAACCTTTGGTCACTCATGCCAAAGCCAAACGTTGGTTTCAATGGTGCAAGGAGTGAAAATCTTGGGCTGTGGACAATGTGAAACATGTATTGTTCTCTGATGAGTCCACCTTTACTGTTTTCCCCACATCCGGGAGAGTTACGGTGTGGAGAAGCCCCAAAGATGCGTACCACCCAGACTGTTGCATGCCCAGAGTGAAGCATGGGGGTGGATCAGTGATGGTTTGGGCTGCCATATCATGGCATTCCCTTGGCCCCATACTTGTCCAAGACGAATTAACGCTGTATTGACCGCAAAAGGAGGCCCTACACCACACTAATAAGTTATTGTGGTCTAAAACCAGGTGTTTCAGTTTCATTGTCCAACCCCTGTATATATATTCAATTCATATCTAATGTTTACATATATTTTTGACATTTTTCCAATATATTTTTATGCTTTCCAAGTTTTTGAATCTTCTGCCATGTATGAAAGACTGTAAGAAGCTCACCACTATGAACTGCAGCAAATGTCTCACCTAATAAATTTGCCTCATCTTTATTTAAAACTAATATCTCCTGACCTCTAACTAAGGCTGGTATTTGACTGAGAAACCAGTAACCTGCTCCCAGTGTCAGAATCTCACCGAGGAAGAAACTGCATTAGGTTTTCTATCACTTTATCATTTCTGATATAATCCTATGAGTCAATAGGGTTTAATTTACAATTTGTATGTCTTCATGTCATGAGGTAGATCTCAGCCGGCTGGTGAGAGAAAAAGTAGATCTTGGTCTCAAAAAGTTTGAGCACCCCTGAGTTAGAGGGATATATTCTATTAAAAATATATGTTCCAACAGCAATACAAATCTATAACGGGTTACAGAATCCAATTAAAAGAGGAAAGCTCATAGCTAAGATGAAGAGAGAACAGCAACAAATTATTTTCTGGCAAGAAACTCACTTAACAAAAGAAAGTCATGAGAAATTAAAAAGAATGGGGTTTAAAAAGACATTTTATTCTTCCCACTCAAATGGAAACTCTAGGGGCGTGGCTATATTAATTGCAAATAATGTGGATTTCCAGGTAACCAAACAAATTAGAGATAAAGAAGGCCGTTTTGTTCTGGTGAAGGCAACACTATACTCAAATGAAGTAACTTTAATTAACGTATATAGACCTCCAGGACATGACAAAACATTTATTGATAAAATATTTGATCTTATGTTGGCTGAAACATCTGGCATTTTAAGTTGTGGAGGGGACTGGATTGCGCAATTGCATCCTTCCCTGGATTCCTCAAACCCTTTAAAAAAAATCAACTCAGAATCCCTGTATCTAAAAAAAGACTGACTAAAAAGATCGGCTTATTTGATGTCTGGAGGGAATGCCACCCTTTGGCTAAGAAGTTCACCTTTTCTCTCACCCACATGGCGTTTACTCAAGACTTGATTATTTTTTTCTATTTAGAGCAGACAGGTACAGGGTCCTAGAGTGTAGTATTGGTACTAGGGATGTGTCGGACCACTCTGGGGTATATTTGAAACTACACTTAGATTCTCACCCTAAGACAACAACATGGAGGCTTAACACAGCTCTGCTGAACGATACCAAATTTGAGGAATTCATGAACAAGGAATTTACGGAATATGTAGCATTTAATAACAGCAAAGAAATGTCTCCGAGTATATTATGGGTTGCGGCAAAAGCAGTACTGCCTGGGAAAATTATAATGTTGGCATCAAAATAGAAAAAAGAAAAATCTCAACCTGACTAAACAGCTTAACATTTTAGAGCAGAAACATATCGAAACCAAAGACCCAACTCTACTACAACAAATAGCTGCAATAAAAGTAGACCTAAATAGGAAACTCAATGACAAAGTGATACTTAATCTTAAATATATTAAACAAACTTATTATGAAAATGGACCTCGAGCTAAAAAAAATATTAGCCTGGCGACTAAAACAACAACAATTAGACAGGTCAGTCTTTAAAATTAAAAACCCCATTACTAACCAGATGTGTTTCTCCCCGGATGAAATACATGAATCTTTTGAAATATATTACAGGAACTTATATAGTCAACCTGAATTAACTGAGATTCCCTCAGTAAAACAGTTTCTAGACTCTTTGGATCTCCCCTCAATTGGCAAGGAGCAAAATAAGTGGTTATCAGCCGATATAACACCAGCAGAGGTCAACAAAGCCATTTCAAAATTGAAAGCAAGTAAGTCACCAGGAGGAGACGGATTACCAGCTGAATGGTATAAAACCTTTAGGATACCTATAACACCTTTGCTGTTAAACTGTTTTAATCATGTGCTTAAAGGAGGTGAGATTCCACCATCCTGGAAACAAGCGATAATATCCGTTATACCAAAACCAGGAAAGGATAAAAGTGAGTGTAGCTCATACAGGCCCATATCGGTCTTGAATACTGATTATAAAATATTCACTTCAATAATTGTCAGTAGACTAGAAAATATTATCCCCGAACTGATTGATATAGACCAGACAGGATTTATTAAAAATAGATGTACACAGGATAATGTGAGGCGAGCGTTACACCTGTTCCACATTATGCATAGAAATAATCAAAAGTCTTTAGCAATCAGTTTCGATGCTGAAAAAGCCTTTGATTCTGTATGATGGCAATACTGATATTAGGTTGTACAACGGTTTGGCTTTAATAATACAATTATAAGTTGTTTAAAATCATTATACGGCTCGCCAGTAGCCCGGATCAAATTAATGGTGGCCTTTCAGGCACAATCCCGTTAGAACGAGGATGCAGGCAGGGATGTCCTCTGAGCCCAATTCTCTTTGCACTTTTTATAGAGCCACTTGCTCAAAAAAAATTAGATAAGCCCCAGAAATTAAAGGAATCATATTTAAAGGCAGAGAATACAAATCATGTCTATACGCCGATGACTTCCTGGTGACTATCTGATCCTGATGCCAGTCTGCCTAACCTCATGTCCTGCCTCCACCAATTTGGACTCCATTCAGGTTATAAATTACTGTAAATATTGGAAAAACTCAGACCATGTGCTTTAACTACTCCCCCCTCCCCCGAGAGGATATAGGTAATCGGTTCAAATTTAATTGGAAAACAAGAACCATGAAATATTTAGGTGTTTATATTACTAAAAACTTAGTAAAGTTAAAAATAACCTGGACAAATGGGCTCCCCGATGCTCAATTTGTACAATCGAATAGAAATCATAAAAATGATGATCTTGTTCTTTTTTCAATTGCTATCAATAGAAATTCCTACCAAGCAGTTTAATGAGTGGGACCAGATCATCTCCAGGTTTAGATGGTAGAGCAAGAAACCAAGGGTACGTTATAAAACATTACAGTTACCAAGAGATAAAGGAGGAATGTCACTCCCATGTTTGGAAAATGATTACAGAGCAGCACAACTGCAATTTGCGGTTCACTGGTGTGGGAGGGGTATGAGGCAAAATGGAAAGAACTAGAATTAAGTCAAATTGACATCCCTCTACAAGCTCTGCTGGGGGACAAACACCTCATGACTATATATGCAGATGAGTTGTGTGTTTCCACAAAAGTTCCTGGTTTAGAAAGTTTCAAAACCCACTTTTAGAGAGGAACACTAGGTTATTAAGATGGGATGAGCATGATAGAGACTTCATAGCAGCACAACTTGATTCAAAATTCAACCAACTAACCAGAAAAGGCCTAAAGTCATATTGCGTGATTTCTTCTGGAACTGTTCTAGAAAGTTTCCAACAACTGCAGGAAAAATTTGAACGATTTCTTCAGATACTTGCAGCTCAGGCACCATTTTAATAAGAACATTAAAATATTAGAAAAAAAATGATCAGGACCTCATCAATATCTTTATTGATGCTTATAAAGTAAGTCTTATAAGAAGAGCCTGTCCAGACTATATGTGTGCTTAGAAAATGATTAAAAAAAAACATCTACATGATATATCAAAAAATACTTGGGAAAGAGAAGCCAAAAATAACACTGACGGACGATGAGTGGCTGAACATATGCCAAACAAACTCTACCACCACTAGCTCAGGTCACTGGAGGGAATTTTCACGGAAGAATATACAAATAGTTAGGTTTTTTATAACACCCAAACGAACATTTTATCAGACCAGCAGAGCTGAATCTGGCATTGTTGGAGACAATGTAACAATGTAATGGCTGACCACTTTCATATTTTCTGGGGCTGCCCATTCATTCCTATTGGCTAAAGGTAGCCAAAGAGATAAGGGAAATTCTTGGTTTTGAAATTGAACATGATTTTAAAACTATATATCTAAGCAATTTACCAATTGAACTCAATTCTGAGGATAAATACCTTCTAAAAATATTATTGCTAGCAGGAAAGAAATCAATCACAAAAACTTGGCTTAGTGGGAACCCTCTGCCGTTATGTGACTGGTCAGCCACTGTTGAAGAAATTCGTGAAATGGAGACGCTTACCTTCTCCATAAGACTCCAAGAAAACAAAATCCAAAAATATTGGTTCAAATGGTTAATATATAAGAACTTGAAAGTAAGTTGAATATCATTTATTTATTGTACGGTGTGGTAATTGGGGCTTAGTGCTGTGCGGTGTGGCAGGACCAGGTCATTCAGGATAAAAACTCCCAACTGTTTGACTCTTCATGGAACTGTACATACACTGTAACCTGTTCTCCAAAAATTTCTGTTTCAGTTTATTTTTTGTGATGTATTGCTATCTCCCCTCCTTTGGTGACCTCTATGTTCTGAGTGCTGTTCAATGTCCGTGTGATTTTTTTTCTCTTTTTTTCCATTTATTATTATTATGTTCTCTCCTTTCTCCTGTTATGTTTTGTCATGTATAAAAATCCAATCAAAAATAAAATCAAATAAATCTCACAAAAGTGCCTATATAAAATATTGTTAAGTAAAACAGGAAACATTCATCCAAAGGTTGCATGAAAATAAACAATGTTAAGTTACTAAATCAAGCTCACAGGCAGATACAACCTGGCTCTGACTGGTTGTGTCTGACCGAGCAGAACACAGTGAGTAGGAAGAGGAGCTCAAATTTTCTCTCTCCTCATACTATCTCATGCTAGAACATAGCAAAAGTTATGTTAAAACTTTTTTAAGCTACATCCTGCAGTTTCAAAAAGATGTCTAATGTCTTAAGAAAATACTGGCTGGTGGAAATTAAATGGCACTTTGTCTGTGAAATATTACTTCTCACTACCGCGTAACGGAAGTCCAACAGCCAGAGCAGAACCCAGTGTCTTACATTGCTGGTCATCTAGCTCGGTGACTTAAATTATTTTCCGGGTTATTCACTTAGCTTTCTGACTCTCATGATTATGTGGGTGAGTGTGGGGAATGGAATGTCACTCTACTTGCTGTCTGACCACTCCGGATGTGTGTTTTTTCTGCAATGAGCCTCAATATAGCTATATTCTGTAATGTGCTTGCTTTTTAAATATCATATTAAATTCGTGGTGTTCATGTATTTTCATGTGCTTCACCCTGAGGTATTTTTCCATCACAATCTGCAAACTTCCCATCATTCTCAGAGCGTTAAAGTTCCACACAGAATTGCTTAGAATTTGCTGCCACCCGCTTGTGCAGTGTCAAGAAAAAGTGGGCTGCAAAGTATGAGGTGATCTGTTTTTGTGATTAGCAACAAAAGACAGAAATACTGGGGATGAGTGACTATGTTTTAGGAAATAGCTCACGTTGCTTGAAATGGCAGGGCACTGTGTTGCACCTTCAAAATAAAAGAACTTGAGTTGAAGATTTCAAAATCTAATATTTTTCACAAATACGGTTAAATTTATTGGTAGGACAAATGCGGTTCCTGCCTCTCTGTGACCATTTATTAATAAAAAGATATGTACTGCTTGTTTCCTGATGCATTCATATTCATTCTTTATCTCTATTTCTGTCCCTTAGTTTGGTTTTGTTTTATGATCAAAGTTGACTTTCCAAAGCTTCTTATCCCTTTCTTTTATTTTTCTGTGTTGACAGGACAGCTCTAGTTCAGTGGGTTCAGGGGAGTTCAGTGGCATCAAGGAGCTTGATGACATTAGTCAGGACATAGCTCAGTTGCACAGGTAAGTGGTACTATTAGCACAATAATAATAACTGTAAATCAAAATTATACCACAAGACAAAGTTTTGATTCTTTATTTCCCTTTCCTTTTCTAATCAGTGTGGAGTTAATCGGCTCATTTCACAATTACGTCAGACTACTTCCGTTCTAACTTGAAACAGTGTATCTGTAATTACGGTGTGACTTTGCCTCGGGAAACCTGACTGAACAATTCACAGATACTCATTGTCTGCAGGATAGGAAGAAAGGTTAGACTAATAACAGTATTATTGTGTTAGATAGCTGTTATTACCCATTGTCAATTCACCATTCTCTGTGTATAAAAGAAACAGCTTCAGATCAGAGAGCAAGCCAGCTAGCAGGAGCTTTAGCCAAGGTTAGGTAAAATATACACTGCTGCATGGTAGTGCTGTAACGTTAAAAGTTTCACCTTCTATATTAATGTAAAATCACTTACATCTTTCAATATTGTTGTTTAGGAAAGATTTTAAATATTGACTTAAGCACCATCTGCCAAATAATTTACATATTCTGATGTGATTTATAATTTCTCTTTTTGTTTTGTTGTCTCCATCTTTGTCAATAGTAGCCTACCTAACAACCTACCATATCTGGGGTGGTCTTGTTCCTCCTTCCGTAGTAGGTTCAGCCATAGCGTTAAACAAAAATTTTAATGGGACAAACATGCACTAAAAAAGTATCCCTCTCTGGTTTGTTTTGGAGCAACATGGGGGAATGGTGACCTCTGGATGATCGAAAAAATCATTTTTAATATTGTAGAAATCAAAGCAGCACAAAAGAAAATTGTAAAGGCACGATCCTGCACTAACGAAGTATTAACCACTCAGGCTGTTTGCTGCCATTTTTCACATGGGTGGGGTGTCAGTTTCAGTCACCTTACTGAACTCTGTGTTTGGGGAAAACATTTCATTAACATTAGTGACTTTTATCTTACTCAGAATTTTGTAGCTAACAGCAGAAAGGTGGTTGCAAAAATTATTTATATTCTTTACTGGAGTTGCCACCTTTCAGGAATTGAAATACGGGATGAGCTCCACAACCAGAGTTTGACTTCTCAGAAGCTGGTGGAGTATTCGGTGTGTCTATACTATAAGAATCTAAATACGTTCTACTTCCAAAACAAAGGTTATGTAATGTTAGATAGCTAACACATTACTATTTTCCTAGCATATCAATTAATGGCTAGGATACGACAATACCATGTACCTTCATACAGGTATCATTCAGAGAAGAATTTCTCCGATTTAGATCGTGTTGTTAAAGAAAATTTCTTTGAAAGTCGTAAAATATCTTCAAATTGTATTTGTAGCAGATGTTTCATAGACCAGAGACTGCCTAAACTCTATACTCCTGCATCAAGTCAGAACGGAAGTTGTGTGACACTTCCGTTCTGACTCAATTTACTAATCATCGATGATTAGTAAATCATCAATGATGATGATTTAGTGATCTACTAATTTCTGACTCAATATAACTTATTGATGTTTCAGCTTCCTTTTTGATGTACACTGTTGTGATGTCACTCATGTGACACAAGCCAATTACCACTGTTGTACATCTTAATGTCATGAAGTGGTGATGTGGTGAGGCGGTGAGGCAGACGCTGGAGACCCGGGTAGGTGAATCGGTGATTAATTTATTAACAAAAGCAGTCCAAAAATCAACAACAACAGTCCGCGGCCAGGCAGCACGGCTGAGCGGAAGCCAGGGCTCAACACCGGTAGCAACTGGTCATACAGGCGGCTCAAAAGACAAACAACAACTTACGACAAGGACCCGACGAGGAACAAAGGACACAGGAGGGACTAAATACACTGAAGGTAATCAAGGGAACAAGACACACCTGGGAACAATCAAGGGGAAGACAGGACAACGAGGAGACTCAGGACACAGAAAGCTCAAACAAACACAACAGAAAAACACGGAACATGACATTACACCCCTTAAAAGGGCGGCTACCAGACGCCCAAAAACACAAAAACCAGGATGGGCGGAGGGGCGACGGAAGGAGGGCAAACAGAAAACTACCCACAAAAGGTGGGCGGAAACACAAAAGAAGTCCACAGTCCAAAACTAAACAAAAAAAAAAACTACCAACCACGTGGGCGGAGGCGTCGAGGGAGGTCCGGTGGGCGTCCATAGCGCCAGCAGAAGACCCCACAAAGGAGGTCAGGTGGGTGCCCACGGTGCCAAGGACCGCTAGGGGACTCAGGAGGACGGCTAGGGGACTCAGGAGGACGGCTAGGGGACTCAGGAGGACGGCTAGGGGACTCAGGAGGACGGCTAGGGGACTCAGGAGGACGGCTAGGGGACTCAGGAGGACGGCTAGGGGACTCAGGAGGAACACTAAGAGTCTCGGAAGGAGCATGAGGAGTCTCAGAGGGAGCACTAGCTGCCGGAGCAGCGGCACGAGGAACTGAGGAGGCTGGAGCGGAGTCCAGCGGAGCACGAGGAACAGGATCCAGGGAGACCGGAACGGAGTCCGGCGGAGCAGGAGCTGAGGCCGGCTCGGAGAAGTCCGGCGGAGCAGGAGCTGAGGCCGGCTCGGAGAAGTCCGGCGGAGCCGGAGCTGAGTCCGGCTGAGCAGGAGCTGAGGCCGGCTTGGAGGAGTCCCGCGGAGCAGCACGAGGAGCTGGGGCTGGAGCTGCTACTGGAGAGTTGACTGGAGCGGCGACTGGAGCGGCGACTGGAGAGCTGACTGGAGCGGCGCGTGGGGCTGGAGCTGGAGCGGCTGGAGCCGGGCTGGTGGAGCGGAAGTCCGGCTTGGGAGGCAGAGGGTTGCCGGCCATGACGGCATAAGCGGCCTCACGCTCCCACTCTGCCTCCCGCTGCAGCTCCACCAGACCCAGCTGATGGAGGTGAGCTGACCAATTATCCAGCTCCACGAGAAGCCGGATGGCCATCCCGAGACGCCGGTAGGCGAAGTATGGCTCAGCCATAATTTCTCTAAAGTCCTCGATTTCTCTGATTAACCTTCTGGGGTCCATGGTTTTAACAGCGCCTCCCCTTGTCCTGGTCGGGTCCTTCTGTCATGAAGTGGTGATGTGGTGAGGCGGTGAGGCAGACGCTGGAGACCCGGGTAGGTGAATCGGTGATTAATTTATTAACAAACGCAGTCCAAAAATCAACAACAACAGTCCGCGGCCAGGCAGCACGGCTGAGCGGAAGCCAGGGCTCAACACCGGTAGCAACTGGTCATACAGGCGGCTCAAAAGACAAACGACAACTTACGACAAGGACCCGGAACAAAGGACACAGGAGGGACTAAATACACTGAAGGTAATCAAGGGAACAAGACACACCTGGGAACAATCAAGGGGAAGACAGGACAACGAGGAGACTCAGGACACAGAAAGCTCAAACAAACACAACAGAAAAACACGGAACATGACAGTACCCCCCCTTAAAAGGGCGGCTATCAGACGCCCAAAAACACAAAAACCAGGATGGGCGGAGGGGCGACGGAAGGAGGGCAAACAGAAAACTACCCACAAAAGGTGGGCGGAAACACAAAAGAAGTCCACAGTCCAAAACTAAACAAAAAAAAAACTACCAACCACGTGGGCGGAGGCGTCGAGGGAGGTCCGGTGGGCGTCCATAGCGCCAGCAGAAGACCCCACAAAGGAGGTCAGGTGGGTGCCCACGGTGCCAAGGACGGCTAGGGGACTCAGGAGGACTGCTAGGGGACTCAGGAGGACTGCTAGGGGGCACTGGAGGAACACTAGGGGGCACTGGAGGAACACTAGGGGGCACTGGAGGAACACTAGGGGGCACTGGAGGAGCACTAAGAGTCTCGGGAGGAGCACTAAGAGTCTCAGAGGGAGCACTAAGAGTCTCAGAGGGAGCACTAGGAGTGTCAGAGGGAGCAATAGCTGCCGGAGCAGCGGCACGAGGAGCACGAGGAACTGAGGAGGCCGGAGCGAAGTCCGGCAGAACACCAAGAACTGGATCCACGGAGACCGGAACGGAGTCCCGCGGAGCAGCACGAGGAGCTGGGGCTGGAGCGGCTACTGGAGAGTCGACTGGAGCGGCGACTGGAGAGTCGACTGGAGCGGCGACTGGAGAGCTGACTGGAGCGGCGCGTGGGGCTGGAGCTGGAGCGGCTGGAGCCGGGCTGGTGGAGCGGAAGTCCAGCTTGGGAGGCAGAGGGTTGCCGGCCATGACGGCATAAGCGGCCTCACGCTCCCACTCTGCCTCCCGCTGCAGCTCCACCAGACCCAGCTGATGGAGGTGAGCTGACCAATTATCCAGCTCCACGAGAAGCCGGATGGCCATCCCGAGACGCCGGTAGGCGAAGTATGGCTCAGCCATAATTTCTCTAAAGTCCTCGATTTCTCTGATTAACCTTCTGGGGTCCATGGTTTTAACAGCGCCTCCCCTTGTCCTGGTCGGGTCCTTCTGTCATGAAGTGGTGATGTGGTGAGGCGGTGAGGCAGACGCTGGAGACCCAGGTAGGTGAATCGGTGATTAATTTATTAGCAAAAGCAGTCCAAAAATCAACAACAACAGTCCGCGGCCAGGCAGCACGGCTGAGCGGAAGCCAGGGCTCAACACCGGTAGCAACTGGTCATACAGGCGGCTCAAAAGACAAACGACAACTTACGACAAGGACCCGACGAGGAACAAAGGACACAGGAGGGACTAAATACACTGAATGTAATCAAGGGAACAAGACACACCTGGGAACAATCAAGGGGAAGACAGGACAACGAGGAGACTCAGGACACAGAAAGCTCAAACAAACACAACAGAAAAACACGGAACATGACACTTAAGAAATACAATTTCTAAAAAAAAATTTTTTTCCAACTGTCATGTGTGACTATTGTGTTAACGATTACAGGCCTTATTTTATCAGGTTCACTTGGAGCTGGAAATGCTGAAATTCTCCTTTATAACTTATGTTAAATTGTATTAAGATTATTAAATGGAGCATTTTCATCTTAACTTATCATCAGTCAATTCATTGGTTAGTGTCAATCCCTCAGTCAGCAGCATTTGGAGATGCTGTGGATGATTGCAGACCTGGAAATTAGCAAATGTTATTAAGAACATTTACAGAATTTTATGCTTTGGAATGAAATTTTGTTCCAAAACTAAGAATGTCACAATCAGGATTTGTTAATTATCTGTCCACTACTTTCTCAGACGTTACATGCGTCTGTTAACTGTGTGCATATCGAACTGGAGGTTTGCAAAGAGAAAACATCTTCTTTCTTAGAAAAACATGAAGTTAATTACTATTAATTAATAGTTTTTATAAATAACCATCTATTATTTATTCAACGTTTTCCATGGTATGTAGCGACTTTTAGCTCACTTAACAGCCGGATAAGTTACTGGTTTTGCATAAAATAGAACATCAAAGTCATATTGACATAATGAGTGGCTTCCTCTGGACCCTTTCCACCTGGAGAATATATCAAAATCACTTGGATCTCCATGGATTATGGTTGGGCTCAGAAAGAAATGCAGGATGTTAACAGAAACAAGAAAGCTGGAGAGGTCTACAAGCCAGGCTGAGTAAATAAACTTATAAACCATTTCTCCCCAGCCCAGGGGAACCACCAGGAATCTTGGGCACGATGACAAAAATAAATAAATTGGGTCCTTCCTTCACAGCTGCTGTTACAATATTTTGAGTCTGTCTGACCCATCAAAAACATCACAATTTTAAAGGCTTGCAACTGCCTTGCTTTCTTTGGTCCAATCCTGATACTAGCATAATATTTACTGCTCATAAATTTTACATGCAACAGTCTGCATACAATATGCAAGTAGGTTGCTTATTTTTTTTCTATTTGTCTTAGATTACTGAAACGTCTCTCCCCCATGAGCAACAGTCATAGGCAGCATGCAAAATATACATGAAGCAATCCAGACTTCTTAAAAAATGCCATGTAGTTGCATTTTATTCAAGCTGCAGTATATAACTTTAATAAAGAAATATGTTTTCTCCATATTTAGTCAAGTTGACAGCATGTCATGCCAGTTTGTTATGAGACAGTTAATCTGTGAAAAGATCAATCTCCTCCACCTGCCCCCTGAACTGCTATTACTGGCTAAAGTAAAGCAAAGTTCTGGCCAAAAACAACCAATCAGAACAAGGAGGAGGGTCTTAGTGCTAAATGGGTCTTAGAGCAAGGGGAGGGAGGATGAGCAGCTACATGAGATTGTGATGTGTGGAGAGACACAATCTCTCCTGACTCTGATTGGTTATTTCCAGATATCAGTGGGAGAAAGCAGATGAAATAAAATTTTCACATTATCTCTATACCATACCGTCACAACATAATGAAAGTTTTAACAAATATGTAAAAAATATTTTTTATAAAAGTTACATACTGCAACTTTAATTTCACTTAGGAGAGGGCAGGTCAGGAGGGACGTGGGTTAGAACTGCTGCTGACTGACTCAACTGTTAAGTGTTGTAAAAGGTACAGGTAGCAGTTAAATATATGAATAAGTTGGTAACTTTTCTTCCTTTGTTCATTAAATGCTAGTGAAATGGAGGCAAATGTCTGTAGTTGAGCTAACTATGCTAAATGGTCAATAATCTCACAGTCTACCCACCTCTGAGAAAAACTGGGTTATAAATTGACATTGTTGTCTTTGTCTCTCTCTTATCTATTTTTTTTGAAAATCTGACTATATATTTTTTAGCAGTTGTTCTTGTCTTCTATTGACTACTACTGAACTCCGTCAAGAGCGCTAAGCAGGAACAAACCATTTCATGCAGATCCAGAGGGATTCTGGGCAAATATAGATGTGGGCTTTATGGTCTGGGAGTGGCAACATTTGGTTTTTACTGCTAAAAACAATTTTAGAAAACACAATATGATAAATTTTGTAATTGACAGGGCCCCATTTTATTTTTAATATATGAAAAAATAAAATTGTGGAGACCAAAAAAAAAAATTGTGGAGACCCCCTGTCGGTCAGGGGCCCTTGGAATTGTCCTTACTTCCCCCCTATTCGGCGCCCCCCCAACTTATTCCTCAAAACTGCTAGATCCATCATGAACAAGCATGAATGAAGAGGGGCTGCTTCTGTCTACAAACAAATATGTCCTTGGTGACAGTTGCAGAATTTGTGTCACAAAAGTATAAGACTGAACCATCTCCTCTCTACCTCATGGAGAGAGGAGATGGTTCAGCACTTTCTTGTTTCACACAAGAAAGTGCTGCGAAGTTTATCAGAGCAACCGGAAAGATCATGGGCTGCCAAATGTGCCCCCCAATCCAGGAAATCTCCAAGTCTTAATGTTTCCAGAGTCTCGAGCATCCTTAAAGTGATCCAGGAGTAGATGAACATGTTGCCCTAAATATGTGTAATTTTCCTGTTAACTAAAAAATTGCTGTTTGTGATAAGCCAAAATTCATAATTACTTAAAAAAATATATATCTTTTGTTATATTTTTCACTCATGGAGGTCACCATTTTCCATTTTCACCCAATGGATTGACATACTCGAATCTACAGAATCTACAGGAAGGCTAACTACCTAAGTAGTTGTTTTTCATATTGAATTTGACTGGTGTAATATTAGATAATGTCACACTGTGTCACTATTGGCTGTAATAAAAAAAGAAAAAAGTGAGGAGAATTTGGATAATTTCCCACATAAAAAAAAAAGTGAGAACTGGAGTGAAGCATGACTTCCGAAAGACTTAGTCAGTGCCCTCAGCTTTTCTCTCCAGAAGACTTTGTTAGTTTTGCTTGTACAAATGACTCAAAGTCTCTAACTGCTGTTTAGCTCCAGTCACAAAGCTATAGAAGTACCTACTGGATAATACCGTCTGACCAGAGGTACAATACGCTGTCCATCTGTCCGCCACCATCTGTCCGTCCATCTGCTCGACCCCAGCACTCAACGGTACGCTAGCCCCAATTCTCACTTTTTAGTACACTTTACCCCCCTGACTCTGACTAGCAGAAGACAATTAAATGTTTCCGGTATTCTCAGAGGAAATCCATTCATTGTTTCATTTCTGAAGTTGAAGGTAGCAGCAGCTCCGACAGCCAACTCTATCATTTTCCTCTGTTTGGTCCTTCTCACCTTCATTACCTCTGGTGATTTCTACATTCTGATCGATTTCAATGCGCTTCAGTCCGATTTGAAAAGGCTTAATAACATTACTCATTACTGTTTTGGCTGGAGGATCCAGGCAGTTGGACCTATAGACATTATTTACCTAGAATTCATTGCAGCTTGAACAATATGGCGACATCCCTGTGAAAATACTTAATTAAAATAAATAACCTACAGTATCATTACTGTATTGTTTTTACATCTAAAATAAATATTTCCCACATCAAGTTTATTCTTAATACTAATCATGGATACTTTTAAAGATTCCTATTACTGTGCCCAACACCTGTTCACCCTACTGCCATCAGGGAAGTGGTGTAGCATATTATGACAGTCATCATACAGCAATGGTGTTATCGGTCAGAGACTTCTTCAGATTTCTGGCACTACTGACTGCTACTGGGGATCCTTCTGCCCTCAGCATTGCCATAAACAACAACTCTTTATTGGATGATATGAGTTATGACAGCATTTAACTCCTTAACCTGCACTGGAACACCCGGATGCTGTTTTTCCATTGTATTTTCTGGCCCTCAGATTTAAGGGTTTAAACTCTGCCGATGTCCATTATGACCCTTTTATTGGGCAGCCTAGAGTCCCCACTTTTGATTGACACCACATTCCACCAATATCTTTTTCTGAACTAATAATATCCAGACAGCAACTTGAGCTCATTTTGACATGCCTGTATTCTTTCTGGAATATTTTTGACTGGTCAACTTGGAGACTAAATCTAAAGCGAGCGGTGTGTAGCCAACCCATGTCCTGTCATAAGGATAAAAGGCCTTTAGGGCTTTGTTTTGACATAAATCCACCAGCTGCATACGTAAGTACTCGTTATGTGTGCGCCTTTGCTGCATCAAAGTTAGGCTCTGTGCGCCCTCATGCTTAACAGTGTTTACAGGACTTGCTCTTGCCAAAGGAGTGCCACGGAGAGACATGTCAGAATGTTTCAAAACTGGATGTATTTCTTCAGCAGAACTTCACAGAGTGGATGATTATGGCCGTAAGAGTCCTGACAAGCTTTGGATCTGAGAATACCTGAAACTTTTGGTCATACTCTACTACAGTCAGAGTACTACAGGGGGGTAAAAGTACCGAAGAGCGAGAATGGAAGTTGGTGTACCGTTAGAAGGGCGGGGGGCGAAGTGGAAGGGGATTTAAGGGGGTCGAAGGAGAGATAATGGTGGGGGAGGGCTAGCATACTGTTGAGTGCTTGGGGTTGGGGGGGGGCTGCGGATGGCAGCAGACAGATGGACAACGTATTGCAAAAAAGTCGAGGAGGTCTGACTAACCCCTCCTCCCCCAGATATGGTATTTTATTTATATAATCATTATTAATTTTCACTCTCAGTAATGTTGTGTGGACCACAGAATTCCTCTGGTTCTTTCTTTTTTGTGCTATTTTGATCAATTTTGAAATCCATTAGCGGAATATTTTATTCTACAGATTTATTGTATATTCCAGTCCATACATTCAACACTCAATGTGCATTTACAAGAAATAAAAATGAAAAATCTGGGTGAAGCGAAATTTTTCAATTTCTTTTGTTACAAACAATAGCTACAAACTACTTACAATTAAAGTATTTTTGACAGAAAAAATTTAAAATTTTGCTTGTCATCTTCATAAAGAAACCTAGCTTTAGCTCCAAATTGTTGAAGAACAGCATCTGATTTCATTTGGGTATATTTTTTCAAGTGTTTTGGATGATTTAGGGGGTGAGGTGGGTAAGGGCTTATTTTCTCCATCCATCCATCCATCCATCTTCTGCCGCTTATCCGGGGTCGGGTCGCGGGGGTAGCAGCTTTAGAAGGGAGGCCCAGACTTCCCTCTCCCCAGCCTTCCAGCTTTAGAAGGGAAGCCCGGATCCTCACCAGGGAGGCGTCCAGGAGGCATCCTGACCAGATGCCCGAGCCACCTCAACTGGCTCCTCTCGATGTGGAGGAGCAGCGGCTCTACTCTGAGTCCCTCCCGGATGACCGAGCTTCTCACCCTATCTCTAAGGGAGAGCCCAGCCACCCTACGGAGAAAACTCATTTCGGCCGCTTGTATTCGCGATCTCGTTCTTTCGGTCATTACCCAAAGTTCATGACCATAGATGAGGGTAGGAACGTAGATCGACCGGTAAATTGAGAGCTTCGCTTTTTGACTCAGCTCTCTCTTCACCACGACGGACCGGTACAGCGCCCGTTTCACGGCGGATGCTGCACCAATCCGCCTGTCGATCTCACGCTCCCTTCTTCCCTCATTCGTGAACAAGATCCCGAGATACTTGAACTCCTCCACTTGGGGCAGGACATCTCCCTCGACCCGGAGAAGGCACTCTACCCTTTTCCGGCACAGGACCATGGTCTCAGACTTGGAGGCGCTGATCCTCATCCCGGCCGCTTCACACTCGGCTGCGAACCGCTCCAGCGAGAGCTGCAGATCACGTCCCGATGAAGCCAATAGGACCACATCATCCGCAAAAAGCAGAGATGCAATCCTAAGGTCACCAAAACGGATCCCTTCAACACCTTGACCCTCCTCTCCAGTACCCCCGAATAGACCTTGCCAGGGAGGCTTAAGAGTGTGATCCCTCTATAATTGGAGCACACTCTCCGATCCCCCTTTTTAAACAGAGGGACCACCACCCCAGTCTGCCAATCCAGGGGAACTGCCCCCGATGTCCATGCGATACTGCAGAGTCGCGTTAGCCAACACAACCCTACAACATCCAGAGCCTTGAGATACTCTGGGCGAATCTCATCCACCCCCGGGGCCCGGCCACCGAGGAGCTTTTTAACTACCTCGGCCACCTCGTCCCCAGAGATTGGAGAGCCCAACCCAAAGTCCTCAGGCTCGGCTTCCTCAATGGAAGGCATGTTGGTGGGATTGAGGAGGTCTTCGAAGTACTCCGCCCACCGACCCACAACGTCCCGAGTCGAGGTCAGCAGCACACCACCCCCACTGTAAATAGTGTTGGTGCTACACTGCTTCCCCCTCCTGAGACGCCGGATGGTGGACCAGAATCGCCTCGAAGCCATACGGAAGTCTTTCTCCATGGTCTCTCCGAACTCCTCCCACGCCCGAGTTTTTGCCTCAGCAACCACCTGAGCCGCACGCCGCTTCGCCCGCCGGTACCCATCAGCTGCTTCCGGAGTCCCACAGGCCAAAAAAGGCCCGATAGGACTCCTTCTTCAGCCTGACAGCATCCCTCACCGAAGGTGTCCACCAACGGGTTCGAGGGTTGCCACCACGACAGGCACCGACAACCTTGCGACCACAGCTCCGATGAGCTGCCTCGACAATGGAGGCACGGAACATGGTCCACTCAGACTCAATGTCCCCCGCCTCGCCCGGGACGTGTTTGAAGCTCTGCCGGAGATGGGAGTTAAAGCTCCGTCTCACAGGGGACTCCGCCAGACGTTCCCAGCAGACCCTCACAACACGTTTGGGCCTGCCAGGTCTGACCGGCATCCTCCCCCACCACCGGAGCCAACTCACCACCAGGTAGTGGTCAGAGGACAACTCCGCACCTCTCTTCACCCGAGTGTCCAAGACATACGGCCGCAGATCCGACGAAACGATGACAAAATCGATCATCGAACTGCTGCCTAGGGTGTCCTGGTGCCAAGTGCACATATGGACACCCTTATGCCTGAACATGGTGTTCGTTATGGACAATCCGTGACGAGCACAGAAGTCCAGCAACAGAACACCACTCGAGTTCAGATCGGAGGGAGCATTCCTCCCAACCACGCCCCTCCAGGTCTCACTGTCATTGCCCACGTGAGCGTTGAAGTCTCCCAGCAGAACGAGGGAGTCCCCAGGAGGGGCACTCTCCACTACCCCCTCTAGGGACTCCAAAAAGGATGGGTAAGCTGAACTGTCATTTGTCCCGTAAGCACAAACAACAGTCAGAACCCGTCCCCCCACCCGTAGGCGGAGGGAGGCTACACTCTCGTTCACCGGGGGGAAACCCCAGTGTACAGGCGCCAAGATGGGGAGCAACAAGTATGCCCACCCCTGCTCGACGCCTCTCACCAGGGGCAACTCCAGAGTGGAAGTACATCCAGCCCCTCTCAAGGAGACTGGTTCCAGAACCAGAGCCATGCGTCGAGGTGAGACCGACTATTTCTAGCCGGAACCTCTCAGCCTCACACACCAGCTCCGGCTCCTTCCCCACCAGAGAGGTGACATTCCACGTCCCAAGAGCCAGTTTCTGCAACCGAGGATCGGACCGCCAGGACCCCCTCCCTCGGCCACCACCCATCACACAATGCACCAGACCCCTGTGGCCCTTCCTATAGGTGGTGAGCCCATTGGAAGAGGGACCCATGTTTCCTCTTCGGGCTGAGCCCGGCCGGGCTCCATGGGTAAAAGCCCGGCCACCAGGCGCTCGCCAATGTGCCCCACCTCCAGGCCTGGCTCCAGAGTGAGGCCCCGGTGACCCGCGTCCGGGCGAGGGAACACTAAGTCCAAAGTTTGTGGTCATCATAGGGGTCTTTGGGCTGCGCTTTGTCTGGTCCCTCCCCTAAGACCTGTCTGCCTTGGGTGACCCTACCAGGGGCATGAAGCCCCCGACAGCACTCAAACCCCTCCACCACAATAAGGTGGCAGCCCGAGGAGGAGGCTTATTTTCTCTTTGGGACAAATTAGGTATTTTTGAATTGAACTGAAATTAGTTGATTTTCTTTTGACGCACCAGTTTATTAGTCCAGTATGTAACCCATGCCTTCAAAATGTGCTAAAAATTGCATCTAGTCACTTATACATGTCATAATTGGTGTTTTATTTGTTAATTTGGATATTATTATTATACTGATTTATTTAGACGTGGGAAAGTGATATTATTGTGTTTGTGTCTCAGGGAGAAGTACACTCTGGAGCAGGATATTAGGGAGATGGAAGAAGCTATCAGACAAAAGAGTGCTGAGGTGCAGGTGAAGACATTTTCACAGTGTTCTACAGTTCTAATTTTTTTAAATTATTAGACTTCTGTAATATGAAAAGCCATGAGTTTATGGATACATTTACATGTAAAAGTTGCAGGGGCTGTGATTGGTTTTATGATTTTTTTGTTTTAACTAATGATCTATCAGGAGATGCAGAATGACATGGACAGAGAGACAACCAATATGCAGGAACTGGAGGTACAGAAGCAAGATGCTCAGGACCGTTTGGAGGAGATGGAACAGCAAAAGCATAAATTGGAAGATATGTTGAATGAAGTACGGCAGAAGTGCAAGGAAGAATCTCAATTGGTGAGGAAAGAAGAACAACTTTGCAAATTTGATTTTACAGTTAAGATATGAACATGTACTGCAAAATTTTAATATTTAAATTTGCTACATATCAAAAATATACAGTAACACTTGCCTGGAGGACATTACCAAGGATGGGCAATTATTTTTCCAAAGGAAGGAACATGAGAAATTTGAATCACCTGTAAGCATCTTTGCTTACTAATTTAATGCCCCTTTAAATTGGCATTTAAAAGAGCATTTAAATACAAATTTATGTGTCACATAGTGCCATTTTAGCACAATCAAGCTGTTATAAATTGCTATATATGAAAATTTTGACTTTGTAATTTCACACTTTGAAATTGGGTCTCTGTTTCTCTGAACACACCTGACCTTTACACACCACTTTTTCAGAGGAACTGACCTCCGACAATATTGACAGTATTTGTTGCAGCAAACACGCTGCGGGCAGGGAGATTTTGAGGAAAATGATAGATGATCATGGTCCAAGTTGTCATTGGGAAATATCCAATCCTGACAGCCGTTACCCAGAACATACAGAGGGCAAAATATAATTTATTCCATTTACAAAACCAAAAAGGAGTCTGGAATAACGCAAGAAATGGATCATGGCCTGCAGCCCACCTCATGTCCGGTTGAATGAAACTGATGGACAGGAACTACCACATTAGTCAGCACAAAGGTAACTGGTAGTAAACATTCCAATTTTTGTCATAACAACACTTTCTGTTAGATAAATCAAGCCCTGTACCGGTTAATTAAGCCAGTAACTAAACACAAGCAAGTCAAGAAAATCCTTTGTCATGAATGCTGTTTAACTAAACACTATAATATATTATGTGGAAGTAATCTGGCTAAGGGCTTAAGGACTCCATGGTTTAGCTTAGCTCAAAGCTTTGTGCTAACAACTCACGACTGATGGTTAAGCGTCAAATAAACACAACTCAGTCTGATTAAAATAACAATGCTAAACATCTAATTGTTTCCAGATCAATAAATGAATGTACTGATGGTTGATTTTGTGTGTGTAGATTCCAACGGTAACTCTGTGGCAGCATGAAAAAAGACTGCAGTATCTGCTCTATTTACATTAACACTGTTTTATGCTACTTTTTTAAGGACTTTCCTGAAGGCAGATTTTCACAAGCCGGTATTATCAAGTCATTACTCATCCATTTTATACATGCACAATGCATGGGACACAGCATTCACACTTTGTGTCCCTCATCATTTTTCCTCTTGGGCTTCATTGTTTATTTTTCCATCGGTTCCCTGTAACAATCTTACAGACCTGATGTAGAATTTTCTTGCCCACTGTCTTTGCCTCAGTGTTGGAAAGGCAAAAATGTCTCAAAAATGTCTCAGGTAATGCATTGAGGTTAGTTACTTCTGCCATAATAACAGTTTGTTGGCTTGATGCCTTCCTCCCATTCAGTCGCGTAACAAAGCCACTTCTTGACAGTTTTGCTGCAGTCTGTGACACTCAGCTATGGGTCAAACCGCTGAGCAGCAGCTGAAAAACACAAAAATAAGAGTGAGGAAGGCGTCGGTTAGAAAGATGATAACTTTTAAAAGTTCTGAAAGACATTGAAATATTAGGTAGTACTGGTACTGGTTATAGGTCTGAGAACAAACACAAACTATACAGTTCCCCATGTACATTTAATTAAATTAAAAAGGACATATTAATGAATATTCATGAATATTTATCTTAATGTTAGTTGACATATACAATTACATTTACCTATCAAGCTGCACCTTAGTGTAGCATTTATGATGCTCCATTCATGTTAAAATGAGGTAATCAATATTTAAAATAAAGGGCTGTTTATCACAAAACCTAAAGATAAAACTCAGGGAGGATCTGATAGGTATTTTCTCAACCTACACCAGATGTTTATGAGTTTTCAAGCAAGTCTTTTGCAGAAGGAGAAGACATAGCAAACCACTTCTTCAAGGTGTCTGCCATGCGTTCTGACTCTGTATCAGAACTGGTCTTTTATTACAAAGCATAGCAGGAAAGGAATGTGAGGGAAGGACAAAGGAAGATCTATACACAGACCGTTTAAGGAGTGTCCCAAGATAAGAAGCAGCTGCAGCTCCAAGTTCTAACAAGTTCCTTCTCTCTGGGATGTGAATACTAAATCTATGAACGAAAAACAAACTAGTAAAACTACACATGTAGGAATGATAACAAAACATAATTATTCTAACATTTCCCCCTGTTTATTAGAATACACAATATATATATATATAAAAAGAATAGAAAATTGAAAATATAAAAGAAACAGTAAAAAAACCAAATGCATATTTTGTCATCACTAACACCACTTGTTTTCACATTTTCAGTGTAGGAGTCATTAAACAAATGATTTAATCTGTTTATTAATTTACAAGACATCATATGTACCTGTTTTCCAGTCATCTTCATTCTTATGGAGCAACATGTAGTCCTCATCTGTGTCAGAGATTACCCTGACCATCTGATAGCTGAACAGAGCAGTGATAAATGTCTTTAACATCATGCTTCGAAGACATGGAATGATGCAGGTTGTGAACAGACAGAATAGGATCAGTACAGTCAAGATGGGTGTTCCAATCTTTAACAAAAGCCGCCAACAGGGTCCGGAGGTCAGCCAAGAAAGAAAGTCAAAAGGTTGTGAACCCTGAGTTGCACTGTCCACATAGTTCTTAAGCTCTTCCAATCATGCAGGGCATCATGAATAGTTCCACCAGTTCCTGCTTCATCAGGGATGAATGTGCAGCATGCTGAACCTATGATCTTGCAGACGCCTCTTTGAGAGGCTGTGAGAAAATCCAACACAACACGGTTTTGCAGAACCATGTTCCTCAATGCAGTCAGCTCTTTTGCAGTGCTGTTTGCTAGCTGGTATGTAGTGTTGATGAGGCACAGTAGAGCGTACCTGTTGATCTCAATATGGTCTCGAACTTCAGCTACTCCCACCCATGGGAATAGGCCTTGCAGAAACTTTTCTCCACCACCCCAGATCCTGAATTTCCAAGGAACTCCAGTATCTGTTGTAAGGCCTCCCCACCTTTTGACTTTTGGCATGACGTCCCTTCTCCTGCGGTAGAGTCCATGGCAGTGAACATCCTGAACCTTTTTCAGAAAAGTCACTGGGTTGGAGAGGGGAACCAGCGAGCATAGTCCTCCCCAGTTCCTTAAAAAGATTATGGTTGGTACAGCTGCAGTCAGACTTCCATCTTTTGGAACAGGCAGTACTGGCGTGGTTCGTCGCATAGCAGGCCTCACAGTTGAAAGAGTCTGCCTTCTTGTTAAAGAAAGTGAACATTTTGTTACACAGGTTCCATGATACTGTCCCCAAAAAGGTGGTGCCATTATTATACACACAGACACCAAGGGCTCCTGGCTTAAGGCTAGCCAAGGTGATTACTTCTGGTAGTTGGAGATCCATCTGTGGCAGTGGCATGGTGTCACCTATGGGGGAATACAGATCTGTGAACAGTGGTGGAATGCGTAGGTACTCACTGGGAAACGGTTTGGAATAGTTTTGGTTTTCCCAATCATCCTTAACAGTAGACAACTTCTCGTATCCTGGATGTGTGCTTGCTCCATATAAATAAACTTGTCATTGTTTGGTTATGTTTCCAGGTCTCAAACAGAGTTGTGTGTGGAGTAGGGGAATGTGCACATACATAGCAGTTGGTCTCATTCCCCTCATATGCGGTCCTGTTCATCTGTTCACAAGTTGGTGCTGTAGTCATGTGGATGAGTCTGGGGGGAGGATGTCTCTCCTTGTCTCCTTATCCTGTTAAGTGTGAGACAGCACCCACTCCAACACAGTAGACATGCTGGAGTCACAGTGGAGCAAAGATTCCACCTGGCCTGTGAGAATCCCATTGCTGCTCAGATTAAAGAGATGTCAGGACTTCTAGGCTAACAGTGAGGATCTGTTGATTTCTTCTGCGGACATTGAGACAACTCACTTCTATGACAATGAATTCCCTTTGTAGTCCGGCTTCCCCATCACTCAAATCTAGGAGTCTAACACTCTCTGCAACTTACAGTGACTGCGATGAATCCAGCTTGGTCCTTCAGAAATCTTTGGAGTAGTCGGAGACCAGAGTTGTTATCAGCACTTGAAATGGTCCCTCCCACCAGGGGCTGGCCGATGGTGGGAGCTCTTTTTATGACCATGATATACACCCAGTCTCTTGGCTTGATGGGAGAGCAGAGTCAGAGGGCAGTAAATTTGCATTTGACACCTCTTTCTGTTTTAGGGCCCTGATCCTATAATCTACCAATGTTTGCTCCTCTTTTGCTTTCTGTAAATCTGCAGAAAATATAATCTGTAATCTGTATGGTCTTCCATGAATTATTTCAAATGCTGTTAATCCTTCCTGTGTTGGTGTAATTTTCATGTACAACTTCACCAAATCTAAACATTCTGACCACAGTGTCTTAATTGTTTCCATTCATTTTCTTAATCTACTTTTCAGTATAAATAGTTTGTGGTATGCCATGTGTTGGAATAATAGTTTTACATATAGCTTTAGCTACTTTCAAAGCATCTGTGTGCTTTTCTGGGACTATTTGAACCCTTTTAGAAAATGCATCAGTCATTACCCAACAGTATTTATATAGTCCACTTTGTGTAAGTTCAATAAAATCCATATGCATTCTCTGAAATGGATAAGGTTTTGGGAAACGTCCTCTTTTTGGTCTTATGTTTCCTTGAGGATTATTTTTAACACAGACTGATCATGTAATACAATTTTTATTTTTTTTTTATTGTATTTTTTTATTTATTTCTTTACTCTTTTATTTCTTTATTCTTAATCCATATGTGTTAGTAATCCTCCCTGTTGGCACATGACAAAAATATCCATGTGTCAAAAATTGCTGCTGGTTGTCAGAATTTGGTAGAATACATTTATTTATTTATTTACCGGAAAATTTTTTATCATCATTCAGTGTTGCTTTTTTAAGTTATCCACATTTGTTTTCTTGCTTTCAAATCATTATGCTGCATGTTAGTTAAAACAAGTTTATCTATTATTAGTGCTTCTTCATTTTGTTCTAGGAAGTTTCCGGTACCATGTTGTCCTGTTGCTGCTTCTTTAACATTTGATCAGCTAATCTTGTTTTCATCATAGAACCTCATCCTTACTAGTAGGAGAGCTAAAACTAGCTCTCCTACTAGCTGTTAGCAGAGGCTTTTTTTTGTTAAAGATCTTACATGTGGATGTTATCAAATTCATCAAGGTGGAACACTTCTGTTTTACTCCTGATAGATGGCACAACCCAGAGTTGGCTCTTCTGCAGAACATTATTTCCACTTTTTTTTTTTTTTTTTATAAAAATGACCATTCTGAAATTAAACCAAAAATCTCAAAACCTCTAATTCAATATTTCTTTATGAATTTAATAATCATCAATCAATCAAACTTGGATTAAAGGTTTTAAGCATAGTATAGAAAACATTATGTTTATTCACAAACATCAATTTGGAGTAACTAGTTAGATAAAATATCAAAATTTTATTTAACCTTGCATTTCAGACCAGCTGACAATGTAATTTTTTTATTATTAAATAATAATTTGATCAGTTACTCAGTTCTTGAGTACAGTCTGTTTGTTCTCATAGTCACACTCATTTCCATCAATGCAATGTGACACAAACAGAAACATAAAAATTCAGACTTTCAGTCACAAATTTACAGTCTGCTTTCATTGTTTTTCTTTGCTCAAATGGTTCTAACATTTTCTGAAGCTTCAAGAATTTTCTTTTATTTGTTAACATTTTCAATGTGTTAATATTTATCTCTAGTTTTCAGGATTCTATTTTAGGTAACATGCACATTTTAAGAGAGCTATCTCAGACGTGTTAGAATCCAGCAGTAACTGAATTTCCTGCTGCTGAAACACTTCTTATCTTGGATGAGCTCACTTCTCCCTCCTCCTCCTGCTGCTGGCGTCGCTGCAGCGCGGTCCTCTCCTCCTCTCTCTGCAGTTTCCTGTCAGTCCAACTTGTTCTGTATTGGATCTTTGAGTTGCCCAGACTGTCCCTCAGTCAATGTCCATGCTGTCCACAAATTAAACAAGCGTCAAACAGTTCAGTTTGTTGTCACATTATCCTTCCTTCTCCACGCTGATGTCAGGGAGTAGACCAGCAGAGGTTGTAAGAGTTCAGTTGCATCCAAACACAGGAATGTAGTTTCAGTCCAAATGTCCAGCAGGACACCATGCAGTAGTTTGCTCAAGGACAGTTCCCAGGTGTAAGAAAATTAGCTGTCATTAGCTGGTGATGGGGGAGGGACATCATCTAGGCCATGGCAAGACAGGTTTGAGTTGAGGTCAGAGGTCAGACGCACCGCAGCGAGGCTCAGACAGAGGAAAAAGAAGGAAGCAAATAGGAGTGGATTAGAGTTTGTCTTTCTTTCTGTGTTTTTTATTTATTTCTAAATATATTTCATATCTATATCTCTTTTCTCTCTTTAGATTATATAGTTTTAGCCACTTATTATCCAACATTTTTATTTAGAAGTCATAAGTCATTGACTTATTTGAACACATATAAACATAAAACATGTTGAACCTGTAGTCTCTTTTATCATTTGCCATTTTAGAGTTTAATGTAGAATGTAAGTTAATTAAAGTTTAAGTTAACTTAGTCTGAGGAAACATCTTAACGGAGATCAATGAATTACTTTAAGTTTGTTGATCCTAATGCTGAGGCTGTGAAGCCAGTGAGCAGCCCTCCTCTCATTTTAAGCCTAAGAGAAATATGAAGCTGGATAATGTCCAAACTCTGATCGCTGACTCCTCCAGACATACAGCCAAAGGATCATAGCACCAAGTTGGTGTTATAATCTTTTGTAATTTTTCTACCCAGTAATTAATATATCAAAAAACCATTGTTCTCAGAGAAAGATGTTTTATTTATTGTTCCTTTCCATTTCTCACTTTTACAACTGTTTAAATTGATTTGCTTTTAATCTTCCCTCTTTAGGAAAGTCATAATTCCATTTTCAGTATGCAAAACACTTGTTCCTACAAATACATATAATGTATATTTTTATATATTTTGTATATTTTTTTTAGGTTATAAATATAACTGCTAGGCCCAGGATCAGACCACGACAAACTTTTTGTGGTTCCGGAACCCCCCTTTTATTTTCTTTGTTCCTCAGAAAGACGTCTCTCCACTGGCTTTGATGTTAATGGATGTTAAAAACCACCCACTATCTTTCCATTATTTTAGTACTCTGTGTTTTGGCTTAATATAGATATTTTGTGTTTTTTCTTCAAAGAACATGCTCCAAGTGAGCGCTTAGCGTCCTCTGAAGAAAAAAAAACCTCTGGATCAAACTAATGTTGATCCAGTTCTTAACTTGGATTATAATCCTGAGGACAGAAAGTTTTACTCTCAGAGAATTAAGCACCATTCACTCTTGCATGCACACACACACACACAAAATAGCAGCAATGACACAGCAATAAAAATAGCAGCAACAAAAAATTTCCTATCAGTGCGAGGATTCTTCCTTATGGGATATTCTCATTAAAAGAGGGGCTCTAGAAACACCTCTCTTGTAGAATTTAGTTGAAACAAAAGTCTCTAAACCTCTGGGACTTTAGACAAAACGCTGTTTGACAAGGATTCCAACCTTTTAGCTGAGAAATATCCGCTGGGACTAACCTGTTAGCTCTTTAAGGAACTTTAACCCTAGGGACTCTAACCCAAAAAAAACGGTTATCAACTCACGTTTCTGTTGGTTCATCTTGTCCAGTCGGATCTCGTCAATCCCATCCCTGGCAGACAAAGTCAGACCTAAGGCGCTGGCCTGGCGAAGAATTCACTTGCCGGGACTTTGTTTTCTCCCACTGTGCACGGGTTTCAGCGTGTCGTTCTTCATCTGTCAGCGAACAAAACGCAAGATCTGGGTCACAGCACCAAGATGATAGACATTTTCTCAACCTACATAAAAAGAGAACCACAGATGTTTATGAGTTTTCAAGCAAGTCTTTTACAGAAGGAGAAGACATAGCAAACCACTTCTTCAAGGTGTCTGCCATGCGTTCTGACTCTGTATCAGAACTGGTCTTTTATTACAAAGCATAGCAGGAAAGGAATGTGAGGGAAGGACAAAGGAAGATCTATACACAGACCGTTTAAGGAGTGTCCCAAGATAAGAAGTAGCTGCAGCTCCAAGGTCTAACAAGTTCCTTCTCTCTGGGATGTGAATACTAAATCTATGAACGAAAAACAAACTAGTAAAACTACAAATGTAAGAATGATAACAAAACATAATTATTCCAACATTTAACACACCAGAGACAGAAAAATGGAGCAAAAAGTGATTTGTATTGTAGTTGGAAAGATCATTTACAATTTATACAGAATAACCTGACATCAAATAACTGGTTCAATATTCAATTAACCATAAATAAGATGATTAAATTAATTCATGGGGAGGTCGTGGTAGAGAGGAGTGTTTGTTATTACGCAATAGCCAGCCCCGCCCTAATCCCCACAATCCCTTTGGGCTGACTACTGACCAGCTCTCCATAACAGGTCCGGAAAGTCTCTATTACCCTGTAGAAGACCTGAGAGAGACAATCTGTCTAAGGTGGTGTCGAGAGACTCATCTAGCTCTAACTACCTACAATCCAGAAATTATGACCCTTTTCTGTGAAGAAACAATCAGTTGAGTAGCCCTCACAATTGCATAACTCCAATAACCACTTCTGTTAACGGTAGCCCCCTCTCTAATAATAACGAGCACTTGTTAATAGCGAGATTAGTTTCAGCCACTTTGTAAGTCCCAGGGTCATTATCTACGTAATAACTAAAGGAAAGTCCGAAGCCACCATATTTCGAGAATCATGTACATGGATTTTACAGAGTAGAAGAACCATAACCAATAAAATGACTCAATTAATTTCAAGGTCCACAAACCTCATTAGAATTTTAAGATATACATTTATTAAGCAAGCGTTGAGCAAGGGTAAATTATAGCCAAGTCCATTGCAGCAATTCTTGAGATCTTTTGGGCTGAGTGTGAAGCCACAATCAAATCAGGAGCCAGAGCTGTTGGACATCGGGTCCTGTCTCTCTTTCAGTGGTGTGAAGGCTTGACTTCCCTCTGGTTCCAGGACCTGGCTTCCTGCTGGTTCCTGCTGTTGTCAGCTCGATCCACTGGAGATGAAGAACCTCGTTCCTCCTATTTTTTGGGTTTTTATACTCCTCTTCCTTCATAGATGAGATGGTATACATGACTTCTCAAGCATTTGATTACCTCATGGATTGCCTATTCGGTCATCATCCTGTCCATTTCTGCTTTACTTGTTTATCTCAAGCTTGTTGGCTTAGTTCCTGGATTTTCTTATTTGGCATCCAGACCAGGCATGTCCAAACCATTCTTGAGACATGTCCAGGCTTGCCTCTGCACCCATAGACCGTCCCTATTGTCTTACTATGTGATTTCAGTCCTTTATATGCTATATGATCATCATAAATCTGGGGTGGGCACTCCTAGTCCTCGAGGGCCGGTGTCCTGCAACTCTTGGATGTCTACCTGGTCCAACACATCTGAATCCAATAGCTGACTCACCTCCTAAATGCAGTCAAATTCTCCAGAGTCCTGCTAATGACCTCATTATTTGACTCAGGTGTGTTGAAGTAGAGATGCAGAACCAGAACCTGAGAGTCTGGAAGGTTGATATAACAACAGCAGATCTTTAATGTATTGTGGTGCTAAACCATTCAGTGATTTATAAACTAACAACAGTATTTTAAAATCTATTCTTTGAGCTCCAGGGAGCCAGTGGAGGGACTTTAAACTGGTGTTATGTCTCTATCTTCCTGGTTCTAGTGAGAACATGAGCAGCAGCTTCTGGATCAGCTGCAGCTGGAGGATTGATTTGTTGGACAGGCCTGTGAAGACGCTGTTACAATAATCAATGCGACTAAAGATAAACGCATGAATGAGTTTCTCTAGATCTGGCTGAGACATTAGTCCTCTAATCCTGGAGATGTTCTTCAGGTGATAGAAGGCCGATTTTGTTACTGTCTTTATGTGGCTCTGGAGGTTCAAGTCTGAGTCCATCACTACTCCCAGGTTTCGGGCCTGATCGCTAGTTTTTAGTTGTAATAACTGAAGCTGTGCAGTGACTCTAGATCTATAGCTCGTGATCTGTAACTCTAGATCTATAGCTCTAGATTGTTCCTCTTTTGGTCCAAAAATAATGACTTCAGTTTTGTTTCTGTTCACCTGGAGAAAGTTTTGGCACATCCACACATTTATCTGTTCTAAGCATTTATTCAGTGATTGGATGGGGTCAAAGGTCACCTGGTGACATCGTAATGTAGAGCTGTGTGTCATCCGCATAGTTATGGTAGCTAATATTATTTCCTGTTATAACCTGAGCTAGTGGGAGAATATACATATTGAATAAGAGGGGTCCTAGGACTGAACCTTGGGGTGCCCCACATGTGACCTTTGACCTCTTTGATGAGAAGTTTCCAATTGAAACAAAGAAATCCCTGTTCTTTATGCAAGATTCAAACCAGTTGAGCACCGAACCGGAGAGTCCAACCCAACTCTCCAGTCGATTCAGTAATATGTCAAAAGCTGCACTGAGGTCCAACAGAACCAACACCGTGGTTCTCCCACAGTCCGTATTTATATGGATGTCATTGAATACTTTGACTAGGCCAGTCTCCGTGCTGTGGTGAGCACGAAAACCAGATTGGAAAAAGTCAAAGCAGTTGGTCATCATGAGGAAACTATTTAATTGTTTACATACAGTTTTTTCAATAACTTTGCTGATGAATGGGAGGTCAGAGGTCAGAGGTCGGCCTGTAATTCTGCAGTAGTGATTTGTCCAGATTGTTCTTTTTTAGCAGTGGTTTGATAACTGCTGCTTTCAAAGCCTGGGGGAAAACGCCTGATGTGAGTGATGAGTTATTATTTGAATCAGATCAATAGCAATAACAGGCAGGACTTTCTTAAAGAAACGTTCTAGAGTTATAGATCTAGAACATCCAGACAGCAGGACTAGAGTTATAGATCTAGAACATCCAGACAGCAGGACTAGAGTTATAGATCTAGAACATCCAGACAGCAGGAGCTTGAACTTAATTGACTTATAATTTCTTCTAGGGTTTTATAATTAAGTGGTTGAAAGTGGGTCATTTTTCCTGTATTTGTTTTGTTTGGGTTCAGCAGTGGTTCTGGCTTTAGAGTTGATGTGCAGATTAATCCTCTGATTTTTTGGATTTTCTCTGAAAAGAAGTCAGAAAACTTGTTCCAGGCAGCATTAGATTGAGTTCAGGTGGTAACGTCATAGGAGGGTTTGTGAGCCTGTCAACTATTGCAAATAAAGCTCCAGCATCGTTAATGTTTTTGTTTATGACATCTGCACAGAAAGCCTCCCTTGCATGTTTTAGTGTTAAGTGATAGTTACATAGTCTTTCTTTATAGATGTCATTATGAACATGAAGTTGAGTTTTACACCATTTTGGTTCTGCCCTGCAGCAGAGTTGTCTTGCAGATCGAACTGTTTGTGCATTTCTCCATGGAGATTTATTCCTGCCAGACACAACCTTTACTTTAATTGGGGCAATAGAATCAATGATATATGAAACATTAGACTGAAAATCTACCAACTTATCTACATCATTACAGCTTAAGGGTGAGGAAGAAGAGTAGATTTGATTAAATGTTTCTGCTGTGTTTTCTGTGAAAGTAGCTGTTTGTCCAAGTGGGTTAAAGAATAAAGAACCTTTGGGGCATGCTGTGGTGGCGCAGGGGTTAGCACGTCCCACGTTTGGAGGCCTCAGTCCTCCACACGGACATCGTGGGTTCGACTCCCGGGCCCGGCGACCTTTGCCGCATGTCTTTTCCCCCTTCCTGTCAGTCTACTGTCTAAAATGTGAGCCACTAGCGCTACAAAAACTCTTCGGAGGCAAAAAAAGAATAAAGAACCTTCAAAGATAACAGCAAAGTGATCCGACAAGGCGACATCAGTTACAGAGACATTGGAAATATTCACACCCTTACTGATAACCAGGTCCAGTGTGTGACCTTGAGTGTGTGTTGCTTATTTGACATGTTGTGTTAAACCAAAGTTTTCTAAAATATTAGAGCTTTTTTGCTCCTCTGTCTTGGGGTTTGTCCACATGAATGTTGAAATCACCAACAATTATTAAACAATCATAATCAATGCATATGAGAGATAGAAGATTATTCAAGTCAGTAAAGAAATTTTCCACGTATGTTGGAGTTTTGTATGAAGTTAGTGTCAAAGTTCGTTTGTAGCCTTTAACCTGAATTCCAAGATACTCAAAAGAGGTGAAATGACCCAAAGAGATTTTACTGCAGTTTATGGTTTTCTTAAATATAGAAGCCACGCCTCCTCCTTTTTTATGTTTTCTATTCTCACCTAAAATATTGTAGTTAGGAGGCGCTGATTCAATTAGTACAATTTGGTCATTATTGTCATTCAACCATGTTTCTGTCAGAAACATCAATGTGTCCTGCAAATCACATTAGTTCTCGCAGCTAGCTGCGTTCTTCATCGACGCACGAGCCGAGTAATCCACTGCTAAGAGTTGTCTGTTTGAGGTTTTTGACGGGACAAGTTCAGGGACGAGAGGGTTTCTATTAATTAAATTATTAATTAATAGACTTTAGTACAGAGTGATCTGATATTTAAAAGTGCTACTTTAAGTCACTTGAAGGCAAAAAGATTTTCAGTCTGAGGTTCGAATTAGGACCGCTGTATTTCATATTTCTGTTTTTTGTAAATTTTCTTGTAGTGATCTGGACAGGTAATGTCCTGTTCTGCAGTACCCGGGGTCCAGATACATTCTGGAGGAAGACGGGTGTAAGATAATATCTGGTCCCCGGCCTCAGACCTCAGAAACACAGAGTGATGGATCCTCTGGGAAGTCAGGTGGCTTAAATGAAGTGAGGTCTGCTGCTGAGCGCTAAGGAGAGCCGTGCCGAGGGGAACCTGTTGATTCATTCCATCTGTAAATTTAAGAAACTCTGGCCCGGAAGACATTTCTTCATTGGTATCTATTGAATCCTGTGAATGATTGGAGGAGCAGAGATGGAGGGGGGAAGCAGGGAGGGAAGCAGTCGCTCCTTCTCCAGTCGATTTATCAGCTTGTTTTGGAATGTCGTGTTCCTGATCCGGGGAGCGTTCCATCCTAGTTAGACATCCTTGAACCTGTTCTTCTGACGCGATGATCCTGTTGCTGTCCTTGTTGATCAAATGAAAAAGGTTTGCAGTGAGTAGCTTTATCCCATGTTTATTAAGATTGCGTCCTCCTCTTCCAAAAAGGTGAAAGCGCTGCCAATAGATCCAGAGGTTATCGATGAAGGTCACTGAGCTGGTAGAGCAGCTTTTAATCAGCCATTTGTTGATCGTGAGCAGCCTGGAGTGTTTTTCGTCTCCCCATTGAGGTGATGGAATTGGACCACTGAGAAATAACTTCATTTTCAGTTTTCCCAAAGTGTCCACAAGAATGTTAAAGTCCTTTTTCAGAATCTCAGAGTTTTGCTTTGCCAGGTCGTTGGCTCCGACATGCACAACTAAAGTCTCAATATCTGGCTGATCGGTGGTTAGAGAGAGCAGTTTGTTGGTTAAATCAGATTCAGTGTCATCAGGAAAATACATCACTCTTGTTTTCCTGGGATTGTAAACATCACTGATTCCCTTTACTGCCTCATCTCCAACAATAAGACTTTTGGGATACCTTTTGTTTTCCTGGTGGTCGCTTTGTCCTTTGGAGCTTTGGGGGATCGATGTGTTGGTCTTGCCTCACTGTTGATGTTTGAAGGCGAAGTTTACCTCAGAGGCTCAGGCTGCAGTGCAGAAAATCTGTTTTTCAGTGGGATTCCCACAGAGTCAGAATGTTTTGAGGCTCTTGCAGGTTGCTTTGTCTCTGGGAGCGGGGTCGGTGGAGGCATCTTGGTTGCAGCTGATTGTTTATCTTTCTTTGGCGGAGCAGGTGTTGAGGTTGAAGGTGGGTTTCGGCTCAGAGCCGGCCACGCTGATTCGTCCAGGTACGGGGTTCTCTCTGATATTCGTCTCATCAGATCCGCAGTGCCAGACTCCCGTTTCGGCTTGGCACCCAGAGCATTCCAGGGTGAGCTGCTCGGTGCAGGGCATACGACCTCTTCGTTGATTTGAGGAAGGGTCGTCTCATTTCCACAGGCAGCTTTGATCTCAAAGTTCACCTCCAGCAGTTTGATCTTCATTTCTATAGACTGAAGTCGTTGTAAAATACTGCTCATGTCCTTGGGGTCAGCCGGAGGCATTTTGCCTTGGTTTAACTTGGAAGTAAAGAAAAGTAAGGTGAAAATAAAAGTAAGAAAATCCCCCAGTCCTTAGGTTTGGAGTAATCCAGTTAAGAAGTCAATAATGTAAATATAAGTATAAAAACTGTCATTTTAAAAATAATTCACAGGCAGAGTTATCATTAAGGACGAGAGAGAGCAGGATGAGCTGTTCCTCCTTCAGCTATTGACATAATCCTAGTGAGTTTGGAGCAGCTCAGCTCGAAACTTTAGAACTCGGAGCCAAACGTATGGCAATGGCTTTACAGGTCACTTTGCCACGGCCACCTGCTCCATTGAAAATGGTCAGGGTTGGAATTCACAACATACCAACATATCTTCTGTCTTGGGACACAGTTTCATGTGGATTAGGACAAACGGGTAAGATAGTGACCATTCACAGTAAAACATGATACTTCAAGTTCTCAGGGTGTGTGGCCTAAGTGATGTTATCATTTGACCATTTGACCATTGTAGGACTCCTGATGATGATCCATCACTGAACATTTGGTGCCTCTATGAGTTTTTGTGTAGGAGATTAGAGTTTTGTGTATCATGACGAGTAGGATGCGTTTGATCAATTGCGGAGGCTATAGACGGCAAAATGGAGTCGAAATCAGATCTTCAATCCAAAATGGCAGACTTCTTGTTTGATTTGCATTATGACATTAATTGTATCTTCTGTGTGTCTTGGGAGCTCTACAAGTGTATCAAATTTCATGTCTCTACGATGAAGTCATAGCAAAGGGTATTTTGAAAGTTGCTGGTGTCACTGTTTAGCCATTTCTTTTGCGAGTTTCGCAACAACCTTAAAATACATAGACTTCACACAGGCTTGACGCATCAGCCAAGTTTGGAGAATTTTTGAATATGATAAGGCCCCTAAAGGCCCCCTATTTAGTGGGGCAGAATCCTAATAATAAGAAATAATATGATTACAATAGTATCACAGTGCTGTTGCTGCTCGGGCCTAAAAAAATAGTCGAGAAATCTTGCAAATTCAATAGGCCTTCGCCAACGCTGTGCTGCTCCGGCCTAATAATTTTATTGTACACATCTGAAAAAAAAAATCCTTCCATTATGAAACAAACTCTGCAAGCATTTATGTAATTTCTTATAAACTCTTATTTTTGCTATAGATCTTAACTCTTCAGAGACAGATCCATTCTCAGGAGTCAGATTTACAAAACCAGGAGGAAGAGCTTAGCCGAGCAAAGGCTGACTTGGACCATCTACACCAGGAGGAGAGACAGCTGGAACAGAGCCTGGCTGCTGGCAGGATTCAACTGGAAACCATCATCATTTCACTGAAGTCGACTCAGGACGAAATCAACCAAGTAGGTGTTGTTCTCTGTTTTCTACTTTGATTAATTAGGCCAGAGCAGCAAAAGCGCTGTGCTGCAAAGGCCTATTGTAATCAAAGCATTTATTATTATTATTGTGATTTTTATTAGGCCCGACCAGTGAAAGTGCTGCGAATGCCTATTGCAATTGTATTGTAAATTATTAGGCCCGAGTGGTGAAGCTCTGGCGAAGGCCTATTAAATTTGCAGGATTTCTTATTATATTCTTATTTAAATTATTTTTCCACCACTTTACGTGTCAGTTTGGGGCCTTTAACATGTTCAAAAAGACACCGACCTTGACCCAAAATTGTCCTCCAGGGAAAATTTTCTGAAATCTAAGATCTGAAACTCAGTACATAGGTAGACCCTCTGGATCAAGAAAAAAAGTATCTTGGAGTCCCACTAAAATGCACAGCATGGTGGCCATTTTGGTCAAAGGTCAAATTTTGGCCATTTTTCACTTTTACTTACGTCGAACTTTAACAAACTTCTCCGACAGATTTTGACCTATCGGCTTCTTTCTTGGTCAGAATGCAGATAAGGCATGGGGTTTTAAACTTTATAAAAAAAATTGACTTTTCGTATATGTTCAGGGGGCGGTGCAGAGCGGCGAACTTGACCTACTCGCCAAAACAAACGAAACACTACAACTTTCACATAAAAAGGTGATAGAGGCAACAAACCTGGCATGAGTGATCCTGTTTAGATCCCTGACAATCTTATGTCATCATATTCTTATGTCATCTAACCCTAACCCTAAGACCTCAGAACAGGAAGTAACTGTTTTTACTTGGAAATCGCTTGACCTAATTAAGCTGGGAGCTTATATCGGATGACAGATAACAAGTCCCACTTGCTTTAAAGTGCCAAGAACTTTCAGTGAAGGGTGTTGCTGTGGCAGTGCGGCAAATTGACAGGTCACGCCACTGCCATATGTTTGGCTCTAGATTCCTCATGTGGACCAACCTGGACCAAACTCACTGAGCTCGATCCTTGTCCATGCCTTGACAGGAATCCAGTGCAATACAGAGTGGGTGTAGGCTAATTCCCCCACAGCGCTCCCTAGAATATTTAAAAAAAATCAACCCCAAGCCATGCTTTATCCCAGAATTATGAAACTTGGTACAAATGTGTATATTGTCAGGACCTACAAAAAAGTCTTTCAGAGCCATAGTCCAAGCCAAACAGGAAGTCAGCCATTTTGAAACAAAGCAGCATTCTGTCTTTTTTATTGATGTCTTGATATCTGAGTGAACTCATCCTACAGCTTTCGAGAACTAGGCTTCAATCTCAGTCAGCACAGTCACGAGGCACTGAAGCTCAAAAGTTATCAAAGGAATTTTCCTATGTCAAAGCATGTGGGCTTCGACATAGGAAGCCTTAATTATGGCCTTAAATCAAGCCTTAAATCTGGCCATCAAGATGGAATAACTTCCCCAATAAAGCTCCCAGCTGCATCAAACGTCATTTGTATCATCACAGACTAGAGCTCATCACATTCCAATGGTCAATTGGTGACATCACTTTAGACCCGCCCCCTTCCAACAGGAAGTCACCTGTTTTCCTGCTATGTTTTTCCTCTTAACCTCTACTATCTGTTATTCTAATTAATGAATCAGAATAACATTGATAGGTACTTTCTTGATCTACATAAAAAGAACCACAGACAATGTTTATTAGTTTTCAACCAAGCTTTTGCAAAGGGAAAGACAGCAAACTTTTAAGCTGGTCACCATGTGTTCTGACACTCTGCTGCAGAGCTTGTCTTTTTATTAGTTCAACAGAATGGGGGGGGGGCTATCCTGATAACAAGAAAGGAGGAACTAAATTCTACACACAGACAGTTTTACAACAAGGAGGATTAAGACACCACCTGCAAAAACATGCTCGTGGTCAAGGACATTGTGTGTCTTACACACAATTTAACAAGTTCTTCTTCTATGGGAAGAACTTGGGAAGTCAGTATTACTCCACCAATGACAAAGAGATCGATGGAGAAACACATATGGTCATCTCTAAATCATACATGTATCATCGGATTTCCACGTAACTCTTTATGATTGACTCTTGTGAACCTCTAAGGAGCCCAAAAGCATTGAATTGTAATTTAACTCCACTGCGCCTCCTAGGTTCATCAGCTATATCTCCTCACTACATTGGCCTATCTGCACCAGATTTTGTGTGCGTCATCAGGGAGCGCTGCCGAACAGCTGCATATCACCTGGCGGACGAGTGGGGGAACTGCATGAAAGTGTCTGCGGTGACGAGCGGGACCCTTGCGGATGCCAATAGGCCTGAGCGGCGCTGAGCCGCAAGCGCCGTTGGAGGCTGCTTGCAGTTTTAATTATTTTTATTACTACTAAAATGGGTTCTGTTTCCTGTCATATTTTTGTCACACACAATTGGCACCACTACCAATCAGGGGTGGAAATTAGCACCTGCCACTGGCCAAATGCAGGTAAAAGTATGAAGTGGCGTGTAAATTGAAGTAACGCAATTAACAATTTGAACAGTAAAAAACGACCCACTGCATTCAGTTTGAACTTTTGTTCAGGGAAGGAGTGACTTAATGACTACATACTGATGCACATACTTTATATGGAGCGGCCCTAGGCTGTCATAATTTAACAAAAAAAAATAATAATAATATATATATATATATATATATATATATATATATATATATATATATATATATATATATATATAAAATCGCTGTGACTGGTGATTTTATTGACGGACATATTGGGCTTGTCCAATGAAATCCCGCAGCTCTCCTTGGCCCGCCCCTCTCCACCGAGATTGTAAATAGAGCCATTTCAGCAAACCGAAGTCCGAAAAAAAGGGAGTGGATACGAGTCGGGGCGGGTCAGAAATTTGATGGGGGTATACAAAATACAGTAGGTAAAATACAGTAGTTTTGATTTGACAGGTATGGGGATAACACAAGAATGAATTAATAATGAACACGTTTTGAGATATTTTACCAACAAGAAGAATTTCAATTTAAAAAAACGTAATAAGTAAGGAACAACAAATAGAACAGTTAGTAAATAGTTATTGATGCCATTTAAAATGTTTAAAAATGACTAGATACATTCACTAAATACTATCTGTGGGAGTTGTAGGCAAAATAGTTTTATTTTACCTACAACTCCCACAGATAGTATTTAGTGAATAGTTAGTTTGCTGTTAGTAAAATTTACTTCAAGTGAACTTATTGCACTTCCACCCTGTTAAGGTTTCCATGCTTTATGTTAAATTAGTCTGTATACGTACATATGTATGGTAAACTTATTGTCAGTAAATTGCTTTTCATGGAGTTAAGAATAACTTATATTTTATGTCATTTGCTTGTACTGGTGAGGTTTATAATCGAAAGAAAAAACAGTGGCTGTTGAAATGTAAAAATATTTCTCCACCAACCACTGTGACTAGTGAAGAAAATTTTTATTTTGCACCCCTGCTATCAATTAAAAAAACATAAGAAAATGCTTAAAGAACTTGAAGGGACATTCAGATTCAAAAATACTTCATTGATCCCAACTTTATCAATACTGTTTCATTCAATAAAAGCACTTTATTGAATACAAGGGGATTCATTTTCATTTACTTAAGCAGTCAACATCACAGTCCTCAATAAACAACCTGCTTGCTACTTACCACACTGTTTTATTTCAACTGTTAATGATTTTTTATCTTTCCAAAATCCAAAATACATATTCACATGTGGACAAAATTGCTGATTGCTGTTAATGATCAAAAAACACACAATGGTCATTCACGTGTCTCGAAGAAGACAAAATAAAAATGTACTCAAAATTAACTAATGAAACTTAGACATTGCTTTTGAGATAGAATCAGTTAAAAAATTTATAAAAATGGACCTATAATAAATCATTTTATCTATAATGCCCTTTATATCTTGAGATCTTAAAGTCCACACATTCACATGCTAATGATGACAAGCTACTGGTTTGTAGACACAGCTGCCCTGGGGCAGTGAGACAGAAGCAAAGGTGCCTTTGTTCTTCACATCATTCCCCTCAGGTATGTAGCTGACGATGGCTGATCCGCCTGAAAACGCCTGAACATGGCAGAAGTCAAAGTTATGTCTGAAGTCCAAGATGTAGAGAGAGAAAAGGCAGAAAGGGCAGCATGTCTTCCTTGATGTGTTCAGCTTTTTTCCTCTTGAGATCCTTTTCCATCAATTGGAATTTCTCTTCACACCAGGACCTTCTCAATTCCACAGGTATTATGAAAGGAAAGGGACTCAGCGTTTGCCCATCAGGAAAGCAGTTCAGCTTCAGCTGGTGTTCATGTGAATAGACGAGTCCACCTGAGTAAAAGGCAGACAGTACAGAGTACATTTGTCTGGAAGTGGTTAAATGATCAGCAGCCAAAGACAGGCCAAATGTAACATTGTTTTCCTTGGGACACGGCGTTTCAACCAAAGACTCTACTATGTGACGTAGTAGCCTGTAGGTGGTGTTCCTGCCATCAGATGGAGGCACCGATGCAGGATAGCTGGCCATCAAACTGGGCTCAGGTTAGACAAAAACAGCACTGATAGTGACCCTCGTCAGTGAACTGCTAACTCGTGAAACTCACAAAACCTTTGAATTATCGAGAAAATTCAAGCACGTGCCTTATGACAACATTCTGTTGATTTCAGTAAACAAAAACCCAAGACAATTTCATCTGCCAATGTTCAAAGTAACCAGGAGAGAAAAAAGGCGTGAGGCTCCAGTGTGCGTCATGCCGTTATCAGCTGTCAACGTTGTTTGTTGAAAATTTTGTGTTTGGTCTGTTTACCAAAGACATCTGAGGCTCAGTTAAGAATGCAGAAGCTTTCACTACATAATATGTTTTTGCCACTTTCTCAATTTCATCTGCCACAGTACGAGACCAGCAACAGAAAACAATGACTCGTCCAAATGCGCATCTAGAGCAAAATATCAAGATTCTGACTTCAAAGTGCACATGCATAAAACTTGAAGCATTGGATGAGTTTTTGATGCATGAAATACGTTCAGTGTGAATACAACATAAGTGAACTTAAGCAGCAACTTAAGCCCTCCAGACATTCAGAAGGCTCCAATACCAACCATAGCTCTATTACATTTTTCAGTAACTAAAGGTCACAAAAATAGGGGAAAAAATAACTGAACGTAGTGCATACCTAGGTGATAAAAATCATTTTATTGCATAGATGAATTTTATAAAACAAAAGTAAGATCAGTAAAATTGTGCTACACTTATTCTTTTGTATTTTTCTTGAGCTACTTAAATTTCCACATTTAGTAATTTATAGACGTTTGAACACCCAAAAACATTTACTCTTTTCGGCTGCACAAAGAAAGCCGTTCAGAAATCATGGGTGTGAAAGAAAGGGAAGGTTTTGTATGAATATGTGTTTTTGTATTTTGCAGGCTCGCGGCAAGTTATCCCAGATTCAGGACTGTCAGCAGGAGATGTCTAAAGGAATTGAGCAGTACAGCAGCACCTTAAATGGTACCAATGGAGGCAGTATGACCAACCTGGCCGACATGAGCGAAAGCTTCAATGACAAAGAAAGTGGAGGCTTTTCAGGTGCAGGAAAGGGAAGACAGGTCAGGAAATTTATCCATCCCATTGTAGATCACATGTTCCTATTTTAATAAAATTATGTATTGAAAAATTTAAGATGTAATAATTTCTGACTAGGATTCCTTATTCTTTCATTCATTTTCATCAGGTCTTTATCACATAAGGTGTTTTTGAATGTTGGACAAAATATCTTTTCTCACTTCATAGTTATACCTTTTTAATTCATCCATATTTCTGTGCACTGACAGAAATATGGCTATTGAAAATTGTTAAAATGTCTTTTAAAGATTTGCTGGAACTTAGGGTCTTTCTTAATGTAATGTGAAATGGATGACATCAATAAACTGGTACAGCTTTGTTCCATGGCTTGTCTACCAGTGGCATTTAAAAATGCACTGTTGTACTCAGGGATTGAAGGATTCTTTTCATTGTTGTACCAGCTAACTTTTAGTTGTTAGTGGTATTAAATTTGGACTTTAAGAAAAGAGGAACTGCAGTTCTAACATGCCACTCTTCCTGTCTACAACCAAGGTGTCAGTGTAATCTCAGCATCTACACTGATCCGAAAGCTCATCAGACCTTCAGGGATGCCTGCCTCAGTTTCCTCCTCCTCCTTCTAAAGAATCTGGCCATATCTGGGATTTGAAATTCCATACTCCAAACTCTCAAAATTTCCCTTTAATTCTCTGTGTCAACGTTGGGGAGAGATAGATTGGATAAGATGATTGATTCTTTCTGCTACTGAATTAAGCTCTACTGACCCTCACGTAATGTTGCCTACTAATAAAATATTTAGCATAAAGAATAATCTAAAAGATGTGGTGGACATTCATTTAATGTGTCTCCTCAAATATGGTGGTAAAATAACTATGATGCTCGATTGATTGAGTTTTTTATAGGTTGCCTTAGCCAATAAATAATGTAGTTGCAACACCTCTGTACCGAAGTCACTAAATTTGAAGAACATTTGGTGAAAAAGAGGAGAGCGACCGTGAATGAGTGTGATCCCTGGGAGCTAATTTCACTCTGATTGCTAGTAAATTAGCCTGTGGAATGAAGCCAGTTGTGTCACTCGGATGAAGGTCATTAATCCTAGGTGAATCTCCTCATCTAAATCCAACTAAAAGTTTCTTCATGAACTCTGTAGTGGGCTGTAGCTGGATTAGATATTAACTCTCTTCTCATGAGAGGCAAGAGGATACCTACAATTATGACATCGTGGCGCCTGAACAGGTGAGGTGGGGTGTGAATCCCTGGGTGGTCATGATTTAAAAACAGATAGTCCACTCAAGTTGTGAATGGTTCAGTAGTGTAGGTAATCTGAAAGAGGATGACTATCGGTGACTGCTGTTAAGAAACTGTTCACTGAAGACATGAATGGCAGAGAAGACCTTCTTGACCATGCACTGGTATATGTAATCTGAAAGGGAGCAAGGAGTGAGTAACCTAGCACTACTTAGTTGCCTCATAGCTGCACAGCGTGTAGGTGAGGAAAATGTAATGTATTTAATATAATATACAATTTTCACTTTTTGAATGGAATTACTGACTTAAATAAACTTTTTCACAACATTCAAATTTCATGACCAGCATGAATAAAGTTAAAAAGTGAGATAAAACTGCATCAGTTTGATGGCTGCAGGGTAGAAGCTGATTTTTAGTGGTTTTGCTCTGGATGCTCCTCAGCTGTCAGTCAGGGGAGATGCTGAAACAGTCTGTGTGCAGAATGGGAGGAGTCCTTCATGATGCCGAGTGCTTACCCCTGTGTAGAGGTCCGAGGTTGTGGCTGCTCCCGAGCAGCAGTCCAGATGCCGTGCCGCACAGTGATGTGGGTGCAGAGAATGCTCTCCACCACACAGTGATGAAGCTCCCCAGGACTGAGCTCCCAAACCCTGACATTTGTTTGTCAAGCTAAAGGTGTTTTACAAAGATTCTTGTTTGTAAACAAAAAAAGGTCCTATTATGTTCTTTCAAAAATTCTCACCATTGTTCTGTGAAGGCTGGTTTATCTGTTTTTCCAATTTGAGCAAAGCATTTGATCTACCAAAGTCAAATTAGTTTAGATACTTACAAACAAAAACTTTGTTCAATAAAGTTTAACTGCTTTCCAAACTGTCTAAATGACTAAATAGTGTAAATAGTTTTTCCCTGTGTTAAGTTTTTGTGTGTCGTTTTCAGTTAATTGAGTCTCAGTGTTGTCCTGTCTACTCCTTGATTGTCCCCGGCTGTGTCTTGTTCCCTGAACCCTCTGTGTATTTAATGTCACCTGTGTTCCATGTTCTTTGTCGGGTTCTTGTTGTATTTGTCTGTTGCAGCTTGGCTTGTTAGTTTTAGTTTGATGGTTTGCCACTTGCTGCCAGCTTTGAGCTTCTTATGTCTGCTTATCTGTGCTGCCTGGATTCTGAACTTTGAATTTGCGTTTTCACATTAAATAATTGTTTTTTCACTCCAACCTGGGTCCTCTGCATCTGCCTTACCACCTCTTTACCACACATCATGACAAATGGTAGCCAATGCATTAAAATCTGGGAACCAAATGGGAAGAGTGATATTTTTGTTATCTTTCCTACCAGGAGCAAAACGCACTAACAACATAACCACAGCATCTCAGGGTCACTTAAACTCTGCCATCAATTAAGGTGATTTTCTGTAGAGAGAAGAGGAAGTTACAGTTCTGATGGAATAACATCATTTCTAAAACTGAAAATGTAATGTAGTATATTTATTATTGTTGTGATTATAAAACATGTTTTCCTCTTCACCAGCAAAGTTGAAGCAGGACAATGTTAGTCCTTCTCTTTGGCTGCTTTTGGGTAGCGTTAGCTTTAGTTTGATATTATTTTAGTGACTTCCAGATTTTACAAGTAAAATAGTAACATTAACTAAAACTTTAAAGTCATGTATAAACAAAGGGATGGATGATAACTAATATACACTTCAAATCTGAGCTATATTCATGTCTTATGTGCACTGATACCTGCAAACTGCTGCTGCCATCCATGATCCAACTTGGCAGCATATTTTCTAATATTACATCAGGTGCTCTGAAGACTGATTTATTGATAAACTGTTTGATTTTTTTAAATTTCAGATATGTAGATATTAATAAAACATGCTGGATTAAGTTATCAAGATTATCCAAAAAATTTATAGACTCACTGAATGGATTCAGTGACTTATCGGAAGGGAGAGAGAAAGCTGGCTTATTAATTTTAATTTAAAATGTAACTACATTTTATTTTTATTATGAAACTATATGTAATTATTCATTTTTATTCATTTGAATTTAATTTAATTTTATTAGAATTTGTTATTATTGCAGTACATTTTTCAACATTTTATACACAAAGAACATGAAAAAGCTGTGATAGAAGGTCAAAATAAAATCATTTTAATAGAAGTTAATTGGCTTGTTTATTGGCTTGTGTAGAATATAGCACGCTAAAAAAACATATCTGTTGTTCCTTGAAAAATGTGTCATTCAAATGAAAATGAAAAGCATAGGGTCAGTTTAATGAAGAGTTGATGGCGTAACCACATTGTAAGCCAGCCATACCACATGTTTAGTAAAGTTGAAGATGATCTTTGGTGTTTATGCCTCTGGTCATTTACACAATCCAGATAATCTTTTCTCATGTTACAGGAAGATATATTCAAAGTTAAGCCATCAGTGTTCTACAATCAGCCTCAAGACCTTCAGTCGGACCTTTTCAACTCTGAAGACCCATTTAAAACAGACCCATTCAAAGGTTGTTGTAGCCTTTACTTTTTACCTATTCATCTTGTCTTGTACAGAAGGGAAACTTCCTTCTGTACAACTTCTGGACTAATTTCTTTTACTGTCCCATTTCTTGTGTTTTCTTTCATAGAGAATTTTGTCCTTTTTTGTTGCTGATAGATTTTATTCTTCCCTTCTCACCTTATGTTTTCTCTTACTGTACACGTTTTTCTACTTCAGGTGACCCTTTTGAAAGGGACCCATTTGGAAAGTCATCATCTACATCGACAGGTACTTTTGGACAACTTTTATTTGAGAGACCAATCAAATAAATAACTTCAGTGCTATTGTCAGTCTGAAAAAAACGTATAACTTCGATCTAAACCAAAGTTTCTTTGCCTTTAAATGATGTGGATCTGCCTCCGACTCTGAAATTCTAGGAACCACCATTAAACCTGCAGTCTTCATTATTGGAGGCCAATCTAATACAGATTAAGTGATTGATTAAGCAGGCTCTTTTTCAGACGTTCAGGTCCAAAAACAACTTCAGTTTTGTCAGAATTTAAAAGGTGAAAGTTTAAAGTCATCCAAATTTTAATGTTCTCAAAGAGATGCATTTAATCTACCCAGTTGATTGGATTCATCAAATTTTATGAATAGACATAGTTGAATCCTAACATGATTGATGTTTTTCTCGCTGAACTTCACACCAATCTGGAAATCATTGATCCCACCCTTTATTATTTTTTTTTGTAAACAAAAAAAGAGAAAGCTTGGAACGATCAGTTTATTTTCACAGAATCAGTTGTTTGTATCAAGCTCATGAAAGTGATGACAGTTCATTGCTGTGTGTTGTGGAAAAAACAGTATTTCCAAGCACTGTTCAGGTAAAATCACTCAATCAGGTTTATTCATGAATTGTACACAACTCAGAGAGCTCATGAGACAATCAATAATAAGAAAGTCTGGATGCAAGGCTTGCAAAGCTCTCCCAGGCAGAGACAACATGTAAGTTTTATACAATGATAAGGAATAAAAAACAAGGGGCAAGACGGTCTGGTCCTTACGCAGCTGTGGAAAACAACCTTCCAAAGTCGTACAAGTAACCCAAACAGTTCTTTACAAGTAACTCTCACCAAATAGTCCTTTTGGTGAGAGTTCACAAACATTTCATATGACATGACTTGCATATGTGACCTTATTGTAATTATTCCATGAAAATGTCTATTCTCATTTTAGTCAGGAGATCCTGATAATTACACTTGGCTGTATTGGTTACACAGTATTTGTGTGGTTTTGTCCAAACCACACTGCACAACGGACTGCAGGACTGGATATTGAAAATGTACTTGTTGAAGACTTAACAGTGCGTTCTTGTCACAGTTCAAGTTGTTGTTGCTACAGTGTGCCTAAATACATCAACTGTGTGACTGACCTAACAGTGTTAACAACATTTATTTCACTAACTGTGGATATCCTGTCTGCTATGGTGACAATGGGAATAACACTAAATAGTTTTGTTGTGATCCTAAGCTTTGGGGCACATAGACATTGTATCAGCATTGGGATGTTCTTTACCTTATTTGGTCATGTCTGAATAATACATAATGTTCCAATATTTTGCCTCAGATCCCTTTGAAGGAGATCCATTTAAAGAAGCAGATCCATTCAAGGCTTCATCAGAAGATTTTTTTAAGAAGACTACAAAGATGGATCATTTTTCCACAATAGATCCTTTTTGTAAAAGTGCCACTTTACCCTCCAAGGTATTTGGAATGTTAAGACCATGACTTGTGTTAAAAATACTTCCTTAATGACTTACTTTATTTTTTCTTTTGTCTGCAGCAAACAAGTCACTTTGCTGAAGGTGACCCATTTTCTACAAACCACCAGAAACCCAGAGGATCAGGTAGATTTGCACCTGTAAATATTGTGTATCCTAATTTCTCTGTCAAATTAGAGTATTGCTCTAGCCTAGATTTTGGATAATGACTGCTCTGAGTGTTGGGTTAAGAAGGCTACATACTGTCTTGGTTTTATCCAAACGTTCATTACGGTGTTTGTTAAAACAAAATTTGCCACCAAGCACACCAAGTCTGACACTCCTTGTTAATTTTCACTTAATGTAGATTAATATTATGAATTACATTACATAATATTAATGTGTTTATTTGTATTATTCATTGTCCTAATGTGTGTAGGAGTGGATCCAATCTCAGCAGGCAGTAGACATAGTTAATGTGAATATTTTTAATGAAGAAAATGAACTAACCAAAATCCAGGGGGACAAGAAAATCCAAAATATAAGGAAATGGAAGACACCAGGTTAACAGAGGTAGTGACTAACGTGGTAACGAGATGGACTAGCAAGTTGTGACTGAGATGGAGAAGCTTAATACTGGGAGGCAGTAAATGGAACAATGGACCTAACTCAATGAGATGAGTGATTGCAGGTGAGAGTAGTTGGCACAGGAACTAGCTGAGGGGTAGGGAGAAGATGGCACAAGGAAGCTAAGATCTGCTGTGGAAAACAAAAGGGAGGAAACAGGGAGCTGAAAATACTTCTACTACAGAAGACACATGAAGAGTAAAGAAAACCTGATATATTATATTAAAGACATGACATGGGCGCCATATGGGGGGAAAGTTATGACAATTACAGAGGCTCAACAGTTGTTGTTTTTTTTTTTTCTGTTCATAGAAATAAAAATAAAAAAAGGAGAACTGCGAATTACAAAATTAATTCTGCTGGGTTTTCTAAAATTGTTTTTAGCAGTTAAAATTAAATGTTACCCCAAAAAGCTCACATTTACCCTGAGCCCCTCTGGATCTGCATGAAATGGCTCGATCCTGCTTGGAGCTTGACAGTGTTCAGCAGCAGTCAGTGGAAGACAATAATGACTCTGGGAGTTACTATGCAGCTAGAAAAAATAACATTCAGGTTTTCAAAAAATAGAGTAAGAGAAAAAGGTTAGTGAAATCCTTAGTGAAATTAAAGCTGGAGTATGTAACTTTTATAAAAAATATTTTATATATTGAGAGATAATCTGTGAAAAATCTTTTTCCTCTGCTTTCTCCCAGTGCCATCCAGAAACAACCAATCAGAGACAGGAGAGTTTTAACGCCGTCAATCACAATCTCATGTGGCTGCTCATCCCTATGCCGCAGCTAACACTGCCTGTTGTGAATCCTTAGTCTAGTTAGCATAGCTACCAGTGACAGCAGATAAACATTTTTCCTGTAATGATAAGTTGCTCTTTGTCTCTTTGTCCTCCTGGTTCTGATTGTTTTTGGCCCAAGAACTTTACATTACTTTAGCCAGTAATAGCAACTCAGGGGGCAGGTGGAGGAGAGTGTTTGCATAGATTATCTGTCTCAAAACAAACTAGCACGACATAGTGATGGCTTGAACAAATATGGAGAAAACATATTTTTATTAAAGTTATATACTGCAGCTTGAAGAAGTCTGGATTGCTTCATGTATATTTTGCATGCTGCCTATGACTGTTGCTCATGGGGGAGAGACGTTTCAGTAATCTAAGACAAATAGAAAAAAAAATAAGCAACCTACTTGCATATTGTATGCAGACTGTTGCATGTAAAATTTATGAGCAGTAAATATTATGCTAGTATCAGGATTGGACCAAAGAAAGCAAGGCAGTTGCAAGCCCTTAAAATTTGCTGAATCTTTAGGGGGTTTTTTTCACTGGAACACTGTTACATGTTATTTGCAGATCTGTTCTCAACACTGGACCCCTTTGGGAGCAGTACGTTCATCAGTGCCACAAACAGCTGCACTGGCTTTGCAGACTTCAGCCACATGTCAAAAGCCAGAGACCCCTTTGAAGGAAGAGCCAACTGGCTTCCAGATTATCAGAAGGTATGGGACTCATGTGAATGTTTCATCTTTATTACTTTATGCAGGTTTCTATGTGGCTCAGAATGAAAACCCTAATTGAAATTGCTGCCATTTTTAGTTAACCATGAACATGTAGGACCAAATTGTTAATATTGTTTGTTAAGAAAGAAATTGAAATGGTTTCTCCTGAAGTCACAAATAAAATTTATGTAGGGCAATCAATTGAAATATTTAACTGTCTGTAGTTGACTCGCAATTAATTGCAAATTAATTGAAGGTTTTTCAAAACTTTTCTAATGTACCTAAATATTTTTTAAGCTTATTATATTCCTTTAACTCTTCCAGATTCTTAGTGCGATGCTCAGGATGAACAATGGGGATGGGGTGTCTTGTCTCTCTGTCAGTTCCCAAAACCACACACACACAAAAATAACTTGCTGGGGTGAGAGGACGCTCTTGAGCAGAAATGGGGTAGACCTGTTTTGCAGAGCTCTGTGTCACTGCCTCCATTTAACCCTCGTGCATCATCCTAACATTCTGTTTTACTCCCCTTGTCCTACGGGTCAAAAATGACCCGCCCTAACAAAACCCCCAAAATCAAGCAAATTAATTGAATTTTAAATCCAAAATTTTTGCATGATGAAACAATCTATTATTTATCAATTCAACTCAAAAATACATGATTAAAAAAATTAAATTGAGTTATACAATACAAAAAGACAATCAGCAGTACTGCACTCTATTTTAATCACAAACCAAGGGTTATAGCAGTTTTCTTTTACACAGTGAAAGTTTATTATTGTATTTATACAAATGTGAAATAATTACTTCAGAATTAAGTACTGAAAGGGACAAAAAGTCAACAATTTGGAACTTTTTTGTTATTCCTTTATATTTTTTCAGGAATTATAAAAATACCTCTGGTAACACAACAAAACAAAATGTAGCTTGATTTTGTGAACATCAGTTCTTATGTTGATGAACAATATCACTGTTATTCAATATCAACATTTCATAATTATATGAGATGTTCAACACAAGATGAAGAACATTTTCTACTCAACATAAGATGTCGAACATACAAGAGGTTGTTATGTTGAATATCTTCAACATAAGCCAAAAATCATCCTATCCTTCCTACCTCATGTTGAACACAAAATGCAAGATGTTCAAGAAAATCTTCATAACATGAAGATGTTCACTGTGTGAAGACGCTTCTACGTTGAACATCTTCAGCATCAGATGATGGCCATCTGATGCTGAAGATTCCATGTAGGACAGTATGTGCCACATACAGCATAGCACCTGTTGAACATAGCGGAAGGATCAGGAATATTCCTGAACCTTCCGCATCAGGAATATTCATGGCATATTCCTCAGGAAGAAACCAACTCGTGGTTTGTGTGTGGCCTTTGAACTTTTTTTCTAGTTGTTAAACGCTTTTATAATGCACGGGTCAAAAATGAGCCTTAAGACAATCTTTTTGGCTCATAAGGTGTACAGCCCATATGGAAATATACACTAAAACAAAGTATCACTAATGACAGGATCAATTTAGGAAAAGCTACTGTATTTTTTCTACAGTAGTGGGTCACTTTTGACCCACAAGACAACACAAGGGTCAACATTTAATTATTGCACCAAAGTTCTTCGTTTTTTGATTGGAAGACCCGTTACTGCAATATATTGCAGTTTTGGTTGATTACACCATGCCATTGAAATACAAAACCCAGAAGTCGACAGCTCAGGCAAGCTTAGCTGTTAGCAAAGAGGCTAGAGGGGTTGCAATTCTTAATCGCAAGTCCATTCCGGTTATTTTTGACTCCATGTCTGCAGACTCAGAGGAGAGATACTGTATGTTCATGTCAGCAGTGAAATCGATTCCATCCCAGTGCCTCTTTTGAATTCAAATTGCACCTGCTCCAATTTTTTTTTTTTGTCAGGAAGATTTTTGATATTGTACACAATGTAATAATCAAGATGTAATTTTAGGAGGCAACTTCAATTGTTATCTCGATCCCATATTGGATGGTCTTCCAATGCTTCTCTGAAATCAGTGGCAGTTATATATGATTTCATAAAGTCAATAAATTTTGTTTATCTGGAGCTTCAGCATACTTTTGATCGTAAATACAAATTTTTTCTCCCACACATGGTAGCTTTACCAGAATTGGCCACGTTTTCATTGACTGTAACTTAATTTCACCTATTATGTATCACAGCATCTTGATTTCAGATCACGCTCCTCTTTTAACACATATCCACTATGACCTTGATGCTCTTTTGTTTAATTGGAAATGTATAACCCCCTTCTATTCAAACAAATAATTTCAAGACTATATTTCAAGACTATATCAGCAAAGATTTAGATTTTTTTCTTTTAGTGTTAATGGAGAGGTATCTGTCTCAGTTTTTTGGGAGTCATTTAAAGTGTGTCATTGTTGCAAGACCTTCCCTCTTCTCCCTTCTACTTCCTCTTCTGAGAGGGGAGATGTGCTACCAGCTCTCTATCTAACGGAGGTAAATCTGCTGGGATTTACCCTATCCAGAACTGAAGCTGGTTTAAGCTGGTTTCGAGAAAGGATTCGCCTGATTTCTACGACCTACATCCAGATGTCTCACCCTTCTTCCCCCTGTGAATTAGCCAGACTGAGCAGCCTACAGCCAACTTGTTCCACAGAGCACATCTGTTAACGGTCTCTAACCCGACTAAAGATAAACGCATGAATGAGTTTCTCTAGATCTGGCTGAGACATTAGTCCTCTAATCCTGGAGATGTTCTTCAGGTGATAGAAGGCCGACTTTGTCATATCCATCACTGTCTCAGAGACATTTTGTCCTGATGTCTGTGCTAATGTCTCAGGGTTGCTCAACATTCCTCCCATGTCTTTTCTTTGAAACATTTAAGTTTAAGTTGTTCAACAATCTATCTCCAAATAAGGCATTCGTCATCTCTGCTTTCCCTTTAGTTCCCAATACAAATAAGGCAGAAAGTGGGGTACGATAGTAGTTTTCCAGTTGAAACAGGTAGGAAGATAGAGACATAACACCAGTTTAAAGTCCCTCCACTGGCTCCCTGTAGCTCAAAGAATAGATTTTAAAATACTGTTGTTAGTTTAGTTTATAAATCACTGAACGGTTTAGCACCACAATACATTAAAGATCTGCTGTTGCTGTTCTGGTTCTGCTCTGCATCCCCAGAACCAGAACCAAATGAGGAGAAGCAGCATTCAGCATCTATGCACCACAAATCTGGAACAAACTTCCAGAAAACTGTAAAGGTGCTGAAACACTGAGTGCCTTTAAATCTAGACTAAACCCCCACCTGTTTGGAGTTACCTTTGAAGCATAATCGATGAAGAATTTAATAATGGCACTTGACTAAATGTAATGTATCAATTGTCAATTTGCATAATTTTTGTTTTTTGTATTTTTATGATGTAAACCACTGTGAAGTACCTTGTTTCTGAAGTATACTGTACAATAACACTTGACTGATCGATGGAACAACTGATCAGACCCAAAATGTAGCAGTGTTGAGGAACTGAGCCCTGTTCTACCTGGGACAATTACATTGTAACATCTAACACAAAAAATTTGTTGTTTTTAAACAAACCTGTGGTATCTGTTTACGCCCTAGTCCACTCTACCGCACTGCCAGCAAAGTAATAAATAAATTTCACTCTGCCATTTTTTAACAATAATGTAAATAAGAATAAATTCATGCTTGACTATATATTTATGGGTAAAAAATACTGACAACAATAAGCTTAATATGTTGTCCGACAGGTGTCCTGAATTCAGTGATTTTTTTTTTCAGGATTAATATTTCTGAAAAAAAAATCTGTTGATTTCTACACGTTTTTTTCTGTTCTAGCCAGTGTTTGTAGATGACCCTTTCACCAGGAAAACAGACATGCCAGCCCTGCCACCTAAAAGAAGTATACCACCAAGGTCCAAACCACCTAGCGGTGAGTGCCTCATGACATGGTCAGCTGCTATAAGCCTTTTCAAAAAAATTAAAAATAAAACCTCTACTTTTTGCAAGTCCCTATGACCTCATAGAATTTCTCCAACCAAACAAAAACATATCACATAATTTTCAAAACGGAAGCAACTTTGGCTTTTATCATCTCAATACAGCACTTGTCTGTTAGCTTTATTCACTTTATCCTTTTCTCAGCCACGGCCTACCTTGCTTTGTATTAAATTGGATTCTTAGAAGATACTTCAGTTATTAAGATTCCATTGAAATCAAGCATTAAGTAAATTGCCAAGAACTCAAAGAGACATGTTTCGCTGTAGAAAGCTTCAAGGTGTCATGTTACTCTAATACAAAACCTGAAAGAGTATTCCGGTTAGAAGTCGGATGAAGGACTGTCAAGAAATGGCCAAAGCTTGAAGACAGACTGACAATTTGTACCTCACATTTGTCCTTCCTCTCTCATTATCCGTTGATAATGGTATTATTGAGCTGAAGCATATTTCCAAAACTTTTGACAAAAATAAGTTTTTTATTTGCCTCGAAACATTTGTTTTGTATTGGGATATACGAATAAATTGAATAGAAATCTGCTAGATATATTTTTGTTTTAGTCAGATGTTAAGAGTTTTAACTTATTTACATTTACATTTACACATACATTTTGTAATTTTATGTGGTTTTAGTTTTTCTGACATTATTTATGGGATATCAGTTTGTTTTGATTATCTATCTATCTGTGTCCTTTGTCTCCAGGTACAACAACACCAGTAAGCTTGATTGCCACAGCAGATCCTTCCAAACCATGTGACTCTTTCCAGCCTTTTGGTGCTGATGTCATAGACCATTTCCAGGCTAAAAAAGGTGTAGGTGTCCCATTCAGTGGAAAAGATCCCTTCATCCCATCATCAGCATCAAGTAATGCTCCTAAAGAATCTACCTCTGGTTTTAAAGATGTCAGTTCTGTAAGTTGAGACTTGGTGATACTGTTCAACCGTCAAAGCTTGCAGAGATATCCATCCATCATGTAGACAAGTCAAATTGGCAGAAAATATATTTGACACCCATAGGTTGAAAATTTTATACTCCTTGTCCAGGCAACATAAAAAATTGCAATTAAAAAGAAATGTCTTCTTTTTTATTCTTTTAAGCACATGCTTTGACCCACAGACCATAAAGACATCTCAGTAGTAAAACTAAATCCAAGCAGAAAAGTGGACAGTTTCTCCCAAGTGATTAGACAAAAATATACCTTTCATCCACATATGCACATGGCTTGTTGCCCTTTTGAAAAGCATCATCAGCATCTGTTGTTCAGTATAGCAGCTCTGTCACTGCCCAAATATCACTCCAGCATTCACTAATGAGACTGTGTGCTCCTTGTTCGCTTATTCAAATGATCTAGTTTTAAAAGTTGATTATGTTGATACCAAGACTTTGGGGATCCTAACTGTCACAGATATGGGTGAGCATGATTCCCAAACTTTTCCTCTCTCACTCTGTGACGACTATCACTCCAAATATGGAAAGATATGATTCAGGAGTAGTGTCTGTTCCTGTGATTGCTCATTCTAAGCACGAAAAGACTTTGTGTCTCTTTTGGTGGGCCAGTTTTCCCACCATTCCAAACATCTTATCTGTTGATGGCCATCAGATAAAATTGACACTTTATCAGAAAACTTGGATAGTTTGGAGACACATGACTACTGACCATGTGTCAGAAGAGGGTGCACTGTGGTGGTGTAGGGCGTTAGCACAACCTACGTATGGAGGCCTTAGGCCTCGACGAGGCCTTTGGGGGTTCGACTCTTGGCCCTGGCGACATGTGCCGCATGTCTTCCCCTCTCTCTCCGTCCCCTCTTTCCAGTCAGCCTACTTTCAAAAAATACAGGCCACTAGAGCCAACAAAATCCTGGGAGAAAGAAATTACAAAAACAAAAAGAGGGTATTGTGAGTTTGTGGTTCTTCATTATTTTGGAGGTTTTGCTGCATAAAACAGCGTAGTAGGAGCCGTGGCAGCTTATTCTGATACTATTTCGTTGCCCATGTACACTTGTTTTGATCATCAGAAAATTTGAGTGGCACAGCTCCAGTGAATTTATTGCAATGCTTTTGGCAGCTCAGTAGCCAACTAACTATGGATGCAATAAAAAGACTCTCATGAAGCACTTTGAACAAAACAATAATTGAAACTATGCTATTCCTATGCTCCCTACACAGAAATCGGTGTACAGGCAGCAATTCAAATATTGAATATATTTGTCATGCTGTCAAAGAGCCCTGAAGAGGAGAAGCTGACAACAGAATTTGCAATGGACTTGTCTCTCTTTTGGTGGGCCAGTTTTCCCACCATTCCAAACATTTTATCTGTTGATGGCCATCAGATAAAATTGACACTTTATCAGAAACCTGGATAGTTTGGAGACACGTGACTGCTTACATCAGACTTAGGAAGATATATATATATATATATAATATATAAAGTATTCCTTGTACTAAGTATACTTTTCTAGTACCCAATTGGAACCCCCCTTTTGCCTCCGGAACTGACTTAATCCTTTGAGGAATGTTTCCAGTTCCTTGTTGAATGTATGCCACAGAGAGTCTGGTCTATATTGACATGATCAACATCCTGCAGTTGCTGCAGATTTTGTCAGCTGCACATCCAGGATGTGAATCTCCTGTTCCATCACATCCCAAAGGTTCTCTATTGGAATGAGATCTGGTGACTGTTGAGGCCATTTGAGTTCAGTGAACTCATTGCCGTATTCAAGAAACCAGTCTGAGATGATTCACACTTTATGACCTGGCACGTTATCCTGCTGGAAACAGCCATCCAGATGGTCATAAAGGACATGGTCAGCAATAATACTCAAGTAGGCTGTGGCATTGACACGATGCTCAATTGGTACTAATGGGCCCAAAGGTGTGCCAGGAAAATATCCCCACACCATTGCACCACCACCACCAGCCTGAACCGTTGATATAAGGCAGGATGGATACCAAATTCTGACTCTTGCATCTGAATGTTGCAGCAGAAATTGAGACTCATCAGACCAGACAACGTTTTCCAATACTCTATTGTCCAATTTTGGTGAGCCTGTGTGAAGTCCATATTAGAGACAGTAAGGAGAAGCACAGGAGGAAGCTGGAGAATAAACTAGAGAGGAATAATATCAGAGATGTGTGGTCAGGGATGAAGAAGATTACAGGCTTCAAACAAAAGGAGGATCAGATAACTGCTTTCAATAGCTTCAGGAACAACCTCATCCTCTCCTGTCCCCAATTATACAAACATCCCACCGTGTTCTAAGCCACTGCTTTCCTGTCAGACCTCAGATGTCCTATCTTCCACCTCAGACATGGACTCTTCTGCTTCCACAAGTTTGTCTTAAACCAAATCAGGAGATCCTGCTGCTCCGTTTGCCTCTGCCTTCCACTTTTCTGTATCTGGAAGTCAGGTGAATAGGCACCTGGACAGAAGAACCGGAACAAGGCTGCAGGTCCAGATGGCGTCAGCCTCTGAGTCCTGAGAGCCTGTGGGATTTTGCAACATCTCTTCAATATTAGGCTGACCTAAGAGAAGGTTCCACTGTTGTGAAAGACAACAGTACAGTACAGAAGACACTCACTCATCAGTCATTTGCCTGGATCTATGATTACCTCAACAACAGACACAGTTTGTGAGACTGAAGGACTGTGGCTAACCAGGTGGTCAACAACACAGCAGCACCACAGGTGACTGTACTCTCACCATTCATATCACTCTGTGAACGCAAGACTTCCAGCATAAGTCATACTTCTGTCATCTACAGCAGTGGTCTCCAACCTTTTTATTATCGCGGGCCGGTCTAGACTTCACAATTTTGCTGGGGCAGGGAGGGCGGGGGAGGAGGAAACGTCAGATAACGCTTCTGCATGTTTGTGTTCCTGCTAAAGCCTCCAAATCATAGTGCAGCAAACAGAGCAGCTGCTCCTGCCGTCTTTTATCAAACACCTTTTCTTTATGTTTCGTCTTTTATCGCTTAAAATGAGTCCACAAACTCACTATTGCTCCTACATCGTCATCCGTGTTTGATAATTCAAAATTCACTATGGTATTTTGTTGGTCTTACAGGATTTTCTTCTAGAACTGAGATGCAAGTGGAATCGGTTCTTGTGGCGTGTTGCTCCTGCCTGTGGCTGGACACACGAACCGATCGAACCTGTTGTACTTTTATCAGCTCTGTGGTCACAGAGGTTTGGAAAATCGGCTGACATTTCTTAAATCGTGCCGTGTGAACTAGACTTAGGACTCAGAAGCTTTACTCTCGTCTCGACCACTGCCCTTATGCTCTCTGGCCCTGGTCTCTATGGTAATATTTACATATCCCTTCCAAATAAGATACAGATGCGCCACAAAAACAAACATTTTACTTTCATGAAAATTTTAACTCACGATAACGACTAGTGGAGCCCTGAGCTTGTTTCTCCCATCTGGGAGTGATGAGAGACACTTGAGTGATGAGAGACACCCGAAGTGTGTTAGTGCTGAAATACCTTTTATGGAGTTGTTTTTGCAGAAAGATTATTGGCGCCAGAAAGGTCGACCTGACTGACTTTCTTGCTTGCAAAGCACAAAGTTGGACCAAAACATGGGCTGGGAAGTAAGCTGTTTAGATAGATAAGAACAACAATTGTGATTAATTGGCTTATTTTGAAGTTCTGGTGCGGAGCAGATGTTCAGATCAAGAGGTCATTAAGTGTTCCAGAGAAAAACACACACTCAGTCAATGGGCAGCCAAGAATCTTCACCCAAACCAACATAGTTAATTGGATTGGTTGAAACTCCCCCCATACCCTTTAATGTCATTGGGAAGCTATAAAAAGGCCTGTTGCCGGGGCGCTGGTGAGCAAGACATGGTGTAGGACGTATTGCTCAGAGCTCCTGCAAAATCCGTAATAATTACATTAAAAAACAGCTGTAACTACGGTAATATCTGCTGAAAACCTGAAGAGGGAACTTAGGGTCATTAACATTTGGACAACCCGAACATAATCTTCCTGAATGGCAGAAAAACTGCAAAAATATAGGCACGGGAGCGATGCTAATGCTACAAGGCCTGCTAGGACCACGAGGCAGCGGGCAACAGACGACGGGGACCCACCAACGACTACTGGGACTGATAATCCAAATATGAGTAAGGAAGAAATGAAAGCGGACATCTTATCATCACTGAGAGGCGAAATTGCTAAAGTAATAAGAGACGAACTTAGAGGGGCATTTGTGGAAGATTTTCAAGCTATAAGATCCGAACTCCAAGCGGTCCGCTCCGAAATAGCTACCAGCTCAAAGACCAGACAAGCTGAAGTGGATATCATAAAGACGGACTTTCAGGATCTAAAGGGTGGCCTGTCAACATGGTCAGACGAAGTCACTTCACTGCGATCTACTGTGGCCGATTTACAGAGGGAAATGTCAACGCTCAAAGATAAGTGTGAAGATCTAGAAGGGAGAATGAGAAGGTTCAATATCCGCATAGCCGGCATTGAAGAACGACCGGGCTCCAGCTCCCCGCAACCTGTGGCAAAAATCATCAGAGAAGTCCTGCAGATGGAACGAGACATAAAGGTGGACCGATCACATCGCACACTCGCCGGGAGAGAACCCAGGAACAGGGAGACACCGAGAGTCATCATCGTTAAATTACATCCCGACGGGGATGCGGTGGAGATCCTGAGGAGAGCCCGAGGCGGGGCTCCGCTCCTCTACAACGGGCACCGGGTCGCCTTCTTCCCCGATTACACGGCCAGCGGAGCCAAAGCAAGAGCCACTTTCACAGAGGTACGGAGGGCGCTGCAGGGTAATAAGGAGGTCCGCTACGGCCTCTTCTACCCAGCTCAATTCCGGATTACATATCGTAATGAAGAAAAGTAGTTCCTTGATCCCAAAATGGCCATGGAATACGTACGGAACAATATTTCTCCAACAGAGACAGCTGAATAAAGGTACCGTGTGGCCCATAGAGACAATAATAGTAGAAAATATTTTTCTTGTTATGGCTGACATTCATATAGCTCTTTTTATAAATCTTCAGGATAAGAGTAAATACGCTGTTTTATTTCAGATTCTTTTTCAGGGTTTGTAGGAGCCTGTGCAGTATATTTGAAGCTTCAAGGCTATTTCATTTTTTATTTTTCTTTTGGACTTTTACTTATTAGCCATCTTTATACTTATCTAAGCGCACCACCTGCACATATTTTCAATCTTGGTTGTGCACTTTAGCGGCTTACTTTAGCTGCTGGGGATTATGTCCCAAGTATTCAAATGCTGTATATACTTGTTTTATGTTCTTTTTTTCTTAGCTTGGGTCCCTCTGTTCCCCGGGGACTCTGTGCAAATGTTACCCGTTTACACTTGTTTTGTGAGAACAGAAAAGCTGGTTACAGTTGTCAAAACCTCGCGATATCCCCCACTGTTTAATTCTGTGTATAGTATGTACATTCTCTGTGGATCACACACAACTAAGACAGCATCATGCATTAAGGATTCCCTGACATTTACAATACATTCCAAGATGTCAAAACATAAATCTTATAGAGGTAATGGCTGACCCACTCAAAATTGTAATTTACAATGTAAAAGGCTCCACAATCCAGTCAAAAGAAAGAAAATTTTGAATCAATTAAAACAAATTAACTGCCACATCGCTTTTCTGCAAGAAACCCATCTATCTGACACAGAGCATGACAAATTAAAAAAAATCTTGGGCAGATAAAGCTTACTACTCATCCCACTGGTCAGGACAAAAAAAGGGAGTTGTCATACTTGTGCACCGGCAGATTAATTTCACACAAACGTTGCTACATAGAGACACAGAAGGAAGATATGTCTCAGTTAATGGTACAATTGATGGCATTGAAGTATCGCTCGTAAATGTGTATGCACCCAACACGGACGCGCCTGATTTCATAAAGTCACTGTTTAAGGTCATATTACAGCACAGTACTGGGCTGCTGTTGCTGGGCGGGACTTCAACTGTACTCTGTCACAAATATTGGACAGGTCACCAACTCCAAAACCCCCACTCTCTAGAATGGGTAGAATGCTTAAATATCAGATTATGGAGACAGGTATTGCAGACGTATGGAGAAACAAGTTTCCCAGAACTAAAGACTTTACCTTCTACTCAAGCAGTCATGCATCTTACTCTAGGATCAACTATTTCTTTACCCCAAAGTCAGAACTACATAGAATAGTAGATATAGAAATATTACCTATTACTATTTCTGATCATGCGCCTGTCTTATTAAAATGGGACATAGGACATAGGCCAACATCTAAACAATTGAGGCTCAATACATCCCTGCTTAACGATAAAGCATTCATTGCTTTTATTAGAGATGAGCTGAAGATATATCTAGAAACTAATATATCTACAGAAACAACACCTCTGATAATATGGGATTGTGCCAAAGCATTTCTTCAGGGCCGCATAATTTCCTTCACATCTGCGAGGAAAAAACAGAAGGATGCTAAACAAAAAGATTTGGAGGACAAAATCAAAGAATTAGAGTTCAAACATAAAAGACACGGTTCAGCTAAAATTATGAAGGAATTAAACACAACCCACAGTTGTGTTTTACTGCCCTCAGATAAAGTAGAGGGCAACTTGAGGTTCACTAACCAAAAATATTATGAATATGGTCAGAAGGCTAGTAGGTTATTGGCATTTAGATTGAGGAAACAACGGTCCTCTAACATGGTTCATAAAATAAAATCCCGAGAATCGTTTGAGACTAAACCTGACAAAATAGCAGAGGCCTTTGCAAACTTCTACAAATTATTATATACGAACACTGATACTTGTAATGATGACCAAGAGATCACAGATTTTTTAAATAAAATAAAAATGAATCACTTAACGGATGAGGTGGCCCTAGAATTGGATCAACCGATTGCATGAGATTAAGCAGATAATTAAATCACTTAAGAACAACAAAAGTCCAGGCCCGGACGGATTTGTGAATGACTTTTATAAAACCTTTATAGATCTCCTGACTCCCTTGCTATTAAAAGCGTATCATCATGCCTTACAATCCAAAACTATGGCGCCATCTTGGACAGAAGCCACTATAGTAGTGATTCACAAAGAGGGCAAAGATCCTACAGACTGCCAATCATATAGACCTATATCACTGCTGAACACAGATTTACGCATACTCACGGCAATCCTAGCAAGGCGACTTAATAAATTCATCACCCAAATCATATATCCTGATCAGACAGGATTTATTGTAGGCAGGTACTATGCTCATAATATAAGGCGCTTACTAAATCTTACAAGCGTTCAAAAAGAAAGAAAGAGCGAAACGGCAATTATATCCTTAGATGCCCAAAAGGCGTTTGACAGAGTGTCATGGAAATATCTAATTCATACTCTGAAACGGTTCGGATTTGGTCCACATTTTGTTGACTGGGTGCAAACACTTTACTCCTCCCCTCAGGCAGCAGTTAGAGTGAATGGCTTTAGATCTGATAGATTCTCGCTAGGACGGGGGTGCAGACAAGGGTGCTCGCTTTCGCCCTTTCTGTTTGCCATTAGTATTGAACCGTTAGCCCAAATCATTAGGGATGATGCTAATATTAAAGGAATAGAAATCAACAAGGAAATGCACAAAATCTCTTTATGTATGATGTATTATTGTACCCGATGGAACCTAGATTAACAATCCCATGCCTAAAAGAGCTCATCTCCCAATATGGGTTTTACTCAGGCTACAAAATCAATATAGACAAAACGGAAGCCATAGACGTAAATGGCACAATTTCAGACTCCGTAAAAGTACAGAGCAGCTTCAAGTGGCCCAAAAACGGTATCAAATATTTGGGTATTCAAATACCTCCATCTTTTTGTGACCTCTATGAGGCAAACTATAGCAAACTCCTACGAGTGATTAAAAATGATCTGGAGCGATGGGATACTCTCCCTATTTCTCTGATAGGCCGTGTTGAAAGTATCCATATGAATGTTTTACCAAGACTACTCTATTTATTCCAGATGCTACCTGTGGAGATTCCCAAATCTACCTTTGACACCTTAGATAAAATGAGAACTGGATTCATTTGGCAAAGAAAGCGTCCTAGAGTCAGACTGAAACTTCTGCAGTCATCTAAATCCAAGGGGGGCCTCAAACTCCCGAATTTTAAATATTATTACTGGGCTGCGCAACTCAAACCCTTATTAGTTTGGCTACAGAACAGTGCAGATACTCGATGGTTGGGAATAGAGGAAAGCTTGTGCTCCATACCACTGCAAACATTACCCTTCTTAGATGCTCCTGTAAAGGAAATGTCAATCTGGACAATAAACACCCTCAAAACTTGGAACAAAATACAATCGACTTTTAAGTTACTAAAACAAATTTCACTTTTGTCAAGTATAGGATCTATGAAGACATTTGCACCAAACAACTTAGATTCTGGGTTCAAAAACTGGTCTAATTATGGACTATCTCATATTCATCAATTAATTAATGAGGGAAATTTCAAAACCTTTGAGCAGATGAAAAGAGAATTTGGTCTCCCCAAAACGGACTTTTATAGATATTTACAACTTAGAACCTTTGTGACGACACACAACAATTGGACTAAACTTCACGAACCTACACCTATAGAAAATTTCCTAATGGATATACAAAGGGGCAAGGGATATAATAAAGTAATTAGTAAAATATATGACCTGTTTCTATCCATGAATGTGCACGATTCCACAAATATAAAGCATAAATGGGAGTCTGAACTGCAGGAGTCAATAGCAGGGGACGCATGGGAAGAAATATGCACTGAAGCACATTTAACAACAAATTCTAATTCATGGAGAGAATTCAAATGGAAAGTAATAGTTCGGTTTTTCAGAACGCCAGCAACAACCAGTAAAACGGGCCCAACACAACCCAGCTCATATGAAACTGCGGGACGCAAATCATATGCATATCTTTTGGTCTTGTCCTAAACTAAGTGGATTCTGGGAGGACATCTTTGAAGCTCTCAAGGCTGTTTTCGGGAGAAATGGTCTAAAAACTCCATTGGTGACAGTTCTGGGAGTAATACCTGATGGAATCGATAGGAAGAGTGATAGATATCTCCTAAGTATCTTGCTCACAGTAGCCTTGAAATGTATAACTATCAGGTGGCTGAAACCTGGGCCTCCTACATATAACACATGGATACAAAAAGTTTGGGACATTTATCTGATGGAAGAAATCACATATTCCTGAAGGCTTCAAAAAACAGTTTTTAATATAAGATGGAGCTCTGTCATACCATTACTAATCCAATGACACATTTACAGGATAGCCCTTCAGCACTTGTGTGCACTTTTGGGTTGGAGTAAAATACCATGGTGTTTAAGAATGTGTGGACCATGTTACCGCAGAGGGGATTTAATCGTGTGTCTTGTATATATCCTAGTTTGTCGCTATGTGTCTGTTGATTGTATTCTGTTATGTATTCCTTGTTACTTGTATTAGATCATTTGATGTCTCATCTCTCTTTGTCAAGTTATAATACAGAGGCTATCTCTCAGTAAGAGACTGAAGAATGTAACTATGGATATATGTTGTTAAAAATAAATAAAAATAAAGTTTAAAAAAAAAAAAAAAAGGCCTGTTGACAAAGAACGGGGAGATTTTTAGATTTTTTGGGGAAAGACTTTGGAAACGATGTTTTTGTATTGATGCATCCATGGTAGGCGTGTTAATAAATCTCCCAACTCGTCGTGGCTGGCAGTAAGAACTCGTCTCTGAGTTTTATTTGTTTATCCATATATTTGAGAGTTTGCGCCTTTCGATTCTCCAATAAGTGTTGCTTGTGCACAGGGTGCTTGGTCTCTAAGTAGAAGCAGTTTGAAGCTTCATTCCTTCATTAGTAAACCGGTCACCATATCATCCAAAGCAGCTTGGAATGTGGGAATAACCTACCGGAATAAAGCCATTCTCTTGTCTCTTCTCTGGGCCTTTTCCCTTCGCAAAGAAACTTTCCAAAGAATCTGATCTGTTTCTTACTCATTTTGCTGCTTGTGGCTCCATGTTGGCACGGAAGACGTAACCGAGAGAATCTAGTGAAAAGATTTTCAAAATAAAAGATCCTCCAGACTTAAATAATAAAATAAAAACCTTTAAAAAATTCTCACAAATTATGGAGGTAAAAATCAAGAATAGAAGAACGTTGGAGAAATGTTCCATGTGCAATGAGTTGACAAATGTCCAGAAATTACAGTGTTCATTTGAGTGAACACTGTAATTTCCGGACTATTATATGTCATAAGCCACGAACAAGTATGGCTTAACATAATATTTCTACAGAAAGATATTTTTAATGAAATATGTACTTGTAGCATACAAATACATACCATAAATGATTTTTCCTCACAATTGCTGTAACATGGCTGCTTAAAACAAAAGAAAAAATAATTGATGGCGCTCCTCATCTAACTCCTGCACACTAAAACTTCAAAATTGTCTTCTTTGGTGTCAGAGTTGAACAGCCTCACACACACTTACTTAGTCTCCCTTTCATTGCCTCTCACAACTTTTGTTTTGAGGTAAAATTTGCTCTTGGACTTCTGCTGTCTTCTCCATCTCAGAGCTGTCCAGCCTTTTGAAACCTGTTGGTAAAAAGCAGTGTATCAGTGTAGCAGTGTAAAAAGCTGTATCACAGCAAATGATCAAAGCACGTGAAAATGTATTGGTTTATAGTTCAGCATTAATGCTGTTATTTCTGAACTATAAACCAATGCATTCTTAAGAAACTGCAGTTCGGATGGTGCCCAAACTTAACTAACATATATAGCAATTGTTAAAGATGAAGACGCATCTACAGGTTCTTGCTGAGACAGATCAAAGACGAGTCAGCAGTTTCGCCTTTGAAAGTCAACCAAACTTTGATAAAATGCTAAAGATGTCTTTCAGAAATTAGACAGAAAAAATGCATACAAAAATTCACTCAGATCTGGTATATATTCTGATGAACCGCAGTTACATAGATTTAAGCCACATCTTGCGCTACAAAACAAACCGCTTCTGGAATATTACCACACCGTCTGCCTGCATAACTAACAATGGTGGGTTACTTTTAGCAGTTTTGGTTTTATGAATCATACTTCCTAAAAAGGAGTTATTTCTGAGATTCTGCAACTCCAGGTGCAAAACGTGGAACCACATTATCTCTGATTTGTTCGAGCTGACCAGCGCAGGGATGTGCAAACATAATATTCCAGAACTGCAGAGCTGTGATATTATATCATTATGGAAAATCATTCTCAGTTAAAATTCAATAATTGCAACATATTGTAATGAGAGACAAAATATAATCCCACACAAGCCCATGCATTGCTCCCGACCCTGGAGGCTGGCAGCCAAACAGCATTGTGGATGAAACAAGCTATTTTTGTTTTAAGGTTTAGGAAGTTGCTTTTTAGAGAAGTTATTTTTAATACATAAAAAGTTTTGAGAACGATACACCAGAATAGTACTACAACAAATACTACAAATAAAAATGTATGCAAGCTTTTGCACACACCAGAGTATTTTAGGGAAGTTTCCATTTCAGATGTCTTTTCTTTGCTTCTTAATATTACTGACTGTATAATTTTCTAACACAAGACACGGCAGTATCACCACTCAACTGTCAAACCCTTTTGTTTGCTGAGACTGCATGAACTTGCTGTGTCTATGTGAATGTGTGTCTGTTCTTAGTGATCAGTGTGCCTCTTTGTTCTTTTTTAAACACACTTTTAAGTTCTTGCAATAGAGGGTTAGCACACATCTAAACGACTATGGCTGAAAATCTGACCCCTGAACGTTTTTTTATTTAATATAATAGGCACGTTTCTTGACACTCATGAACACAACAAAGTACACACAAACCTGTTTATAAAGTCATCTTTAATAAAGGGTGACAACTTTACATAGTATAAAACTATTTATTATTCATTAACATTACTTATGTCAAACAGAAGCATACATCTACATGATATTTATGTAATGTAAAAAAATATTGAACAAAGATTGAAGTAAAATTACTGCAGCAAATTAGCTTGGTAATTGTGTCATATTTGGACTAATTGTCATTGTGTCATATTCATTACATCTGTAAAACATAGCTCCAAAATTCCTCATTTTACACAACAGGAATGCGCAACATAAACCGTATATGGCAGAAACAATAGAAATTTGCTGCAGCGCCGTGTAAAAATAAAAGGCCAGAATAGGAAGAAGCTCTGGTGTTTCCTGTTGTTCTGTTGTTGTTTGTTCTTTTTTAAACACACTTTTAAGTTCTTGCAATAGAGGGTTAGCACACATCTAAACGACTATGGCTGAAAATCTGAACTCTACAGTCTACCGGCTAACTGAGGTAATGCTTGTTGATGACGTAACGACTGACTTTTTATTGTGCAACAGCACACATCATTCCAAACCCCTGTGGTTTTGGAAAGATGTGTGCTATTGCACAACACAAAAAACCTTGTAGAAGCACACAGTGTAAAAACAGTAGTGGGGTTTAAATTCAAATTCAATTCAGATATGACACCATCTCTTAAACACCATACATCTTACTCGTCAATAATTACACGTGTACTTTGAATGCTGATGCTTGACGTTTTGCTCCACACCTAGCATTCCGCGCGTCAGTATATGTGGAGGAGGCGGTCTGATGGGTCAAAATTGCTCTGTTGTTTTCCGTTGCGGACCTCAGACACACTTGACTGGTTGATGCTTCAAACCCTCCAAACGCTTCAAATTGTCCCCCCCACCCCCCCAGATGCATGAAACGCGGCACGATGGGCCCTCGACACATCCTGGAAACATTCAGTCTGTGTCTATATTCACATAGACTTTGAGTGTAAAACCAGTCACGCCTGGTGCTCAAAATATGTTTGGTGTGAACGCAGCATTAGACCATGGGAGGATTCAACAGTAAAACCAGAAGCAGAAAAAAGCTAAATACAAGCAATTTGCCAGGTCCCCCTTAAAATGAGAATTTGAAAGGAAGTCCTGGTAATGATGGGTAACAGCATAAAACAGAACAGTTGCAAACATTACATACAGATAACATATGCTGTCCATAATGAGTGTTAGCGTTTTAACACATACATACAAATAAATACATTCTACTCAATTCGTGTGTGATTTATTTTTTTTTTGTTTCTATTGTAAGTTTTACACAATGAATGACTATATATATATATATATATATATGTATATATGTATATGTATATATGTATATATATGTATATACATATATACATATATATACATAAGAACCACCCGGGTGGGTGAGAAGGGAATTTATATATATATATATATATACATATATATATATATATTGTTGTTGCAGCGACACCCCCCCCCCCCTTTCCTTCACTCTCTACTCTCTCAGTCACTACTTCCTCTTCTGAGAGGGGAGATGTGCTACCAGCTCTCCATCTAACGGAGGTAAATCTGCTGGGATTTACCCTATCCAGAACTGAAGCTGGTTTAAGCTGGTTTCGAGAAAGGATTCGCCTGATTTCTACGACCTACATCCAGATGTCTCACCCTTCTTCCCCCTGTGAATTAGCCAGACTGAGCAGCCTACAGCCAACTTGTTCCACAGAGCACATCTGTTAACGGTCTCTCCTTCTCTTTATTACAACCTGCACTTGTTACTGAATCAGGTTGGTTTTAGTGACTCAGGCTAAAACCAACCTGTCCCAAGGATGTTGTTTTAAATTTGGGCTAAAGCAACCTATAAAACATTACCTACTTTTTCTTCCCCAGAATCAAACATCATAGCTATTTTACTACCATCAAAGAACTTTGAGGTGACTCATTAATTGAATGTCCACAACATCTTTTAGATTTTCTTTATGCTAAATATTTTATTAGTAAAGCAATTTTGCAAGGGTCAGTACAGCTTAATTCAGTAGCAGATATAATCAAATAAGTAAAATCAATCATCTAGCCTATCTTTCCCTAACGCTGATACTAAGAACTAAAAAGGGAACCTTTGAGAGAGACGGACGGAGTTTGGTGTTTCGAACCCCAGAACTGGTCTGATAATGAAGAAGGTGTTGCAGCAGGAGGAGGCGGTTGATTGATGAAGGCAGGGATCTCTGTTGGTCTGATGAGCTGTCATCTCTGCATCGATGGTGAAGTCAACACAGGACTTGGGTCTTTATCTTTGCCTTGATCTTCATCTTTGCCTTGGTCTTTATCTTTTTCTTTGGGGTCTTCATCTTTGTCTTTGGGGTCTGAACCCAGCCGATGAGAGAAGTGCGATTTGAAGCCACATGTTGCGGGGCTGACGAATTGGTCCCCATGCGCAGGACAGTCTTCGGCTCTGTGGCCCCGGCTCTTCTTCAGCTGCAGAGTTCTTTGTCCGTCTCGGTCTTGGCTCGAAGCTGCCTGGAGGATCCAACCAAAGATTCCTCTTTTGCTCTTCCCTTATATAGGGTTTATACCTGCTTTCGGTGCATTTTCATTGGCTAACACTGTTGCTGTGCTTGCTTTATTGGGTAACTGTTTGGACAGATGTACTCATCTCCATCCCTGTCTTAGAGACATCTTGTCCTGATGTCTTGGCTAATGTCTCAGGGTTGCTCAATGTTCCTCCCATGTCCTTCTATGTCCTAATAAGGCCTTGGTCATCTCTGCTTTCCTGTTAGTCCCCATTTTACCCCTAACCTTTCACCTACTATCTACCTCCAACACATCATCAGTGATCTTTAATAGCAGTTACATGTTTTTACACCATTTCAAGTTTAATGTCAAAATTACATTCATAACCCTTCTAGTTTCTCTGATTTAGCATTAATTTATAATTTTATGATAACCACAACTTATTACTCTTATTATTATTTGATACCAAAGTTACAGTTACTTGTTTTACTTGTAAGTTTTCCCACGAGTGTAAGTGTTGTTATAAGTAAACCAATATTAATATAAGTACTTTACTTTAAATCTTATCTAATTGCTCAAAATGTTTAGATTCCATCCTTTAAAACTTTTATGCTTTTAAATAAGGACTGGTCTCAGCTATTTTTATACAGCTGCAAGCTGGAAACTTACTTCCTCTTTTTTTCAGGAAACCTGCTCTTCCTGTCTCATCTCTCTCTCTGACTATGATTTCTTATGATTAGATAGGAAAAATAAGTATAATTAAAGCCAAGTTTGCAGGAGTCAAAAACAACACACACAACCAGGTTTATTTTATTGCAGTCTGGGTCTACTGTTGGATGTAGATGTGATTTGTGTGACTTATTTTAAAGGTAACTTTATTTATTGTTACTGTTAACTAAAATCTCCAGCATGGGGAAGTGGGATGATCTCGGATTTTCTTGACAATATATATATCGGTGCGACAGACTGGCGACCTGTCCAGGGTGTTCCCCGCCTCTCGCCCGGAACGCAGCTGGAGATAGGCACCAGCACTTCCCGACCCCGTTAGGGAGAAGGGTGACGGAAAATGGATGGATGGATGGATATATATATCGGGTCCTCTACCAGAGGCCTGGGAGCTTGAGGGTCCTGCAGTATCTTGGCTGTGCCAAGATACTGCTCTTCCCTTATATAGGGAAGAGCAGTATATAAGGAACTGCAAGATTCCTTATATACTAGACCATGGGAGGATTCAACAGTAAAACCAGAAGCAGAAAAAAGCTAAATACAAGCTTTTTGTAAGTTTGTAAGCTGCACTCAAAGAAAGCTCAGTCCAGTCTGTGCTGGACTGAGCACAGAAATGTGCTCAGTCCAGCACATTTCTGGACTGAGATGTCTGATGTTGTTCCTGGGATCTGTTGTAGCCATTGCTCCAGTTTGTGGGTGACTGCCCCGAGGGCCCCGATGACCACAGGCACCACTGTGGTCTTCACCTTCCAGGCCCTCTCCAGTTCCTCCCTGAGGTCCTGGTATTTCTCCAGTTTCTCGTGCTCCTTTTTCCTGATGTTGCAATCGTTTGGTATTGCTACATCTACCACAACGGCTTTCCTCTGTTGTTTATCCACTATGACAATGTCTGGTTGGTTCGCCATTACCATTCTGTCTGTCTGGATCTGGAAGTCACACAGGATCTTAGCTCTGGCATTCTCCACCACCTTTGGGGGTGTTTCCCACTTTGATCTCGGGGTTTCCAGTCCATATTCTGCACAGATGTTTCTGTACACTATGCCTGCCACTTGGTTATGTCGTTCCATGTATGCTTTCCCTGCCAGTATCTTGCACCCTGCTGTTATGTGCTGGACTGTCTCAGGGGCCTCCTTGCACAACCTACACCTTGGGTCTTGTCTGGTGTGGTAGATCTGGGCCTCTATTGCTCTGGTGTTTAGGGCCTGTTCCTGGGCGGCCATGATGAGGGCCTCTGTGCTGTCCTTGAGCCCAGCTTTTTCCAGCCATTGGTAGGATTTACTGATATCAGCCACTTGGGTTATTTGCTGGTGGTACATCCCATGTAGGGGCTTGTCCTCCCATGATGGTATCTCTGGCACCTCGACCTTCGTTCCCTGTTGTCTGAGACATTCACTGAGCACATTGTCTGTTGAGGCTTTGTCCCTGATGTATTTATGGATCTTAGTTGTTTCGTCCTGGACAGTGGTTCTCACACTCACTAGTCCTCTGCCTCCTTCTTTGCGGCTCGTGTACAGTCTCAGGGTGCTGGATTTGGGATGGAACCCTCCATGCATTGTTAGTAGTTTTCTAGTCTAAATATCTGTGGCTTTTATCTCCTCCTTTGGCCAGCTAATTATTCCAGCAGGGTATCTGATTACTGGCAGGGCATAGCTGTTTATCGCACGGATTTTGTTCTTGCCATTGAGCTGGCTTCTCAGGACTTGCCTTATTCGTTGGAGGTATTTAGCTGTGGCTCCTTTCCTTGTGGCCTCATCGAGGTTGCCATTTGCTTGTGGTATACCTAGGTACTTGTAACTGTCCTCTATGTCTGCTATTGTTCCTTCTGGGAGTGAGACCCCTTCTGTGCGGATCACCTTCCCCCTCTTTGTAATCAGCCGACCACACTTCTCTAGTCCGAATGACATCCCAATGTCCGTGCTGTAGATCCTGGTGGTGTGGATCAGTGAGTCGATGTCTCGCTCACTCTTGGCGTACAGCTTGATGTCATCCATGTAGAGAAGGTGACTGATGTTGGCCCCATTTTTTGAGTCGGTATCCGTAGCCAGTCTTGTTGATAATTTGGCTGAGGGGGTTCAGGCCTATGCAGAACAGTAGCGGGGACAGAGCATCTCCTTGGTATATGCCACATTTGATGGACACTTGTGCAAGTGGTTTGCAGTTGGCTTCCAGGGTGGTTTTCCACAGCCTCATTGAGTTTGCAATGAAGGCTCTCAGAGTCCTGTTGATGTTATACATCTCTAAGCATTCAATGATCCAAGTATGCGGCATTGAGTCATAGGCTTTCTTGTAATCAATCCAAGCCATGCATAGGTTGGTGTGTCGGGTTTTGCAGTCTCGGGCAACTGTGCGGTCTACGAGGAGTTGGTGTTTGGCTCCTTTTGAGGACACAAGCAACAATGAGAGTCCAAAAAAATTATTTTTTCCTCCACAGAAAATCAAAGCAGCTGAACTAAAAGAAAAGTTCAATTGTTTAAAAATAAAATAGAGGGAGAAAAAACAAAACCCCAAAAATATTAACAGAAAGTTGGACCTGGTGAGCCAATTAAAAAAAACAAAACGGTGCAGCAGGGGGCCAACCCAATGCAGTGCCGTCGAAGCCCCTACTCGTACTGGACTAAAGCAAAAAGAAAAAAGAATCTACTGCAAAGAAAGAATCAAAAACAGGACAACGGGTCCCACCAGACCAAAATCACAACGAAAACAGCAAACAAACAAAGGCTAACAGAAATAATGCATGGCAGGTTGGAGACGTGTGTCCACTGCGTCAGGTGTGCACACATCAGGACACATCCATCATCCTGGGTGGTTTAAGAGCGAACGGAAAGGCGGATCTCCACACATGTGGAAACCCAGCCTACTTATAGGCGGGCCAACAGCACCACAAATGAACAAAATCAAGTTCATTACAAAAAAGGAATTATCAGAACTCCAAATATATACACAAAAAGTCATTCAACTAAAGTCAATACACAAAACTATCTAGAAAAATAAATAAAATTATAATGTGCACAAAGCACATAACAGTACTGTCAAATTAATTTAATGCCATGTCACATATCCCTATTACCCAATCACGTTTGTGTCTTCTCTTCTATTTGATTGATCAACTAAAGCTGTGAAAATTATAGGAGCCATCTTTTTAAACAATTTTGCACAAACCCTTGATAGTAATTTGAGATATTTCTTATAAATGTAGAGTAGGAATGAATTCCAAGTTCTTTATGTGTCAAGATTCAAAAACCATTTTGGCACTTATGCAAGACCAATCATTTAATTGTTGTTGTCGATTGTTTTCTTCTGCAATTTCAATCCAATGGGTGTCTAAGAGATAACTTTAATTGTTTTTAGTGCTCATATAAATAATAAGTGAGAATATTTCGTTGCCTGTTAATGGCAGAAATTAACAATCTTTTTTGGAAGCAAGGAGGGCTGGATATCATTTTGCTGTCTTTTATTAAACTGTTTTAGTTAAACAGCATTCTTTAATTTAACACTGGCACCAAAGGAAAAAACAAAGTTGTAGCACATTTTTATCATTACTTATTAAAACAGATTCCACATATGAGCAAGACGCAGCTCACATCCCTGTATAAGTAAAGAGAAGATATATATCTTTTAATTAATAGATTTCAATCAATGTGTTCTTTGTGGTGACACTTTTGAATCTGTGCCACATTAGACATGCTTTATTAATTTTTCTTTTTACAGATGACATTCTCCCTGATTATTTTTTTTTATAGATTATTTCCACTTAAAGGGGTCATTGTTTGTTGTGTTTCCACTTAGTTTCATTTTCATAGGGCCTTTTGTAGTTGCTAACATTGTGGGTAGCAGTAGTTTTAGTTGTAGTTTTGAAAACTTGTGTAAAGGAAGTGGAGTTGCTTTCAGAATGAAACTCAATTTCAAATAGCATTTGAAAGATGTCGATTTCCACTCTTTTTTCATGTCTTTGTGTGTCAATGAGAAATGTAATAGTTCAATCTGGTAACTTGACTGATGCTTGGTTTTTAATTTGTATGTGTTCTTTGCACCTCTAACAGGACCTGACAAAGTCAAGGTAAGAAATTGAGCACACAGAGAGACTCACATAAAACTAGGTTTTAATCAGAATTGTTGTTTTTTTTTTATCTATCTTCAAATATATATCAGATGTATGATAAAGAGCAGAAAGAAAAATAAGCAAAAAATTAAGCATTGAGGATAACCGACATCAATCAGATAACTTTTACAAAATGAACATTTCAACATGGAACCGGCTGCAGTTGTTTTTCATGGGTTTGTTTTGTACAAACTTCATAAAGTGGTCCACTATTCAGCACTGTTCTTACAATTCAGCTGCTCTAATTTATGGAAGTTAGGAAATGTGATATTTAAAGCTGTTTTTCTGTTGGAATATAAAGTATGGTCTCTTACATTCTGGTCTTCTGATATAGTACTTGGTATCAACCATTTGTTTTTCACAGAAAAATAATTTGAATTCATTTTTATTTATTTACATAGTGTCAATTTCCACCACACTTTTTGAGACTGGGAGCAACTTCACGGGTACAGAGCAACACGAAGGGCACTTGTTTGATACAGTCTTGATAAGTGTATATATCTATACATATATATATATATAAAAAAAAAATTCCCTTCTCACCCACCGCGGGTGGTTCTTATCCTCTGAGCTCGGGTCCTCTACCAGAGGCCTGGGAGCTTGAGGGTCCTGCGCAGTATCTTGGCTGTGCCAAGGACTGCACATTTCTGGACTGAGATGTCTGATGTTGTTCCTGGGATCTGTTGTAGCCACTGCTCCAGTTTGGGGGTGACTGCCCCGAGGGCCCCGATGACCACAGGCACCACTGTGGTCTTCACCTTCCAGGCCCTCTCCAGTTCCTCCCTGAGGCCCTGGTATTTCTCCAGTTTCTCGTGCTCCTTTTTCCTGATGTTGCAATCGCTTGGTATTGCTACATCTACCACAACGGCTTTCCTCTGTTGTTTATCCACTATGACAATGTCTGGTTGGTTCGCCATTACCATTCTGTCTGTCTGGATCTGGAAGTCCCACAGGATCTTAGCTCTGGCATTCTCCACCACCTTTGGGGGGTGTTTCCCACTTTGATCTCGGGGTTTCCAGTCCATATTCTGCACAGATGTTTCTGTACACTATGCCTGCCACTTGGTTATGTCGTTCCATGTATGCTTTCCCTGCCAGTATCTTGCACCCTGCTGTTATGTGCTGGACTGTCTCAGGGGCCTCCTTACACAACCTACACCTTGGGTCTTGTCTGGTGTGGTAGATCTGGGCCTCTATTGCTCTGGTGTTTAGGGCCTGTTCCTGGGCGGCCATGATGAGGGCCTCTGTGCTGTCCTTGAGCCCAGCTTTTTCCAGCCATTGGTAGGATTTACTGATATCAGCCACTTCGGGTTATTTGCTGGTGGTACATCCCATGTAGGGGCTTGTCCTCCCATGATGGTATCTCTGGCACTTCAACCTCCGTTCCCTGTTGTCTGAGACATTCACTGAGCACATTGTCTGTTGAGGCTTTGTCCCTGATGTATTTATGGATCTTAGTGGTTCTCACACTCACTAGTCCTCTGCCTCCTTCTTTGCGGCTCGTGTACAGTCTCAGGGTGCTGGATTTGGGATGGAACCCTCCATGCATTGTTAGTAGCTTTCTAGTCTTAATATCTGTGGCTTTTTATCTCCTCCTTTGGCCAGCTAATTATTCCAGCAGGGTATCTGATTACTGGCAGGGCATAGCTGTTTATCGCACGGATTTTGTTCTTGCCATTGAGCTGGCTTCTCAGGACTTGCCTTATTCGTTGGAGGTATTTAGCTGTTGCTACTTTCCTTGTGGCCTCATCGAGGTTGCCATTTGCTTGTGGTATACCTAGGTACTTGTAACTGTCCTCTATGTCTGCTATTGTTCCTTCTGGGAGTGAGACCCCTTCTGTGCGGATCACCTTCCCCTCTTTGTAATCAGCCGACCACACTTCTCTAGTCCGAATGACATCCCAATGTCCGTGCTGTAGATCCTGGTGGTGTGGATCAGTGAGTCGATGTCTCGCTCACTCTTGGCGTACAGCTTGATGTCATCCATGTAGAGAAGGTGACTGATGTTGGCCCCATTTTTTGAGTCGGTATCCGTAGCCAGTGTTGTTGATAATTTGGCTGAGGGGGGTTCAGGCCTATGCAGAACAGTAGCGGGACAGAGCATCTCCTTGGTATATGCCACATTTGATGGACACTTGTGCAAGTGGTTTGCAGTTGGCTTCAAGGGTGGTTTTCCACAGCCTCATTGAGTTTGCAATGAAGGCTCAGAGTCCTGTTGATGTTATACATCTCTAAGCATTCAATGATCCAAGTATGCGGCATTGAGTCATAGGCTTTCTTGTAATCAATCCAAGCCATGCACAGGTTGGTGTGTCGGGTTTTGCAGTCTCGGGCAACTGTGCGGTCTACGAGGAGTTGGTGTTTGGCTCCTCTGCTATTTACACCGATACCTTTCTGTGCCATGCTCATGTGCTTATCCATGTGTTTGCTTATCTTGGCCGCTATGATGCCTGACATGAGCTTCCAGGTTGTGGAGAGGCAGGTTATTGGTCGGTAGTTGGGTGGGACTGGACCCTTTGATGGATCCTTCTGGATTAGGATTGTCCGCCCTTCAGTTAACCATTCAGGGTGAGTCCCACTTTGTAGCAGCTGGTTCATTTGGCCTGCCAGTCGCTCATGGAGGGCAGTGAGTTTCTTTAGCCAGTAGGCATGGATCATGTCAGGCCCTGGTGCTGTCCAGTTTTTCATACCTGAGACTCTTTCTTGGACATCTGTCACAGTGATGGTTACCGGGCTTGCTCAGGAGGTTGCTATGGTCCTCTCGTAGAGAGATCAACCACTGTGCATTGCTGTTGTGGGACGCTCCCTTTCCCATATGCCTTTCCAGTATTGTTCAGTCTCCAGCCTTGGTGGGTCTGCTCTGTTGTTATTACCCTGCCATTGAGAGTACACCTTAGCTGGTTGAGTGGAGAAGAGCCGGTTAATCCTTCTGGATTCATTCTCCCTTGTGTATCTCTTTAGGCGGCTGGCCAAGGCTTGGAGCCTCTGTTTGGCAGTTTCGAGTGCTTCAGGTATGGGCATCTGCCTGTACTTTCTGGGTACTTGTCTTTTCATTGTACCCTTGTGGAGCTCTGATAGTTGGCTCACTTCCCTCCTTGTTACCTTTGATTTTAGCCTCTAACCGTCTTTTTCCATGGTGGGTATTGGGTCTCATGGTTGCTCTTATAGCCAAGCATCTCAAGGATCACTGATGCTGAGTTGTAGATCAGCTCATTGGTTTCTGTTATGGTATTGGTAGGGATCGTTCTCAATGCTGCATTCACATTCTCAATGAGACTTTCTGATGGTACTTCACTCAGCCGTTGTAATTGGCGCCGGGGAGGCCTGGTTGTCATTCGGGTCATGATTCTCTCTCTCAGGTCAGCAGCTGTCTCGTTCAGCTCTGATTCGCTCACTGGGGCCGTGTATCCCTTTCACTGGGTGGGGACTTGTAGTTAAGTCCCCACAGTTCTGACATCCAGGTTCCTCCCTTTTGCCGTAGCATTTGTGTTGTATCTCGTCAATCTCAAGTTGTGATAGCAGTTGCCGCTTATGGATGTTGGAACACTGAGCTACTAGTTGTTTAGCACTTAGTGTTGACTGGGGATGTCGAAGTAACCATTCCTTCCCCAGTCTTTGTCTGACTAGGGTTACTTGAGTAGTAGCATTCCAACAGATCCACATTTTCATCTCTCGCCCATTTCCGTCTTGTTCCAGTAGCCCATTTGTCATCAAGGTGCTCTGGTTCCCCAACACCTGACGCAGACCTTGTTTGGCCGGGCGACGTCTGAGCCGGCATGTTATGCAACTTAGTATCTCTCATGGTATGAGGTAGGCAGTAGCTTGAAGGGTCTTGCCTAAGGACCCAGACTGGATTCGAACCCCGCCCTCTCGGGTGATATACTGATGCCTTATCTATTGAGCTATCCAGTCAGCTCAATATATATATATATATATATATATATATATATATAATACTGCCGGATCATATTAATGTCAGGACCACTCACAATAGTTATCAGTAATAATTTACCATGGCAGCTATGGTTAATTGCTATTATGTGATCAGAAGTTTTTAGCTCACAGAGTTTTAAGTTTGATTCCCTTTTGGAGTTTTTCTCTGTGATTCTAAACTGGCCACAAGTGACTGAAATAAATGAAAGCAAACTGATGGATTGTTGCAGTAACACCTGCAGCTGTACAGCACTGAGTACCTTGAAATGTTCCTTTAAATAAAAAAGAAAAGAATAGTTATTGTTTTATTATCCAAATCTGTTCTATTAGTAAAATTGTGGAAAATAAAATATCTTTTGTGTAAAAAGACATTATACACACACAGCTGTGTCAGTCTGATGGGTGAGGTGGGGAACCCCAAACCCAAGTCTTATTGGTCAGTTTGCTTTTGTTTATTTCATGGCTTTGCGTTTTTCTGTAAGCTAAAAATGAACGAGTTGGGTTTGAACCTCCCGTTGTTCTAAGATCAGCCTGAGCTTCTGACAGGCTGCGCGGTTCTGGCGGGTCGCCGGTTTATTCGCTTTTTTCGTGGTTTCGCGAACCGAACAGCTGACGGGTCACCCGCTGGCTGACCCCAGCAGATGTGGAAAAATAAAGGTCTGACACCTGACCTGCAAGAGCACAAGCACCTCTCCAATGCGCAAAAATCAGCACAAACCTAAACCACAAGAGCAGCGGACTTTTTTTCCAGACGATGCTAAATAATAAAGACATGAAGTGAAGCCTCCCCATGTGGTTCACGGAAAGGACGGTGCTGGTTCCCAGGTTCAGGTGTTGATTCCCAGGTTCAGGTGTTGTGATGTGCGCTACGAATAAGATGTTTTAGCACAATTTATTTATTCACAATTTTGTTAATAGTAAATAGGGTTAAATAATATAAACTCCAGTTATTCTTTTCTTCCTTTACTTAAAGGAAAATGTGACGGTACGCAGAGTGCAACTGCAGGCGCTGCTGCCCTCCGATAGTTTCCTGCAGGCGCCTGCACGCAGTTCTGAACTTTAACAGCAGGAAATAATTTTATGCATAAAGCAATTTATTTTAAACGTTTTTATCATTTCCCTCTTTCGAACTCTAAATATAAACAAACGTCATTACTTCAATGTAAAAACATTTAATTAAATTATCTTTTGGTAGTGCTCCCTAATGATAATGGCTATTTTTAGGAGTAGCTCCGCGGGCGACTGACAAGGTCCCTGCGGGCGACCGGGTGCCCACGGGCACCGTGTTGGTGACCCCTGATCTAAAGTATACCTTATTGAGCTAATTTTTATAAGCATATTGCCTGTGAACTTTTAATATATTGACAGTTTGTACAATTCTGATAGGATATTGGCATTGTACTCTTGAAAAATGTGAATATATTGAATACACAAAGTAATTTTTTTCAATCAAAAATTGTTGTAATTGATCCTTCTGGTAGCCTGATATGTTTGCAGTACTACAGTGTGTATGAAGCATTAATGTACAATGTGGCAAAGCAGAATAATAAAAGACATTGATAAGTAGCCAAAATATGTACTTCATTATCAATAATAGTAAACTAGATGTTTACCTGGAGCATCCTGTGATCACTCTACTAATATTTAAAATATATATATTTGGAAAACATTGTAAATATATTTTAAATGTAATTTGTTCACAAAAATGGTACAATTAATATACACTAATCAAGCATGTTTATGTTATATAAAAAGCCATATTCTTTAAGTATATACAAGGTATAATTTTAATTGTTCCAAAAAAGCGTGTGATCGTACACTTGGTACACTTCAAATTACAGTTAAAATACATTAAGCATAAAATCAGTTCCAAAATAACACGCTTCAAATTAAATAATCCTTAACAAACATGAAGTATACTGATAATTTGTCTGGCTTCAAGTATGCTAGGATTTTATATACTTAGTCTATTTATTTCTCACTCCGCCATGAAACAACTGGGGCTTTAAGCAGACAGAGCAGATGGTAAGAAAACAAACTGATCTAGGAGTAAGGATTTCTTTTAGCTGTTTTTTTTTTTTTAGATAAAACCATTTCAGTTCAACAGAATTCCTGTAATTTAATAGAAATGCTGTTGAATCACACAAATTCTGTGCTAAAGAACACTTAAAAGTTAGTTACAGGAGGAGTATCTCAGCCAATGCCTCCCCCCAGGAACAGAATGCTGAGCAGATGCAGCAACAATGAAAAGGAAATACGCTGTGAGAATTTATGAAGCTAAAAGTTGAAATAACTTCTAAGTTTATGGCAAAAATGTAACTGAAAGTGGTCTGTGTTTTTTTCCTTGGTAGCACTGTTGCCTTTCAGCAAGAAGGTCCTGGGTTCGATTCCCGGCCCGGGGTCTTTCTGCACAGAGTTTGCATGTTCTCCCTGTGCATGCGTGGGTTCTCTCCGGGTTCTCCGGCTTCCTCCCACAGTCCAAAAACATGACTGTTAGGTTAATTGGTCTTTCCAAAATTTTCCTTAGGTGTGAGTGTGTGTGTGCATGGTTGTTTGTCCTGTTTGTTTCTATGTACCCCGCCTCTTGCCCGGAACGCAGGTGGAGATAGGCACCAGCAACTCCCGACCCCAATAGGGAGAAGGGTGAACAGATAATGGATTGATGGTCTCAGAATAACCTAACCTGCTCTAGCTTAATCAAAAAATAAAGTTTTATATTTACCCTGGACAAAATTATAAAGAACTTTATTTGGGAGGGGAAAAAGCCTAAAATGTCTGCCCTAAAACTCCAAACTAAAATAGAATATTTATATGTATATTGGGACTACGATTTCCCAATATACAACTTTATCAGGATGCTTTTATAAGCGCACAAGTAACATCACTTTTGTTAAAAAAACCACAATAGTCCTATCTGGGTAAACTTGGAAGGTGAAGTAAATGCTTCATTCAAAGCTTTTGACTATCTATCCCAATATCCAAAAGATGGAGTTAAATCCAATCCAATCCCACTGAAAACGTTTGACAGCATTTACATAAAAAAAACAAAGACTTGTCCCTTCACTCAAGGAACAGCCTCAGTGTGGAATAACCCAAAAATAAAAAGAGGGGAAAATGATCTTTTGGAGGAGCTGGCATACAAAAGGGATTGACATTATAAACTGCTTCTTCGAAAATGGTGACTTACTGTCATTTTAACAATTCCAAGAACTATTCAATCTACACCACAAAGATTTTTGGAAGTTCTACAAATAAGGGCTGCCTAAAGAAACATGAGGTAATCATACCCACGGAATCACCAGTATACAATATTTTTAATAAATTGAAAGACTCCCAAGACGAGTAAGTCATATTTATAACTACCTGATTGAGAACACTTGCAATATTAATACAGGACTTAAAAAGGTATGGGAATCAGAATTAAACAAAAATTTCACAGAGGAACAGTGGGGTGTCAAGCAAATGTTGAAGCCCATAAGGGATGCCTGCTCCAAATTGATACAGTTGAAAATTCTGAATCGTTTATATTATTTAGAGCTAGGATAGCTAACTCCGATATTTGCTGGCGATGTAAACAAAGTCTGGGAATATGCCCGAACCTAGCTTCTTACTGGTAGGAGGTTATGAGAAAAATTCAAAGCACCCTTAATTCAAACTTAATCTTGACACCTACATTGGGACCTCTTCATTTCTTAGACTACAAGGTCAAAATTGAAACAAAAAAACAATGGTTAAAAATAGCCTTCACCACGGCAAGGCGAGTATTTTAAGACACTGGAAGGTCAAAATACCCCTACCTATACAGAATGATATGCGGCACTCTTGGAGACCGCCTCTTACGAAAGACTCATCCACAAATAAAGGCCAGATTGGGCATATCAGAGTATTGGGAACGTTCTTAAAACCAGATAGGAAAGGCCAAATACCATTGGTCCAAAATAAGAAGACAGTGTGTGTGAACATTTTATTGATATTATTTAATTTTATTTTATTTTTATTTATTTTCTTTTGCTTAAGCTTCTTCTGCTGGCTGAGAGGGGGGGAGTACGGAAGGATTGGAAGAGGTTCAGGGGAGAAAATGTTAAAAATCAAGTCCTTCTAAGTATGATTACTTAATGTACTTTACAGTACTGATATTGTCAATGTTGGTTTCACTGTATGTTTCATTGTTGAAGGATTCAATAAACATTGGGAAAAAAAAGAAAAAAAAAAAAGAAAAGTTTTTACCCTGGTCTTAACATTAGACAACATGTCTGCCCCCCAGACTAAACCTGGAAGCTAAGAGATCTGCCAATTCTACTTTTTGAAATTCTAGGATCCAGCAATAAACCTTTAGTCAGAGAGCAAAGCTCTCTGTTAGAAACATGTGGAACAATCAGATCTCCTATGCATGGTGGAGTTTGAATAGTGGAGTTTTTGATGTGAAAAGGGACACTGAAATAGAAGAAATATGATCTCACTTCATAATTGTAATTTTGCTGTTTTATTTTAGATCATCTGAATGTTTTAACTACATTTTGTGGACTTCCTGATAGCAAAGTATTACAAGAGTCTTGAAATAACATATGCCTGGACTAGTTTTTTCGTGTCACTCCTGGACAGGATATTTCTCATTTTGGTAATAATCCAGAGGTGACAGAATTAAATTTTAGAAACTTGTTTATAATGGAATTTAAATTATATGTCCTTGTCAAAAATAACACAAAGGTTCTTTACTTTATTAGCAGAGGCAAATTTAATGTCATCCAGATTATTGAGTTTAATTGGTAACACTTTATTTGATGGGTTGTTGTGACGGTCTGACCAGCAAACCCAAGGACAAAGGCATATAAAAAACAACTATTTAATTTTTCAACAAAGCTTAACAAAAGATTCTTACAACCAATCTCAAAAAGAAATATAAGAAAAGGGGGCCAAAAAACAACAACTAAGGCATACCAACTCAACAAACAAAACTGACTGACTTTTTCAAAGAACACACAGGGGAATTTATATACAAATCTAACCTACACACACACACAAGGAGGGGCTGGTGAAAAGACAAAGACAAACAATACATAAACATAAATAACGGATTCAAATCACAACATTCTACTTCAACATAACTATAAAACAAAAAACAACCTAACGCCATAAATGTTTTAACAGTAGCGAGAGGAAGAATATCAATAGGGCGAGAGGAGGAATCTTCCACATCAAACTCCCCGCTTCCAGCATCCTGATGGTTCGTTCCATTTACTGGTTTGACCCAAGACAATCAACTCCTCTCAGCCAGTCCTTCAATTCAACAAAAAACACAAAGTAGTTAATATTCTAAATAAACAAAGTGTTTACTAAAATGTGTGCACCCAATTAGTAAACACTCAATACAAAAATCCACCACCAAAGAAGAAAACAAAAGAGATATTATCAATATAAAACATTAACTAAATACTAATACGGCAAAGATGGAGGAACCTCCACAGTTGTGAATAAGACTGTCATGACACCATCATAAACAAGACATAACACCTGTCATGAACATGAGTAAGTCTTTTTGAATAATGTCAACTTTGTATTAAATGTCTCATGTTTTACTGAATGACACTTTATGACAACAGTGATAAATATTCATAATGTCTTTGTTATGACTTGAGATTAAACAAAAAATCATGATCTGACATAAATTTGTTATAAAAGTATTACTGATTAAACTTTAAAAATGATGTAGCTTTATGTTATTATGTTCATGTGGGAATAAGGCTGGTAAACTCCTGGCTCACCAAATTCGATGAGTGTCAGCCTCTCGCCATATTTCTCAGATCCAAACTACCCAGGGCGTCACAACTAACCCAATGGAAATTAATTTGGCCTTCAAGGATTTTTATATTTCATTATATTCCTCAGAATGTACTCCTTCTGTAACCGATTTTGATCATTTTTTTTTAACAATTTGGAAGTTCCTACCATCGGTCAGGATGTAGCTGATAATCTTGAGAGACCTATTGACATCCCTGAACTCACTGAGGCAGTTAAGGCTCTGCAGGGAGGTAAATGCCCAGACCCCGATGGGTACCTTTGTGAGTTTTATCAAATGTTTTGGGACAAGCTTTCTCCACTACTTTTAGAGGTGTACAATGAATCTATGACCCGTGGGCGCCTTCCTCAGACCCTTAATCAGGCAGTTATCACTGTACTTGCTAAAAAAGGTCACCTGTGTTCTTCCTATCGCCCGATAAGTTTACTTAATGTTGACTTTAAATTACTAGCAAAAACAATAGCACTAAAACTAGAAGTAGTACTTCCCACAGTGGTTCAGATAGATCAGATCAGCTTTTTACAAAATAGGAACTCCTTTTCCAACATAAGACAGGTCTTTAATGTAATATACAACCCACCCTCTGTCAGTACTCAAGAAGTTGTGATATCTTTAGACGCCAAAAAGGCCTTCGACAGCGTCGAATGGCCATATTTATTCCACTCGATTAAGAAATTTGGCTTTGGGGAAAACTTTCTGTCATGGATTAAGTTACTTTATGCGATATGCATCAATTAGGACAAATAATACTCAATCTGGCTACTTTCGCCTCAGCCGCTCTACGTGCAAAGACTGCCCTCTGAGCCCCTTATTTACTTTGGCAATCTAACCCCTCGCAATTGCACTTAGATGTCATACAAATATTATCGGTATTAAGAGGAATGATATGGAACGAAGATCTTCTTTTGTACATCTCTAATTTGAATACTTCAATTCCTGCTGTACTTGCCACACTTGGTAAATTTGGGCAGCTGTCAGACTATAAATTAAACCTCAGCAAAAGTGAATTATTCCCAGTTAATGCTTTAGCTTATTGTTACCCACTGCATACATTACCATTTAAGGTCATAGACCAGAGTGTCATATTGGGAGTTTAGATTCAAACCCATACGCAGAACACAACACAAAGAAACGGTAAATAAAGATATAATGAATTTATTTGGAACAGCAGGAGATGGGCAAGGTGACATGGGTCTGGTCCACGGGGGGAAAAAGGTTCAGAAAGCAATCGGCTCACTATGGGAACAGACCAGGCTGCTGAGTTCAGGGGTAGTTGGAAAAAAGAATGTTGAAAATAGAACTGGACAGATCTTACTTGTGTAGCGCCAGAACGAACCTTTGGGAAGGGTAACTGCAATGTCCGGGGTCTCGGTCTCACTGTGGATCCGGATGGGGTTTGTGCGTGTTGACAGAGATCCAGGAAGCCACGGAGGAGTACATCGGAATGCGGACAGGTAGGCTCAGGCTCAGCGAGGACAGAGGAGCGGTGCGACTGCCAGTCGTGAGAATCCAGGAGGAATTTGTTGTCACATGGAGAAGGTGACTCCTCCTCGGGCTGCCACCTTATCGTGGTGGAGGAGTTTGAGTGCCCCAATGATCCTAAGAGCTATGCTGTCGGGGGCTTCATGCCCCTGGTAGGGCCACCCAAGGCAGACAGGTCTTAGGGGAGGGACCAGACAAAGCGCAGCCCGAAGACCCCTATGATGACTACAAACTTTGGACCAAGTGTTCCCTCGCCCGGACGCGGGTCACCAGGGCCCCACTCTGGAGCCAGGCCTGGAGGTGGGGCACGTTGGCGAGCGCCTGGTGGCCGGGCTTTTACCCATGGAGCCCGGCCGGGCTCAGCCCGAAGAGGAAACATGGGTCCCTCTTCCAATGGGCTCACCACCTATGGGAAGGGCCACAGGGGTCGGGTGCATTGTGTGATGGGTGGTGGCCGAGGGAGGGGGTCCTGGCGGTTTGATCCTCGGTTACAGAAACTGGCTCTTGGGACATGGAATGTCACCTCTCTGGTGGGGAAAGAGTCAGAGCTGGTGTGTGAGGCTGAGAGGTTCCGGCTAGAAATAGTCGGTCTCACCTCGACGCATGACTCTGGTTCTGGAACCAGTCTCCTTGAGAGGGGCTGGATGTACTTCCACTCTGGAGTTGCCCACGGTGAGAGGCGTCGAGCAGGGGTGGGCATACTTGTTGCTCCCCATCTTGGCACCTGTACACTGGGGTTCACCCCGGTGAACGAGAGGGTAGCCTCCCTCCGCCTACGGGTGGGGGGACGGGTTCTGACTGTTGTTTGTGCTTACGGGCCAAATGACAGTTCAGCTTACCCACCCTTTTTGGAGTCCTTAGAGGGGGTATTGAAGAGTGCCCCTCCTGGGGACTCCCTCGTTTTGCTGGGGGACTTCAAAGCTCACGTGGGCAATGACAGTGAGACCTGGAGGGGTGTGGTTGGGAGGAAAGCTCCCTCCGATCTGAACTCGAGTGGTGTTCTGTTGCTGGACTTCTGTGCTCGTCATGGATTGTCCATAACGAACACCATGTTCAGGCATAAGGGTGTCCATATGTGCACTTGGCACAAGGACACCCTAGGCCGCAGTTCGATGATCGATTTTGTCATCGTTTCGTCGGATCTGCTGCCGTATGTCTTGGACAATCGGGTGAAGAGAGGTGCGGAGTTGTCCACTGACCACTACCTGGTGGTGAGTTGGCTCCGGTGGTGGGGGAGGATGCCAGTCAGACCTGGCAGGCCCAAACGTGTTGTGAGGGTCTGCTGGGAACGTCTGGCGGAGTCCCCTGTGAGACGGAGCTTTAACTCCCATCTCCGGCAGAACTTCGAACACGTCCCGGGGGAGGCGGGGGACATTGAGTCTGAGTGGACCATGTTCCGTGCCTCCATTGTCGAGGCGGCTCATCGGAGCTGTGGTCGCAAGGTTGTCGGTGCCTGTCGTGGTGGCAACCCTCGAACCCGTTGGTGGACACCTTCGGTGAGGGATGCTGTCAGGCTGAAGAAGGAGTCCTATCGGGCCTTTTTGGCCTGTGGGACTCCGGAAGCAGCTGATGGGTACCGGCGGGCGAAGCGGCGTGCGGCTCAGGTGGTTGCTGAGGCAAAAACTCGGGCGTGGGAGGAGTTCGGAGAGACCATGGAGAAAGACTTCCGTATGGCTTTGAGGTGATTCTGGTCCACCATCCGGCGTCTCAGGAGGGGGAAGCAGTGTAGCACCAACACTGTTTACAGTGGGGGTGGTGTGCTGCTGACCTCGACTCGGGACGTTGTGGGTCGGTGGGCGGAGTACTTCGAAGACCTCCTCAATCCCACCAACATGCCTTCCATTGAGGAAGCTGAGCCTGAGGACTTTGGGGACCTCCTCTCCACTCTGGGGACGAGTCGCCGAGGTAGTTAAAAAGCTCCTCGGTGGCAGGGCCCCGGGGGTGGATGAGATTCGCCCGGAGTATCTCAAGGCTCTGGATGTTGTAGGGTTGTGTTGGTTAACGCGACTCTGCAGTATCGCATGGACATCGGGGGCAGTTCCCCTGGATTGGCAGACTGGGGTGGTGGTCCCCCTGTTTAAAAAGGGGGATCGGAGAGTGTGCTCCAATTATAGAGGGATCACACTCTTAAGCCTCCCCGGCAAGGTCTATTCGGGGGTACTGGAGAGGAGGGTCCATCGGATAGTCGAACCTCAGATTTTGGAAGAGCAGTGTGGTTTTCATCCTGGTCGTGGAACACTGGACCAGCTCTACACCCTCAGCGGGGTCCTGGAGGGTGCATGGGAGTTCGCCCAACCGGTCTTCATGTGTTTTGTGGACTTGGAGAAGGCGTTCGACCGTGTCCCTCGGGGTGCCCTGTGGGGGGTTCTCCGGAAGTATGGGGTACCGGGACCTTTGGTACGGGCTGTCAGGTCCCTGTATGACCTGTGTCAGAGTCTGGTCCGCATTGCCGGCAATAAGTCGGGCTCGTTCCCAGTGAGGGTAGGACTCCGCCAGGGCTGCCCTTTTTCACCGATTCTGTTCATTACTTTTATGGACAGAATTTCTAGGCGCAGCCAAGGTGTTGAGGGGATCCGTTTTGGTGGCCTTAGGATTGCATCTCTGCTTTTTGCGGATGATGTGGTCCTATTGGCTTCATCGGGACATGATCTGCAGCTCTCGCTGGAGTGGTTCGTAGCCGAGTGTGAAGCGGCCGGGATGAGGATCAGTGCCTCCAAGTCTGAGACCATGGTCCTGAGCCGGAAAAGGGTAGAGTGCCTTCTCCGGGTCGAGGGAGATGTCCTGCCCCAAGTGGAGGAGTTAAAGTATCTCGGGATCTTGTTCACGAATGAGGGAAGAGGGGGTGAGATCGCAGGCGGATTGGTGCAGCATCCGCCGTGAAGCGAGCGCTCTACCGGTCCGTCGTGGTGAAGAGAGAGCTGAGTCAAAAAGCGAAGCTCTCAATTTACCGGTCGATCTATGTTCCTACCCTCATCTATGGTCATGAACTTTGGGTAATGACCAAAAGAAGAGATTGCGGATACAAGCGGCCGAAATGAGTTTTCTCCGTAGAGTGGCTGGGCTGTCCCTAGAGATAGGGTGAGAAGCTCGGTCATCCGGGAGGGACTCAGAGTAGAGCCGCTGCTCCTCCACATCGAGAGGAGCCAGTTGAGGTGGCTCGGGCATCTGGTCAGGATGCCTCCTGGACGCCTCCCTGGTGAGGTGTTTCGGGCACGTCCCACCGGGAGGAGGCCCCGGGGAAGACTCAGGACACGCTGGATGGACTACGTCTCTCAGCTGGCTTGGGAACGCCTCAGGATTCCCCCGGAGGAGCTGGAGGAAGTGGCTGAGGAGAGGGAAGTCTGGGCCTCCCTTCTTAAGCTGCTACCCCTGCGACCCGACTCCGGATAAGCGGCAGAAGATGGATGGATGGATGGATGGATGGATGGATGGATGGATGGATGGATGGATGGATGGATGGATGGAGAAGGTGAGTCTGGGAACTCGGGCAACCAGGGTTAGGGTTAGGGTTATGAGGAAGGGCTAGATCAAGAAGCCAGGAGGGTTCAGCACTACGAGGACCCAGGGCGTCACTCGGGATCACCTGAGGACAGGAGAAGGAACAGGGAGTAATCAGTAACAGGTAAGACGTCGAGGAAACACAGAGGCAAACTCTAGGAGGCTCAGATGTACCATTACTGGCAAGACACTCAGGCACTGAAGGACTGGCAGTCAGCTCCTCTAGAATCTGCTGCTGACGAGCTCAACTCGAATCAGGTGTGCAGGTGACATCATCCACGCCCTGCGACGAAATAGATTTGGCGCCATCTAGTGGTAGAGAAGAAATAGTGCATGACCAGAAAACCCCACAGCGAAAACCTAAGAACCCCAGACCCTAACAGTACCCCCCCAACGGTCGCCACCTGGCGGCCTAGACAAGCTGGAGGGCAGCGAAGAACAATAGTCAGAGATAAGAGACGGATCCAATATAAAAAAACCCGGGACCCAAGAACGCTCCTCCGGACAGTAGCCCTCCAAGTCGGCGAGATACTGTCAACCACGACCTCGCCGACGGGAGTCCACGATCCGGCGGACAGAGTAAGCAGGGTGGCCATCAATGTTACGAGGAGGCGGAGAAGGTTCGGCTGGAGGGCAGAGCGTGCTGGTTCGGACGGGCTTAATCTGGGATACGTGGAAGGTGGGATGGATGCGAAGGGAGATGGGTAAACGGAGACGAACTGCGGATGGCTTGACAATAGTTTCAATTTCAAAAGGACCAATGTAACATGGAGAGCGTTTCTTAGATATGTATTTGAGGGGAATATCTTGGGAGGATAACCAGACCTGTTGCCTGGGTGAGTAAGTGGGAGCGGGACATCTCTTGCAGTACGGTTGAAATTGTGAATACTGGAGTTCCAAACCTTATGGCAGCGGCGGATGTGGTGACGGACGGAGGTGACAGAAATGTTTTCTTCATCGGATGGTAGCAAGGGTGGTTGGTAGCCAATGAATGCTTCGAACGGGGATAAACCTGTGGCGGAAGAGATGTGATAATTGTGAGCATACTCTACCCAAGGAAGGAACTGGGACCAGTCGGAGGGGTTGGAGGACGTGAAACAACGGAGGGTGGCTTCAAGGTCTGATTGAGGCGTTCTGTTTGACCGTTGGACTGTGGATGAAAACTTGAAGTGAGTGATGCATTGGCATTTAATGCAGAACAGAAATTTCACCAAACCTGGAAGGCGAATTGTGGGCCTCGGTCCGAGAGTATGTCCGGGGGGATGCCATGGAGCCGGAACACATGTTTCACCAGAAGCTGAGCAGTTTGGAAGGCAGAGGGAAGTTTGTGGAGTGGAGCAAAATGGCAGGCTTTGGAGAATCGGTCGACTATAGACAGGATGGTTGTCATGCCCTTAGAAAGAGGCAAACCGGTGACAAAATCTATGGCGATGTGAGACCAGGGACGTTTTGGAATGGGAAGTGGTTGAAGGAGACCAGACTGAGGTTGATGGGATGACTTATTTCGGGAGCAGATAGTGCAGGCCAGGACATACTCACGGACGTCTTCGTGGACTGACGGCCACCAGAACCTTCTATTTACCAGGGCGATGGTGCGGCTGACTCCGGGGTGACCTGAAATCTTGGAGGCGTGGATCGATTGGAGGAAATGGATGCGAACGGAGGACGGAACAAATATTTTGTTAGATGGACAGGAGTCTGGAGCCGGTTCGGACAGTTGTGCTTGCTTGATTATGTCTTCTATTTCCCAGGTTAGTGCTGCTACTGTACAGCTGGGTGGTAGAATAGTGGCTGGGAGGTTGTCGGAATCATCGGGAGAATAGAGACGGGACAGGGCATCAGGCTTTATATTGCAGGAACCAGGGCAATAGGAAATGGAGAGGTTGAAGTGAGAAAAGAAAAGTGACCAGCGTGACTGACGGGGATTTAACCTTCTGGCAGACTGCAGGTATGACAGGTTTCTGTGATCAGTCAAGACCAGCACTGGGTGTTCTGCTCCCTCCAGCCAATGTCTCCATTCCTCCAAAGCCAACTTTATGGCAAGCAGTTCTCGATCTCCCACATCATAGTTTCTCTCGGGGGGAGTTAATCTGCGTGAAATGAAGGCACAAGGATAAGTTTTACTGTCAAGAGATGAGATTTGAGATAAAACTGCTCCTACTCCCGTCTCAGATGCGTCGACTTCCACTATGAATTGTCTTGAGGGGTCCGGCTGAATGAGAATTGGTGCGTTGGCAAAGAGGTTCTTGAGGCAAGTGAAGGCGGCCTCTGCTTCAGAGGTCCAACGGAACGGGATCTTCAAAGAGGTCAGGGCTGAAAGGGGTAAAGCAGTCTGGCTGTAGTTGCGAATGAATCGGCAATAGAAATTGGCAAATCCGAGGAAGCGTTGCAACTCCTTGCGGGTCTCAAGGCCATTCCCACACCGCCTGGATCTTTTCCTCAGTAGGCCTGACCTGTCCGCCCCCTAGTATGAAGCCCAGAAAGGACACGGAGGTCTGGTGAAACTCACATTTCTCAGCTTAACATACAATTTGTTCTCGAGCAGCCGCTGCAGAATTGCAGATGTTTGTGCTCTTTAATAGACTTGGAATAAATAAAAATATCGTCAAGGTACACAAACACAAAAGTATTTAGGAAGTCTCTGAGGACATCATTCACCAGGGCCTGAAAAAAAGCAGGGGCATTAGACAATCCAAATGGCATAACTAAATATTCAAAATGACCAATAGGTATCTTGAGTGCAGTCTTCCACTCATCTCCGTCACGGATGCGAAGCAGATGATAGGCATTTCTTAAGTCCAGTTTAGAGAAGATGATGGCTCCATGAACGGGTGCAAATGCTGACGGTCTGACCAGCAAACCCAAGGACAAAGGCATATAAAAAACAACTATTTAATTTTTCAACAGAGCTTAACAAAAGATTCTTACAACCAATCTCAAAAAGAAATATAAGAAAAGGGGGCCAAAAAAAAAACGATAATAGAGGTAAAGGATATTTGTTTTTAACGGTGTTGTTGTAATCAATACAGGGCCTCAATGAACCATCTTTCTTTCCCACGAAGAAAAAGCCAGCTCCTAGTGGTGATGAGGAAGGACGGATAACACCTGCAGCGAGGGATTCTTTAATATACTTCTCCATAGTCTCTCTCTCTCAGGACAGGAAATATTATAAAGATGACTTGACGGCAACGGGGCTCCCGGGAGTAGGTCGATGGAGCAATCATAAGGCCGATGCGGTGGTAAGGAAAGAGCCTTGGACTTACTGAATACGGCCGTGAGATCGTGATATTCCGTAGGAACGGTGGACAGATCTACGGGGTGAGCCTCCTGCTGCTCAGCTGGTGGTGGTCCTGGAGGCACAACTGAACAGAGACAAGATGAGTGACAAAAGGTGGACCAGGAGGTGACATGTCTATCTGACATGTCAATTTGGGGATTATGTTGTTTGAGCCACTGGAACCCGAGAATTGTGGGAGAGTTGGAGGTGGGAAACCCAAAAAAAGAAATAAACTCACTGTGGTTGCCGGAAATAATCAGGTGGAGTGGTTTGGTTTGATGGGTAATAGGCTGTAATGTTTTTCCGTCTAAAGCGGTGACTCTTAACGGAACAGGTAATGGTACGGTTTCTAATGTTTAACTAAGACTTCGTCCAATAAATTCTGTTGACAGCCAGAGTCTACTAGAGCGGATAACGAGAATGACTGAGTCGCATGGGTTATTGTGGAGGGCAGTAATAGATGGGGAGAATTCTTATTATTCTGGTGGTCCGCCAACCTCCTCACATCCGCTGCCAGACCTGGAGGTTTAAACGGAGAGGACACGAAGCACGGAAATGACCAGGGGATCCACCGTAAATACAGAGACGGGCAGAGATTCGGCGTTGTCGCTCCTCCGGCGTGAGACGCGTTCGCCCTAATTGCATGGGCTCAGGCGCCGGAGGAACGCGAGGAGGAGAGGCTACCAGGACGGAAGTGATGCCTCCGTGGTTCTCCTCCGGAAACTTGCCCAGTCTCTCTCTCTAGCGCGGGAGTGGAGTCGGTTATCGAGCCTGATCGTGCTGCTAATCAACTCTTCTGGAGTCTCTGGTTCGTCAAGAGTGGCGAGCTCGTCTTTTAACGACTCATTAAATGCGTGGAAATAAGCGCTTTTTAATGCAGCTGCATTCCACCCAGTGGCAGCTGCTCTGATACGGAGCTCAATGGCAAAGTCTGCCGCAGTCCGATTGCCTTGCTTTAAATTCCATATTTCACATGAGTTATGGGCTTTGTCGGAGTCGTGACTAAACACTTGCTTAAACTCCTTCATGAAATTATCAAAGGAACAGCCATAATTAGCGGGATCAGGGAAACGGGTTTCTGCTCATAATAAGGCCTGACCTGACAACAGGGAGAGGACATAAGCTATTTTAGCACCATCATGAGAGAAGCTTTGAGGGGAATGATTGAATATTATGGAACACTGTAGAAAAAATCCATTACATTTGTTCTGATCACCTGAGAATCTTTCAGGCACAGGGGGTTGGACTTCAGAAAATACGGGCTGGACTGTGGGTGCCGGATCCGGAGCGGGTGCAGGAACTGGAGACGGGGTCTGTGGTAGAGAGTTTTGAAGAAACATGGTTAGTTCTGCTAAGCGCTGGTTAGTTTCAGTTTGTAGGGTGTGGAGTTGTCTTAATGCGGATTCATGAGCCTGCATTATGGATTGTTGTTCGGTCAGAGTTCTTCGTATTGCATCTGCTGGGCTGAGTTGTTGGCCTGAGTGTTCTGTCATATTGGGAGTTTAGATTCAAGCCCATATGCAGAACACAACACAAAGAAACGGTAAATAAAGATATAATGGATTTATTTGGAACAGCAGGAGATGGGCAAGGTGACTTGGGTCTGGTCCACGGGGGGAAGGGTTCAGGAAGCAATCGGCTCACTATGGGAACAGACCAGGCTGGTGAGTTCAGGGGTAGTTGGAAAAAAGAATGTTGAAAATAGAACTGGACAGATCTTACTTGTGTAGCGCCAGAACGAGGCTTTGGGAAGGGTAACTGCAATGTCCGGGGTCTCGGTCTCACTGTGGATGGGTTTTGTGCGTGTTGGCAGAGATCCAGGAAGCCACGGAGGAGTACATCGGAATGCGGACAGGTAGGCTCAGGCTCAGCGAGGACAGAGGAGCGGTGCGACTGCCAATCGTGAGAATCCAGGAGGAATTTGTTGTCACAGGGAGAAGGTGAGTCTGGGAACTCGGGCAACCAGTGGGTATCTCCCACGGCGTCATGAGGAAGGGCTAGATCAAGAAGCCAGGAGGGCTCAGCTCTACGAGGACCCAGGGCGTCACTAGGGATCACCTGAGGATAGGAGAAGCAACAGGGAGTAATCAGTACCAGGTAAGACGTCGAGGAAACACAGAGGCAAACTCTAGGAGGCTCAGATGTACCATTACTGGCAAGACACTCAGGCACTGAAGGACTGGCAGTCAGCTCCTCTAGAATCTGCTGCTGACGAGCTCAACTCGAATCAGGTGTGCAGGTCATCCACGCCATCCAACGGAATAGATTTGGCGCCATCTAGTGGTGGAGAAGAAATGGTGCACGCACAGAAAACCCCACAGCGAAAACCTAAGAACCCCAGACCCCAACACAGAGCTTTACCTATTTAGGAATCCAAATTACAACTAAAAACAAAGATCTTTTTAAAGCCAACTTTTATTATTGCATGTTAAGGAGGACTATGATCGCTGGTCAATGCTTGGCCTCTCGTTGGTTGCTCAGGGTAACTCGATCAAAATTAATCTTCCACGTTTTTCCTACCTATTTCAGTGCATCCCTATTTTTCTTTCATGGTCCTTTTTTAGCAAACTTGATAGTATGATTACCAAATTTCTCTGGAATGGGAAGGCCCCTCATACAAGTACCCAATTCTTACAATGACCTAAAAGGCATGGGGGAATGGTCTTGTAATTGTAGATATTGTTATTGGGCTTCAAATATTAGACTTCTTCTCCAGCTTGGCTTGTTATAGAGGCCAACTCTGTAAAACCCATATCCTTGGCAGCCTTACTACATTCACCATTTCAGTCCCCAACTAAACTTTACACTTCTGATATAATAGTTGATGCATCCTCAAGGCTGTGGATGCAATTTAGACAGCATTTTGGCTTGCAATCTCTTTCTGTCTATGCTTTTATAGCTTCAAATCATCCCTTACCACCATCTCTCACAGATGGCATCTTCCTGTCATGGCAGACAATAGGAATTTAAACTTTTCATGATACTTATATTGGTAATACTTTTGCCTCATTCCAACAAATCTCTTAGTTTGATATCCCGCGGCATCAATTTTTTTAGATACTTGCAAGTGCGCAGCTTTGTCCACTCTACATATTCAAATTTTCCCAACCTTCCCAGGGATTCACCTCTAGATATTTTTCTAAAACCTACAGTCAAATTGAAAGGGGCCATATCTTTTATTTACAATCAAATCACACTTCTACGCCCACAAACCCTGAATTCATTTAGATCACTTTGGGAGAAAGACCTTGGACAGGCCATTTCAAAGGATCTTTGGACCCAAAGATCCTCCAAATGGAGGCACATAAAAAAACAAGGCACATAATATTGTTCACTGAGTCACAAATAAATGACAATGCCAATCATATTTAAGATACCAATTTCAAAGTGTCAAATTACAAAGTCACATTTTCTTTTTAAGTTATGTTTAATATATAACATATACAGCATTTTGTTTAACAATTGAAGGCAAAATAGTTAGATTGTGCTATAAAATGGTGCCAAAAGGCTGGAAAAATACATGTATTATTAATTAATATTATTATTATTAACTAGTTATAATAGTAACTAGTTAACTAGTTATAATAATAACTAGTTAATATTATAGAGCATCTGATTTACCAAATGCCACAAAAAGTCCTCTATTTGTGGCAGACATGATCTAATTCAATGCTAACTTGTGTATCGCGCTTATTATACTAAAGCACGACTGGCCACGTTTTACACCAATGTTTCTCCTACCTCTGATAGATTCACCAGCCAATTTGAGAATGCTGGCATTTATTTTATTGTATTTTAGTTTTTTTCTCTTTTTTTTTTTTTTTTTTTCTCTTGTTTTTGAGTGTGTGTTTGTATGGGTTGAGGGAAAGCGTTTTACATACTACAGTGGTCCTTTTTATTTTATTTTATTTTATTTTTTTCTGTCTGCTAACAGTATCTTTATTCTGAATTGACCCATTTAATATATTTCATGTCTGTATATGTATGTGGGCATAATTGGGTTTGTTCTAGCCCAATTATGTTTATATGTTAACGGTACACTGTTAAGTATGTAACTATTGCACTGCTTTCATATTGTACCTCATGTTAAAGCATAAATAACATTTGAGGAAAAAAAGACTTACTCATATTCATGACAAGTGTTATGTCATGTTTATGATTGTGTCATACCCGGCAAATAACTTTTTCGGGTTATTCACAACCTCCTTGTCTTCTCCAAAGACAAGAATTTCTGTCTTGTCTGAATTTAAAAACAGAAAATTTGGGAAAATCAAGGTTTTAATGTCTGCAAGATGTCCAAAAAATACCTAATTGATTGGATTCATTAAGACTTTTGGACAAATAAAGTTGAGTATCATAAGCATAACAATAAAAATGTATCTCATGCTGTTTGATGATTTTACCAATTGGAAGCATATAAACTGAAAACTTTGACCAAGCATTGAACCTTGTGTTATTCTACAAGAAGTCCTTTAATTAAATCTGTCAATTAAAGGGAAACCAACCATGTTGTGTTCTCTGGATCACTGCAAGCCTTTCAAAGAGAACAATACAATCAACTATATCAAGAAGCATCACTGAGAAGAAATGAACAGAAATGAATTTGCTTATCTGAGGCCATGTGAATATCATCAGTGATATCAGGCAGCAATGTAATGTCTGCCTTTTCACGAATTAATGTTATTTCAGAATGGGGTAGTTGAAAAAAAATTGCACTAAATCTCTCAAACTGAGCAAATTATTAGATTATCATTGAGCAAAGTCTGGTAAATTATTGTTCTATTTAGTTGGAATCATATTTGTCTTTTTGAGATTTGCTTTCTTTAGGTTACTTTTTAATCGGTTTGTTTGTGGAGAGTGTACCACTGTAATGGGTGTGGTGTAGTACAGTACAGAAGCTGCAGAGAGGCGTGCTACAAAAATAACATCACTTAAAGTATTTTAGGCATATATACAAAGTGGAAGAGCTTATAAGATGTATACATTTTTTTTTATCATTTTCAATAAACATACTTGTAGTACATACAGGCAGTCATGCTATCATGCTTCTGCTTCATAGTTTTACATTTGGAGTTTTTAGAGATGTAACTATTACTATGTAATATATTACGCTATTTAATGTATTATTAATTAATATTATTATTATTAACTAGTTATTATATAAAGCATCTGATTTACCAAATGTTAAACTTCTAATAATACAAGCATTATTACAAGTTAGATACTTAGGAATTTAAAAAGCACTTTTTCTAGCTAAAATAGCTGGAACTTGACCAGTGCCTATTTCTTAAAAGGATTTATCTCTCTCTTTCCCCAGTTTGGGAATGAAGCTCAGCAACTTGAATGGGCCAAGCGAGAGAGTGAGCGGGCAGAGCGAGATCGACTGAAGAGGCTCAGGCAACAGGAACAGGAGGACCTGGAGCTGGCCATTGCCCTTAGCAAGGCCGAGATGTCTAATGTATGACATCTAAATCTAACATGCATCTAACTCGGATGACATTATAATATGAACACATCTAAACACACACACAACCTTGCACCACCATACTTAACAAATAGCTGCAAAACTTGTTTGGATGCATGACAAAAATTGATTTAATATATGACAGGAGGAAGAGGAACTTTTGAAGGATACAATGTGTATTACCACTTTAGTTCTGGATATCAAGACTGATGCAGACAAAACAATTTACTAGGATTTGAGTCTATAGCAGCTCTGTTTCTGGTACTTTCACAATGTGAAAAAACAGCATGTCAGTTAACCTGGCATTGAGCGACAAAGAAGCTAATACAGATGTAGATTGGAGTCATAGTGACAAACTGAAAGGGAGAATGTTTTCTCCTCTAACATTTCATAGGATTTGGCATTTTTGTGCATGATGCCACAAAAAAGTGAATAAACAAGGAAATGATCAGGTGTAAGAAAATTAGATGATTACTAATAACAATCAGTAAGACATAACCAAGAGGTGAGATGTCAAGATTTTAAGGACTCTAACATCTTTATCAGATATACAGAAATTAGGTTGATATTCATTTTTTCACTCTGTTTTTGGAATGATTTCAAAATAGCTTGATATTCCTCTTTGTGCCACACAAAATTAGCATAGAATCTCAAGCAAGACAGAATTGTTCAGAAATTCCAAAGTATTAGCACTCACTAGAGACAAAAGAAGTTGAAATCAGGTATTTCCATACAGCCGTGGAGGAATCCAAATCCAAATCCCTGTGTTGTCCCTCCCACAGGTTATAAGGCAAACTCATACCTTCTGAGCCACCATTCCCCAATCCCAAACATTTCCTGATTTAGGTCTAATGTATTTGTATTTGTATTGTATAAGATTTTATTCATCATTTCTTTTAAATTCAAAATTCAACAAACATTGTAATATTTGGTAGAATTGGTGTGTAAACTATATACAAGGTCAAAGTTAGTAGAATCTGTTCTGTTAGTACGATAAGAATGAGGCAGGAGGTGAGGTTAACTTGTACTTTACTTCACATCACAACTTCCACATATACATTGGTTAATATGTTACACGTCAAGATAACTGTACACATCTGTTTTCTCTTCCCCTTTTGAGGAAGAGAAAAGGAAATAATCCATCATCAGTTGAGATTACAACTTTGTTCTGTATAAGGATTTTTCCTCTATATCCCCAGGCTTTACATGTTTCAGAAGTCACTTTAATAATTCTGCCCTCATGTTCCCTCATGTTGTTATATTTTGGGATGTGCCCAAGTTCAGCCCATCTTTCACATCTTTGTGACTTGAAGATGCTAACCCAAACAGTCACAGTATTTGTTTTGCCTGGCTTTTAGTTGAGTATTGAGAAATATAAAGTTCAACATAGAGCTGGCACTACTTTGGGATGCTGTTCTCAGGCTTACAAGATAATGCAACAATGGCAAAACACTTAGACACAGTTGGATTGGAGAACAGAACATGTCTCCAAAAATAAGGCATCAGGTAGACTTTCAGCCCATGAAAGTCTACCTGATGGTGGTACAGAACTTGTTTTGTTATGAATATACCAACATCTTCACAAGGTTTTTGCTTTTATTCTGTGGTTGCAACACATGTTCATCTTTAGGACACAGAACATAGTATGATGGTTGGGATATTTTCGTGTTTGCTGAGAGAAAATGTTCACTTTCAGGCACATAGAAATAAGTGATGGATAAACCAGATATAGTGAGGTCCAGAATTCTCATACTGTAGTATATATTGAAGAATTGTTTAGTTTTTATCAAAATGCTACATTAGTATAACATGTGTTTGAAGTGATGCCAATATCCAGAAGGTGATATGCAGAGTAACAGCATAGTGTGAACAGTTTTTTTAGTCTGAACTCCTGACTCTGAAAAAGTAGTAAGAAAAACTTTTTTTGAGAAATTCTTTCTTTACTCTGGTGTTTAGCAAATAAAAATAATTTTGGTTAAAAAAAAAAGGAACTGTTTAGTCTGATTTAACAGAAATTAATAGGGGGAAATTGTGTTGCATCTTCTTGAATGTAAAATCTGATTTCAAGTCTATATGGATTCCGGCTTGGCTGCACCTGAGAGCCCTCCCAGAACAAGTTGGGACATCAAACCTGCAAACATTTGTCAGCTGGATCATGCCCTTCAACCACAGAGTGTATGAACCCCAACCACCATCCTGAGGATTGCTCTCATCCCTGCAAAGGACTCACAGGATATCAGGATTTCTCTACTGAACATTATGCATGTGACCACACAAAAAAAACGTTCCACAAGGGACTTTCCTCAAGCCTGAATATTTCCCTTTCACACTCCTCTGTATTGCATTCAAGGGTAGTAGGTATGTTCTTTGGCAGTATTTGTTCTTTTTTTGATTCTCTGAGTAAGCAAAGTGTGCATACCTCAACAAGTGCTACCCTTTCATCAGAGTTGAAAGGGTAGCAACTCTGATGAATCTCAAGCAAGACAGAACTGTTCAGAAATTCCAAAGTACCAGCGCTCTGGTATTTTGTACCAGGAACTTATATTAGTTTGTTTACATGCTGTATAAATTAATGCATTGAAATTACTACAACAAATACTCCAGGGACTAAACATTCCATCTGAGGTGTTTTCAGGTTGTTAGATATCAGATAGTCATACAAGCACTATTTGGTGTTTTGGCGATACCATGTAATATCAGGAAAACATGCAACAATATGGTGAATGTTGCAATAATGATGTGATTTGCAATGAAATACAAATAAGTAAACTGTATTACCATTTTTGGTTCATAGCATACCCTAAAATAGTGTGGTCAAAGGTATTCAAGGTAAACAAACAAACAGCATCAACCATGGTTAAAACTATGTTATTGATTTTACATTATTTACTTTGAAACAACGTAGAAAACAATAAGATCTGGTTGTCTGAAGCTGAAACAAAGTTAAAATCCACTGTGACAAGAAATACCAAGCTGAGAGACCAAAAAAGCTTTATCTCAGTGAAATAAGTAAAAAATGCACCAATGTGTAATTTTCAGCAAAATCTTCAACTTTCAGCTTTATAATTTAGAAATCGTAAACATGAACATAAAACTATCTAAGGCCATACATGCTTTCTCTGAGTGAAATAAGTCAAAAGTGCCAACGTGTGGAGGTCCAATGTTTCACTATCACATCACCGGGTTTATGGAGTGGCGTCTCGGCAGGACGTGGCAATGCGTCTTTCTCCATCTGAAAAACTCGAAAAAGCGTATTCGACCGGTTTTGACAGTAAGACAACATTGCATCATCACATGCAGAAGTGGAAGGAAGGACCTGTCCCTGAGAGCTTCCATTCACTTGCTAAACATGTCAATAATAAAACACTTTTTTAATAACAATCAAAAAATTTCTTCCCCTTAGCAGGGAACAGTTAAATGAATTCCATCATAAAATAGTTAAAAAGTCATTGAGTCATGGAGATGACAATAAGTCACATCATAACATACTGATGACTTGGATTTGTTGTCCTCCAATGATGTTGAAGATGATGTGTAATGTTTTTTTTTTTGTTTTAAGTAATGTAATCATTGATATTTTTAGCCTAATATCCTAGCTTAGATTTCTTATACTGCTTTGCAAATTATAGAAATGTTTACGCTTCACAAAAAAACGGATGCCTGTCCTTTCTGCATGTTCTACATATGCATTTTATGTTTCCTTTCACATTTTGTTTCATCTGGTAATATGTTACTTTTTTCCTTTATTGTCATTGTTATGAATTGTTCTGATTTTAGATTGAGTTGTGTGATGAGATATAAGTTTCTCTTCTCAATTTCAAGTCCCACAACTGTTCTTTGTGAATGCTCCTGCGTCGATCTAAATCACGTGCTCAAAATATTTGATTGCTTAGACCTTTATGTCTAAGCAACAACAATGAGAGCAGGTCTGTTTCCGTCTCTAGAAAAACCCACTTTGAAACAGCATAGAAATGAGAGCTGCAGTTTTGATGGTTTGAAATATAAACAAAGTCTAATTCCTGCGTGTCGTGGAAAAAAAAGCTCTTTCCAAACAAAGTTCAGGTAGAACCACTCAGTCAGGTTTATTCATGCATTGTGTACAATTATGAGAGCTCATAAGACAATCAAGCCGGTCTGGATGCAAGTCGAACCCGGCTCACTAAGCTCTGCCAGCTTACAACATGTAAGTTTTTATACAATGATTAGCAGTATAGGAAATCTAAGCTAGGATTGTCTTTCCTTTTCTTCCTCGCTCTGGAACTCTTTTAATATTCATTTCAATCTTCAATCCCCATGTCGACCACTCTCCAGTTGACCAGCAAGAGTTCTTTGATTAGGGAGCCTTTGTGACGTACAAAAGCAACAAATGTTCGTTGTTATATTTGTGTGTTTTATATTCCTCTTTCCTCTTCCTGAACGTTGGGAGTCAGAAGTTACTAGAACTTGACACCAATAATAATGGAGGTATTTCAGTGATCCAGGAAATGAAATGTGGCTGTCTGCGGTGTCAGAGGTTACTAGCAGTTAACATCAGCAGCAGTAAAGTAAGTCGTCCTCATCCAGAAGTTGTGCGTCGTCCTCCTCGGTTTGATGTTCTGTCGACTGGTGGACCCCAGGATGGGCGTTGTCTTGATTCTCTTATAGTGGTTGGCGTGAATCCACGTCACCCTCTCTGGTGTGACGAGCAGCACTTGAAATGATCCCTGCCAGTGTGTGGAGATCCAATGTTTCACAATCCAATCACTGGGTTTGACGGTATGGAGGGGCTTCTCGGCAGGACATGGCAATGCGTCTTGCTCTGTCTGAAAAACTCAAGAAAGCGTATTCGACCGGTTTTGACAGTAAGACAACATTGCATCATCACAGACAGAAGTGGGAGGAAGCACCTGTCCCTGAGAGCTTCCATTCACTTGCTAAACATGTCAATAATAACAATCAAAGATTTTCTTCCCCGTAGCAGGGAACAGTTCAATGAAGTACATCATAAAATAGTTAAAAAGTCATTGAGTCACAGAAATGGCAATAAGTTACATAATAAAAACAGTAACAGGATCACATGATGCAGAGCCATAAACAAACAGCATCAAGTCAACTTTAGTTAAAGCATTATAGATAATGAAGCTGTCACCATAATTTTCCTTCAAATCCAAAAGCAAACCAAATTAATTAATTTAATTATTTATTTAATTGGACCTATGACATATTTGTTCTTTAGCCCAAAATCGTCAGGAACTTTAGATAGTGAAGGGGTGTCAAAACTACCAGTTTTTATTGCCCCACAGCAAATTCTGAAAATATAATTGAATATGGCCCGCACAAAAAGCTTGAGCTCAAATCTTTTGCACTTCTGAGTTTCAACAGGAGATGGAGCCAGCCACAGAAACTGAATTTAATGCATGTTGATGCTGAGATGGACAGGCTTCCCTCAGGATAAGAACTGATAAAGTCATGAAGAGTAAAAAAACATTACATTTAATAATATATTCTGGTGCAGACTATTTTGTGTTTCATGTTAAAATATTAACGGGATTTGTCTTGTTTTCAGGATATAACAAGTAGTTAAAAAAGACATAATATACTTAATATAACGATTACTTAGCCATAACTACTAATAAATCAAACAGTTAAAATATAACACTGATATTTGTTTACTAACGTAATCTGTCTTTTCACTCTTGTAACAAGCAGCATTCTACTAATACATTGTTTCTTGACAAATTCCTTATCTAAAAGAACCAAATCATCCTTGAATATATATTAAAGAATTCCAGAGAGAGGAAGAAAAGGAAAGACAAGATCATGGCCGCGATCACGCCTTCATCTTGTTCCAATTTGTATTGTCTCTTTTTACTCTGATAACTTGGACTTTTTGTCCTCCAGTGATGTTGAAGATGATGTATAACGTTTTTTTTGTTTTAAGGAATGTAATTATTGATATTTTAAGGCTAGTATCCTAGCTTAGATTTCCTATCCTGCTTTGCAAATTATAGAAATGTTTATGTTTCACAAAAAAACGGATGCCTGTCCTTTTTGCATGTTCTACACATGCATTTTATGTTTCCTTTCACATTTTGTTTCATCTGGTAATATGTTACTTTTTTCCTTTATTATCATTGTTATGAATTGTTCTGATTTTAGATTAAGTTGTGCGATTAGATATAAGTTTCTCTTCTCAATTTCAAAACCCAGAACTGTTCTTTGTGAATGTTCCTACGTCTTTCTAAAACACGTGCTCAAAATATTTGATTGCTTAGACCTTTATGTCTAAGCAACAAAAATGAGAGCAGGTCTGTTTCCATCTCTAGAAAAACCCACTTTGAAACATTATAGAAATGAGAGCTGTAGTTTTGATGGTTTGAAATATAAACAAAGTCTAATTCCTGCGTGTCGTGGAAAAAAAAACTCTTTCCAAGCACTGTTCAGGTAGAATCACTCAATCAGGTTTATTCATTCATTGTGCAAAATTATGAGAGCTCATAAGACAATCAAGCCGGTCTGCATGCAAGTCTAACCCAGCTCACTAAGTACTGCCAGCTTACAACATGTACGTTTTTATACAATGATTAGCAGCATAGGAAATCTAAGCTAGGATTGTCTTTCCTTTTCTTCCTCACTCTGGAACTCTTTTCATATTCATTTCAATCTTCACTCCCCTCTTCAACCACTTGGCAGTGGATCAGCATTTCATTTGACATGACTTGCGGATGTGACCTTATTGTAATTATTCCATGACAATCCTCTCTTCTGATAATAAATAAATATGGAAATATTTATTATTAATCAACATAATGAACACTGCTTCCATCTCTGTTGGGCTTCCCATGTTGGAAAATGATCAATGATCAATGTCATTCTTTTCAAATCAAGAGGCACAATACAGCTTGTTCTTCTACAGGTGCAGGTGAAGTTGCTTCAGGAGAGGAAAGTGGTCTACCAAACTTGATTTTGACCTTTCCTGCGCTTGTAGGAGAAGTTCCAACTAAAGCATTTTCGCCTGTAGCTTCAGTTAATCTGATCTGTAGTGGTTTCAAGCATCGATGATGGTTACTGTAACAATGTGCTACTAGATTTACATGCTAAATCTAGTGGCACATGAACTCATCTGATTCAACAATGGCTGGCTTGAAAACCATTGTATGAGTTTAGGAGTGGATGGAAAACTGCTTCGTGAGGAATAGAAATGAATTGAAGAGTGAAGAGGGTGAATGGACTTCAGAGTGAACCAGGACAACAAACTAATTGTGATCCAGTATGCCAGGTAGTGAATAGTGAACCTATTCATTTGTTGGCATTGAACCAGTGGAAAATATTCTGAATCCCCTGGAGCACTTCTTCAGTAATCAAGTGCTTAAAAATAAGTCTGGAGTGTTCTAACACCTGTTCTTTGAGACTTTGTCAATCCTGGCAGTGACATCAACGTATGGAATTGACAGTATTTTCTCCATTTGTATTATTTGTTTTTCACATTAGTCTTCACTGATTAAATTCTTACTGTATCCAGGGTAGTTGTTTGGACCTCAATTGCCATATTGCTCTGGGTTACACTTCGATCATCATCAGTGAAAAAAATGCAATAATGTATATTTATCAGCAAAATCATCAACTTTCAGCTTTATAATCATTGAAACAGCATAGAAATACTGTGAAGCAGTAGAATTTGTTTGAAAAGTTGTTTGAAAAGTTCCTGTGTTTTAGAACATAAAACTGTTTCATTGCCCAGCACGACAAACCGTTTTCAAACGGTGATTTCATAAAGCAGTGCCTCATCAAAGGCACACATAATGTGTCCAACAACAGTGTCTGATTTCAACAATGTGAGCTCATTCAGAAATCCAGTCGTGCAGAGAATCGAGGACTTGTCAGCTTCCCTGAAACTTCAGCTGAGAGACAAAGCTTGTGCTTTTGAGTTTTACTCGATAGCGTGCGATGAGAGCACAGACGCCACAGACACTGCGCAAGTCGATGATCATTTTTACTGTACAGAGGAGCTGCTTGATACTATGAGCCTAAAAGGCACAACGACGGGAAAAGATCTTTTTGAAGCTGTGTCAGAGGCAGTTGAAAAGATGGGGCCTAAATGGGACAGGCTCTGCGGAGTAACAACAGATGGAGCTCCGGTCATGATGGGCGAGCGCAAAGGAATGGCATCGTTGATGTGCGCAAAGGGTTAGGGTTAGGGTAAAAGAGAGCGGAGGTGAGGCTGTAAGGATGAACTGTATAATCCACCAAGAAGCGCTGTGTGCCAAGACTGTGCAGCTGAGCGATGTGATGAACTCTTATTAAAACTGTCAACATCATTCAAGCCAGAGGAATGACCCACAAAGATTTTCAGGCTTTCCAATCTGACGTGGACGCTGAATACGGGGATGTACTCTACCACTCTGATGTGCTGCTGCAGCGCTTTTATTCGCTGAGATCACAAATCCACCAGTTTGAAAAGAGAAGAGTGCTTTTGATTTTTTCATGAATCATGAACTACGTGACCCTCTGTGGCTGCAGACCTGGCATTTTTAGTTGATCTTACGCATCATCTGGATACACTGAACAAGAACCTACAAGGAAAAGAACAGCTGTATGCGCACATGAAAGCCTTCTGCGTAAAGCTTCGCCTATTTGAGGCACATATATCACCTCTAGTGTGGCCCAGCCCTTTGTTTGTTTTTCTGTATTTGGCCCTCACTAAAAAAAGTTTGGACACCCCTGAGATAGCGCTATTGATCTGTTTGAGATAAAAGAATATGCTTCAAAATTTAGGTCTATGATTGGAACCAATTCCACACTTTTTAAAAGTGCACTGTATATTGATACAACTTTTCTTTTGAATGCTGGAAACATTACATTTGGGTCAACAGGTGAAATAATCCAATCAGTTTCAATTTTACATGCACAAAGAAATTTACTCCAGGACAATTTATGTGATTTTGCCAAAGGTACGTGTGAGTAAAAGTCAGGAACCCAAAATAAATATTGTCTCTGCTCAGCCGAAAGAGAGACAGTCCAACTTGCTCTACTCTGTCTATGTTCCAAAACAAAACGGATGTTGACAGTTTCTCAGGGGCACAGAACCAACGCTTCTCATAATCACAGTCAGCTCCCTATGAAGCATTTGAAATACAGTTAATTCATTACAACATTTAATATCGGGAAAAGGAGAGATTGAAGTTTTGACTTCTGCAAGAAGTTGTTGTAAAAGAGTCGAATTTTGGAAGCTTCCATTCATATACATAGTTTAGAGCAGACAAGTCAAATTGCACAGCTGTGTGAGTCCAATCAGATTATGATGTAACTTTTACATCAATCCCTAATCGCACATTAGATCTCATCCTATAAGATTTACTGGGCACATATCAACAAAAAACAAAAGAAATATTAAATGCCCTTTTTTTTGTTGTTTTTTTTTCACAGTAAAAGAACGTGCTCCGAGTCAACCATAAAGGACACTCCTCCTGAAATAGTCAAATCAAAACTAGGGAAGGCTTTGTAGATGTGAAATGAACATAAGTTTGTTTTTACGAGCCAAATTTCTCCTCTAAGTCAGAGATGGCATTTACAATTTTTGTCAAGTGAACCACTGTCAGCAAGCAGCTCTTCTTTGCTAGAAATGGAAAAAACAGGAGACTTATTCACATCCACATTCAAATCACCGTCTCCAAAATAAACTAAGATTTCAAATCATTTCATGACAAAAATTCCTTTAACAACTTGAATTTCTCAATCAGTCAGTTACTAATTATTATAGTCTAGTAAACAATGTTTAGTAACACAAAACATACAAACATTCACTCTAACAAAAGAAATAACAAACATTCACTCCAACTTGAAACAGACACAAACAAACATTGCCATCAGAATTTGGAGTCAAAGTTTTATCACAGTCAAACATTTACAGTTGGTCGTCATTTTGTGTAAATTGTCTTAAATTGAAATGACCAAATTTACTGAAGCTTCAAATAGTTGAAATTTTCACTTATCAACATATATTAATGTTTGAGTTCAACTCTAATGAGTTGAATTAGAGTTGTTTTAAGGTTGAGCTATATGTACACATACAAAAGAGATCTCATAATTTAGAATTCCAGCAACTAATTTATCATGTTACTGCTGAAGTGCTTCATTAATTTAAAAAAATATTTTTGTTATAACTAATAGTTCCAGGACAACAAAAGGTCTTTTAACCTCTCTAAATTAAAATTGACCACAGCTGTATTTTATAGAAAATGTCCTTCTGTTCAAATTAAATGCAACCAAATATTATATGATATAACCAAATATTATAAACACTGCAGTATCAAGGATTTAATTCTTAACAAAAACAAAAAAACAAAAAAATATTTGGAAGGAAAAGAAGGAAAGAAAATAAGAATAAAAAAAATTTTTAAAAATGTTTAGAGTCAAGGGACACTGGTATTTTAAATAGGACCACTTTTTAATTCTCATTGATAACATTGTATTACTGTCTGTGTCTACAACAGTTCAGCTTTTAACTTTTATTCATTCTAAAACTTTTATTTCAAAACCATAGTTTTCTTAAAATGTTTTTTTAACATTTACTCATTATAGTTCAATGCCATAATTCTATTAGTTCATTCCAGAACTTCAGTGATTGCAGTTTCCCTCGACGGTTTCTCAATCTACGGCTCACGGGCCCCTCAAGGATCGTTAATATTGGTCCTGCTGTACAGGACAGAGATAACAGGAGCACAAAACTCAATTGAAGTCATTCATTTCGCACTAAAGAATTTCTAAATGTCAACAGGGTTAGTAGCAAGCAGTCTTCGTTGCAGTGGCAGTGTGTGTGTGTCACAGCTGTGTGTGTATGTGTGTGCGTCACTTATCTTGAATGTCTCTTTTCCGCACCTTTCCTCCTCTCTGTGTCGCTACCGCGAAATCCTTCCCCGTCTCTCTCCTCTGGCTCCCTGTCAGTCCAACTGGTTCTGGTGTTGGATCTTTGGGTTGTCCAGATCATCCCTGAGTCAATGTCCATTTTGTCCACAGATGAATTAATCATCAAACAGTTCAATTCTTCTTCTCTCACAGCTCTGAAGCACTATTATCTTTTCCTTCTCCACGCTGACACTGGACAGGAGACCAGCAGAGGTTTTAAAAGCTCAGTTGCACACAGTTCTTAGTCCAAATGTCCAACAGGAGTCTGACAGTTGTCCCCTGAATGTTCCATCAGTTTTCTGGCAAAAAATTAGGTCATCAGACACTCCAGTGCCTGGAGGTGTTAGAGATCTTCTTTGTCTTCTTGATTCTCTGGATTCTCTCCATCACTTTCATCGGCTGGTTTTGTAGGAGAGACATAATCTGGTCCATGGGAGGACAGGTTTGAGGAGTCGAGGTCAGAGGTCAGACGCACTGCAGCAAGGCTCAGACAAAGGGGAAGAGAAGCAAACAGAAATCAATCAGGGCTTGTCTTGTCGTTTTTCTTGTTTTTCTATACATATCTATGTATGAATCTTATGTTAACCTCTTGCATGATCATATAGCTTTAGTCATTTATTATCCATCCATCGTTATAACTCTTGTTTGTGGAACGGTTTGTCAGAGAAACCTGAGGCTTTTCCCTGATCCCTTTAAGATGTGACATCATTTGTTTATTCAAATACACACAAAAGAAAATGTTTAAAGATATTTAAGGTTTATAATTTAACAACCTAAGATTTATGTTCAAGATTTTATTATGTATTCGTTTCTCTCTGCTTCTTTGCAGAGAAAAATTACACCATTTAAAGTCATTCCACCTTCATTCACACCAAGCACACTCTTTTTTTTCAATATTTTACTATCATATAGTCAAACAATTCACCCTGAGGAGGAGATTGCGTGGAACCACGTAGACTCATTCTGCTTTATTTGGGTGGGATCTCCTCTTTAGACAGCAAACGTCTTCACAGAATCCAACAAATCAGCGTTGTGGTCGCTCTGCCTCTTAGTCCTATTCATAGGGGCCTTTATTCCCAATAAAGGTCTTTGGGATTCTCTAAACATTTAGTTCCCTTAATTGAGAAGACCAAAACTCAAGTGGAGAGCAAGAATACACTACATTAGGCGAAAATCAAAATCTGCTCTAACGAACTCAGAGTTACATAGTTGCTTTATTCACCTCTGTTTCAGCTAACAGAGGCGGAGATTTAATCTTCAAAGACCAAACAAAGAAAAACAGACAGACGGAACAGTTCAACATTTTACGCTCATTCACTATCATGTCTACGGGATGCAAAAACTAAACACTCTCTTTGTGTGGGGAAGGCCACGGGAAAGACAATAAGTTCCCAGACGACCTTTCTGGGAAATTTCAGCAGATACATCTTGTTCAGTTAGTTTGTACACCCTCTGCAGCTGCACCGAAAAACATCTTGACTATGATACAATTACATTTATGTGATTCATAAAAGAACGCTGTATGAAGCAAATAAAACATTTATTCACACTCGTCACACTTATCATTGCCACACCAGAGGCACGAGTTTCCATGCCATCCATGCTGCTGGTGAAGTCCGTGGACGGGTCCTTAAGTGTGGGTACACAAGTCTGAGAGGTGGGTCTGATCCAAGCCCTGTTCTCGGCCCTGGGACCCAGCACTGAGACCAAGTCCCAGCCCTGGTCCTTTCCTGGGGTCCCAGCCCTGGTCCTTTCCTGGGGTCCCAGCCCTGGTCCTTTCCCGGGGTCCCAGAGCTCCAAGATTGGGCTCACGCAGCTTCAAATATTCCCCTGATCACGCTGATATGACTCCCAAGAGCGTGGGCCAAAATAAAATTTTCCATTTTCCAGAGGAGGGGTCCCTCAGCTCTGATGGCAGTCCGCAGCACCTCACCATGGTCGACGTCGAGCCGCGGGAATCCCCAGTCCTCTTTGACTTCTATTAGAATCTTTAAAAATGCATTTCCAGGGGAAAATTGGATATTGGCCAATAGCCCAGAGACTGAAGAATAGCTTGGTGTGGTTGTTTGATTTTTAAATCGTTCACAGAAGGTAGGAAAAATCACGGAATTTAGTCCTAATCAGGGTTTATAAAACAGTCCATCGATCCATCTTCTCCCGCTTATCCGGGGTTGGGTCGCGGGGGTAGCAGCTTAAGAAGGGAGGCCCAGACTTCCCTCTCCCCAGCCACTTCCTCCAACTCCTCCTCTCAACTGGCTCCTCTAGATGTGGAGGAGCAGCGGCTCTACTCCGAGTCCCTCCCGGATGACCGAGCTTCTCACCCTATCTTTAAGGGACCCCCCGGAGCAGCGGCTCTAGTATCCGCGATCTCGTTCTTTCGGTCATTACCCAAAGCTCATGACCATAGATGAGGGTAGGAACGTAGATCGATCGGGTAAATCGAGAGCTTCGCCTTTGACTCAGCTCTCTCTTCACCACGACGGACCGGTACAGCGCCCGCTTCACGGCGGACGCTGCACCAATCCGCCTGTCGACCTCACGCTCCCTTCTTCCCTCATTCGTGAACAAGATCCCGAGATACTTGAACTCCTCCACTTGGGGCAGGACATCTCCCTCGACCCGGAGAAGGCACTCTACCCTTTTCCGACTCAAGACCATGGTCTCAGACTTGGAGGCACTGATCCTCATCCCGGCCGCTTCACACTCGGCTGCGAACCGCTCCAGTGAGAGCTGCAGATCACGTCCCGATGAAGCCAATAGGACCACATCATCCGCAAAAAGCAGAGATGCAATCCTAAGGCCACCAAAACGGATCCCCTCAACACCCTGGCTGCGCCTAGAAATTATGTCCATAAAAGTAATGAACAGAATCGGTGACAAAGGGCAGCCCTGGTGGAGTCCAACCCTCACTGGGAACGAGCCCGACTTATTGCCGGCAATGCGGACCAGACTCTGACACCGGTCATACAGGGACCTGACAGCCCGTATCAAAGGGCCGGGTACCCCATACTCCCGGAGAACCCCCCACAGGGCACCCCGAGGGACACGGTCGAACGCCTTCTCCAAATCCACAAAACACATGTAGATTGGGCGAACTCCCATGCACCCTCCAGGACCCTGCTGAGGGTGTAGAGATGGTCCAGTGTTCCACGACCAGGACGAAAACCACACTGCTCTTCCAAAATCCGAGGTTCGACTATCCGATGGACCCTCCTCTCCAGTACCCCCGAATAGACCTTGCCAGGGAGGCTTAAGAGTGTGATCCCTCTATAATTGGAGCACACTCTCCGATCCCCCCTTTTTTAAACAGGGGGGACCACCACCCCAGTCTGCCAATCCAGGGGAACTGCCCCCGATGTCCATGCGATACTGCAGAGTCGCGTTAGCCAACACAACCCTACAACATCCAGAGCCTTGAGATACTCTGGGCGAATCTCATCCACCCCCGGGGCCCTGCCACCGAGGAGCTTTTTAACTACCTCGGCGACTTCGTCCCCAGAGATTGGAGAGCCCAACCCAAAGTCCTCAGGCTCAGCTTCCTCAATGAAAGGCATGTTGGTGGGATTGAGGAGGTCTTCGAAGTACTCCGCCCACCGACCCACAACGTCCCGAGTCGAGGTCAGCAGCACACCACCCCCACTGTAAACAGTGTTGGTGCTACACTGCTTCCCCCTCCTGAGACGTCGGATGGTGGACCAGAATCGCCTCGAAGCCATACGGAAGTCTTTCTCCCTGGTCTCTCCGAACTCCTCCCACGCTCGAGTTTTTGCCTCAGCAACCGCCAGAGCTGCAAGCCGCTTCGCCCGCCGGTACCCATCAGCTGCTTCCGGAGTCCCACAGGCCAAAAAGGCCCGATAGGACTCCTTCTTCAGCCTGACAGCATCCCTCACCGAAGGTGTCCACCAACGGGTTCGAGGGTTGCCACCACGACAGGCACCGACAACCTTGCGACCACAGCTCCGATAAGCCGCCTCGACAATGGAGGCACGGAACATGGTCCACTCAGACTCAATGTCCCCCGCCTCCCCCGGGACGTGTTTGAAGCTCTGCCGGAGATGGGAGTTAAAGCTCCGTCTCACAGGGGACTCCGCCAGACGTTCCCAGCAGACCCTCACAACACGTTTGGGCCTGCCAGGTCTGACCGGCATCCTCCCCCACCACCTGAGCCAACTCACCACCAGGTAGTGGTCAGTGGACAACTCCGCACCTCTCTTCACCCGAGTGTCCAAGACATACGGCCGCAGATCCGACGAAACGATAACAAAATCGATCATCGAACTGCGGCCTAGGGTATCCTGGTGCCAAGTGCACATGTGGACACCCTTATGCCTGAACATGGTGTTCGTTATGGACAATCCGTGACGAGGACAGAAGTCCAGCAACAGAACACCACTCGAGTTCAGATCGGAGGGAGCGTTCCTCCCAACCACGCCCCTCCACGTCTCACTGTCATTGCCCACGTGAGCGTTGAAGTCTCCCAGCAGAACGAGGGAGCCTCCAGGAGGGGCACTCTCCAGTACCCCCTCTAAGGACTCCAAAAAGGGTGGGTAAGCTGAACTGTCATTTGGCCCGTAAGCACAAACAACAGTCAGAACCCGTCCCCCCACCCGTAGGCGGAGGGAGGCTACCCTCTCGTTCAGCGGGGTGAACCCCCAACGTACAGTCGCCGAGATGGGGGGCAACAAGAATGCCCACCCCTGCTCGACGCCTCTCACCGTGGGCAACTCCAGAGTGGAAGTACATCCAGCCCCTCTCAAGGAGACTGGTTCCAGAACCAGAGCCATGCGTCGAGGTGAGACCGATTATTTCTAGCCGGAACCTCTGAGCCTCACACACCAGCTCCGGCTCCTTCCCCACCAGAGAGGTGACATTCCACGTCCCAAGAGCCAGTTTCTGTAACCGAGGATCGGACCGCCAGGACCCCCTCCCTCGGTCACCACCCATCACACAATGCACCCGACCCCTGCGGCCCTTCCCATAGGTGGTGAGCCTATTGGAAGAGGGTCCCATGTTTCTTCTTCGGGCTGAGCCCGGCCAGGCTCCATAGGTTAAAGCCCGGCCACCAGGCGCTCGCCAACATGCCCCACCTCCAGGCCTGGCTCCAGAGTGGGGCCCCGGTGACCCGCGTCCGGGCGAGGGAACACGAGAACCAAAGCCCTCTCCTCGGGCTGCCACCGTATCGTGGTGGAGGGGTTTGAGTGCCCCAATGATCCTAAGAGCTATGCTGTCGGGGGCTTTATGCCCCTGGTAGGGTCACCCAAGGCAGACAGGTCTTAGGGGAGGGACCAGACAAAGTGCAGCCCGAAGACCCCTATGATGCATATAAAACAGTCAAAAAGTATATTTTCGGCTATAATTAACTATGAACTGATAGCTTGCAGTACAGAGAACAGCCCTGTGTTGTTTAATAATTTTTAAAATGTTCACAGGAGCCAGTAGAATGTTAGTCCAGGGCCTCCAAAGCATTGCCCCTGCATTGACAAGTTCTTAAATCGGCCCAAACTGATGGGTAGGATTTCAAGCCCTTATAAAGAAAAATCCCACCAGCGGTTTTATAGAGAGGTTCTCAAGAAGGTCTAGCGTGAAAATGACTATGTCTTTCAACACTAAGTCATTTATTGAGTGTCTGAGACCTCCATTAAGGCCCTTCATTAACATTTTAGGCGTTTTTTCACACATTTTCGGGCATCCTGAGCTGTTTCTTCAGGAATAACTCTGTGGTTCTCAGGAGCTCTGGGGCGGTAAAGCCTCTTCGGTCTTTCTGATGGGTCGGTTCTGAGCTCCGTGGAAGCGAGCTTGAAGACAGGCCAGAGTCAGGCCGACTTCAGTGCACTGTGAGCGGTTTCTGATCCCCGCCACGTGCCTGGTGGAAGTCTAACCTCCATGGCACGTCTCCCTACATTTTTTCTCACCTTGTCACGTTCTCTCTCTCTCTTCACACCTGCAAGTTGTTAGTCATTCAGCTCCAGTCTTTTGTTCAGCTTCTCCTCAATCACTCCTAGCCACATTCTCTCATCTGCTCCCGTTACAGTTCCTGCATTTCGGTCCATCACAAACAGATCGTGACAGCTACAGGGTTGGTGTGAACATTTTCTGCAGGTTTAAAGGCCCTTAATAGTTCTAACCTATCATATCTAAACACCATCCATACAGAAAAACACAAAGAGATCATCTGAGGTACAAACAGAAAAGTTGAGCCGCCTTCTTGGCGACTGGCCCAAAACTGGGGAACAATGTTGTTGTTGAGAACTGTAGATTTTTCCTGGTGTGGGATTGTTCTGCTGTTCTTCTACCAGGGAGAGTCAATAGGCTGCTGTCTGTTGGAGGGCAGCTCCCTCTCCCCGGCAAGGAATTTGCTTCATCAATTCAAGCATAAAAGGAGTAGGTAGCCAGTTCTCCAGCGCCTGAGTGTTTTGCTTGTTGTGTTATTCTGTGACCCTCTGAGTTTTGTTTCCATTGTTTTTTCAATCTGAACTTACCTTTGACCTCCTCGCAGGTTTCCCTTCGAGGCGCCTTGGAAGTTATCTATTGTGTTGTCTGAGTCTTTCATTTCCACAAGCAAAGAACTCTTCAAGATTCTCTGGGTTTTTCAATCCATGACTGGAAAAAATCTGCTCCTCTTTCCACAATCTTTCCACTGTTTCTTGTCCACCCTCCAATGTTACTTCCTCCCACAGAGTTCAGCAACTTTTGCCTCTGCTCTGATCATTTGTACCTGGTCCGATCCCCTTGTTCCTCACAAGCAACCCAAACTCCAGTGGCCTAATCTCTCCCGCCTGACAAATTAACATCAACCCAATCAGTAGGCCTTATCCAGTCATCATCTCTCAATTCTTAGTTACTCTAAGAATAACCAGAGTAACTAGTTAAAGTAACAGTCATCTTATTTCTCATTTTTCCTTCCCTCCAAGCTCCAATGATCCCGATCCACTGATTGATTCAATCACTCTGATTAAGTGAATGACACACTTCACTCATTGATCTGTTCAAAAATAAACTTTATTTATCTTATATTTCAGTCTCTTGAATTTGTTCTGTATGTGGATGAAATGAATTGCTGCCATTATGACAGTTATGATTCATATTAGAGCTGATCAGAACTGCCAGGCTCACCTCTATGCAGCTGGATGTCTGAATCTTTTCTATTTTTTATTTTTTTGTTATTTGTATTTATTTATAAACTGATTAATTATTTCATGTATTTTTAAGTACAGCAGCTTGTGCTCTCAATGCAGTGAGATTTTTCAGCTTCACAGCCAAAACCCCTAAGACCAGACTACAACCACACTGGTGGCACGAAGTTGCCCCAGCCACACAGGACACTACTGCCATTGCCATCAATGTGCATGTGAAAATGTACATCCCTCTTCCCGTCCATCCATCTAGCCAGCCCAGTGGTCCAGCTCCTCTGTTCCTTTTAGGGAATTAAAAGTGGAAAACTTATGGAATATATAAAAAAATGCAGGACTTTTATTTGTCACAGCTCCATCTTGCCAACCGTTCTGGGAGGAGATTTCTTTTTCGCACATTTGCATTCATGTGACAAATTCAACAGTTACAATAAATCTTCCAAGATCTCACAAAATACCAGAAATCTGCCTTTTAATGGTTACAAAAAAAATTTTTTTATAGGACTTAATTTCTGTTGGTTTCTCCGGCTTCCTCCCACAGTCCAAAAAAACATGACTGTCAGGTTAATTGGTCTTTCCAAATTCTCCTGAGGTGTGAGTGTGTGTGTGCATGGTTGTTTGTCCTGTTTGTCTCTGTGTTGCCCTGCGACGGACTGGCGACCTGTCCAGGGTGACCCCCGCCTCTCGCCCGGAACGCAGCTGCAGATTGGCACCAGCAACTCCCGACCCTGTTAGGGAGAAGGGTGGTAAGAAAATGGATGGATGGATGGATGGATTTCTGTTGGTATATATTTGGCTATTTTAACCAATGGCACTCTTCCTTGTAATTTCTCTTTACTCAGTTTATAGTGAAGTCTATAAATATTTCCTGTAATCAATCCACAGCTGGTCTTTTTCAGTCTACGTAACTAATTTTGGAGTTAGGGTTAGTGTAGGAAGAACATCCAGTATAGAAAGTATTAGAAAATTGTTAGGAAAGAGGAAAGGAACAAATTAATAGTTTGGGTGGGTTGAACGACAGAGGAAAAGCATTTAATATACATAACAACGAATTTAGTTAACAGTATTGTGGCCTTTGAGACCTATTTGGACATTGAAATATATTAATATATACAGATCAGAATCAAATATTAAGAAAAGAAATATATATATATATTTGACAAGAATTTCATAATCACATACAGAATATATTAAATATTGCAAATATAATGATTATTTTCAATTTATACTGACTCCTCAAAAGACACAAAAATGAAGCAACTAGTATAGCAGTAGTGATTCCTGAATTAAAGATTAATATTTCAACATCTAATTATCTGAGTATATATGTAGTAGAATTGTGTGCTATATTATTTTCTTTGGAATGGGTCGAGGATACTAATATGAATAAAATAATAGTTTGTAGTGATTCATTATCTTCATTGTTGAATATTAAAAAGGGACATACAAAATATATACTGCTCAAAAAAATAAAGGGAACACTCAAACAACACAATATAACTCCAAGTACATCAAACTTCTGTGAAATCAAACTGTCCACTTAGGAAGCAACACTGATTGACAATCAACAATGATTTTGTTGTCAACTTTGTACAGGACAAAGTATTCAATGAGAATATTTCATTCATTCAGATCTAGGATGTGTTATTTGAGTGTTCCCTTTATTTTTTTGAGCAGTGTATGATATGAGGTGATGGCTGTACATCACTGTGAACAAAAAAAAAAATTATATTATTTTGGACTCCTGCTCATGTAGGTATTTTGGGTAATGATGGAGCAGATAGGTTGGCTAAGGAGGCTATTACAAAAGAATATATTGATATAAATCTGAAGGCAAAAGTACAGTTTGGAGAGAAAGCAAGAAGATATGGAAAATTAGGTAGGATAATGAAATAAACGGAAAGCATTTATATAGAATACAACATACAGTTGATGTAGTAAGAATTAAAGGAATAAACAGGAGAGAGGAGTTAATTATAAATAAAATAAGAACTGGTCACAGTTTTTTAAATGGAACTCTTTTAAAGATGGGGAAACGTCTTATGGTTTATCTAGTTGGTGTGATTCTGTAGAAACGATGGAACATGTTTTTATTACTTGTAGAAAATATGTAAATCAAAGAAGATTATTAAAAACGGAACTAGGTTTTAATAGGAAATTGAAATTTGAGAATGTGGTTGATCAGTTAAATAGTATTGAGGGGAAAAAGAACATTTTTCGTTTTTTAAAAAATACTGGGATCATTGTGAGAATTAGAGGTTTAGATATTATGATCTAATAGATGGCAGTAGTGCAAGAGTAATGGATGCAAGCTGCCGTTAAAATCTAAAGAAGAAGAAATGTTTCTGCTACGTCGCGAGATAATTACGTCATGCAGTACGCGACACTAATCCATGTTCACCACGCTGGGTGTGTGGAGTCTAGCGTGAGTGTGACATCGTGCTTACTGAAACGATGAAAGAAAAAAAACAGAGTTCCAGTAGAAAGGAACCAAAAACCGCTCACAGAAAAGGGAGCGCCGATCCAGTAAAATGCTTCGAGAAGTGGAAGAACAAGTACATGAAGGGGAGAGACCGTTTGAAACAAAGGAGAATGCAGAGGAAAAAACCCGAGTGGCAACTAGAAAGGGAGTACATCAAAGGTCTGGTGAGCAGATATGGTGACATCAACACGACGGACGTTTGTAAGTTTTCGGACTTTCCGATCTCGAAGAAGACCCTGCTGGGTCTACAGGAGGCTCAGTATCGTCAGCCCACAGAAATCCAGAAACAGACGATCGGCCCCGCTCTGCGTGGCAGAGATGTCCTTGGTGCTGCGAAGACTGGTTCCGGAAAAACTTTAGCCTTCCTCGTTCCGGTGCTTGAGTGCCTGTATCGTCAGCAGTGGAGCTCAATGGACGGTCTCGGTGTTCTCATCATATCACCAACCAGAGAACTCGCCTATCAAACCTTCGAAGTTCTCCGCAAAGTAGGCAAAAATCACGACTTTTCCGCAGGGCTCGTCATCGGGGGTAAGGACCTTAAGAGCGAGTCAGAGCGGATATCCCGCACCAACATAGTGATATGCACCCCGGGGCGGCTGCTGCAACACATGGACGAGACAGCCTCCTTCTATGCTAGCAGCTTGCACATGCTTGTCCTCGACGAGGCAGACCGCATCCTAGACATGGGCTTTGCAGACACGCTCAATGCCATAGTGGATAACCTACCCAAGTCACGACAGACCCTGCTGTTTTCCGCCACACAGACCAGGAGTGTGAAAGATCTGGCCCGTCTTAGTCTCAAGGATCCAGAGTTTGTGTGGGTTCATGAGAAAGCCAAGTTCAGCACACCGGCCACCTTGGAGCAGAGCTACGTGGTGTGTGAGCTGCACCACAAAGTGAACATGCTCTATTCCTTTGTTAGAAGCCACCTGAAGAAGAAGATTATTGTGTTCTTTGCCTGCTGCAAAGAGGTTCAGTATCTGTTTCGTGCCTTCTGTCGTCTTAGACCTGGGATTCCCATCCTGGCGCTGCATGGGAAGCAGCAGCAAATAAAGAGGGTGGAAGTCTACAACAATTTTGTCAAGAAGCAGAGTGCTGTCCTATTTGCCACTGATATTGCTGCGAGAGGCCTGGACTTCCCTGCTGTCCATTGGGTGCTGCAGTTTGACTGTCCAGAGGACGCAGACACCTACATCCACAGGGTAGGCCGCACTGCTAGGTACAAGGAGGGTGGAGAAGCTCTGCTGCTCTTGCTCCCCTCTGAAGAGAAAGCCATGCTGGCCCAGCTTCAGGAGAAGAAGGTTCCCATCAATCAGATCCAAGTGAGACACCCTGCATCCACACTCCAGACAAACTCTGACTGACATTTTACATTCAACATCAATATTTTGCTCATACCAACATGAATTGGGTAAAAGGTTTCCATGAAAATGACTTCAGCCATACTGACCATTTATGGCTGAAGTCGTAATTGAGGGTGAGGACCTAAGTCAAGTCCATGCTTAGAAATAAACCATGTTGAATGAGACAATATAATTTCCAATAAGTTAAATGGTTACATATTCTCTGAGGAGCTTGTTAATGGCAACAAAAAGTGTTTAGTTTCTCTGCAATGTGTTGGGGGTTTATGGGTATTTTTTATTTAAAGGCTAAAACATTTTTTTCAAAAGATTTATTTTTATTTTATATATATATATATATATATATATATATATATATATATATACACTGCTCAAAAAGATAAAGGGAACACTCAAATAACACATCCTAGATCTGAATGAATGAAATATTGTCATTGAATACTTTGTCCTGTACAAAGTTGAATGTGCTGATAACAAAATCATTGTTGATTGTCAATCAGTGTTGCTTCCTAAGTGGACAGTTTGATTTCACAGAAGTTTGATGTACTTGGAGTTATATTGTGTTGTTTGAGTGTTCCCTTTATTTTTTGAGCAGTATATGTATATATATATATATGTGTGTGTGTGTGTGCACGTATTATTTAATTCAAACCTTGGTACCTTGGGAGTAGTTTAATTTTAACATGAATTTATGTTGAGATGTATTTGACAAATTGACATTTTTAGAGTTCCTGTGTAAAAGAGCCCAAATATAAAGAAAATATTATTTTTAAATACCATTTTACAACATTTTTTTGTCACTTATGTTCTCTTCACACTAGTGTACTAGGCTGTAACTGAGTCTGGTTTAAAAACCTAGGCTGAGTTAGGTAACAAATACAACACTGACACTCTGAGGTTTGGAACATTTACAAGTGTAAGAAGCAGAGTTTGATATGAGGTAATTTTGTCCTAATTTGGCCATTCTAAAAGTTCTTGGATTTTAAGTAGAGCTGTTTTAACCTTACAGAAAATATTAAACATTTTTATTTGGATCCATTAAAACGGCAGGATCTGCCAACCTTAACAGTGTGTTTTCATAATTTGTAAACTGTATTCACTCAGTAGAATTACTTAAAATTCAAACAGCATTGTTTTTCTAATTTTCTTGAAGCTGTAAATTAGAGGGGTGTCCAAACCCACAACTCAAAAGAATCTGTGTGTTGATTTCAGGTGAATCCAGAAAAAGTGCAGTGTGTGCAGCAGAAGCTGGAGGCCTTCCTGGCCCAGGAGATGGAGCAGAAAGAAAGAGCCCAGAGATGTTTTGTTTCGTATCTGCGCTCAGTCTATCTAATGAAAAACAAACAAGTCTTTGACATCTTTGAACTGCCGATTAGGCAGTATGCTCTATCTCTGGGCCTTGCTGTTTGCCCTAGGGTGCGCTTCCTCAGTAAAGCCCATGCACAGAAAGCAGAGAATGAGGATGAGGCAGAATCTGATGAAGAGGAAGAACTCCAGAGCTTTAAGGTTCAGCTGAGTATGAAGGTACCCTGTGAAGTTGTTGAACATGACACAGAAGAAAATATGGATGAGTCCTCAAAAGCACTTCATGGTGACATTAGTGAAGATGAAGATGATCTTCGGGACTTAGAACTGCTGACTGTCAAAAGAAAGGATGTCTTTGAGCTGTCAGGGCCAGAGTGTGTGGAGGACACTTCCCAGGGCCCAAAAAACACCAGAAAGGAAACAAAGTTCAAAAAGACCAAAAAGCTCTTAAACAGAAACTTCCAAATCAATACCAAAATTACTTTTAATGAAGAAGGAGAAGCTGTGCAGCTTTGGCCCCCAGTGCAGCAAACGGTAACTGCTGAGGATGAGGAAGACGATGTTTTAGGCATCAATGTGGCAAAGGCCAGAGATAGGCTTAGACATGAAGACCAGGAGTTTGACAAGCAAGAGTACAGACGCAAGGTTCAAGCTGAACACAGAAATAAGAGGCTCAAGGCCAAAGAGACCAGGAGGGAGGCAAGTAAGCGGCAACGAAGGTCTGATGAGGAAAATCTAGCGTACTTGGCCTGTCACAGTGGGGGTGAGTTTGACTCCAGCATCTTGCCAGACCCTGATCAGTTGCACTCATCAGAAGAAGAGGAGGAGGGTTATGCTAAACAACACAGCTGCAACGACAAGCCGTTAACAATGACAAGAAAGAAAGGAAAGCAGCTGAATGATGAGCATACTGGCCTGGACACTGGCCTTTCACTGGCTGAAGATGAGGAGCTGGTTTTACATCTGCTGCGTGAACCAAAGTAGAGACTGACTACCAGGAACTGAAATTCAAACTGATTGAAAACACACCGACTGAATTCAGTTCTGGTCTTAAATATTGTCTGAAAGTATCAAATAAAAGGGCCAGATCAATGTCTGTTTGTATTTCTGTTAGTCAGACCTTTGGTTAAACTGTTCAAACTACAGATCATCAGGCTTTCAAGTTTGTCTGATTTATGCCTGAGTCACAAAAAGGTCACCTACAGATTTGGTTTATAAATGTTTTTCTCATATATGTGCCATGTGATGAAGTCACAAATAAAGTCCAATATTCCTGGTTTTTCCATTTATTCTTGATTCCTGGCTAATTTTTGTTGCTGGTTGTTGAATCCAAGTTTTGTTGTTTCAAATCAATAAATCTGGGTACGAGTCATAACTACTGAGTTTGTGATTATATCTTCAGTGTAATTTTCCCACCTCTGCTGGTAGTTTTTGGACATTAGGCAAGAAACTACTGACGTGTGCCTGTTTTTAGATGAGAAGTTTTCAAGTCACACCAACCTATGTTGTTGGCTATGTTACTCTGGCTTGTAGCAGAGATTATTTCATACCTTGATTGTTCAAGTTTAGTTTTACATGATGAACTAGAACTTTAGGGAACAGAGCTCCAGTTTATGCCTGGATAGCTACCATTGATCAAAAGACTGCTTCTTTTGATTAGTGGTAAGAACAGCAGTGGTCAAATCTGCTTAAAAAATTTAAACGTGTGTTTATTTGCCTTATCTCAGATTAGCTAAACTGTCAGATTCTATCAATTTTTCCATTGCATTTGAGGAATGTGCTCAGATGTACAGACTACACTTTCTCTGAAAAACAAATTTACAAAGCGCTTTTCACAGGCACAAAGTATACCATAAATGACAAGACTAAAAACAAAAAAATTTTTTTTTAAAAGGAAAAAAGCCAAAAAACAAAAAAAAAAAAAAAACCTGAAGAAAGGATTACCTTTACTTTTAAAATACATATGGTGAAAGTGTTGTAGCAAAGTCACAGGGTTGCAAAGATATTATTTTTGAATCTGTCAAGACAACAAAGTAAGTACATTTTATATGTATGTGCATAGAGTGCTTGTGCAAGCTCGGATGCAGCCTGTTGCGGTTAATCTTTTTACATTTTATTTTTGCAAAGACTTATAGTGAGTTAATTGTTATTTTTTGTATGTAAATGCTTCAATATTCAATGGGAAAAAAAAACTTTTGATTTTTTTTTTTTTACTTTATTTATTTCAATAAACAACAATACAATTGTATTGTGAACATAACACAATAAGACAATAATAATACTTGACCAGGGGGAGCATCAGATAAAGCATAAAGACAAGAGAATGACATTACAGTACATTAACATAAAAGATAATCTAAAAGTCCAAGTTGATTACAAGCCCATATTGTTGATTCTGCTTTTTGGTTGGTTGAGGATTGAATTGTTAATAAATAATGTTTACGTTCAATCAGAAAAATAGAAAAGTTTGTTTTTTTCTTCAAAACTTTGCATTTATGTAGATGAAATTTAGCCTTAATAATTATTAAATTTATAAGGAAACTTTTCACATTCATTCCTCCATTTTGTTGAAATCCAAATAAGACATTTTTTCCAATATAACTGAAATCCCGTTGATATTTTGGAATCAATAAAGTCACAAAAAATGTTGCCAAAATACTTTAGAATGAGGACACAACCAGAACAAATGGGTGAGCAACTCTGGACAAACGTCACAGAAGGAACAATTCACATCAATGTTAGAGTTGAATTTCTTGAAATAATCTTTAATGGGGTAGATTCGGTGAATGAGTTTAAAAGAAACTTCTTTACCTTGTTAGTGAGAAGAAAATTATTAGGGAGCAGCCAAATAAATTTCCAAGACAAAGTCATACAAAAGCGATTCCAATAACGACCAACCACAGGAACAAAGGTCACGACCTCCAGAAACAGGGATCTGATCAACTTATTATTGTTATGAGGAAAAGGATTCAGACATATTTTGCCAACAGGAGAATGTATGGGAGATAGAACGGGAGACTGAAAATCGACTCTCGGCTTCTGCCTGAATAACAGACAGATCTTTGTAGAAACGGCACCAAGAACTTTGACATATTCTCCAGGAGAGACAGGAAAATTAAATTTACAAAGAAATTCCTCATAACTCAACAACAGACCATCACTGTTAAACAATTGGTCAACCAGAACAATGTTATGATTAAACCAGGAATCAAAAAACATAGTTTTGTTCTTATATAAGATGTCCTTATTATTCCAAATGAAATACTAGTGAGGAGAAAAGTTATGCTTGTAGATGAGTAACCACGATAAAAGGACCTGCCGATGAAAGTTAGAGAGTTTATCAAAATTACAAATTAAAAAGAAATTCAGCCCACCGAATTTAGAGAAAATATGGAAAGGTATAATATTCCAGAAAGACGTTGGAGAATTAAAAAAATTACGGATCCAATTTATTTTAAAAGTATTATTCAAGATAGAGAAACATAAACAGTTAAGTCCTCCATTTTCATATGAATTCAATAGAGTAGATTTTTTAATATAGTGAGTCTTATTTTTCCATATAAAGTTGAATAGCAGTTTGTCAATTTCCTTCTCACTTTTATTGTCAATGCCTAACGATTGTGCAGCATAAATTAGTCTGGAGAGGCCTTCAGCCTTTGTAAGCAAAATACAGCCGCGCAAAGAAAGATCTCTGACTAACCACTGATTGAGTCTTTTTTTAGTCTTTTGAATTAGCGGGTTGAAGTTTAGAGAGCTTCTTTCTATTTTATCCTTCGTGATGATTATACCTAAATAAACAACCTCATTCTTAACTGGTATAGCTTCAATTGAGGTGATGGAACAGTCCTTAATGGCCATTATCTCACATTTTTTAAGGTTAAGAGAAAGACCTGAAGCTTTGGAGAAAGTATCAATCTCCTTAATAGCTAAAGAGATTTGGTTCTGATCTTTTAAAAATAAAGTAGTGTCATCTGCCAGCTGTGTTAGAGTAACCACTTTATCAGCAACAGTGATCCCTTTTAAAGGACCAGTTTTAATATGATCGGCCAGAAGTTGAGCCACTAAAAGAAACAAATAAGGGGAGACGGGACAGCCCTGTCTGATTCCTCTGCAGAGACTGAATCTAGGAGAGGAGCCGTTTTTTAATTTGATGGAGCTGTTGCTGTTTTGGTATAAGGTTTTAACAATAGAAGTAAAGAATTTCCCAAACCCAAATTTATTTAGACTTTGAAAGATGAACTCATGTTCCACCGTATCAAATGCTTTATAGAAGTCTAGAAATAAAATAAAACCATTATCACAGACAAGATCAGGATAATCTAAAATATCCAGAACAAATCTTATATTATTAGTAATATGTCTGTTTTTCATGAAACCGGATTGAGTCTCATCAATAATTGAATGAAGGACAGATTTTAGCCTTTTAGCAACCACTAAAGCAAAAATTTTGTAATCATTATTAAGAAGACAAATAGGACGCCAATTATCTAGAAGTAAAGGATCTTTATTTGGTTTAGGTATTAGAGTGGTTAATCCCTGAGTGAGGATTGTAGGGAGCGAACCGTTTTCTATACTTTCATTAAAAACCTGCAAAAGAAAGGGAGCGAGGACGAACAGAAAGTGTTTGTAAAACTCAGCACTGAGGCCATCGATTCCAGGAGATTTGTTCATTTTGAGATGTGAGATGGCGTCCTCAATCTCTTGCAGAGAGATTGACTCTTCACAACATTCCCGTTCACTATCAGAAATTTGACTAACTGATAAATTGATCATTAGGGCATCAGCTGAAGCTTGACAGAAGTTGGAGAGATAAAGAGATTCATAGAAAGAACTACAATATCTAGCTATATCATCAAGGTTATCTGTAACAGCATTGTTAATCTTTAGTCTGGTAATAGAGTTGTTGATCAAATTATGTTTTTCTAGATTGAAAAAGTAATGAGTGTTTTGTTCTCCTTCTTCTAACCATTTTCTTCGTGATCTAATGAAAGCTCCTTTACTCTTATTAATGTAAAAATGATCCAATTTAATTTGTAATTCAGTTAATTCTTGTAGTTCAGAGTCATTTAAATTCGAAGGATTTGACTGAGTTAGTTCAAATGTTCTTGTAATAATTTCGGTTTCTTCAATTCTTTTTGCCTTGGCCTTGTTACTACCAAACTGTCTTAGAAATTTGCCAGATTTGAATTTAAAAAGTTCCCAATTAAAGCCATAAAAATTATCTGTTTGAGTTTATGCCAATAGTACTTTAATAAATTTTTTTATCTTTACAGTAACCTCTTTGTAGTTTAATAAAGAATTATTCAGTTTCCAAAAGTTATGTATGAAGGAGAATAACTAGAACTAGAAAATTCCTGAAGAAATTTAACCGGGGCCCTGCCAAAGTGTGCCCGTCGATTTGGACCCACCGTGCTAAACATTAGCATCAATGCTAAAGAAAGCTGCAATGTAATCAATAGCATGTGGGGAGTCACAAGCCTGGCATACTCCATTCAGGACACTAAACATGGGTAATAAGTAAGGGAAATAGCTAATACCTCATTTAAGGTAAAAGGCTAATGCTAATGCTCTGCCTTGCTGTGCAAGGCAGTGCCCTAACTTGAGAGAAAACGATAATGCAAGCTAATATCATTGCAGCGCCTTGCGGTGCTGCATTAGCCACAGATGGATCTTAAGGCTTTTATTTTGAAATTTTCCGAAAGCTTGATTTTAAATGGCCAATCTAATCCCATGTGTAACAGTGGTTTTGTTAAAAAAAAAGTCACATAATGCCAAAGAAGGCAATTACGTCATATAAAATAATGTCAGGGCTTTTATTTTGAAATTTTCATTAGGCTTCATTTTAAAATGTCACACTAATGCTGTGTGTAACAATGCTTGGTTAAAATCAGTCATAAAATGCCCAAACACAATGTAATTGTAAAGGCCAGCTCATTCCTCCTCAGTAGTAACTGACAGTTCCGCCATGTTGTAGTTCTGACCTTCAGTAATTGTAGTTCTAAAGAGGAGGTCAACTGTCATGTCAGTGTGACACACAAGGAGAGACTTAATTCTAAATGCTTTAATCAGTTAGTTTTTCTGAAAGGCCTCAGAGAAATATTCAAGCTTTTATTTTGAAATTTTCATTAAGCTTAATTTGAAATTGCCATACTAACTCCATTTGTAACAATGGTTGGTTTAAATCAGTTATAAAATGCCCAAAACACCAGTATTTCTAAAGGCCAACGACTTCCTCAGAGCTCTGCCAGAGTAAAAACTACAGTGATGCGTATTTGTAGTCCTAATCAGCTGGCCCTCCTCTGTTCCGTTGCTATGGTAATTGATTCTCTGCCTGCCACCTGTGATGTGTGTGAGACATAATGGTGGAGAAAGAATTCTATCTTTGTGAGACACCTCAGTCAGTTTGAATGAAAAAAGCAGTCCGAACAACTCCTTCCCATTCGGAAACCGTGATACGTATCGGAAAACCGTTTGAAGCGTTTGAGAGGCCTATCTTTCGTCTCCAATAGTCCCGCGATTCATATCTGTACGTCAATCACAGTATTAACAGCGACGAGATAAAAATGGTGTGCGCTGGGGTCTGACATTTTTCAGAAATACATGGAAGTGAACCTGGCAGAGCGTGTGAAAATCCTGTCGCATGACTTCGCTCTGAAGCACCTTGACAGAAAACCGTAAGCCCTAGGAAAATTTCGAAAACATTTTACCGGAGCAGGCATGCGTATCGATGTCATGACCGAGTTTCATACCGATAGGGCGATATTTGTGGGCGTGACGGCGATTTCAAAATTTATTTGGGGTCAGAATCGCACTGCTTCCCACACTCTAACGAATCGTCAGTTACACTCTAATTTTTCCAAAAATTGAAAACTTTGGTGCGCTTAGAGAGAAATTGTGGACAAACCGTAATTCATATCCTCTTGTTGTCTAGACTTTAGAAAAGATCACGGGCGTATTTACAAACTGAAATTTCAATGGCATTTCTACGTGAATCCATGACGACACACGAAATTCTCAAAAATTGGGTATTTTAGGATGTTTTGGTTTCCTCTCTCCATTCATTTCTATGGGGGTCTTGGGGGTCTTTTTTCGCTTATTACGTCGCTATGGTAACTCCGAATCCCACCACAAGTAATAGCACACATGCCGCCATCGAGCCGCACGTTTTGATACCACATTTGTGGGTGGGCACGCAGCGGTATGAGCCGCATTAACGGTCACGGAAGAAAAATAAAGAATAATAAAGAGGCATTCTATTGGGTGAAGATTAATAGGTGCCTGCCATGCAATGCATGGAGTCAGTGACTTTGTCACTGCCTCCTTATGCATTGCTATGGCAGGGCCCCAATTATAAAGAAACCTTCTATTGGGTGTAGATTAATAGGTGCCTGCCATGCAGGCACCTATTAATCTATGTTGCAATTTCAGCACTTGGACATTTCACCTCCAACTCTGTTTTTTGGAGGTAATGCTATGGCCCTGCCATAGATGGCAGGGCCCCAATAATAATAATACAGAGACATTCTATTAGGTGAAGAACAATAGGTGCCTGCCATGCAATGCATGGAGTCAGTGACTTTGTCACTGCCTCCTTATGCATTGCTATGGCAGGGCCCCAATAATTCCCATCTGAGAGTGTTAAAATTATTTCAACAACTTTATGGTCCGTAAGGGGAGTAGGTAAAAACGTTTGACTTTTAATCATATTCCATCGTTTATTTTAACGGAGAGCGCTATGCAATGCGTCACCTTTCGTTTCGTCGTCTTGTTTTTTTTCATAATTCTTTCTACCGGAAAAAATGGCCGACCACACTTCCGGATCACATGTTATTCGGGTAGAGTGGTGAATGTTGCATTTCAAAACAAAAGTACTAAACGCATAGACGATATGACATGTTACATTTCAGGAGTCCATTTTAGTTCGATTCTAACAAAGTTATAGTGTAACGGGGTTATAGACCAAAATCTACATTTACATTACATTTAGAAGGCGTTAATTGAAGGCATTGACTACCTTTAATTACCACGTCGTTTTATTTTGAACCCCACAGCCGGAAGTCATGTTCGAGGACACGTTGCCAAGTGTGAGTGAGGTCTGACACTGAGACGCAGCACATACACAACTGTTTGGACTAATTGATCTTAACTGGATTTGGGGACATCATTGATGTCTACATGTACTACCAAACATGGGAGAGAGAAAGGACAATGAGGTAACTTTCGAAACTGTCTTCATTTGGAAAAACGAGGTCCATTTTTCCAGTACTTGAAGAACTTATATTCTTTTCTACATCATGAACAGAGTTAGAAAAAGCTAAAGATTTTTAGGCTATGACATCCAGAGGAAGAGGTAGCTTTGCTACAAAGGCTCAGTAGTTAAGGAGAGTTGGATATGTTGGATACGGCAATGTTTTTGTACTGCTAAAATCAAGCGTCTACCATGCCCCGCGATATGAACAAAGATATTTCCTGCTCTATGTAAAAATTCTGATTTTTAACCGCCAATAGCTGGTCATTTTATATCAGACCTTCCTTTTATTAATCTGCATGAAGACCATTGTTTACCCGACTCATATGTGCACCTCTGAAACTGATAGATTTTATCATACTCCACCTAGTTTGTGACATGTGATGGCAAGGCTCCACTGAAAAAACAAAACAAACAATCCTCCCCTCAAATTCAAGCAAATTTGGAGAAATGTTGCAGAAGCCTGAATGCATAAGTCTAAGCTGTTCATATTTAGGCCCGAGCAGCAAAGCGCTTCGGAGGCCTATTGTTTTCATACGTTTCTTATTATTACGATTCTCCTTCCGAATGAATTGGCTTTTTGGGGGCTTTGTCATATTCAAAAACTCACCAAACTTGGCGGACGTGTCAAGCCTGATTTAAATTTTTGTATTTTAAGGTCTTCACAAAAATCGCAATATAAACGGCTCAACGGCGCCACCTAGCAACTTTCAAAAGACCTTTTGCTATTCCCTTACTTCATCGTAGAGACATGAAATTTGGTATACTTGTAGAGCTCAGAATTTACAATTATTGTCATAGTGGAAGTATCACAGGAAGTCAGCCATTTTGGATTGAAGTTCCGATTTTGACCCGATTTTTGCTGTTCACAGCCTTCACATTTGCTCGAACTCCTCCTAGGGATTTTGATTCATTGGCTTCAAACTTGGTCAGTCTGTTCATAAGCCATGACCCATTTAACATTATCAAAACGGTGAGTTTTTGAGCATCCTGAAGGGGTGTTACCAGGGGTCAAAGTTCACCTACTTGCCATAAAAAAATAAACTGTTATATTCCTTCACAAAAACTCAGTCACCAAATTTTCAGTGATTGATTATCATTGGGTGTGCTACAATACCCTATGGTCGAATGATGACATCACTTAGCCCACGCCCCCTGAGAACAGGAAGTGTCATGTTTTACTGTGAACGGTCGCTATCTGACCCCTTTGACCAAATCAACATGAAACTGCCCAGAGACAGAAGACATGTTGGTGTATTGTGGATTCCAACCCTGACCAGATGATGCCCACCAACGGAGCAGGTGGGCGTGCATGGCGCATCGATACGTACCTATTGGTGGACGGGCGTGAAAACTGCGTGAGAGCTTCTGTGGTGAATGTTGGGCGGCGGTTAAAGCATGGCTTGGGGCTGATCATTTAGGGGGCGCTATAGAAAAATTAGGCCATGCCCACCAAATGTTGTGATGGATTCCTGTCGGTGGGTGTATAAGGATGCATCCTAGCGAGTCTGGAGTAGCTCGGCCTGAAACTGTGGCATTAAGAGCCAAACGTATGGCAACAGTATTACAATTCACTTCGCCACGCCCACCTGCTCATGTGAATCTGGTCAGGGTTGGAATCCACAACACCCCAACATGTCTTCTGTCTCTGGGGACAGTTTTATGTTGACTGGGTCAAAGGGGTCAGATTACGAGTTTTGTGAAGACCTTAAAATACAAAAATTTTAAACAGGCCTGACGCGTCCACCAAGTTTGGTGAGCTTTTGAATATGATAAAGCCCTCAAAAAGCCAATTCATTCGGAAGGAGAATCGTAATAATAAGAAACGGTATGAAAACAATACACCTTTGCAGCGCTTTGCTGCTTGGGCCTAATAAGAGTCTATCACTAGAGGGAGAAATAGCTCTTGTCTTTTTACAAAAGTAAAGGAGAAAGCCTACTACTGCTAAACTCTGAAGCTACACCATTTTATTTTTACATTTTGTGAAGAAGGAAATTGCACTTGTATCATTTTACGAAGTTTTTATATTGTTTCCTTCAGTAGTTCCTGGTGCAGTGCCACGACAGGCAAGGTGAACAAATTTTTCAAATTGTTTAGATGATTTGATACGGTGCATTGTGAAAGAGAACAGCTTCAGCTGAAAGTGCATCAGATGTTGCAATATTGGTCTCTAATCAAAGTTCAAAGACCTACTGGGGGCAACAACTGATATTAAAAGAAAAGTAAAATGGAAATATCCATATTTTTGCAGTCGCTACAATAGTACATGGCAATTGCACATAATCCAGATCACATAATCCAGATCACATAATCCAGACGTGATCTGGATTATGTGCAAAATTCAGATGGAGGTCATGAAGTGGATTTCACTGGTTCAAAATAGAGCAAAATGGATCATAGCGAGTACGCTAATGCCCTAAATGAGCTGGCACAAATAAGGATATATTTTTCTTAAAAAAAAATGCGTATATTTAGAATGTGATTCATATTGTCTTGGTAGAATTGTCGCATGATCTTAAGGATTTACCTGGCATTGAGGCAATCGACATAACTATCTGTCTGGTGCTGCAGACCTCATATTGTATGACGAGGCAGATGACAGCTTCTGTAGACCCAAATTCGTGCTGGAGTTTTTTGTGAATATTGCATTATACTGCATTTCTACAATGTTGGGCAACCATTTGCAGCAATCTGATGCCATCACATCATCAGATGACGGCAGAAATACTGATGAGATTACTCGTTTTATTAGTAAGCTCTATTGATGTTCGTTTTTCAGAGCATGAATTAAAGGAATGGTCTGCATTTGATATTGAAGCGTTGAGTTATGAATAAGAAGACATTTGCACACTGGCAAAGAAGTATGAGGCTATTCTCCACCCACAGATTATGGAGGCCATTAACAGTCAGTATGCTGAATTCAAGTACATAAAGCAAGAAGCAGACTGACCCATAAACCTGGGCAAGGTGTACAACCACTGGAGAAGTGAGAAGGCCAGATGTGAAAAAAACTGTATATTTAAATATTTTACAAGAATTTATACTGTATCACAAGCTACAGAAAACATTTTATTGTGCAAAATGTGAACATTTTAATCTGAACAAAAGTTATGTCTGAAAGGTGTAATGTCTCATTTTTTCACCCTGGCTAAAGCAGGACTCTTACTTATAAGATAGTATGTATCTCATAAACCGCAATGTTTTAATTTTTTCTTTTTTTTTTTTCTTTTTAATTTGGGCAAATCACTTAAATTAAAAAGCAAACAAATGAAAATTGTTGATGTAATCTGATTCTTTTAATAAGACATGCAACTTTCTATGATCCCAGATTTATAACAAATGTAATACTTGTGTAATGGCGTGGCCACGCCATGCACACTGATGATGCCCACAGTGGTCCTCAGTGTACTCAGGAAGCTTGTGTATTTACATAAGCTTCATGTATCTGGGCATATACCCAAAAATGCCCAGACACATGAAAAATTAGAGGGAACATTGCTTCCTGACCCCCATCTGCATTGCATGACGTCTGTTCTACATCATCTGCAACCTAACAATATGAAGAATTAACAAATTGTTGTTACTATAGATGGACTTCTGTTTTTGATTTTTAAGATTTGTTGAATTTTGTGACTGCTGTGTGATTAGTGTAGGAGTCAGTACTTTTCATTGACACATCGTCAGTTTAAGTTTTTGTTGGTGTTATTAAAATCACTTTTTTTGTTGACTTGCAGTAGGCTTAGATGCAATATCATGTACTTTGTGCTTCCTATTACAAGGTGGAGGAGGCAGACCAGATCTTCCTGCTCATGAAGGAGGACTATCGGATATCTAGGAATGTGCGTCTGGCATGGTTTCTCAGGAATTTGAATCAGATCATCTGGCCAGCCTCTCCATCCGATTTGGTAAGTTAGTTCAGCTTCACAAATAGGTAAAGTTATTTCTCCCTAATCTGTTTTCACATGTTTTCTGTGCATGTGTGATAAAATCGCACGCGGGATGGGTGTGATCCGCTTGGCCAATCACACAGTGAAAAAATTGTGTGGCATAAATGACTCTTTCATAAGGAAATACTTCATCTTTTAACATTTCAGAGTCAAATTATCAACCACTAGACTTTGAAACAATTTTTTATTTCAAAGAAAGAACCAGACTTGCTAAGCTGGACATGTTACATATCACTATCAAACCTTTTGAATTTAATTCTAGCTATATATTGCATCTTTATTCTGACACTTAACTATTCTACGGGAGTCTGTACGGGAACTTGGAGAGAAAAAAAACCCAATCCCAATTTATTTTCTCACAATCTCGAGAAACTTCCTTGAGATCCCAAGAAACTTTTTTGATGAAAGATACTGAAGGTAGTGGACAAAATAGATGAAATCGCCCTTCATCCATTACCTGAATTGGAAGCTACCATTGGACACAAACTTTACTGTCATGTCTCTTAGCCTAATATTCTCATCTGAGACATCTCCAGACCGTAGCAAACATGGTGAATGGTCCTCTATATGCCTTGTTTAGACTCCACCACCACTACCACCTTTGCAGTAACTATATTAACAACCTTTTCACCCAAAAAATGAAAGCTTTTCAAAAGCTTTTGATTTAGAAAAATTAGATTTTTCAAAAAGCGTTTAGGGATCTCAAGAAAATAAGTTGGGATAGCTTTTTTTTTCTTCTCCATGTCCTCTTACCTCAGGGGTGCTCAATACGTCGATCGCGATCGACCAGTCGTTCGCGGGAAGGTTTTGAGTCGATCTTGGCAACAGCTAACAAACTGAAGGCCTCCAGGATGCATGAGACCAGCACTTCCTCTTCTGACAGGCATATCAAATATATTCATCAAGATCTAAAACATTTGTAGCTTCATTAAAGAATAATAATAATAAATCAACAAAATGTGTTAAAATGAATATTCTCAGTAATTATCGTTAAGTTGGGTTCCAGATCCATTAACAAATGAAAAGCCACTCAAAGACCGACTGACTAGCAGAGCAGGAGTTTAAATGAGCTAATCAGTCACCGCTGTGTTCATGAGAAGCTTATTAATAATCGAGAAATAAATATCAAGCCTGAAAACCTGATATTGTAACGGACTGAATGTTATGTTTTTAATGTAATCTCTGCTCAGCTTGCGGGGTGCGGGTGGTTTCCATGGAAATGGGTGTGCTGAAAACAATAAAGGGAGAGAGTAAAAAGGTGCAAGTGGTTTTGAGTTGATCACCTGTTCGGGTTGTTTCACCTTTGTTGACCTTTGGTGTGGTTTATCACAGCTGCTGGAGTTTCTGAACGTTCAATCAACGACAAACTTGGACTAATTACCTCGTTCGTTTGCAGTAAATGTCACAACAAACCTCAAATCGGACAAATATATTTGATTAAGGTTTTACAAACAAATGGCTTCTATCATGATAATTAGGCCTGTCGCGATAAACGATAAGTCAATTAATCGAACGATAAATTAAAACTATCGACCTCATTTTAATTATCGGCTATATCGTTTCTTCCTGCCTTTTTCTCTTACTGTTGATGACACTGAATGAAAAAAGGCTCAACTCTGGTGCTCTCCACTGACCCTCCCTTCCTTACTTCCTTAGTGTAATGCCCAGCGCGCGCTGTACGATCTTATGTCGCGGATTGTCGGCCCATTATCAAAACCTGAGACACATTAGCCGACAGAAATCCTAGCTATAACGGTTCGATCGAAACCGTGTTGTGTCCAACAATGGACACAAAATAATAAGTTCAGTTCACTAATTTTGAAACCAGGCATTAATCAATTCCTTACTACAATCTACCTGCAATGCATGTAGCTAGTGTCAGTCTGACTGAATGAAAATCATTAGAACTATTTATGTCACGTTGACGAAGAACAGCTGAAAAGTTACTGGGTTTTCTGGTAGAAATTTCGCTCCAACTCCTCCCCTAATTATTTATATTTTCTTTGCACGAACTGTTGAATAAACATTCATGTTGTTTCCGATGTCTGCTGGACTTCGGGTTGCACCATGTCAGCTGTTCGGGATTCCCTCCGTGTTTCCCCTCAGAAAGCAGGAGGGGAATCCGCGCTTTCTGATTGGCTACCGGTCACATTCAACAGGCTGCGTCACTCTCCCAGTCTGGATAAATCCTTGATTTAGATCGGAGCGGCACAACGATCTACCGTAACACACAACACAAGTGACGATCTCAGAACGAAGAACGTTCTAAGATTGTAGTTCGGGGTAAAAAATTCTGTAGTTTGAACTATTGCATCAGGCAGTCGGATGTCTTCTCTATTTAAATCTAATGATTACTGAAGGTCAATATACTAAACAGACTTCATAATCTGCACTCTTTTGGTTGATTGCAGTATTTATTTCCACTTTGGCTTTATGTTGTTTAGTTTTTAAGGGCTTTGATTCTGTTTAATTTTTTGGTTTTGGTTGTTTTATTTATTTTGTGTGTCAGTCCCAGTGTTAAGTGTTCTTTTTAAAGTAAAATGTATCTATCTTTGGCAGGAAATCGCATGTATTATTACGTAATTTCCATTAAATCAATGTAAAAAGGTCTTCAAACAATATTATCGTTTATCGCAATAATTTTTTGAGACAATTCATCACCCAGCAAAATCTGTTATTGTGACAGGCCTAATGATAATTATGTGAAATTAAATTAATTATATCCCAAATTCAGAAGATTTGCCTTTACCTTTACAGTACTCTTTGGTTCCTCCCTATCAGTCTGTAGTTTCTCATATTGACGTCATCAAACCAAAGTTCAAATCAACCATAACTGACTGACTCCTGCTGGCCTTCTGTTTGCAACCAGCTTCTGACTGAGAAACCAGTAACTTCAGAATCTTACTGAGGAAGAAACTGTATTAGGTTATCGATCACTTTATCGTTTCTGATGTAACTGATGTATTTTCGTATGAAAAATGAGTCAATAGGATTTAATTTACAAGTTTTATGTCTTCGTATCATGAGGTAGATCTCAGCTGGCTGGTGAGAGAAAAAGTAGATCTTGGTCTCAAAAAGTTTGAGCTCCAGGCTGTCTTACCTGCTCTGTACATCTCTGCTAATTGGACTTGGTTCTTGTAGTATTATGACTGTATTCTTGTATTTGAAATTAGAAAACTCTTAGCCCGACCATGAAACTCTCAAACTTGCTTTAGTGACCTATGCTCAAATTTTTGTTTTTCACTGTCAAACTTCTCCATCTCTCCTCTATGATGGTGGATATATTTCAAAACATATATTCTCTACTCCGTTCTTTTTTTTTTTTTCCTAAGCTCCTTTTTACAACAGTGCTGGTTAGGCTACTTCTACCGGCTTGAACATGCAGCCTGTTGATTAGTTCGAACACTGCTGCCACCTAGTGACTGGAGGATGTTTATCAGTTAAGCATAAATACAGATAATTATAAATACTGCTTCTCGCGCCCCCCACCTCACCATGCGAGGTGGGGTGTGCCTCACAATTTTAGAAGTACGGCTGTGGGGGAACAGATAAGCATTGATCCTAGTGAGGGCCTTAACTGCCTCAGTGAGTTCAGAGATGTCAATAGGTCTCAAGATTGTCAGCTTCTTCCTGACCAATGGTAGGAACTTCTAAATCATAAAAAAAGTTATCAAAATCGGTTACAGAAGGAGTACATTCTGAGGAATATAATGAACTATAAAAATCCTTCAGGGCCAAAGTAATTTTCATTGGATCAATTGTGACGCCCTGGGTAATTCAGATCTGAGAGATGTGCCGAGAGATTGACACATGTCAAATTTGGTGAGCCAGGAGTTTACCAGCCTCATCTCTATGTTCATAAAACTGGGCACCAGATTGAAGTAACAGCACAGTAGTATGTTGTGTCATGAGCACATCAAACTCAGCTTGCAATACAAGATGATCCTTGTACAAAGTGTCAATATGCAATTTGACAACAAATTGCATATAAGTTGTCAATTTTAGAAATGTGGCATGTTAAAGTAGTAATTTTTACTCTTCACAGCTTATTTTCATATTTTACAGAGGAGATCATTTCCTTTCTGATGAAGGCTTTCAGCATCTCCCAGAGTAGTGAGGCTGACAACTCAGGTCCTCTATTATTTTCTGTAAAACAAATCTATTCGTCTTTCCACAAAAGATAACATTTTTTAATTTGACATCAAACGGGTGCCGAGCCTTCACGGTAGCCGCTCAATGGGGTGAGAGTCAAATCTAATATTAGGAACTCGGGCGTGATCTTACAGAACAGCATATTTGGACCCAGCGAGAGAGGACAGCAATCTATTGTCAATCAAGAAAAAATCAATATGCGTAAAGGTGTGGTGGACTGGGGAAAAAACAAGTAAAGCTTGTGGGAGGGGTGAAGAAAACAGCAGATATCATAAACATTAAATTTGGATATAAAAGAGTTAATCATTTTGGATGAGTGCAAAGGCATGGCTATGTTTGCTGACGAGTGATCCAGCTAAGGATCAAGTCAGCAGTTAAAATCACCTCCCAATATTAAATGATATCTGATCAGATTGGAAAACATGTTTAAGAAGTATTCGTTGTCACATTTGGGAGCATATGTATCAGCCAATGCTACCGGAATATTGGAAATGATACCAGTGATATGTATCTACCACAAGAATCAGAAATGGTTTGAGAGTGCACATAAGGAACAGATTTACTGATAAGAATTGCCACTGCTCTAGATTTAGTGTTAAAAGAGGAATAATAAACTTGACTAACACAGCTGCGCTTCACATGATCCACGTTCTTAAGGTGTGTCTCTTGAAGAAAGCTATTTGCCCCCAATTGTTGCATATGATGTAATACCTTACTGTGCTTTACAGGATTATTGAGCCCCCTCCAGTTAAAGCTGGTGAAAAAGATCTCTCTTTGAAAATCAGCCGTAGATCAGAGTAAAACAAAAAAGTAAACAAGAATCACACTGGTCACCAGAAAAAAAGACATACACAGGCAAAAAGACAAAAAGAACAAAGTAACACACACACACCCCAACAACCCAAACTCCTCCATAAAACAACCCATTTGCTGAAGCATGCCCCCAAACAGGATGTTTGGGGGCATGCCTGTAATAAAAAAAAAAAAAAAAAGCATCTCATTCCATTCTTGAAACGGGGTGACACGGACAACGAACAGGTGCAGTGGGTCCCCCTCTGCTGGCTCGCAATGTACGATGAGCCCGGTCAAGGGAAGGTTTAGTATTAAGGCCAAGCAGATCATGAAGCAATGTTTATACAAACTTCATTGGCTGTTGACCCACAAGGCAGATATTATTCAGTCTGGAGCAACCCTCCAAGTCTTCACATTTCTTGGACAGCATGTCCACTAATACATTTAACGAGTTAACCGAGGCCTCCAGGGTAGCTAACCTCCCATCCTGATCAATAGCAGCCCACTCCAAATCGTGAATAGCAGTCCCAAGCGAGTAAATTTTAGCTTCGGCTGAGATCTCCTTCTTAACGACATTTGAAACAATGATCAGATCAACAGGTTTGAGCGCGAGTCAAACCTGTTTGAGCACGAGTCAAACCTGTTTGAGCGCGAGTCAAACCTGTTTGAGCGCGAGTCAAACCTGTTGATCAGACCCAACAGGTTTGAGTGCGAGTCAAACCTGTTGACTCACGTTCAACAGGTTTGACAAACCCAGGTTGAGAACCTTAACCTTGGTTAAGTGGTTCTTAACTTGCAGGAGATGCAAGACGCAGCATCTCCGGCATCTTGGTTAGCAGTATGATTTTAGCATCTGGTTGAAGAGGAGCCTCGTGGTCAGCCTTGCTGCCAGTAGCCTTGTCTTTTTTCCCCATGTTTAACTACGGTACTTACAAGTTGCACATCAGACATGTATTTTCATTCACTAGTAGTCCAGTTTGTTCAAAAAACAAGTGTGTAAGGAGGTGCAAAAATGTACATTGAAACATCCCATTGGAGCACTAGCAAAACATGTCCTACATGTAGGTGCTCAGCAGCGTCCCCGGTGATTAATTTTAAATTGCCAGTCAACCTCATTGTTAGACCAAGTCATTATTAGACTCATTTATTTTTCTAAATTATTTTTAGCTAAATACTATTGTTGGGGGATATTAGTATAAAAAAAAAAAAAACACTCAAAAAAGGGTACTTAGGGCATCAAAAGGGGCGGGGGCTCAAGCCCTCTCCTCACTCCCCTCTGCACAGGCCTGGTGCTGTTTGCTGGAGCCTTTCCACTCCAGCAGTTGATCTCTAAAATCAGGAGCTGTTAGCGATCACTACTGATGGATGTGTAGTGTACTACGGAGAAGAAAACTGCTTCTCCCTACATCCAGTGGATGTGTAGTGTACTACGGAGAAGACAGCTGCTTCTCCCTACATCAAGTGGGTAACAATAGCCACACAGGCACACCCGCTAGAAGGAAACAAATGCACCCAGTGCATTTGTCATGAAGTGGTGACGACTCTCAAAAGTGTCAGCCATTCTATTGGCTGAAAGGTTGCCTGGCGACTGTGCGAAAACGCAGTTAACGCATTTGTAAGCGAGCAGAGAGTCTGAGCAAAGACTATGGCTACATTCACATTAGTGACGTGTGGTCAGGGGAGGCAAATGTCATCATAAAAAAATATGTAACAATGAAATAATTTATACTGCTATATTTACCCACTGGTTTGTACTGTAAAGTATTTATTTTTTATTTAGCTTAACCAATTTTGCTTATTTTTTCCTCAAAATCATTGAATTGCATTTGAATTTCCTTTCAAATGCATGGAATCATGCAGTGAGCTGAGCCTCACATGGCATTGATTAACCTCTGGCTAACTGCACTGGCTGCCACTATGGGAGCATACTCCTCCTGTCTGTAAGTCGCCAATAAAATGGTTAAAAAACATTTAATGTATAAACTGATTTTCCATAATTTAGCTCATTTATATAAAATACTGTTATATGTCACCAACTGCGTGTAACGCGTTTCGTGTGCTGAGGAGCGATCATAAACCTCTGAGAACAGATTTGAGGTGAGGCAGGCAGTTCTCTTGCCTCATGGCGCTCATGATCCCAGACATCGGTTTTGTGATTCCATAACTGCAGAGTCTGCAAGCTAGCCATACAGTAAATAAGTAAAGTACAGCAATATATTTGTTTTCTCCTCTCTTCCGACGTCAACATGGAAGACTATATTTCTACACTTAAACATTTTTCTAAAGTGGATTTTCAATTGAAGTAGGAGATAATAACTAAAGGAAGACCTAATACCGAAGCTGAAAGGTTTGCTTCGAGACAGTTTGATGATTCTCAAACAGAGTAGTATACAAGAAAAGATATGCTGAGGATAGACTTGGCTTCGGATGAACGGATACTTTTGTGCAGAATTGGGGGTGAATGGATTTCATTTATAAGTAAAGGTAAGACAGTAATAACTAGTTTTTTGTTTAGTTTTTTAATGAAATGTGCATTTTGTGGGCTGTGATTCATATGTCTGAAGAATTCAGTACAGTAGAAGCAGCAGATAATCTACCAAAGCAATTATTTTAAGCCTAAAACATACTACTGCAACATACTAAATGTACTGTTCTGTGTGCAAAATTCTGGAATGTTTTTTTGGTGTTGAAACCTAAAACATGAGCCAGCATTGTCAGTTGCTATGGCAACGAGTCTGTTTGTAGCTTGGAAGATACAGAGTGAGAAAGTGGTTTCGGGTTTTCCTTTTGTTATGCATAACTTGAACCAGTTACATTAAAGTAACTGGATTATTTCAATAAACTAGAGTAAAACATAAATAACCATCATATGCAAAGGTCTGCTTATCACTGTTCGGTGATTTGGAGGTGACTTATATCCAGCTCCAACCCTTCACCGTTGGACACTTCCTCCCAGGAAATGTTGGATTCATTGTTGCTTTCTGAACAAGTAATATTGGTTCATTAGAACCAGCTCCTTCTTCTTCATCACTTCATCAAGCCTCTTCCTCCAAAACTTCAGATGAATCGCTCAAATCTTTGGTGAAATTACTCACAACTTCCTCTGCTTCTGTAACCCCGCTATATTTGGGTAGTGTTATTTGTTTTTTGTTTTTTTTTGTATTGCTTTTACTTTGAGTAGGGCCCCTTTAAGAGCGGAGTACGGCAGTACTTTACGGCAGCATTCTGATTGCAGTAGCTAGTAGCTGTCGTAGTATCGGGCTCATTTTCTAGAAAATGGATAACCCTCGCCAAAGAATGATCCTCTCTCTGCATTACCTGAAATGTCTGCAGAGGACTGGCATTATTTGCAGAGAAAGGATCATTCTTTGGCGAAGGTTATCCATTTTCTAGAAAATGAGCCCGATACTCCGACACTAAACATGGTTGAAGAGTCAGAAGTATCTTTACTTCTGCGGGAGAGGTCAAAACTAGTTCTGATAGAAGGAGTACTGTATCGTAAAGTTTGCAACCAAAGAGGTGAAACTTTTAATCAGCTTGTGCTGTCTAGCAGCCACAGAGAAAAAGCTTTTGAAGATGTCCATACAGAAACAGGGCATATGGGCATAGAAAGAACTCTTGAGCTTGCTAGAGCAAGATTTTTCTGGCCAAAAATGGCTAAATATATTGAGGCAAAGTGTAAAATCTGTGAAAGGTGTGTGAGAAGAAAGGCAAGGGTACAGAGAGCATCTAAACTAATAAACATCAAAGTCAGTGGTCCTCTTGAACTTGTTTGCATGGATTTTTTATCTTTAGAACCAGACTCCAAAGACACTCGAAATATTTTGGTGATAACAGATCACTACACCAAATATGCTCAGGCATATCCAACCAGAGATCAGACTGCAAAAACTGTTGCTGCAGTGTTGTGGGAGAACTTCATCAGTCACTATGGTTTTCCCCGCCGGCTGCACAGTGATCAGGGAGCCTGTTTTGAGTCTGAAGTTGTGGCTGAACTCTGCAAACTTGCCGGAATTTCCAAATCTCTAACTACGCCCTACCATCCAAGAGGCAATCCAGTAGAAGGATTTAACACAGGGGTGCTCAAGTCAAGTCCTCGAGAGCTACCATCCTGCAACTATGAGAGACATCCCTGCTCCAACACACCTGAATCAAATGAATGGCTCGTTACCAGGCCTGTTCAGAGCTGAGCCCAGTCTACTGGAGTAAGGCTGCATCTAAAAGTTGCAGGATGGTAGCTCTCGAGGACTGGACTTGAGCACCTCTGATTTAACAGAACTCTGCTCGACCTTTTGGGGACACTGGAGGACAATAGGAAAGAAGAATGGAGAAAATATGTTAGGCCTCTGGTGCACGCCTATAATTGTACCAGAAATGACGTGACTGGGGAAGCTCCTTTCCTTTTAATGTTTGGCAGAGAGCCGCGTCTCCCCATCGACATTAGCTTTGGCATCAGCCCTCAAGGTTACAACCACAAAACACATTCACAGTATGTGAGAGACTTGAAGAAAAGGCTTAAACATGCATATAAGTTGGCCTCCAAAAATGCAGAGAAGAGAATGTTGCTGAACAAAAAGCGCTGGGATGCTAAAGTGACTGCAATGCCTTTGGAAGTAGGCGACAGAGTTCTTATAAGGAATCTGAGTCTAAGAAAGAAACACAAGATTTCTGACAAATGGGAACCAGTTGATCATACTGTTGTTAAACAGCCTGATGAGAGTATCCCAGTATATGTTGTCAAGCCAAAGGATGGAGAGGGTAGAGAGAGGGTTCTGCATCGAGACATGCTTCTCCCTTGCGGATTCTTACCAGCAGCTCGGAGACCGGATGATGTAGCTGAGGTGGCCCCGACTCCCCTGGTGCAGCTTTCAGTGACGATTGAGGAGGACCTTGTGACCAACATATCTCCAGTGGGGAAGAATGTAGATCAGGAACCACAGTGGAAGGACTCAGGAACTTCTTTGCAGAGTGTTCCACCGTCACAAAATACCCTGAATCCCAATGCGTCTGAGTTCATTTCAGAACAAACAGACTTGGCAGAGTCAGTGGCTGGAGTTAGTCCAGTTTTACCATGTTCAAGACCCCAAAGAAGGGGAGTTCAACCAACCTACCTACGTGACTACCAATTTGGCTACCAAGTTGGCTCTAAAGTTCACTACCAACACCACCACTTATGTTCCCCAACACAGCAGACAGTGGTTTGTAGTTTTTTGGTGTCCTCGCAACAACAACCTGAAGGGTTGATTCAGTCCCTGACTGCTGGTAGTGATGAGGACGTCACACTTCCTCTGTTGACATAAGCATCAGCCTTCTTTATGTTTTGATTTACCCTCATTATGCAATAAGATGGTGCTGACATTGACCAAATTACTACAGAGGAAAACTACAACACCCTCCAATGCCATGGAATTTTTAATGGTCTGCGAAATATGTTTTGTCTTGAAAGCTTTTGTGTACACAGAATGGAAACACAATATTTCATCTCTTTGAACTATGTGATTGGTTTTAAAGTGACATCGACTCTCAAAAGTGTTGGTGTCACTTTAAATTAGGTAAGACCCCTGCCTGAGATTGGTTATTAATTGGCATGCTTGGATGCTCTGTGCAATGCGATTGGAGGACCTGCTATAAATATCACCTAAGGTTGACTCATGAAAGTTGACTGTATTGAATGTCATAAAACTTGTTGGTACATTACATTTCCTAGGTGAGACTGCTCACTGATATTCTGTCTTTGCTGTGCCATTTCCTCATTGTGTTTTTTTTTTTTTTGTCCCATTTCTGATCAAATCTCTTGTGATGCACTTTGTTGTTGCCGTTACCCCCCCCCCCCTTTCCTTCACTCTCTACTCTCTCAGTCACTACTTCCTCTTCTGAGAGGGGAGATGTGCTACCAGCTCTCCATCTAACGGAGGTAAATCTGCTGGGATTTACCCTATCCAGAACTGAAGCTGGTTTAAGCTGGTTTCGAGAAAGGATTCGCCTGATTTCTACGACCTACATCCAGATGTCTCACCCTTCTTCCCCCTGTGAATTAGCCAGACTGAGCAGCCTACAGCCAACTTGTTCCACAGAGCACATCTATTAACGGTCGCTCCTTCTCTTTATTACAACCTGCACTTGTTACTGAATCAGGTTGGTTTTAGTGACTCAGGCTAAAACCAACCTGTCCCAAGGATGTTGTTTTAAATTTGGGCTAAAGCAACCTATAAAACATTACCTACTTTTTCTTCCCCAGAATCAAACATCATAGCTATTTTACTACCATCAAAGAACTTTGAGGTGACTCATTAATTGAATGTCCACAACATCTTTTAGATTTTCTTTATGCTAAATATTTTATTAGTAAAGCAATTTTGCAAGGGTCAGTACAGCTTAATTCAGTAGCAGATATAATCAAATAAGTAAAATCAATCATCTAGCCTATCTTTCCCTAACGCTGATACTAAGAACTAAAAAGGGAACCTTTGAGAGAGACGGACGGAGTTTGGTGTTTCGAACCCCAGAACTGGTCTGATAATGAAGAAGGTGTTGCAGCAGGAGGAGGCGGTTGATTGATGAAGGCAGGGATCTCTGTTGGTCTGATGAGCTGTCATCTCTGCATCGATGGTGAAGTCAACACAGGACTTGGGTCTTTATCTTTGCCTTGATCTTCATCTTTGCCTTGGTCTTTATCTTTTTCTTTGGGGTCTTCATCTTTGTCTTTGGGGTCTGAACCCAGCCGATGAGAGAAGTGCGATTTGAAGCCACATGTTGCGGGGCTGACGAATTGGTCCCCATGCGCAGGACAGTCTTCGGCTCCGTGGCCCCGGCTCTTCTTCAGCTGCAGAGTTCTTTGTCCGTCTCGGTCTTGGCTCGAAGCTGCCTGGAGGATCCAACCAAAGATTCCTCTTTTGCTCTTCCCTTATATAGGGTTTATACCTGCTTTCGGTGCATTTTCATTGGCTAACACTGTTGCTGTGCTTGCTTTATTGGGTAACTGTTTGGACAGATGTACTCATCTCCATCCCTGTCTTAGAGACATCTTGTCCTGATGTCTTGGCTAATGTCTCAGGGTTGCTCAATGTTCCTCCCATGTCCTTCTATGTCCTAATAAGGCCTTGGTCATCTCTGCTTTCCTGTTAGTCCCCATTTTACCCCTAACCTTTCACCTACTATCTACCTCCAACACATCATCAGTGATCTTTAATAGCAGTTACATGTTTTACACCATTTCAAGTTTAATGTCAAAATTACATTCATAACCCTTCTAGTTTCTCTGATTTAGCATTAATTTATAATTTTATGATAACCACAACTTATTACTCTTATTATTATTTGATACCAAAGTTACAGTTACTTGTTTTACTTGTAAGTTTTCCCACGAGTGTAAGTGTTGTTATAAGTAAACCAATATTAATATAAGTACTTTACTTTAAATCTTATCTAATTGCTCAAAATGTTTAGATTCCATCCTTTAAAACTTTTATGCTTTTAAATAAGGACTGGTCTCAGCTATTTTTATACAGCTGCAAGCTGGAAACTTACTTCCTCTTTTTTCAGGAAACCTGCTCTTCCTGTCTCATCTCTCTCTCTGACTATGATTTCTTATGATTAGATAGGAAAAATAAGTATAATTAAAGCCAAGTTTGTAGGAGACAAAAACAACACACACAACCAGGTTTATTTTATTGCAGTCTGGGTCTACTGTTGGATGTAGATGTGATTTGTGTGACTTATTTTAAAGGTAACTTTATTTATTGTTACTGTTAACTAAAATCTCCAGCATGGGGAAGTGGGATGATCTCGGATTTTCTTGACAACTTGCACCAAGTCTGATTTTAACAAATGTCTCTAATTATTGTCATAATATTGCAAATGACATCTCATTGATGTTTGATGGATTTTTGTTTAACAGCAAAACTCTGAAAATGAGTTGGACTTGGCTGCTGTCCAACCGAAGGGATGGCAGCCAGATTCCATCCCAACTACAGGCCCCTGTGTTCTGATGCCATCCACCCAAGCAACCTTTCTGGCTCGCAGGTATCGCTTCATCATTGAGCTGGACCTCAGCCCTTCCACAGGGATTGTGGTAAGAGTTGCAATCAGAAGTTAACAGACATCTATAAATGTTGTGTATGTCAAATTTCAGGATTGATCTTTTCTGAGGTCGGAATGACTGTACATAATAGCTAGGGCTGGGTATGGTTTGTTTGTTTTCCTAGAGAACCTCACGATTCAATTCGATATTTCTTTAAATACTTTGGTATTGAATTTAATGAATTTTATTTAAACTGAATTGTGCATATTAATGAACAGACGATAATGTAATAAATACACCAACTTTAGCAAGATGCAAATATCCGTCCATTGTCCTATAAAAGAAATGTACAAATTTTACACATAAAAATAAAACATGTACAAAATAAACATGTTCTATATGGGGTTGGGAAAACCTATTTTAAGATCTCTGAATGTAGGAATATTTGTATCGCACCTTGAACAGCCATGGTGCTATACATTACTTTAACAATGTGTACATTAACATGTAAATTAAACTTAATTCACCTTTTCCAATAGTTGTTTTTGTTGTGTCTTGGTGTTTTACTGTTCAGTGACCTTGAGTGTCCCGAAATCCAATTTTTTTATCATTTTTATTATTCATGCCTCTTATATCACAAGGGTGTCCTCTGTTTAGACTTTTGTTGCATAAAAAAGGTTCTAAAAGTATAAAGAATAAATAACATCTTAAGAATTTTATATTGCACACTGTCCCAACTCAATATCGAGACTTGGCTTGTCTGATTTGGCGAACTTATGGGGTGGGTAATGTATTATTTGATTTGTCCTGGTCTGTACTCTGCAGGATGACAGCACAGGAGAGATGATCTTTGATGAAGTGTTTCATGCATTGTCTAAGTGCCTGGCTGGACTGGCTCAACCATTTAAAGTTCCTGGAACAGATCAGCTTTTAAAGCCCAAGATCTTCATCACCATTTTGGTTTATTCATCAATAATTGGTCTCTCTTCTCACCAGGTTATATGTTATCCTGTATTTCATCCACTTAATCAAAGCAAGTTTTTTTTCTAATGACATCAGAGAGATGGTGTGTTTGTAATTGTGTGCGTGAAAGTAAGTGAATGAATATATATAGGTAACCATATTCTAAAATCTATCTATTGTCTTAGTTGGTTTGAATGGAACTGCAGTGAAATTCATCTTTTAGTGTTCAGTTTTGTGTATTTTTTTTGTACCCAGTATTGGTGTTAGGGCAGACTGTGCATACCATTCTAATTTGAAGCTTTTTGCAATTTCTTGCTGAGTGTTGATTTCCCTTTCAGGTTTTGGTACAGGGGTGCCAGCTTGATAAAGCAAACCTGAATGAGTTCCTACATCAGATCTATCAACAGCTCAGATCTCTGGAGAGCAACACAGCAGAAGTCCTGCATCAGCAGCAACAACAGGTATGCCCTCTAAGCTGTGTTGCACGTAGTTTTATTGATATTATAAAAGTTTGACATCCCATCACTGCATACTGTGATAATCCAAGTCAGGTGTATCAGAGATGGTCAAGAAACAGAGTACAGAGAACTGGTTGACCTCTTGGTGGCATGGAGTGAAACTAATAATCTTGTCTTGAATATAAACATAATAAATGCTTATATTCAAGACAAATGTGCCTACACATCACTGTTGTAAACGGAGCTGAGGGTACAAGCACGGATGTTTTGAAATATATCTACCATCATAGAGGAGAGATGGAGAAGTTTGACAGGAAAAAGAAAAACGGAGGCACTGGTCAGTAAAACAAGTATAACAGTTTTATGTCCAGGCTAAGAAATTTTATTTAATTTTTTAAAATAATATTACTAGAACCAAATCATATTAGCAGAATGGTTATATTATTGGCAGAATAAAGACGCGATACTGCCAGAAGAAAGTCGTTAAATTGAGTAAAAAGTCATTTTAATCAGAGTGATCTGTGATGTGACCGGCTCAGCAAGCCTGGCTCTTTCTTAGAAATAAAAAGTTGTTTAAACAATCGTTTAAACTCCCGGTGGCTTTCAGATATTTCACACATTTATATTGAATGGAGCCCCCTTGTCTTTGTTCTGGGAATGCTCCAGAGTAACTTACTAAGTAAAGAAAAACTAGCTATTTGGAATCCTTGTACTGGTAGCAAAGAAAATGAGCACGGTATGTTGGTATAGACCTTTACCTCCCACTATACATCAACAGAGAGAGAGAATAGTGAGTTTTTATACAATGGAGAAAATCACAGCAAAACTAAACCTATCCATTGATTTATTTAAGAAAAGGTGGAATCCTTTGATAACATATTTGTAACTGACATTTTAGCTGGTAAAATTAATGTAAATATACATGTTTATTCTGTGTGTGTTTGTTTTAATATGTATCTCTGTCAATATGAAGACAAAAACGGCAAGAGAAGGATTTTCCCTTTATTTATGTTTGTAATTTTTTTTTGCAATTTTATATATACTCCACTGATCAGTTGAGGAAAGATGCATTGGAATTTCAGCTCACCGAGATGTTCATTTGATCTTGTTCACCTGATTTGTTTGTATTGGAAATTGATGCTTGTGAATTAATGTGCTAAATATTGAATTTGAATACAGAATGCTTTAAATAACCAATAATGAATGAATGAATGATTTATTGCACAGACTCAAGGTCCAAATAAACACTAAAGGAAAAACAAAACAAAGAACAGAAGAAAAACCATAAAAGAATAAGAAGTGCATTATAAGATGGCAACTAACCCATCAGGAGACAATCGTACCAATGTCTCCAGAGTGTAGATGAGTATTTTACATTACTAAATGTAACATTTGTCAACAATAGAATAATTCTATTATTAGACTCATTTAAACGACAAATAAATTTATACATAAGCTTCCTTAAAACAGCCATCAAAGTGCTGACACAAGCAGATACAAACAGTTCACTAGCACCGGTCCAACTTTTTAAAAACAGCCAATTTTTTAAAAAGTTGCTTTTTGTTGAAAGCTTTTTGTTAGAGCTCAATCAAGAAAAAAGGTCAAACAATACATAGCAATTATACAAAACAGAAGAAACAAAAACAAATTGCACACTGGGGGGACTCTTAATTAAATAACACATACCACAAGGGGACTCTTTATATTCAAAATTAGTCCTGTAACGTTGACGTAATATTTGTCCATTTTTCCCATTTGTCCTGACGTTGCTCTTCCTGTGTCCTTCGTCCATGTGTTAAAATCTCCCTCTCAAATAATGAGTTTACAGCAGGGGTGGGCAATCCTGGTCCTCGAGGGCCAGTGTCCTGCAACTCTTGGATGTCTCCCTGGTCCAACACAGCTGAATTAAATAGCTGAATCACCTACGAAGTGCAGTCAAGTTCTCCAGAGTTCTGCTAATGACCTCATTATTTGACTCAGGTGTGTTGCATTAGAGACACATCTAAAAGTTGCAGGAGACCAGCCTGGAGTTGCCCACCCCTGGTTTACAGTCTGTATCCGTTCCTTTGTAGAAAGAGGTTCAGGTTGACACCATTTTCTGGTGTTTGCCGTTCCAGCTGCCAACAACAAAATTGTAAACAAATAAGTCATTTTTAAGAACAGCGTTTTCCAAAAGACCAAAATGTAAAACCAAACAGGTCTTAGGTATTGTGTAGCCTAATTTGTTACAATCTCTTTGTGTATTTTGTTCCAGAACTGTGTAATTCTGGGACAAAGCCAGAAAATATGTGTTTGGTTAACTTTAAACGCTCCACAATCTTTTCAACATGGTCGAACTCTACATTTGAATTTACTAGTTTCACAAAAAAATCTGAATATTTTTTTTCAACAATATTTTCTCCAAATTCTAGAAGAGGAGATTGTAATTTGGGTCTTCCAGATTAGATTGTTAGTATAAGTCCCAATTCCCATTCCCATTTTGTCTTAATATCCAATATGTTATTGCTTCTACTTTCGCACAAATATTATAAAGATTCTGTTCTGTGTTTTTTATTTTTACAGGTTTCAATCAGCATTTTAACCATCACATTTTCATTGAGGTGATGTTTAATCTCTTTATTATAAAAGTCCCCTAATTTTAGGTATCTAAAATGATCTTGGGTTCTTAGAGCAAACTCTGGTTGTATTTCCTGGAAACTTTTAAAGTGCCCATCTTTAAGGACTACACATGATGCTGTTAAACCTTTTTCTAGCCGCTGCTTAAATTGTGGGTCTTGAATAACATTTATTTTAAGCTGGTCATTGTATGGGACATAATTGTCTCTCTGGGAGTTTTCACACCAGATAGTCCGGAAGACTCAGTTTGATTGGGGATCGTAATTGCAACATTTGTTACATTTTCAGGTCTGTAGTTTGCATTCACACTACACTGTGTCAAACGACTCAAACTGATTGAAACACCTGTTCCCCCCCCGTTGCCTGTTGTGGCACTGCCCCAAGAACTCCTGAAGGAATCGACACAAAAACCTCTGAAGAAGACATAGAGCGGAGGCTCTTTTTGGTAGTAGTCCAGTGATGTCAGTAACGCGTTACTGATGTCGGGCCACTTTTTTTCAGTAACAAGTAATCTAACGTGTTTCTATTTCAAATCCAATAGTCAGACTACAGTTATTTATCAAAAGCACTTTGATAAAGTGCTTTTATCAAAGCACTTTATCAAGTGCGTTACTTTATCAAGTAACGCACTCGTGCGTTACTATTTTTTTTGTAATTTAATTTTATTTCCTCTTGGGGAATGACCGCTGTTTCTACGCAACAGAAATGTAAAACAATGGTAGTAGATGTGCATTTTGTTGCTGAAAAGGAACTATGGTGAGTTTAATTTGCCAATTCCGTTTATTATAAGCAACTTTGGGCTTGTGTTTTTTCTATCTAAAGTCACTTGCAAATTTAATGAGTCATGGATTGTGCTTTTTGGGGTTGGAAATAAGCAGACATAAACCCCAGAATTTGTCTGACATTCAGTTAGATTTAGTCCATCTTTTCCTGGATGATCTGTCCCACTGCGTCTGTTAATGTTAAGTTAATATATTTGCTGTGAATGACCTTGAGGATAGTGTTGGGCTCCAGAAAACTGCTAACATCAAAACTAACATGAACAGCACAATAAACGTGAAAACAGCCACAGCCATGTTAATAAAGTTGTGCAACTAAACAAGTCACAGAAGAGACCCAGAAGATTCTTACGTTGGAGAATGGGATGTGGAATCTGACACCTTTCTGACTCAATGCTGTCTTTAATGGGCCATGTGTGTTACGTTTTTCTGTCATCAGTAGCATAATTGTTGTTAAAATAAAGCCGTTTGCCTTCCGTTTCCACTTTCTGTTCCCAGGCTTTCCTCAGAACTACTTCTTTCATACTGCAAATTCACAATTATGGACAATTATGGAGGGGGTCTTGGTGCCAGAGCTCGGTGTGCTCACTGAATTTGGAGTTCACTTTCACCTGGCAGCATCAGCTGCTTGGTTAGCAGATAGAGGACAAAATCAGTAGCCAATCTACCTTAATTCCCCTCAGGAATTTTGTTTCTTTCTAATGTCTCAAACAGCACACCCTTCATTTCCAAGCACACAGCTTCGAGGTCAGCTATATGAGTCTGCTATGAAAAAAATGTATGATCCCGACCGGTATGACGGAAAACAAATGAGAAAACAAATGCATTAGATGGTTCAAATATTTTTCATCATGTAATACTTGATTAAAAGAAATATTATTGTTTATTGATAGTTTGTGGAACCAGGACAAAGCTTAAATCACCAAAACAACAACTTGGAAGAACAGTCGCATAAGAAGCAGGGAATGTCCATGGTGTCTGCTGATATGGGTCTTGTCAGCATGGTACGCCAGGGAATCCTCGCCCTTCAGCTCCTGCCCTCAAATTCCAGTGCAGGTAGGTTTGAATTAAGAATGCAGAACCAGAAATCCTATCTATTCTTTATTCTTCTTTTACTGAGATGATGATTTCTTAAAAAGAGCTAAACATTTTTTATTTTCAACATTTAAAAACCCACTGTGAATAAATTATAGAACGTATGTCTTCCCCATCTTATTTATCAAGTTAAATCAACTTAATAAAATAAGTTGGATAAGCTTAATGGAATTACTTCTTACTCATTGAATCAATTCAGTTGAGTTGGTTCAACTTTTCTTTTTTCAGTGTACAAGATGTTTGAAAAACATACATTTAAAATTATTTAAATTCAATTTCTATGTTAAAGTATGACGTGAGTGATGATATAATTTTAGATATTTTAGTTTTTTAATTTGGAACAGCTTAAAAGTTTGAGATGACTTTCTGTATAATTTAGTCAGAGATTTGAATTATTTATTAACAAAATAAATAATTTCAGTAAGAGTGGCTTAAATTTGTCATGTTAAACACTCTTAATGAATTAAGTTATAAAAACTTGGTAAATTGAATTGGATAAACCTAATGAATTGAGTTGGATGATCATAATATATTGAGTTGGTCACACATCGGACACAAAACTGGCATTGAACTCAATTGTTTCAAATTAAGTCAAAGTAAAACGTTTCTTTAAGTTCATTTAAGTCAGATTTGTTACTTTTAAGTCAATTGAAACACAAAAAAGTAAGTTTTGTCATCCCTAAATCAAATGAATTAAGTAAGATTATTTAAATATGTCCATAAAATAAACTACATCCAAGAACAATTTTTAAGAGTGTGAAGTGCCTAGCTTTCTCTGTGGGTTTTTTACCAGAACTGTTGAATTGATTTCAGATTGTTGATCATCCTCAGTGACAAATTGGTGATTGGCCTATACTTGCACATGAAACCGATCGCATCTGCCAATCTTTTCTACCTCAGCGAACGTCTAAAAATTAACTACCGTCCTCTTCTGCTCTTTTGTAACAGGTTTGATTAATAGAATGGTCCACCAGGTCATGTCTGAATGTTTACAGTTAATAGTCACCCCACTGCTGCTAATTCAATGACTCTCTTTCTCCATTTAGCAACATTTCAGACAAAAAAAATTGCGATTGGTCAAAATCCAAAGTGACAGGTCAGGCTTTTTAAAGACTGTTGATTAGCCAGAAAATGGCAATCAGTGCATCCCTAATTATTACAGTATTATATGAATGCTATAAGGCAGGGGTGTCAAACTCCAGTCCTTGAGGGCCACTGTCCTGCAGTTTTTTGATGTGCCACAGGTACAAAACACTGGAATGAAATGGTTTAATTACCTCCACCTTGTGTAGATCAGTCCTCCAGAGCCTTGCTAATGACCTAATTATTCTATTCAGGTGTATTGCAGCAGAGGCACATCTAAAAGTTGCAGGACACCGGCCCTCGAGGACTGGATGTTGACACCCCTGCTATAAGGCATTCACACTGTTGCATTATTCTTTATTATGTGAATGCTGCACAGGCATTTACCCCCAATTTTATGAGGATTTTGCATGCATCACTGGTTATTTCATAGAGATTATTATTCAGCAATTAATTATAAACTGATTATTTGTTTACATCCCTATTTTGCATCATTTTATATATAGCACACCATTATAGAATTTGTCCTATGTGTTTTAGGCATCATCATAATCACTGATGGGGTGACAAGTGTTCCTGATGTGGCTGTGTGTGAAACATTGCTGAACCAGCTCAGAAGTGGAACCATTGCTTGTTCTTTTGTACAGGTATCTTTATTTAAATATTTTAAAAATTCCTTTCTGTATATTGAAATTGTCATATAGATATATGTAGAACATATGTTTCTCTGCATGTATGGCATGCACAGTTATGCAAAATTGTATTTAATTGAAAATAGTAAGTTGACTTTAATCAGTTTTCATCAAAATACTCACTTTCAGTAAGCTACTTGGAACTTGTGGTTGGAAAGTCGCTCCAACTCACTCTATTTAAACTGAATTAATTTAGAAAAAGTATGTTTTTGATAACTGAGCTTTTTTATGTGTTGCAAAGTACTTTGACTCAATAGTGAATGCAAGAGGAAGGCCTAGGACTCAATCGAGAAAATGAGTTTAAGTTACATGAACTTAATTTTTTTTTTGTTGGTTGTACTGTTTGATTTAGTACTGCTTACTTAAAATAAGGGTTACCCTTACCCTACAGAAAATATAGTCTCCTGTTACAGGAAACTGTAACTAAAACCTACAGCCTCCTGTAGGTTTTAGGTTTTGATTGACTCAAGTGATTGACTCACTGTTCTGTCAATCACTTGAGTCAGGCATGAAGTTTGACTTTCATGCCTGTTCCATTCCTATCAGAAACAAACCTAATGGTTGCATGAAGGTAATTATTGGTTCTACATCTGCCAGGAATATGAATACTTTTGAGCTTAGCTGCAAATTAATAATGCAGCTTTTGTTTCCACTTTCAAAAGTCATCCTGTAGCAACATTTTAATAATTCCTTTTAACTTGTGGTTGTAATTTTCTAGGTCGGTGGTTCATACTCGTATGACTGCAGTTTTGGCTACATCCCAAACATAGAACTGATGAAGTTCATATCTTTGGCCACCGTTGGGTCCTATTTGCCCAATTGCCCTGAAGTTGACCAAAACAGCCAAGAGATGAATGCCTACCACAGGGCCTTCCTAACCTACACTTTCCTCAAGACCCCAGAGTCCATGAACTCGGAGTACTTCTGTGGTGAGATAATTAAACTTCTGTGATGGCCAAACTATATCTGAGGCCAGATATTTTGTATCTTTTGTTTGTGATGGACCTGACAGGGGGAGCAAGAACATTTTCTGCTTTTACTATATCTAGGTCCAAGGTATCCTCTCATTCCAAATGTTGCAAAGATTGAACCTTTAAGGTTCTCTTATGTATGACAATTAGATTAACCTTAAAGTCAAAATAGATGTTGATATCAGGAAGATTTTTCCATCACTGTTCTCTCAAGCTTATAAAGTTGTATTGTCAGCAAGATAGCTTCCAGCACTAAGAATGCTGAAAAATGCAGTCTTATCAGCCTTTTTCAGAAAATGGGATTAAGCATTTCCTCCTTAACTTTGAAGAGTGGGATACTAGTCACAGTCTTTGGAGCTCTAGCTGGTTAGATTTGTCATATGAACTTTAGAATATATATAAAAATTCCCTTCTCACCCACCGCGGGTGGTTCTTATCCTCTGAGCTCGGGTCCTCTACCAGAGGCCTGGGAGCTTGAGGGTCCTGCAGTATCTTGGCTGTGCCAAGGACTGCACATTTCTGGACTGAGATGTCTGATGTTGTTCCTGGGATCTGTTGTAGCCATTGCTCCTGTTTGGGGGTTACTGCCCCGAGGGCCCCGATGACCACAGGCACCACTGTGGTCTTCACCTTCCAGGCCCTCTCCAGTTCCTCCCTGAGGCCCTGGTATTTCTCCAGTTTCTCGTGCTCCTTTTTCCTGACGTTGCAATCGCTTGGTATTGCTACATCTACCTGAAGGGAAGCTGCCTTCCCTTCAGGTAGGCAGCTTCCCTTCAGCTTCCCTGAAGGGAAGCTGCCTTCCCTTCAGGTAGATGTAATTTTAAAGCAAGGCAGATGTAATTTTAAAGTAATTAATTTGCAACATAGATATTTTAATTCCATAGGACAAAACAGAAAACCAGAATGTGCACTAATATTGACACCACTCCTTAATATTTGGTTGTACTCTTGGCAGCAATGACAGCCTCTGGATGCTTTTTGTATCCATCTATAAGCTTCTTTAAATTCTCAAGTGGCATTTTCTCCCACACGTCTTTTGCAATATGCTCAAGCTTTCAACATTTGCAGGGTTCCTTTCTCCAATGGCAGATTTCAGCTCCACCCGAAAAATTCCAATTGGATTGAGATCAGGACTCATTGCTGGCCATTTTAAAACAGTCCATTTTTCCCTTTCAACCATGCCTGCATGATTTTGGAGGTGTGTTTTGGGTCGTTATCTTGCCAGGACCCAGGATCTTCACCTCACACCAAGTTTCCTTACACTGGGCAAGACATTTTACTCTGGAATTGCTTGATAATCTTATGATTTCATGATGCCTGTGATATGGTCAAGGCCTCCAGTATTTTCTTTATTGAATTTCACAGCTTGACATATATCAATTATTCGTACAATGAAAACACAGTAGTCTTACATGACAGAGAGAAAAGAAGTTCAAGTTGATTTCTCCCAAAACCCAATCCTCCCCAAACTTACCCCTGTCTAGGTCTAAGCATAAGACAGCCAACAGAGATCCAATCCCTGCAACAACTTCTGGCAACATGACATACACACAAACACATCCACACACATTCCAAAGGAGGCAGAAAAAGAAACGAAAAATAGAAATAAATAATAATAATAATAACATAAATGTAAATATATTTATATGTACATACTAGTAAATTAAGCAAATAAAAAAAAAAAAAAAAAAAAAATAGAAAAAAGTTATAATATGAAGAATACATATTGGTTAAAAACAAAAGAACTCGATATAGATGAGAGAGCCTACAGATAATTTTCTTCTGAATTAGGCAGCAAAGACATGGTACCCACTACAGATAGGAAAGGTCTCCAAGTCTCCATAAATTTACTAGTGGAACCCTTAAGTGAAAATCTGAGTTTTTCCAGCTTCAGGTTTTAAAGGACTTCTCTAACCCAGTGGTCATGAGACGAGGGGACGCTTAGTTTCCACTTGAGTAGAATAAGTCTTTGAGGCTAGAGAGTAGTGAAGGCTAGGGCCCATTTCAAAGAACACGAAAGGTCCAGGTCTGGAGGGATGCCACATATAGCTGATAATGGATTGGGGAGAATTGTCTGATTATATTCTTGACTTAGTATTTTAAAAATGCTACCCTAATACACGATCAGCCTTGGGCACGGCCAAAAGATGTGGGCATGGTTAGCTGGCGATTGTCCACACCTATTGCATGCATCGTTGATTGATAAGTAAATTATTGCTGATTTTGCATTTGTGTAATGCACTCTATAAAATATTTTGCACTGAATTAAAACATGCTGGGCACAGATTGAGGACTTCTGAATTATATTCTTGGCAGCCTCCAACTGCTCCCCCTCCACTGCAGCACCCAGCTCTCTCTCCCATGCTGTTTTAACCAAAGCTGCAAATCTTGAGGTATTATTAACAATAGAATTATATAAGAATGAAATGCATTTTTTCCATTGTGGGTCTAATTGCAGGAGAGTATCCAAAAGTGTTTCAGGGGGTCGATTAGGAAACTGTGGAAACACCTTTTTAACATAATCCCTGGCCTGAAAGAACTGAAAGAGATGAGAATTGGGCAGTTGGACTTTAGATGGAAGTTCAGAAAGGGTATTCTTGCTATAAAGATCCTTTACAGTCTTGATCGTGCCACGAGTTTAATAACTAAATCAATGACTGAAGGCATAAAGTTAAAATTTTTGGTTAAAGGAGTTTGTATCGAGGATCCATGCGGGCCAAACTGTTTCCGAATTGGCTCTAGATCCTTAATGTAGCCCTGACTGCGTGATTGTCCTCTACCAGGGAGAGGGGAAAAGGGGAGCTGAGAACAAAGTGAAGAGGACAATGAATAACAGCTAGTTGCCCTTTCAATCTGTACCCAGGCAGGTGACGCATCAGCATCACACTTCCAATATTATAGTTTCTGTACATTAGCTGCCCAGTAGTACTGCCTGAAGCACTACACTGTACTACCATTATCTTTGTCCCATTAGAAATGATGGTAATTGGGACCACCAGTCAAAATCTTTCTCCATGCTCTCTAATAACAGTGAAAAGTTCTTATTCATCATGTTAGACAGAGAAGAACAGATGCACCAGATCTCAGACTACCCTTAAAGCCCTCCTTGGCATGCAACCAGCTGGCCAGAAGCTCTGTTGCGATAGCAAATAATAAGGGAGACAGAGGGCATCCCTGCCTAATGCACCTTCTAAGAAGAAAGGGTGAAGACACCATGTAATTTGTTTTAATTGAGGCTACCGGTGATGAGTACAGTAGCTTAACCCAAAGGATAGTTATTATCAAAACCAAATCTTTCAATTACTCTACATCAAAACCTCCTTTTGAACCAGTCAAATGCCTTCTTGGCGTGAAGAGATACAATTATTTTGGGTAATAACGTGCCTGGCGTATGGATAATATTTTGAAGAAGCCTGGTGTTATTGAATGACTGTCGCCCAGTCATAAAGTCTGTCTAATATAATAAAATAATGAGGGGAAGTACTCATTGGAGTCGGGTTGCCAGAATTTTAGATAAAATCTTCAAATCTACATTTAGGAAATAAGTTTATAGTTACTACAAAATGTGGGATCTTTATTGTTTCTTAGAATCAGTGATATTGTAGCCTCTTATAACCGTCAGGACCAGGGGATTTGCCCGAACTTAAGGACTTGATAGATTCTTGCACCTCCATTATAGTGATAGGCCCTCCCAGACCTCTCTCCAATTCATTATCTGGCCTTGGAAAGTTGATATCTTTCAAACTAATTGTTTGAACACAAACAGTTCACAGCTGCATTGTAAACTGTTTTGCAAATCACAATGCAAAACAGAAGTGCAAGTAAAATTTTGAGAAAGTTAACTTGTGTAACTTTTTTCAGAAAAAGCAGTCAGGTGAAATGCTATTGAACCGTTTTTATTGGAAGTTCTTTTTAAATCACACATTTATACTATTAGAATAAAAGAATAAAATAAAAATAAATAAATAAAATGTAAATAAAAAAAGAGAAAAAAAAAATACACTGCTCAAAAAAATAAAGGGAACACTCAAATAACACATTCTAGATCTGAATGAATGAAATATTCTCATTGAATACTTTGTCCTGTACAAAGTTGAATGTGCTGACAACAAAATCACCCAAAAATCATCAATGGAAATCAAATTCATTAACAAAGTATTCAATGAGAATATTTCATTCATTCAGATCTAGGATGTGTTATTTGAGTGTTCCCTTTATTTTTTTGAGCAGTATATATTTAATGTGCAAATGAGCTGACGATGCATGTCATCCTGCACTGACACTAATTTGTAGGGTTTCTCAATACTCATGAGTAAACCCACAAAATTGTTGATGTTGTAGTTTCCCAGGACAAACTGTTCAATGAGCACCTAGTGTCAGCCAGTGGTAACCCAGCCCTGGTCATGCGGAGGAAGAAGCACACAGAGAAAGAAGTCCATGCACATTTAATAAGTGTGGTTTCAGTGCGACTGAGAGAAGGCTACACTATCAGAGACATCAGCCTCACCAAAGGTAAAAGACTCTTTTCAGTAGTGACATTTAAGAGACCAGAGGTCTCACCAAGATGATCAGAGTATATTCTATTGTTTCCTTTAGGAGGGACACAGCTGGAGGTGAAGTTGGCTCTGCTGTGGAAACATAACATGCATATTGAGTACCTAGCAGCTGCCACTTGGCCTTTAGACTCGTCCAACAGAAGCACTAAGGTGGAGGTGACAATGGAAGGAAGCTATGACATCTTGCATGATATCAGCTGCACACAGCGGAAGCCCATCACCAGTCCATACCGCACTTCTGTCATCCGGCGCTTCTGGAACACCCTTCAGAGGTACTGTTTTCTCAAGGTTTCCACTCAGGCATTATATAACATTAAAGTAATGTTTCTCAAACTTTTTCAGGATGAGGACCACTTCAGCCATTTAATAAATAGTAATAGACAACCTAACCTGAATAACATTGCATCTTAATATATGTAGGCCTGTCATGATAAGAAATTTTGTTGAGCGATTATCTCAAAAATTATTGCGATAAACAAAAATATTGTTTGAAGACCTTTTTACACTGATTTAATAGAAATGACTTGATAATGCAAACGATTTCCTACCAAAGATAGATGCACTTTATTTTCAAAAGAACACTTAACACTGGAACTGATAAGTAAAATAAAGAAAACAACCAAAAGCAACAATAAAATGGATTGTCAGTCTCCATTAACAAAAAATGTACTTGAATAAAAACTAAACAACAAAAAGCCAAAGTGGAAATAAATACTGCATTCAACCAAAAGAATACAGATGATGCAGTCTGTATACCATATTGCCTTTCAATAATCATTAGAATTAAATAGAGAAGATGGGCACATCCGACTACCTGATGCAGTAGTTCACACCACAGATTTTTTGCCCCTATTTCCCCTTACTGCAATCTTAGAAGCGACAACTAAGATTGTCGCTTGCAATTTCGTAACCGATCATCCTGTAGTGTGTGGTGTGTTGAATTTTTTAACACACCTTTTCTGCACCATTAAAAATAATTAACCCATTTCTATCAATTGTATTTATGTATTGTATTTTTATTTAATTTAATGAAATAAAAATGAAATAAAAAGTAACAATAGCTATTGACCTGGAAGCAGAGCATCATTCATTACCTGCAAAGTTGTAAAACTCAAAAAACAGTTCTGACTAACTGGAGCGATTCCTACCGCTCACCGCATAGAGCCGTTAAAAGGAATTAATTTGCTAGTTAATGACACGTCAACACTCTCAGCAGCAATGACTTAGTTTCCTCTGATCTTATAATATTTCTGGAGTTATTTTCTTTCCACTGGTATCTGCATCTTTTCTTTGAGTAATCTGTTTGTAAGCCATTTTTCCATCATTTTCTATAACACAATCCTTTGGTAAGCTAGCTGTAGCTTTGCACAATGAGCTCATGTCCTGCATATTAATGGTTGTTTGCATGCAATACCTTATGGACCAGTTAGGGGTGGACCACAGTTTGGAAAAAAACTGCACTAAGGGCTACTTTTTTTAAATGGGTGAAATGTATTTCATTAATATGTGTGTCTTTCCCAGCATAAACCAAACTGATCAGATGTTGGTGCATCTGCAGTCATTCAATTCAATCCCTGAGAACTACAGGATTCCAGAGAGCACCAAAAACGGAGTCCCTTTATTCTACATCCCTCCTGGCTCTACAACTCCGGTACAGTGGAATACACTTCCCGGGACACTCCAGCCTGCATGGTTTTTATGTTTCAAAATGTGTTTACATTGATGAGTTGGTTACACTGACTTAAAATTTCTGCTGAGTTTGATGACAAGCTGCTAAGGCAGTGTATTCTCAGGGGGGCCAGGAAATGGCAGAGAGAAAATTTTAACAGTATGTTAGAGAATGTATTGGTCTAGCAAATGTCTTTAATAGAAATTCACCTGACCAACCTGTTTATGCCAATTCAGGAGATTATGAACATAAAATGTGTGTTTTGTAAAATCTATGGTTCACTGGATTTTAAAAAGGTTTGTTAAAGGATTTCTTCCATTTAAAAACTGCTTTGAGATGATAATTAGGTGGCTATACACACACACGGACAAATTCGTTGGTACCCCTCTGTTGATGACAGAGGTAATTGTCACTGAAATAATTTCAGTGACAATTATTTCAGCCACAATTGCCACTGAAATAACTTGAAACTGACAAAATTAATAAAAAATTATGTACAGCAAATTAACCAATGGAAATCAGACATTGCTTTTGAAATGTGTTTTAACAGAAACATTTTTAAAAATATAGTAATGTGGGGTGCTGTGGTAGCGCAGGGACAAAGCACAACCCTGTGCCTTAGCTCTCATGCCAGTGGTCGCAGGTTTGATTACCGACCTAGCGACATATGCCGAATATCTTCCATCTCTCTTATTCCCCTTTTTCCTGTTGAACCTATAACTGAGAAAAGTCTAGAGTCCCCCCTTGTCGAAGGTAGCAAATATCTTAATTATATTTAGCTCTTTAACTCTTATGTTAATGAGAAGAGTTTGAAGGACTAAGCACTACAACAAGCCGACAGCTCATCGGCTTGTTGTGTGGGAGCTCAGTGTGTGGGAGCCGAGACCAGAGATAAACAGAAATGTATGCTTTTATTTCTTACCATCTTCAACATAAATCTTCTAAAACCACACACACACAGAAAAATCTGGATATTTTTCTAGAAAAACTCTGGTGCTTTGAGCATTAGGTTTAAGTTATGATGCTTCCCAGATCTTCATTATTTCTACTTGTTTGTTCTCAGCCATCCAGGATATGGAAAAACCAAAAAAGATTTAAACATAAAGCAACTTAGCAAGTTATAATTTAAATAACACATATCATAACTGTGCACATATCTGTGCCACTGAGAAAAGCCCATTTAAATTTTAGTTTGACTTTTAGACTTTAGACTTCTTTATTGTCCATTAAACTTACATAAAATGGAAAATTTGCTGGTAATGGCACACAACACAAACACACATCACAGTAGGCACAATAAGGAATAAAATAATAGATGTATGTATAGATGTTCCTTTATTAAGGGACAACATATCCCTTAATAATAGGGACATGCTGTAGCTTTAATCAACTGAACGAAGCGAGAGCACTTCCTGTTGTGCTTTCTGGAGATCGCGTCTCGTTCAGAGTCATGCAGGTTGAGCTTTAACCATCTGAACCGGCCGCCGTTCATCAGAAAGGCGAGACAGTCGGGGTTGAAATGATGGGAAGTCTGAAGCAATGAGATGAAACGGCTCCATGCATTTGCTAAGGATCAGTGTAAGGGCAATGGGTCTGTGAAATAAAATAAAATCATATTACGCTACCCATGTCACTCAGTTGAATGTTAAAAGCCATTTAAAATTTACCATACTACTGCTAAGAAGAGCACACAGAACTTTCTTCACTGAGTTATGGTACACTGTTACTGTGTGAAATTAAAAATCAGTAAAAATATTACTAGCAGACTTTTAGGTAGCACATAAAGCTTATCTACTCTGTTACTATAATCAGTTCTTTGTTTAGAATAGCCAAGCTGATGGAAAAATGACCACTTGTAGCCATTCTTCCTTGCCATTGGGACTTTAAGTCTATGTCCAGATGGAAAAGCACAGTAAAGACGGTGAGTAGGGTCCAGATAGACTTGATGTGCCTTGTTTGTTAGGGCCCGCATGTACAAATGTGAAATTTGCAGTTGTTTAAGTCCAATGATCTTTCCAGCCTGGTTGACAATCTGTCCCAGCTTGTTCTTTTGTTTGACAGAGAGGTACCCATACCATGAGACGATGTTAAATGTCAGCACACTCTCAGTCAGGGACTTGTAGACCATAGACATAGTACGCTGACTGGTGTTAAGGCCCTGAGTCTTCTCAGGAGAGCCAGGCGCTGTCTACCTTTTTTAAATGTGTTGTCCACATGGTCTTGAAACTGTAGGTGACTGTAGGTATTTAAACTGAGTCACCTACCCCACCTACTGACCCTTCATGCTGATTGGCCTGAAGGTGTGTCCCAGGTCTTTATTGCCTCCCTTCTTGCTGCTTCCCAGCCTCATCTCCTTGGTTTTGGAGACATTGAGGTCCAGGAAGCTGCTGTCAAACCATGCAGATAAGGTGTTAATGTACTGCAGGTAGGGGGAGGTATCTGTCTCCCAAAGGCAGGCAATTAGAGCCATATCATCTGCGAACTTGATGAGGGAGAGGTCATCAGTTTGACACTGTAGCTCATTGGTGTATGTGGAGAAGAGTAAAGGTGATAACACACATCCTTGAGGAACCCCGGTGTTGAGGACCAGAGAGTCAGAGAGGCAGTTCTTGATGCACAGAAGCTGTGGTCGGTCCCTCAAAAAATCCCTGATGAGGAGGACCAGGCCAGAACTGACTTTCAGGTCACAAAGGCGTTGTAGAAGGAGGTGTGGTTGCACTGTGTTAAAGGCAGAAGAGAAGTCCATGAAAAGAACACGGGCATGGGTCTTTGGTTTGTCCAAGTGACACTGCAAGTTATTTAGAAGAGTGAGTGTGGCGTCCTCCACCCCACTGTTGGTTCTATAAGAAACTTGCATGGGGTCTAATAGTGGGTCAGATTATTGCAAATTAGACACTCCATGCATTTGCTAAGGATCAGTGTAAGGGCAATGGGTCTGAAATCAGTACTGGTTTTGGCATGGGGAGTTTTTGGCACAGGGATAATGGTTCCTGTCTTCCAGGCTTTAGGATAGTGGTTGCTGTTGAGCAGCAGCTGAAATATCTTTCTAATGGTAGGACCTAGTTGGGTAGCATATTCCTTTAGAACCCTCCCCTTAAGTCCGTCTGGGCCATGGGCTTTGTAAGGGTTCAACCTCTGGAATATGGAGGTCACTGTGTACTCCTGAATAATCATAGGGTCAGGTGTCAGACCAGCACACACATCATCACACTCCTTTTGAAAATCATGAATATTAAACCTGGAATAAAACGTATTTAGATTGTCGGCGAGCTGGAAAGGGTCCTCGTCGCACTGCGAGATGTGTCTTTGCTCCCGCCCATCATTTTATTCAGCCCTCTCCATGCATCTCTGGAATTTCCAGTCCTTAATTTTCCTTCAACCTTATCTTTATAGATCAGTTGGGCCTTTTTCATTAGCTGTCTGACTTCCTTAGTCAGTTCCTTTGTTATTTCTAGGTTGCCCTCTATGAAGGCTTTTTTCCGTCAGATTCAGTTCATGTTTCAGTTCTTTGCTGACCCAGGGTTTATTAATGGAGTAGATTTTGATTTCCTTTGAGAAAAACAGGGTCATCCCCTGAGTGGCGCAGCGCTTTGTTATAACTGGTAGCTATGCTGTCTGCCGCGAGTTTAAAATCAGGGCCAGGGACATATACAAAATAACTGTTATTTGGCCAAATTCGCGAGGCAAATAGTGTGGTTTGAATGAAACAGTCATTAATTCATAGTGAGCAGTGCATTTAGTGTCCCATACCATGATGTTTGTTGCCCAGCTGGAATTTATGAACACGCACAACCCGCCTCCGATGTGTTTTGCTGTCTTAGTTCATAGCGAACTAAGGAATATCCTTCCAAGTTCATATTATTTATGTCATTGTTCAGCCATGTCTCCGTTACACATATCAAGTTGGATTGTTTGAAGTCCCTGTCGAACTTTTGAGTGCCGAGAGTTCATTCATTTTGTTTTTAAGTGAGCGCACATTAGAAAGAGTTAGTGTCGGGAGAGGGAAGCGACTCCCCCTCCGTTTCAACCTGTTGCGAAACCCCCCTCTTGATCCTCTTTTCTTTTCCTCTATCACTTCATCCATGGTGGATTATCCCAGGAGGACTGAAGAGTAAGTTCGGTGGTTCATTGAAAGAATATCGGAGATTCAATAGATCCTCCCGAATATAGCGAAGGTTGAGTACCTGACAGTGCAGTGTAGTTCCTCTTCCGTGTGCGCTTACAGTGTCCCAGATTAGAATCCAAGGCAGAGTCGTTATCTTGGTCAGCATGCTGTCCAACATGTTCCTTCACCGTATTATCACTTGGCTTCACTTACAGACTTACTACAAACAACACGCCAGACACGCTACTACCGAAGATCAGCACGTACACATGCGCTGATTTATAGGTCAGTTTGCTTACTGAGAAAAATATGTTTGAGCATCACCACTTACTAGTCATTTTGGTCTTGCAGCTTGAACAAATTTTACGTTACATTTCACTGTAACTTTGCCATACCCCCCAAAATTGTTCTTAAAAAATTCTGTTTATTGTCCCTCAATAATGAAATTGATTTCCTCTCTTGCACATAGACAGATGTTTTTAAAATGTTATTTCTTTAAATGTTGATTATTAGAACTGACGACTAATGAAATCCCAAAGTCTGCATCTCAAAAATGTTAATATTTTGAAAAGGTTCAGTATTGAAGACACCTGGTGCCACACACTAATCAGCTAATTAATTCAAAACATTCACAAAGCCCTGTAAATGGTTTCTGAGTCTAGTTCTTTAAGCTACAGAATCATGGGGAAGACTTCTGACTTGACAGTTGTCCAAAATATATTTGACACCTTGCACAAGAGGGCAAAACACAAAAGGTCACGGGTGATTATTTACTGAATTTTGTGTCCAAACACATTCAGAGAGGTGAAGTGAAGGAAAAGATGTGGTAGGAAAAAGTGTACAAGCAATAGGAATACCTGCATCCTGAGAATTATGAAACAAAATCCATTCAAAAATGTGGGGGAGATTCACAGAGTGGATTGCAGCTGGAGTCAGTACTTCAAGAACCACTACACACGGATATATGCAATAAATATATCTGCATATATGTGTTCCAGCTGTTGCATTCCTTGTGTCAAATCACTCTTGAAAATGAGACGTCATCAGAAGTGTCTCACCTGGGCTGAAGACGAAAAGGACTGGACTGCTGCTAAGTGATCTAAAGTTATGTTCTCTGATGAAAGTAAATTTTACATTTCCTTTGGAAATCAAGGTCTCAGAGTCTGGCGGAAGAGAGAACGGGCACAGAATTGCTTGAAGTCAAGTGTAAAGTTTCCACAGTCAGTGATGGTTTGGGATGCCATGTCATCTTCTGGTGTTGGTACACTGTGTTTTCTGAGGTCCAAGATCAATATAGCCATCCACCAGGGAGCTTTGAGATGATGCGTATTTTTTAAAATATTTTTCTAATTTTGAACTTTCTTATTACATGAGAGAACTGGGGCGGTTTTCCCATGAGGGGTGGAAAAAAATACCTGCGGACAGGTGGAGAAGTCTCTTTGACAGTTAAAGAATTTTTTTTGATTTGAGTGATTGTTCCAAATGGTTGCACAACACAGTTGTTGAAGTAGTTATGTCAAATTTTGTTCTTCACCTGTTTATCAGCTTATTGTAGTGCACTGCAGCCGCTGCAATTCCTAAAAGTTAAACGACAAAAACTGAACTAATTGTTTCTCTTCGTAAAATGTGGGGATATTTATAACAGACATCACACTACAGCTCCTATAGCATAATTAAAATAAAACTATTGACCAATTTAAGAAAAAAAAATTGCCCTTTCTTGCATCTTGACAGAATGAACAGAAGAAAAGTGTTTATAGATTTATCAGGGAGAATTTATGTGTCAAACATCAGTTTTCTTGGCTTTATTTTAATTTGTATTTAATAGATATATCTGATAATAAATGATGGTGCTGCTAATATTTTTATGACAGATTTCTGCTCGTCCTGCATTGGAATAGAATGGTTTTCTGGACATAACTCAATGCATCACATAGCGACTAATACGCGCCCTCCAATCTAGTAATGCATATCAATTAGCAGCAGTATAAAAGACTTAAAAAATAGATTACCCTATGTAAGCTAAACGTGAGAATGAAACGTCAGTATATATATATATATATATATATATATTATATATATATATATATATATTATATATATATATAGTGTGAAATTAAAATTTTTATATATATATATATATTTTTATATATATAAAAATATATATAATTTATATATATATATAAAAAAATAAAAAAATTCCCTTCTCACCCACCGCGGGTGGTTCTTATCCTCTGAGCTCGGGTCCTCTACCAGAGGCCTGGGAGCTTGAGGGTCCTGCGCAGTATCTTGGCTGTGCCAAGGACTGCACATTTCTGGACTGAGATGTCTGATGTTGTTCCTGGGATCTGTTGTAGCCACTGCTCCAGTTTGGGGGATGACTGCCCCGAGGGCCCCGATGACCACAGGCACCACTGTGGTCTTCACCTTCCAGGCCCTCTCCAGTTCCTCCCTGAGGCCCTGGTATTTCTCCAGTTTCTCGTGCTCCTTTTTCCTGATGTTGCAATCGCTTGGTATTGCTACATCTACCACAACGGCTTTCCTCTGTTGTTTATCCACTATGACAATGTCTGGTTGGTTCGCCATTACCATTCTGTCTGTCTGGATCTGGAAGTCCCACAGGATCTTAGCTCTGGCATTCTCCACCACCTTTGGGGGTGTTTCCCACTTTGATCTCGGGGTTTCCAGTCCATATTCTGCACAGATGTTTCTGTACACTATGCCTGCCACTTGGTTATGTCGTTCCATGTATGCTTTCCCTGCCAGTATCTTGCACCCTGCTGTTATGTGCTGGACTGTCTCAGGGGCCTCCTTACACAACCTACACCTTGGGTCTTGTCTGGTGTGGTAGATCTGGGCCTCTATTGCTCTGGTGTTTAGGGCCTGTTCCTGGGCGGCCATGATGAGGGCCTCTGTGCTGTCCTTGAGCCCAGCTTTTTCCAGCCATTGGTAGGATTTACTGATATCAGCCACTTCGGTTATTTGCTGGTGGTACATCCCATGTAGGGGCTTGTCCTCCCATGATGGTATCTCTGGCACTTCAACCTCCGTTCCCTGTTGTCTGGACATTCACTGAGCACATTGTCTGTTGAGGCTTTGTCCCTGATGTATTTATGGATCTTAGTTGTTTCGTCCTGGACAGTGGTTCTCACACTCACTAGTCCTCTGCCTCCTTCCCTTGCGGCTCGTGTACAGTCTCAGGGTGCTGGATTTGGGATGGAACCCTCCATGCATTGTTAGTAGCTTTCTAGTCTTAATATCTGTGGCTTTTATCTCCTCCTTTGGCCAGCTAATTATTCCAGCAGGGTATCTGATTACTGGCAGGGCATAGCTGTTTATCGCACGGATTTTGTTCTTGCCATTGAGCTGGCTTCTCAGGACTTGCCTTATTCGTTGGAGGTATTTAGCTGTGGCTCCTTTCCTTGTGGCCTCATCGAGGTTGCCATTTGCTTGTGGTATACCTAGGTACTTGTAACTGTCCTCTATGTCTGCTATTGTTCCTTCTGGGAGTGAGACCCCTTCTGTGCGGATCACCTTCCCCTCTTTGTAATCAGCCGACCACACTTCTCTAGTCCGAATGACATCCCAATGTCTGTGCTGTAGATCCTGGTGGTGTGGATCAGTGAGTCGATGTCTCGCTCACTCTTGGCATACAGCTTGATGTCATCCATGTAGAGGAGGTGACTGATGTTGGCCCCATTTTTGAGTCGGTATCCGTAGCCAGTCTTGTTGATAATTTGGCTGAGGGGGTTCAGGCCTATGCAGAACAGTAGCGGGGACAGAGCATCTCCTTGGTATATGCCACATTTGATGGACACTTGTGCAAGTGGTTTGCAGTTGGCTTCAAGGGTGGTTTTCCACAGCCTCATTGAGTTTGCAATGAAGGCTCTCAGAGTCCTGTTGATGTTATACATCTCTAAGCATTCAATGATCCAAGTATCTATCTATCAATATATATATATATATATATATATATATATATATATATATATATATATATATATATAAATTGTGTCCAGCAGTTTTTGAGAAATATTGTTTCTCTTGAGGACTATCAGGAAATGGAGTTTCTACTGGGCCTTTTTTGCCAGTTCTGCTGTGTTTATAACCCAGGCCAGGTTATCCATGATATAAACTTCTAGGAAACAGAAGTTTGACAACTTCTTGAAAGACAACTTCTTGAACTACTATAAATCTCTGAAGATGTATAGTGGTTGACTGTTTCCTTTACTTGTACTAAAATCCGTGAGACCCTTGGTCCTGTTAAGAATGAAGTTGTTGTTTGTGCACCATGCTGTGAGTCACGGGGCACGGGGCGGATGAATCTTCCTACAGGCAGACTCAATCCCCCGCCCCGAGATTAGAACCACTCCATCCGTCCATTCATTTATTTATTTTCTTACACCTTTGGGAGTTGCTGGTGCCTATCTCCAGCTAACGTTCCGGGCAAGAAGCGGCGTATACCCTGGAGAGGTCGCCAGTCTATCGCAGGGAAACACACAGACAAAGACATATACACACACTCACACCTCGGGAGAATTTAGAGAGACCAGTTAACCTGACCATTAGCCATGTTTTTGGACTGTTTTTGGAGGAAGCCAGACAAGCCAGAGAACCCACCTTGCACAGGGAGACCTGGGGCCTGGAATTGAACACATGACTTTCTTGCTGCAAGGCAACAGTGCTACCTACTGCGCCACTATGCAGTTGTGTCGTCTGCAAATTTAAGAAGGGTGGTACTTTGATGGACTGAAACACAATCGTGTGTACAGCGTAAAGAGCAGAGGGCTCAGCACACAGCCCTGGGGAGAGCCAGTTTTCATACTGAATGGAGTTAGTCCATGTTTGTCAACATAATAAAACTCCACATGCTATTGGCTATATTTTTCTTCACCTTAGCATTGTTGCCAATTTTCAGCAGAATGCTGGGTTTTAACGAATATGCACTCTGTGCAGGCCCCTTTTTTCATAAATTTTGTAGTCACTGGTTAATTTTCAGTATATTTTTATGTCTTCTGCTAGTTTCAAGTAATTTCAGTGACCATTGGCAGCTTTGATGTCTTAAACAGAGGGGTGCCAACAATTTTGTCCACATGTGTATATGACTGAATTCCAGATTTAATTTTCAATCCGTCGTTTTTATACAACATTGATGAAAGGTTGCTAGATCTACGTTCTTCACCCCAGGTGAAAAGTGTAATTGCTAAGAGCCATTTCACACTCCCGATCTGGCTATCTAGTAGCAAAAACAGCCTCTCTTCTCTGTGTTAATCTTCAACTAAATTATGTCCTCCTCCTTCAGGTTTTGTCTTTGCAGCACAGTGGATCCAAAGACCCATCTCAGTCCCAGTTTGCATCATACTGGAAACCCATACTCTCTATGGACACAAACGTTTGGCAACGATGGTTACACATGCACCGCATTGCTATTATCCTTGAACATGACTTGTGAGAAATACATCTCTTTATCTTTATATTCAAATCATTTAAAAATAATTTGGATTTATAAAAGTTCATGTGGGTATAATTATGATAATGGTGGTAATAATACTTAATGGTGGAGCATATGTTTCATATACAGTATGTGAGGGAATTTCAGGCATAGGGAACTAAAAGCACTGCAGAATATATATAAGACATATCAGTGCAAACTCAATTTGCTGATACATTGTCAACAGGATGAAGATAGATGATATAAAGAAGGAACCGTGGTGACAGACATGGTGTAACAGGAAGGGCATCTGACCTGAAGAAGTTCTGTTGAATGAACAGGCAGCCAGAGCAAAGCGAGGGCAATCAGTCAAGAGCAGTATGTTTAATAACAAAGATAACCTATTGAGAAGGATGGAGTAAGGAGCTACATCATCAGCTGCTCTCGGCTCACGGAAGATAGAAAGTTTGAGTAAACTGGAACAGGTGGCATGAGGAAGTCATGGCAGTTCACTTCCTTATGGAAGTCATTAATAATTTTCATTTGAGCAGTTGCGCACTATAGGTTGGCCAATAGAGAGACTAAAATGGTTCGAAGAGGAGATATTCAGTTAAATACAAGAGGAATTAATTTGATACCTTCTTAACATAGTTTGGAAATAAAAAAGAAGTTTGAGGGAACAAGTTTTTTTGTAGTTGTTGGACATGTCAACCAGAGTTTTTTTTCTTTGATGTTTTTTTTAAAAGATGTTTTTAAAGCTGCTGTGGCTTTTATGTAACAGTAAATGGACAGTAAATAAGGAAGAGAGAGAAGAGAAAGACACACAGAAAAGGGCCTTCATAATTGGAGATTCCCTTGGGGATTTCACTGAGTTACTCTCTTCATCTAGTCTTAGATAAACCAGTGATCTAAGACTTGCTCAGGGTGTGGGCTTAGGTTAGGAAACAATTTATTCTTTGGGGTTTCTCACATTATATCCCTAAATTATCTAACCATTTACACCCGTCTTTCATGTGAGACTGTTTGTAACATGCAGTCAATATTATTCTAATTGTCCTTTTGCATTATATAGATAAATTGAATTGAGCTGGTATGGCAGAAACATCTACTAAAATACAAATTCTGTTACATTTGACTGAAACATTGCACAAAGATTTAAAAAGTATCAAGTATCTGTAATCTTTCTTAATAATAAATGTTAAGTGGTTTTGTTATTGTTCAGTTATGCTGTGTTTAGTGTGAAAGAAATCTTCTATTAGTGACGACTTTTTATTTTATTATCTTGAAAATATACCAGACTCCGATTTTTCTGTACTGTTGAGATTTACCTAAGAAAAAACATGCTCAGAAAAGTTTTAATGTTTAGTATGATTAGAAGCAGAGAGAAACTAATTCTCTTCCATGTGCACACTTATTTGAACTCCCCACTTAAAAATTTGTTCCTACCTTTTTTGTCTGGGGTATAACTTTTCTATGGTCATCTGTACTTAACCTGATCAGTCAGATTGTGGGTTAATGTCCCTCCAGGCCTGTTCCCAAACACCTGCACACAGCTGGAAACAATGGCCGCTATAGCACCATCCAGTGTCGGATCTCGCACTCTACTCTCACATCTTTGCTGAGGGACTGCAGCAGCTTTGTATTGGTGGAAGGTTACTCATATGTCAAACTCATATACAGGTAAATAATAAAAAAAAAATGTTATTGTTTGTGACCATCGCTCTTTCTGTGCTCTTAAAAAAAAAACATATACACGGTCTTCTTTATTTTTAACATATTAGGACATGATACTGAAACGTTTTTTTTGTTTGTTTTTTTTCTTACTTTCACTCCACAGCTCATCGGATCAAATTCCCACTTCCTTTTATCTGGTCCGTTTGATCTCTAAGACACCCTGCATGGTTCTGCGCCTGGGCTTTCCTATTGGGACGCCAGCTAACATTAGGAACAAGGTACTTTTGCATTTTGAAGATAAACAATCATCCCAATATCTTAATTTTCTGTGGGATGCAGGAGAACCTGTCATAATTAGATTTATTGTCATTTCACAATTATGCCAATTATTTCAGAATTAAAGTGGAACTACAGTGTAACAGCAGAGAGTGATAGATTTAAAAAGAAACAAGTTATGCGACATCCAGGCCTGTTACTTGGCATTTGGGTTGGTTCAGTGGCACAGAAATAATCTCTGGTACAACTTTACAAAAATTTAAGGCAATAAATAAAAACAAGTTAATAAATATTGACTTATTGTAGTGGCTCTCAGTATAAGTTTGGTGTCCTAAACACAAAAGCTTTGTGATATCCTAAACAGGAGCTATCTGTTTAGGATAGGGACATTAAATATTTTTTGTGCCTTTCTCCCTATTTGGTGGTGGAGCATTACGAGTCACAAAGAAGAGGTTTCTAATAGTTTTAAAACGAGAAAACAAAGTATCATGAATAAACTGGGGAAGCTGAACTGTAACAGACTCATTCTTTAAAGTCTTGTTAAAATAGGAGGTATTTCTGTGCTGTTTTCACATTTTCTATTCACTTGATAGAACTCTTTCAATTCAACTTAAAGGTCAGACAACTGATCCACAATTTATTGATCTCAAAGGAAAATTAAATGTTGTAACTCACATTAATTCAAAATTCTTCAGTTTTTGTTGATGGTGATGGTTAATCTCAGGACGAAGTTGGTCAGGATTGTTCATAATTATCTTGATTTTATGTGAAATCTTTCTTTGCTCCATCAAGGTGTGAGCTGTAGTAAGTTTACACCTTACTACAGGACCTCAAAACAGGCCCTTTGCAGGACTGTTTGAAGACCTGTGATAACTTTCTTAGATATTTTACTAACAGGTAAATATATCTGGACAATAGGTTTGTAAGTCAGTAGAGAATAGCAAGATTGTGATCCGATTTCCCCAGAGGAGGTCTTGGTTTGAAGACATATGAACAGGGGTTGAATTTAGCACCTGCCACTAGCCAAATGTATGTTGTATTTAAAATGACCTGATAATAGAGGTAACTCTCTGGTCTTCTTTCAGGTCTGGGTGTTGTAGGGTGTAAATTTTTTCCACTTCTGTGTGGTGTTATTTTCTGTGGTGGGAAGGCTCTTTTCCCTCTTGCTACTTTTAAAGTACCCACTTCACTTCACTACATGGGTAGGAACAAGCACACCTACAGTACTATTAATAGATGAAAGCAGCCAAAGTCTAAGCAAAAGTGTTAAATACTTTCTGAAAGGCTGGATAACTGTAGATCAAGACCACTATATCAATATTATTATTTTGCTGATTTTCAGTGTTAAAATAACTTCGGTGTGGAAATAAAAATGGGTGTGGATCGACGACATGTCACCTTTTTAATCTGTGTCATTACTTTTTTTTTTTTTGTCCTTTATTTGGGACCATTTTACACATGTTCTCACAGTATGTATTTATTTACTCATATGTTTCACACCTTTTGTATTAATTTTTTTTTTTCCAGTGGATTTTTATTTGCACCAAGTAAACCTAAAGTTTTTAATTAGTGGCTTTTGTCCCAATAAACAAGTCAGACTATAGGTGCATGGATTTGGTAATATACATTATGAACCTTTGTGGAAGGTGATTTGGTTGTATTATGTATGTTGTTTTGTGTAGGACTTAGCTCCAAACACAGAACATTTACTCTTTGTCATAATCATACCCCCTGTCTTTATTTAATCTCTAACTAGACAAAACTATCAGATTTTTACATGTCAAAACACAATAACATTAATCAAAACAGTTAGTTAGATCCAGTTGAGCTGTACAAACAGGCTCAACTGTCACAATGATCTAATAGCTCATTACTCATAGCTCTTTTTTTTAAAATCAGATTGTGGATGAGCTGCGAGAGCAAATCCTGAAGCTTCGCTTCCCTCACCGTGTTCAGAGCAAAGAAGCAACACCAAAGGCCAAGAGGAAGACAGTGGGTCATGTGTCACCATCTAAATGTCACTTGGTTCCTGTGGCCAAGCCTACTCTGTCAGATAGACCCTGCATAGTGGTCCTCAATAAGCCTCTTGAGAAGTTGCTGATAAGGTTTGTATGTGTCATTTAAGACATCCTCTTTTTCATCACAGAATCTGATTTTACCATAAAATGAACTTCTTTACAGGTATGAGAAGCTGCCACAGGACTTTAGGACTCCCTTTATTTTCAGTATGGAGAATTTCCCAGTGCCTTTCAACAGCACTGTGCCCCTCAGCATGGCAGCCAACCGAACAGCCTCATCAACCCTCGCCTCACTATCACGTTATTTCTTACACCGGCGGTGGGTGTGGGGAGTACAGAGCAGCCATGGACCTGCTGTGACCATGCAGGCCATTGCTCACATTCTGTCAACGCTCTCTGAGTAAGTTTTCAGTCTTAGGAAATTTTCACATTTTAGTTACTTTTATAAAGTAAATTACAAACACCAAACTTATTAGAAGGGGCATTAGATTAGAATGCAGTTTGATAACAAAGGGACGTTTCTTCAACTAGCAAAGAATAAAGGTCCACTCTCAAGCCACCAGGGATTACAGGCCAAAACACTCCGAATTAAAGGAGTAAATGCAGTGGTCACATTATTCTATATACATAATGGAGTAACTAAATATTTAATTAAATATTTGGAAAATATGCATATGTTAGTAAATATTATTTACCATCATCTTGAGTTTAAAACCAAACAAACTAAACCTAAATAATAGCTTCAGTGGTTGTTCCATGGTAATCTCATGTGTTGCTCACAGGCAACAAATGAGATCAGGTGACCTCAAAAGGGTGATATGAAAATCTTTTTATAACATCTTTGTAGGATTCGCCTATCAGAAGGTTTTCACTTTGCCTCTAGTGGGGAGGGCATCATAAACATGGTGATTGAGCTGCCAATGAAGGTAAAAAAACAAGAGCTGAAAGCCAAGTCATGATAACTCTATAATATCTATAATATTCATGTGTGATTTGTAACCTGATGCCTGTTCTTTTTGTTCTCATCTTTGTCATCAGATCATGTCAGGCAACAGAGAGCAGGAGAGTCACTCTTGTATTGTTCAGTATATTCTGTTTCCACCTCACTCAACCTTTAGCAAGGACAGGTATGACTGTTCTACAGAATCCTTTTCAGTTACATTTTGGTTAAGGTGGATCTTTGATATTGGCTCCATGTGATCAGAGCAGCCTTTCATTGTAAAACATCTGAGTTGTTTCACCACCTATTGCAATCTTCCTGGCACTCTAGCTTTTCTACGGATGATGACAATGACACAGAGGTGGAAGCTGTGGACATGGACACAGATCTTAACCTGGTGACAGAATGTTGGGTAGAACCACAGAGTGGCTCGGTGATGAACTGCATGGACCAACATCGACATTTCCAGGGCCTCGTATACCAAGACATTCCACAAGCCGTGCGTATTACATATGCAACAGCATTTGAATAGACTGACTCTATGTGTGCATATAGTTGCTTGTTTTTTTTATTGTCAGTGTGCTTTGTTAAAAAAAATATTTTACTTTTATTTTTTTAGATTTTCCCAAGGGATCTGGCATGCATGTCCACCATGATGACATTTGAGTATTTAAATCAGCTGTGTCAAAATAAGGACCAGACATGCTCTCTCCCTACTGCACACAAAGGTAACTGCAGTCCAAGGTAACAAAGGAGCACCTTAAAATAGACTAACTGTATTTAACGCACCATACATATTTTTGCTCCTAAGGTGACATTTTACCGCCACTTTCACAATTTTATACTGAAAATGTATCTATTTCCGTTCATTTATATTGTTTGAGTAAGTGCTGTTAAGCCTAGTTGTGCTGACTCAGTTTCTTGTTGTATTGCTCATGTGTGAAGGCTTTTGTGCGTTGATCTATGACTGTGCTGTTCTTTGCAGGAGATGTAACATTATCTGAGGACAGCATCCAAATGGTTCCCTTCCAGTTTGATCTTATCCAACTTCTTCCAAGTTGTCAGCAGGTTGAACTTGTCTTCCTCACATTCAGTACAGGTAAATTCATATTCATATTCATGGGTTTCTATTCATATCTCTCTCCTCTATGGTTGGAACTGACATTGATATAAATTACTGTGAATACATGGATTCTACAATATTTGTTTTATTAATATTACTACTCCTTCATTTATACAGGAAAATTTCTTGAGACTCATTGTCTCATTTTCAGGAGAGATCTGTTGAATACATCACCAACTGTTTTCTTTGAAATTTTTCTGCTCAGGTGTAGCGAATGAAGATCTTATTCATAGCACCTGCAGTCCCCCCAATGAGCTCCTTCTCAGCCTCTTCCACACCAGCCTGGAGAAGGAACTCAGTGACAGAGAGGTCCCGTTAGCTGCAGCTGACTATTCTGCCTTTGTGAATCACATTTTAGAGCGAGAGAGAGATGACCATGTCCCTCCTTTCTCTTTGTCTCTTATTAAAGGTTTGTCTATGTTTCCCAAGTCTAACTGTTGTCTTAATTAATGTGGATGGCTTTGTAAATGTCATATTTTACTTTGAGAAAACTATGAACATTATGTTAGTTCCTGTTTGATCAGATTCGATATAAATTACACAAACTTCTTATCTATCTAATTCTGTTTGTACTTCAGAAGAATGTGTTAAACCTACAGAGAGAAAAGACACCATTGCTGGAAGCAAGGAGGTCTTGGGATCTACAAGCACTTTACAGGTATGTAATTTCATATATTCTTGTCCATATTCAGTCAGGTTTACCTTGAGGGTATTTTAACTTCTCTATTCTGTATAATACTAATGCCAAGTTCTTTTAAATTTAAGACTCTGTATTGGACAAAACTTGATATCTTACACTTTGCCAATATTTATTTACTGAACCAAATTGTAATGTGTATAAAGATCACTGTTTCACCTTACATTTCAATGTCTTAATTCATACACAAGTCTTTAAAATTTCATAAAGCACTCTTCTCAGATTTGGGTGTTGACTAGGTCATTGCAGGCTAATTTGTGTTGAGGCATTCAGTTGTGTCAAGAAAGTATTTGACAGATAGTACACTGCTCAAAAAAATAAAGGGAACACTCAAATAACACATTCTAGATCTGAATGAATGAAATATTCTCATTGAATACTTTGTCCTGTACAAAGTTGAATGTGCTGACAACAAAATCAGTGTTGCTTCCTAAGTGGACAGTTTGATTTCACAGAAGTTTGATGTACTTGGAGTTATATTGTGTTGTTTGAGTGTTCCCTTTATTTTTTTGAGCAGTATATATTTAACTGTAGAATACTTCATTATCTCGAGAATTTTTATCTGCATAAAAAGCACATTCTAACTACTCTCAAAATCGAAAGCTTATGTACAAAAAACATATTTACATCAAACTCCCTTACAGGAGAAAATCTATTGGTAGTTGACTTTGACAGCATTCTCTCTCAGTTGCACAATATACAATTTTCACATATACTTCCTATCTAGGAATAATACACAAAAATAAGTTGTAATATACATTTTTAAGGACTAATGGAAAATGTGATACTGTCAAAGGAGAATTTAGTTAGCAATTGACACTTCTTGATGCGGGACTCATTGAAATAACTGACCGCACCTGTGTATAATTTTCCAAGATTTTAACTCAGAACTAAGGTTTAAAACATCATTTTACATGCAACATATCAGTATTATAAGAATCTTTACTTTGGTATAATTTTTCTATAGAATCATGATCCTGACGTTGTGTTGCTTCTTCGGATGAAAATGAAAACTAATTTATTCTGGTCTGTCCTTTGTAAAAGTAAAAAGTGTTCTTTTGTTTACTTGAGGAACCTGTTATTTTTCTGTCTATAATTTTATCAAAACCTGACTTGAATATGTACCTACTTTTTTGACCTGATAACATGTTAAATTTCCTGCTAAATTTTGTTTGTCTGTTATATATCTCATTGTAGAATAATGGCGCCAAATAGTTAGGCAACAAACTTGAAGGCTGCTCATTCTTAGAATTATAGAAGCTTTAAGGACAGAATAAGTTTCTTTTATACACTTCTTCAGTGATGTAGTGTAATATATTCTGCGTTTTTGGTATAACAAGTTATTCAACATTATTTTAAAACCTCATAAGTACAAAACAATTTTTACGCTATTTTTATGAAGAAATGTAATGGTTTAATGGGATAGGCTTATATTTTAAGTTCCTGAGTTTATGATTGTTTTGTCATGTTGGAAAGAAATTGCACCCTTCGTTCGTGTTTTTTCAGACACGAACGAAGGGATTAAGATTTGATTAAGCTCTTAACTGCTGGTGAAAAATGGATAGTATTCAAACAAACTAGATTTGTCCCATGGATGTGATGCTGCCAGTAAAAAATTTACTGGTATCTACCAGTCTCTATGGCTATTTGAGTTCTGCAAGTGTAAAAAACATACAAAAAAGATAACTGTATTCTACCTTAGATTCCTCACGCCTCAGTTAGCATGTTCAGTCTTAGAGTCCATGACAATTCACATAAAATATAATTGAGCAAGAATGGTGTGTTTGGAAAGGTATCTCAGAGAACCTTTTTCCCTTAGACTAGTGTTTTTCAATGGGGTGTTCAGAGGACAGCAGGGGGCACTAGTGGAAATTTTTACAAAATTTCCACTGGTGCTGGGATTCCATTGGGAGCGTTTGCTCGAAGGTAATCTTTGCCTCTCATATGCACAACAATACCAGATTAGACTTTGAGATACTTGCTAAAAACTGAAGTGTGTAACATTAAAACATGCTTGGCTGCAACTGTGTTGATGGCAGCTCTTCTCTTCAGTGTTTCTGTTGGCATCTTGGCGCAGCTTCGTGCTCCTGATACTGGTAGCTTCACTGGTAGCTTTTTTTCTGCGTTACACCGGCTGATGACGTTGCTGTGATTCACTTGTCAGGTTATAGGTCTGGTTTTCAAATATTTTATGCCTTCAAATATTTGAACGGACACCATTTTCAGATAAGAGGTAAGATAATATTGCTGAAATGCCATGGGTTTGTTGAGAACACATGCAGTACTAAGAAGAAATATATTTTACAGACTATTACAGCAAGGAATTTATTACTTTAAGTTGTTAATTAGATTGTATTTTAATACTTATTTCTTCAATATTATTTTTTATGTCAGTGTTAATGTCATGAGGCTGTTAAATGACTCCATGACACTTTCAATTTGACTCATTAGGATTGGCTTAAGAACTAGGTTTGTTCATTGTAATTTCTGTCCAGCAAAAATATTAATCTCTAAATCAAGAGAAACATGGATGGAAAAATATCATCCATGTTTCTGTCCCATTTGTATGGCATTAATAGGAACTGGAACTTTTGTTCTTAAAGCACTCGGTTGCACGGTAAATGCAATGTAGGTGAAATTTTATGGATATGTCACATTCTCCTGAAGGCAGCAAAGAGCTGCACCACGAGAAACTGACAGAAACATCTAAGAGAAGATGAGTTATGATTGAGATGATTACAGTTCTATCAATTTTTTAATGTTGCAGAGCAGTCTTTTTTCAAATCGTTCAAAGTTTAAACTGGTATTACTGTACATCTTTTAGCTGGCCATTTTGTGCAAGATTTAACAACTAACATCAGAAAGTAGCACAAAACAAAAACATTTTCCACTCTGGCTGCTGATGAGCCTACCGATTATAAGTTGAATGCCCATTGCATTTTTCTTAGACACCTTTTAAAAGATTTCTATTCACATGGCTTTTTTTGTTCTTTGGAAACTAATAATTCAGTCAAAAAAAATCTTTAAAAGAGATTGCGTTTTTCTTAAGGATTTTTGATGGCAAATACAGAAACAATAAAAATCAAGATGGCTACTATAATGATGGTAATATTAATCATAAAATAATATTTAGCGGATAATGAATAATGGATAGGGGGTGCTGGCCCAAAAAAGGTTGAAAAACACTGGCTTTCACAAACAATTATGGCAGTATATTTTTATTTGAAAGGTACAACTTAAAGAAACAAAAGATTTCTGAACAATGTAATTTGGACAGATGAGTCTCAAGATGTACATTACTTTTGACTGTAATGCACATAAGAAGAAAGCCAAATAGAGTATAGCAAATTGTCTCAAATCATCTGTAAAGTATAGCGGTGAAGGGGTGATCATTTGTTTTACAGCTACAGGATCTGGGTGAATTTACAGACTTTATATAGCACAGAGTGGTATGGATATTAGGTTAAGTTGCTTCAAGTGACTTGCCTACATCAACATGTCCCTGACGGAACTTGGATACAAACTCAGTGTTTTTTTTTGAAAGGCGATTTACTCTACCCACTGAGCCACAATGCCCTGGGGACCTCAGCACAGCAAAAAGTCTGTGTATTGAAGTTATTTTAACATAACAGAGAACCCAAACACAGCAGTAAATCTGAATGACTGAAAAGGAAAATAACATTCCTTTTAGAATCATAGAATCAGAATGTATTCCTACATTTAGAGTAGTTTAGAGTATAAATTACAGTAGAGTTTATACTCTACCGTATAAACTCTAAATACGGTAGAGTTTATATTACTACCGTATTTTCCGGAGTATAAGTCGCACCGGCCATAAAATGCATAATGAAGAAAAATACATATACAAGTTGCACTGGCATATAAGCCTAATTTTTGAGGGAAATTTATTTGATAAAATCCAACAAGAACAGACAAGTCATCTTGAAAGGCAATTTAAAAAAAAAAAGTAGAATAGAGGCAACAGGCTGAATAATTGTACGGTATGATAACGTACAATTATCATATTGTACGTTTGCAATACGTGGCAGCAGTCATTTAAGGTGTCCAGTTTATGTCTACAACTGCTCACTAGAGCACCTGAAAGAGCAACTAATACATCCTAACTCAAGGTGCCAACCTAACGAACTGAGAACGTTCGTTTGTCAACGAACGTTCTCAGTTCGTTGACAAACAACGAACTGAGAACGTGCCTGGTAAGTTAGCATAATATATTAAGAATTATTCAGATAACTATAGCATAATTAACATGCTAACAAGTTTACCAAACCATCCGTGTCTCTAAAATCTTCATCCTTTGTGTCGCTTGTAAACAACTTTAACTGGGAAGGTAGAATAACACAGGCCTAGAGCGCCCTCTTGCGGTTTAGTGTGAAAATAACATGTGATATAATTTAATATCACATGTTATATAACTCTGGAAGGACTTATTTCCACACATAAGTCGCTCCGGAGTATAAGTCCTATCCCCGGCCAAACTATGAAAAATAACTGTGACTTATAGTCCGGAAAATAAGGTAATACGTTCATTCACGAATGAACGTATTAGTAAAGGGAAACTTTGTTACTGTTGTAACCAGTCTTTAATGGAATATGGTAGGATGAACATGTACTCTTGCGATGATGTAATAAACATGGATTTTCAGAGTTTCAGTAATGCAGACCTTGTTGATGAGGAACCTCTGCTGTTAGAAAGAAGCTCATTCGTACCACAGTGGAGGTGCTATGCCAAGTACGTTAACTCCCAGCAGATCTTCCTCACATTCCTTCCTGCCACCTTTGCAGGTACTCCTCTACTTTACTGTTGTGTACTGAGACAGAAAACCCCTACATTTTTACTTTAAATTAGGGATTAGATGTGTGGATGAGGCATAATGTGCATGTTGTATCTACTTGTCAGACGTTCTTATGTTGGCATCAACATTGGAGACCGAGCCTAGCAGTACTATCAATATGCAAGAGGATGATACCTTGACTCCCAGCAATAAATCTCAGGCAGACTCCCCGTCAGGTTCCACCAGCGGCCCTGATAAGTCAGAGTATGGCTACAGCCTGGTCTCGAAGCTGCACAGGAGCTCCAGCTGTGGCAACTCCTCAGGCAAGTCGACTCTCCTTACATCTCCATCTGAGAGCCACACTGGGCCTATAGATTTGCTGCATGTGGAATCTGAGAGTTTGGACAGTAGACTGTCAGAGACAGATACTGGGACACCATGCTCAGGTTGGTATTTTGATCAAGTGGTTGTGATAACATTGCTGTGATTAGTAGTCAATTGAAGAAAGAACCAATGTCTTAACACATTGGAACATGACCATAATAGTACTTAAACTGTTCTAGATCCTGGAGGAAAAGAAGGAGTCCAGTTTTCTGAACCACAGAAGGAGAATTTGCGCATCAGTTTCAGCAGGCAGATTTCTCAACAAAATACTGGTGGCAGCAGTCATTTAAGGTGTCCAGTTTATGTCTACAACTGCTCACTAGAGCACCTGAAAGAGCAACTAATACATCCTAACTCAAGGTGCCAACCTAAGGACATCTTTTTCAGGTAAGGAACTTACTTATTATAGGTCTGTCCATCATATAGCAGAGATCAAACTGAATCAGCTCATATCTGATATGAATTTAGTTACTACAAATACTGCAAATTCACACCTCTTGCAGTGCTATTAATTGGGTGAATAGTAGTTTAATATGTAGTGCTAAACTGGCTTGGAATCAACTTTGATGTACATTTTACTGGTTAAAGTTAAGCGCAGTCTAGTAGTCACAAACAGATTTGGGTTTCCATACTGCTGACGTCAGTTAGCCACTGGAGTCAGCAGTATGGAAAGAACTGGACAAAACAGCGGTGACAGCTTGTTGGCTGATCTCATCTGTTTTTTTCCGCTTATCCGGAGTCAGGTCACGGGGGTAGCAATCGAAGTACGGAGGCCCAGACTAGAGCCAGCTCCTCTGGAGGAATCCCAATGCGTTTCTAGGCCAGCTGAGAAATATAGTCCCTCCAGTGTGTCCTGGGTCTTCTTTTGGTGGAATACGCGTGGAATACCTCACCAAGTAGGACTAACCAGATGACCGAGCCATCTCAACTGGCTCCTCTCGACTTGAAAGAGCAGCAGCTCGACTCTGAGTCCCTCCCAGATGACCAAGCTTCTCAACCTAGCCCCTATGTCTAAGGGAGAGCCCAGACATTCTACAGAGAAATCTCATTTTGGCCGCTTGTATCCGTGACCTCGTTCTTTCGGTCATGACCCAAAGCTCATGTCCATGGATGAGAGTAAGAACATTGATCAACCGGTAAATTGAGAGCTTTGCTTTTTGAGTTAGCTCTTTCTTCACCATGACAGACCGGTACACTGCTTCACTGCAGACGCTGCACCAACCCGACTGTTAATCTCCCACTCCATTTTTCCTTCATTTGTGAATAAGATCCTGAGATATTTAAACTCCTCCACTTGGGGCAGGACATCCTCCAGGCACTCTTTCCTTTTCTGGCTCAAGACAATGGCCTTGGGTTTGGATGCACTTATTCTAATGCTGGGAGCTTTACATTCTGCTACAAACCGCTCCAGCTAAAGTTGTATACACGACGTGGTGAATTAAGTAGGACCACATTGTCTGCAAAAAGCAGAGATGGGGTCCCAACCGAAACCAATCCCCTCAACACCTTGGCTGCGCCTAGAAATTTTTTCCATAAAAGTAATGAACAGAATCTGTGAAAAAAGGGCAGTCTTTATGGAGTCCAACTGTCACCAGAAATGAGCCCAACTCACTGCCCGCAATGCGAACCAGACTCTAACATTGGTCATACAGGAACCTAGCAGCCCATATCAAAGGGCCCGGTACCTTATACTCCTGGAGCACCCTCTACAGGACTTTCTGAAGGACACGGTTGGACACCTTCTCCAAGTACACAAAACACATCTGAACTGGTTGGATGAACTCCCACACACGCTCCAGAACCCTCCAGGGCAAAAACTTTTTGAATAGGGAGACCACCACCCTGATCTGCCTGTTCAGGGGAATTGGCTCCAATGTCCATGAAATATTGCAGAGCTGTGTCGACCAACACAGCCCTACAATATCCAGAACCTTAAGGAACTCTGGGCGAATCTCATCCACCTCCAAGGTCTTTCCACCAAGGAGCTTTTTAATCACCTCAGTGCCTGTTCAGATTTGTCTTATCTTACAATGACATGTCAGGAGCATGTCTGCCCACTCCACAATTAATTCGGGAAGAGGAATTCCAGATGAATGCTCTGAGTGGTCTTTGTGGATAGGAATTTCTTGCAAAATTTCTTTTGCTGATCTAATGTTTTTTCCGTGTGATATTGGGTGACTCGGGGGCAGTTCCCCTGGATTGGCAGACTGGGGTGGTGGTCCCCTTGTTTAAAAAGGGGGATCGGAGAGTGTGCTCCAATTATATAGGGATCACACTCTTAAGCCTCCCCGACAAGGTTTATTCGGGGGTACTGGAGAGGAGGGTCCGTCGGATAGTTGAACCTCAGATTTTGGAAGAGCAGTGTGGAACACTGGACCAGCTCTACACCCTCAGTGGGGTCCTGGAGGGTGCATGGAAGTTCACCCAACCGGTCTACATGTGTTTTGTGGACTTGGAGAAGGCGTTCGATCGTGTCCCTTGGGGTGCCCTATGGGGGGTTCTCTGGGAGTATGGGGTACCGGGCCCTTTGATACGGGCTGTCAGGTCCCTGTATGACCGGTGTCAGAGTCTGGTCCGCATTGCCGGCAATAAGTCGGGCTCGTTCCCAGTGAGGGTTGGACTCCACCAGGGCTGCCCTTTGTCACCGATTCTGTTCATTACTTTTATGGACAGAATTTCTAGGCGCAGCCAAGGTGTTGAGGGGATCCGTTTTGGTGGCCTTAGGATTGCATCTCTGCTTTTTGCGGATGATGTGGTCCTGTTGGCTTCATCGGGACGTGATCTGCAGCTCTCGCTGGAGCGGTTCGCAGCCGAGTGCGAAGCGGCCGGGATGAGGATCAGTGCCTCCAAGTCTGAGACCATGGTCCTGAGCCGGAAAAGGGTAGAGTGCCTTCTCCGGGTCGAGGGAGATGTCCTGCCCCAAGTGGAGGAGTTCAAGTATCTCGGGATCTTGTTCACGAATGAGGGAAGAAGGGAGCGTGAGATCGACAGGCGGATTGGTGCAGCGTCCGCCGTGAAACGGGCGCTCTACCGGTCCGTTGTGGTGAAGAGAGAGCTGAGTCAAAAAGCGAAGCTCTCAATTTACCGGTCGATCTACATTCCTACCCTTATCTATGGTCATGAACTTTGGGTAATGACCGAAAGAACGAGATTGCGGATACAAGCGGCCGAAATGAGTTTTCTCCGTAGGGTGGCTGGGCTCTCCCTTAGAGATAGGGTGAGAAGCTCGGTCATCCGGGAGGGACTCGGAGTAGAGCCGCTGCTCCTCCACATCGAGAGGAGCCAGTTGAGGTGGCTCGGGCATCTGGTCAGGATGCCTCCTGGACGCCTCACTGGTGAGGTGTTTCGGGCACGTCCCACCGGGAGGAGGCCCCGGGGAAGACCCAGGACACGCTGGAGGGACTTCGTCTCCCAGCTGGCTTGGGAACGCCTCGGGATTCCCCCGGAGGAGCTGGAGGAAGTGGCTGGGGAGAGGGAAGTCTGGGCCTCCCTTCTTAAGCTGCTGTGACCCGACTCCGGATAAGCGGTAGAAGATGGATGGATGGATGGATGGATGGATTGGGTGACAGTTTTCTTGGTTTGACCCTTAAAGCTTTCTGTTTTTTTTCCTTTTGCAGGTCATTATCTCAAGATCGCAACAGTCCATGCCCCTGGACAGACCTCCTGTCTCAGGCTTACAAACATAAAGAGCTAGCTAATTACTGCAGCCTGCTCCAAGAACATTACCACCAGAGTTATGTTAAAGGTGACTTGACTTTAAATTAGGGATGCTCAACTCCAGACCACAAGGGCCTGTGTTCTGCAGATTTTAGATGCGTTTCTGTGTCACACACCTGTGTCAAATAATCAGGTCATCAGCCGGACTCTGGGGAAATTGATCTAGTCCCAATACTTGCACTTAAACCCTTTAATGCATGTTCATGTTGAAGGGTTGAAGTGCGTAATGTTTCCCAAATCTCCATATCCGGCCTTCTCCCTACCCCTTTTGAATCCTATTTCTGCACTTCTGCTAAGCCTGTATCCAGCAGACTTTGTCAAAGTGTATTACCCAGAATTCAACAATTCAGACAGAATTATGGCAATGTTTTTGTCTTTATTTAAAATTCAAAGAAAATAGTATGACAAGGTCTACATCAGTAACAAAAACGTTTGATAAAAGAAGAAATAAATAAGAAATAAAGCTGAATAGTCACAGACTAACTGTGAGGAAAGCAAAACAGAAAATGTTACAAATGCAAGAAGAAACCTGCAAGCAGCACTTTCGGCTCTTGCAGCTCAGGTACACTCTGGCCTACTTGTGACTGTGGGAGCTGTAGCACTGTAAACCCCGGAATGGAATTTGCCATTTACCCATGTCCACATGCTCTAGCCATCAGCCAGAAGGATTTAGTCTCATGTTGTTCTCTGTCACTAATGCATGTTCAAACAGTCAAGAATTGTAACAGGAGGAGGATCAGCAGGAAAACAGGTGACTTCCTTTTCAAAGGGGGCAGGGCCAAGGTGTTTTCACCAGTTGACTAAGGGAATGTGGTCAGTGCTTGTTGATTATGACAGACAAAGTTTCAGAGAACCGGATGCTTATGTGTGGAAGTTATTCCACTCTGATGTCTTATGATGAACTCTCAGACTTGAGGTTTGACCACGGCCACATTATTTTATGTAGGAAAACAATTTTGCTAATTATTGACCTTGAAAGCCTCAACACTTCTGAGTGATTCTGAAGTTGGTATGTGAAAAGCTGTAGGACTTTGCTCAGATACAATGTATTTGAAAAAGACAAAATGGTAGCTTTGAACTACAATGGCTGACTTTCTTTTGGGTTTGGACCATGGCTGCAAGAGACTTTTGTAACCCCTGTCAAGTGTACCAAATTGTATGATTGTTGAAGCATGGCTTGGAGCTGCTTTTTAAAAAACATTTCTAGGGGCGCTAGAAATCTTTTCTAGCAAATTTGGATTGCATCCAACATTTGAATGCAGTCAAATATTGGACTGCTATTTGATTGATCATAATGAGTTTGATGGCACTCAGCTGAAATATGTGTATTTTGGCACCAAATGTTTGTCAATGCCTTCACCTCTAAATTTGTTGTGCTACATCTTCCACCAAAAACTCTGGTCTGACTTAAAGCCAGTCAGACCAACTTGTTATCTATCTCCTGACACAAAATCTTTTTGATTTGATCTAGAAATGGAGCTTTCCAAGAAAAAAAAGGTGACTTCAGTAAATGACGTGATATGATTGTTGGGCATCCCATCTGGATCACTCATACCAAGATTGGTGCAACTTGGCCATTGTATGTGAAAATTAGTGTTTTGTTTTGCTTTGGTGAGTATGCCAAGTTCGACGCCTGGCCAAAGTACTAGAACATGCTCAAAAACTCACCATTTTGATTATTTTTAATGCCCTTTCCATTAACTTCATATTGACCAAAAATAAAGCCAAAAGCTCAGAATCTCTATGTGGAGTTTGTTCAAGTTTGAGATGTGTAAACATAAAAAATGGCCAAAATTTGTCCTTTCACCCAAAATAGTCATCCCCCCTAAAATGTGCCCTAAAATTAAGGCCCATTTTAGGCCCCCCGATTTGCAATTTCTGGTGGAATAGAATAATAAAAAGAAGAAGAATTTCTTCAGATACAGATACAGCCCTACACTTTGGTATCCAAAGTGTAGGGCTGTCCCCCTAGGTGGGGCGCAGTGCCATTGCCAGGGGGGCGCGGGAAGCAGTATGGATGAATGAAAAAAAAGTTACACAAGTGTTTCACTGTAAAGATGGTTTGTAGTGTGTCTTGTTGTAACCTGAAGTGTGAAATAAACTTCAGTTGAGTACAATAAAAATTGTAAAGCAATAATTTTACATGTGTACATAGCTGCAGCAGTTTTAAGTGATACTCAAAAACAATTGTTCAAAGATATAGCAGACTATATATAATCAGCGAGTATTCCTATGACATCTACCACGTCATCATGGCTTGGTGTTTTTGTGTCTCAGGTGTGTTCCGTAGCCTGCAGCAATCCTTCAGCATAAGCTCCCAGGACATCCTCTTGGCAATGGATTACTGTGAAGAGTCACTGCAGGAGATCGACGTCACAACTTTCCTACAAACCCTCTGTGGTCACATGCGGGTTTTTAGGGAGAGTTGCAAGGCCCAAAGACTGGGAGGAGGCCTAAAACTTTTAAGAAGTTCTGCTACCTTTTGTGTTGGAGAGGTTCAGGAGGAGCGAGCAGAGACAGGCAGGCGAGTTCACCCAGTTTGATATTATAAAGAAAATAAATGGCAAATGTTTTTGAGATGTCACCAACATTTAAAATACTATCTTTCTGTTACATGTTAAAAGAATAAAAACTTGCATGTGTGGATTGTAAACTGTCAGCTATGTTCAATTTAATGATAAGGAACTCAAAGGTTGATTTTAGCTCAGATTGCAAAGTAATGCAAGAAAATTTTGATTGACATTGATATGCCTACATTAGTGCACAGAACCAAATCAAAAGCAGCTTATGAGCATAAACACCTCATATTTTGCAAACTTAAAATTTTTTTTATGGTGGAGGACTGATATATTCCTAACAGAGCACTTGACTCGGACTGAAAGCCACCTAAGCCACTTTAACCTAAGTTAAAGTGGCTTAGGTTATCCTGTAAGTGTATCCTGTAGGTTAACCGGTAGTTAAGCCCAGTTCACACTACACAATTTTAGAAAAGTCGGCTGATTCTGAAAACGTGAGAGACCACACACTAGCCAATTTAAAATCGTAGGTGTAACGGGTTCGATCCTAGAATGGCTTTCGGAGGAACGCCAACATGCAGAAGCATTATCTGAGAATTCCTTCCTCCCTCCGGACTGCAGCAAAATTGCCAAGTCTTGTTGATTGGTCCGCAGTAATAAAAAGGTTGGGGACCACTGCTGTACACTATTCCAAGGTTTCCAGGACCTTTGAACAGAAGCAGGCCAAGAAAGTCATAAAATCTCCGCCTCAATTAAAAATGACCATGAATTGCTCTTCCATCAATTTATTATCCCTAACCTTTACAGCAAAGCCATATTGCCGGATTTATTTGACTCAAATAAGAAAGTGTCTTATGGACCCTAAAACTCTATTGGCTGATTTTTTTATTTTATTATATTTTTTTAATTTTTTTTTTATACAATGACTCTTGGAAATTGTTTAAGTCCCTCACTATTTTGTTCACTAAACCTAGTGGAAACATAAACTTGTCTTCTGCTGTCTGTGCCATGTCACAAATATACCTCAGGGATCCAAGACTTTGGGACTTGGTAATAAAAAGTTACTACATACTACCTAAGTCAAACAAACTAGAAAAAATACCTTTGTTGCAGTTTTTTTTTATAGAAACTGTGGGTGTAAATAAGTGAAGCAAGCTTAATTGGGTCTAGGGTTAGGTTTGAAGGATTTCCTAACATGGATTTTTCCTTAACGGAATACTTAAAGACATTAAATGTGAGGTTATGTTATTATAATAAAATATTAATTTATGTACATTTTTATCATCAGTACTCCTGAAATAGAGAATTGTTGTGGAGCTGAATCTGAAGGGAAGGCTTCTCAGCGGATCCTGGATGAGTCCAAAATACCAGCATTCCCTCTGACCCTACTACGAACACAACCCGATTGTGAAGTATATCCAGATTTGCACAAAATAATTCAGGTAAATCTTAAAATTGAAGACAACTGATTGATATGTTTTAACTAGACTTTTTCTTTCAGTCATAACTGTTTACAGATTTTTTTTATGTCCTTGGGTTTTAGTCATTTTTGTACATCTAAAATAAAGCTATATGGGGGATTTTACAGACATAACTTCTGGCAATAAAATTTCTGCTCTCCTTCAAATTTTCTCTGCGTTCCCTCAAATCTTTGTGCTCATGCTCAGATTCTCTTCTAGCACATGAAACTTCTCTCTGAACGGATGAACTCTCTGCTCACAAATCTCTCTGATTGTTTGCAAAGTCTTTTCTGCTCTCTCACTAAATAAAAAGTACAGATGTCTTGTATTATATTGTTCCAGCCAATACAATGAAAGTGTATTGGCAAATGTATTGCATTTGTTTCCTTCCTGCTGCTCAGGACAGGCAGGCTGCAGCTGTGTTGCAGAGCAGTGTCGCCATAAAAGTCTCCAACCACAGAGAATAAGTCACTTAATGTATTTTTAGTTATTGTTCTTAAAAAAGAGAAGTCACGAGAAGAGCATGAAAAATTGATAAACAGCAACAAAGTGGATAAGTTGACAACAGTGCTACTTCCGACTTGATCACACCCTCACCCATCCCAGCTGCTCATCTCCACTCAGCCATATCTCTTGACTCCCCCACAACTGGAAATGTGATTTTACATACAATATACAGTAATAACCAAATGTAACCCAGTCAGTTTGTTACGCACGGCATCAAAGAAAGGGAACAAGACACTGCAGGGATCTTAGAAAACACAGAGAGCATTGAAATTCCCAGAGGAAAACATTGAGACCGTAGCAATTAACCGAAGGAAAACATTGCATTTTTTGTTTTGAGACAGAGAGGAAGAGAATTTGCAAGTGAGCAGAGAGGTAGTCTGTGCAGAGAGAAGTTTTGCGTGTGAGGAGTAAATATGAGCATGAGCAAAAAAATTTAAGATCAGAGAATATTTGAAATAGAGCAGAAGTTTTGAGTGCAAGAATTACACATTTGGAGAATAGAGAGATAAAATCCTGCTTGCAAGCTGAAAATGTGTGCTCTTGATTTATGACAGTAAAATCCCTCCATAGAGCTGTCAAGATCAGAAATTCAAAAAAGAAATATATAACTTCACGTTTTCACTGAAGTCTTACTTTGAATAGAAAATGAAAGCCTTGACTCGTCTTCCAGAACTAGAGCAAAATAAAAGGGCAAGCCCTAATCTTGAGTTATTATCTTATTTTACAGACCCATTTCCTCTTCTGTATTGTGAATAATCCACAGTACCCATCATCCTTGAGCTTCTCTCCATTTCTTATGATTGTGGCAAAAGTTGGTCTCACAAAGCTGTTTGCGAGTTGTCCTGTAGCTAGTGACAGTACATGTGTGAACCGAGTAAAAAGGGCAGTGTGTCAGATGAAGCCCCACTATGATGCCTGTGTCGTCTTGCTGAGAACCACATGACTAACAAATGATGCATTGCATTACACTGTAAAAAAGGAATTTTAGAATTGACAGTAACTTATTGGCAGCAGGGTTGCCAGCCAGCTACTGTAATCTTTACGGTAAAGAAATTAGTTTATTTAATTTTTATTACCATATTACTATAATTTGATTAGTGCTACTGTAATTTCTTTAAAATAGCACAGTAATTATATAAAATGGTTACTGTGATTTCATCACATTTTTATCAAAAAGATAACAGTAATCCTGTAGTAGAATTACAAAAAGTTGTCATTTTACAGTAGTTCATGAAACTGCATACTTTGATAGCTTTTAAAAGTTTAAATGTGAACTTGCAACTGAATTTAACAAACTCTCAAAAATGTTTTATTCTTCTAATAAAAAAAAAACATATATATTTTAAAATCATTTGATTGCCAATTTAAATCTGACAAACTGAAGCAAAACATAACAGTGTTTGGCAGCAGCAATATTTGCTTGTTACATAAAAGTCAAAGTATTGCAACCAAAGTGAAAAATACTCTGATCTAAAAACATAACTTATACATTTACAATCATGGTAATATTACATTGAATACAATGAATTAAATAATCTTTACTAAAACAAAAGTGCCCAAACGTCAAAGTTTCTAAGCAAACTGCATGTCAGTCATAAAATTGTTTTACCAGTTTTTCATCTAAAACTTGCAGTCATAATTCTAAATGTCTGTTGTTTTTTTCCTTTGAAGGAAGGAAGGGATCCAGCAATGTCAAATATTGAAGTTACATATTTTTCAAAACTTTGAACCCCAATAGTACATCTGATACATTTGGCCAAGTTTAAGACTTCGTGAGCAGCCAAACAAAACCAACATGAATGAGTTCTGAGTTGGTCTCAGTGCAGAACTTCTCCAGAAATTATCAAAGGATTACTTAAGATAAAGAAAAACATGTTTAATATATAAAAGAAATGACACATTAACCTGCATTTATGTCAGTTAAAGATAGACGGGAGGAAAAGGACAGATTTAGTGGACAGACACTCTCTGACCTTCCTTCATTGTAGCTGTCCTCCTGTCTGTCTATTAGAAATGGACAAGACAGATACAGGAGACAGGCAGAAAAAAAGACAGACAGGGAGAGAGATGGAGTAAGAAACTGATTGTCTGTAATGTGTAATTTTACCATTTTAAAAGTTCCACTGTTAGTTCAGGAAGGAAAGGAGGACAATGGAGACCTGCGGGTTCACTGCTGTGTTTTCCATAAGTTGTCCTGTTGGTTTTGATGTCACTTTTCCATTTGCAGCTTTAATTCTTCTTTCTGGGTTGAGGCTTATGAATCACCTAGGAACAGATGGGAGACAGTTCAAAACTACCCTTTTGTTTTTTTAAGTACATATTACATTTTTAGATTAGATGCCTGTGAACTACCAAATATGTTTAGTAAAGGCATTACTGAAATAGTTCTCACCTATGAAAAAGTACTCTAGGTGGCAAAAGGTGCTGCTGGACCCACTTGTGTCCTAGATGCTGTTTCCTGAAAAATAACAATGTTCAGTAATACTAGTTTTAATTTTAACTTAATACTCAGGTACATAGACACATTTCCATAGGAAGATACATTCCTCTGTCTCATCCACATTTACAGACACAGACACCTTTTGTGCCTCCATCTGAAGACCAAAGGTTGGCAGACACAGTGAGATGGCAATATCTCACTATGTCTTCCTTCCATTAATCTACGGACAGAAGGATGGAAGTTACAGTAAGATACAGACAATTGGAGAATTGTGAGAGAGGTGAGGGGCTGGTCACCCCCCACAAGATGCCACCATGGGCAGTTGCCCGCATTGCCCATAGAAAGAATCTGGCATTGGCTGATTAATCACAATTAATCACTATGCCTAACTATGTAAGCTTGAAATATAAATATGCACAGAGCTGCAAACCCCTTTTGCTGCACGCCAACAATTTAAAATCCAAGCAATTCTCTTGCATTTTTAGTCTCCCATACTCAACAGCAACTAAGAGAAATTTACTCGACTACACATGAATATAAGTGGTACCAAACTTGTTCAGGAGTCAACTGATAGAAAAAAATCTATTTTATTTTATAGTTATTCGATGTCCCCCTTTTATGATACCTCCAAAGGCAATATGAAGCCCATCTCAAACATGCACATTCTTAAGAAATGTTTTGTTGTCTTAAACCAACCATGTCTGAAGATTCTTAGTTTCCCAGGTGTTTACATTCAGGAAGATTTATAGAAAGTCCGTTTGTTTTAAATGTTGGTTTAGAAATGTTCCTCTACATTAATTTCCTGTGATGAGGCAGCACTCTACTGGCCTCATTCCAGCCAGCGAAGACCATTCATGCACGTGAAATTGCGGGCTAGTAAACTAGATGTGCACAATGTTGGCTGAAGATCCAACACAAGAACACTGAAACTGTTCAACTCTTGTTTGCTGTCTGCTGTCATGTAAAAAGTATTCACTGTTTGTAGCTCTCCGTGGGTTACGCGCTGCTGTGAACTAGATAACCCTCTGTGGGAGAGATCCCTCCGCGGGAGAAAGGTTCTGATGTCAATCTATGGTTCGATTGTTGTGTAATAACGCCTTAAAATGTTGAGGCTAATCGTGTGTGCTAATAGGTTAGCGTTAGCGCACGCGTTATGTGTGAGAGAAAAAAAAAACAGTTGAGGCATCCTACCCTCAAAGAACTTCTGCAAGAAGACCAGAATATTGCCATCTGCAGGGGCAATTCTTTACGGATGCTTAGCCCCCAGCAGAGCTAAGACCCATGAGAAGATATTCGTCTGTGCGTTTTCTAAATCTAAATGCTTATTTACATACATTCACAAACAAAATTAAGACACATGGCAGTAACTCATAGAATAAAAGAACAATATTCATTTTACTCAAACATATACTTATAAAGATTAAATTTTTTCAGAGGTGTATGTATTCAGTTTGAAACAATCTCAACAGTACATCATACCTGCCAACATCTCCTAACATTAATGAGATACATGGAGCTGTGGAGTGACACAGTCCTAGTGGGGTCTGCTCCCCTGGAAAAGAAAAGAAAATCTACTCAAAACTATTCATTTCCAGTCATTTGAAGAACATTTTACTAAAACCAGTTTATCATCAAGGTAGAAGTTCAGGTAAATGACTCATGAAAACTAGACATTAACCTGAACTTTATTTGAAAATCATACTTAGAAATTGCATTACCCTTATTTTTATCTGAATGTTATGCGGCTGTTGGCCTTTTTTCCTTAAATAAGAATGTTTGTCTATCTATGGAAAAGTAGACGTTATGAGTCGGAGATTCACTGTTTCACTTCACAATTTATGAAGTGGTTCTATCATAGTTACAGTTCTATTCCCCTTTTTGTTCACAGACAAACAGCCTACCACTCTTCATCCTCTTCATGATTGAGGATGAAGAGATGCTGATTTCTGGTTCTTTAGGTTCTGTCGGGTCTACAGTTCCTCTCCTGTTCTTTAGTTTTACTTTATTTCAGTGACTCCAGAGAGATTTGGGTAATTAATTACAAAAGAGCACAACAGTCTCTAATCAAACTTCAAAAAAGAGCAATCAGAACCAGGATCAGACTAACCCATTATTTACCCAATTTTTTGCTTATACGCATAATTTTGTACTGAACTACAAAATAGTCTTGAAATAAATAAATCCAATACTGTACACAATTTCCATTCATAAATATGAAAATAATTCATATTATTAACTACTGCATTGCTACTTAAAATTGCAATGCCATTTTAAGCAACAAAAATTACACAGCAAAAATATCACTAAGCATATATTGGATTGCAAATTGCCATTTGAATTGAAGTGCTGAGGTTACAAGTCTACCTCATTATGGCTGATTAAATATAAATATAAAAAATGGTCTTTACTGTTTTCTTTAAAGCTGGTTCTAGACCAAATTTACCACAGGGGCCCGTGTAGTCAGTATTTTTTATGGCGATGCTAAAAAAAAGAATTAAACACAAACAGAGCAATATTTCATCATTTAATATGTGAACCAAAGAGCCACTTGTGTCTTCAGAGATTCAGGTTGCAGATCCAGATCCAGCAGACGGAAAGTGTGATCCTATCTCTATACAGCAGCTAAAAGTGCAGCACTATCATTTTTAATTCATTGTTAAAATAAAATTGTGAATGTTTAAAAAAATAACAACCACTAAATATTTAAAAAACACATGTATTTAGTATAATTTCTTCAGAACTCCTCTTGGCCCCCGTCTAGAACTGCCCCTGGGTCTGGTACATTTTTTCTTACTATGTTTTTTTTTTTTTTCTTCATTAATAGGAAGTCAGATTATCCAAACTGGTAAATATTAATAAAATGTTAATGAAGTAATATGTAGCAGTTGCAAAATGGATCACACAGGACTCAGGTTCTGCATCAGTTTATTCCTATAACACAACGTGGGACACACTCAACCATCGGTGTAGCACACACATCCAGTCAGATCCCAGCAGCTCAGCAGCTGCGTAGGCAGCTTCTCTTTTTACATTAACCACAAATGGAATAAAGAAAAATAAAATTGTGTACAAATCAGCACCAAAGAAATATGTTAATGCACAATGCAAAACAATATAAACAAAAATCAAAATTACAATACAAAACTCAAATTTTTTACTTTACGTAAAATACATATAAAGTAATTAAATTGAAAGCTATAAAACTATAACAAAAATCTGTGCATTTATTACATACCTATAACACAACGTGGGACACACTCAACCATCGGTGTAGCACACACATCCAGTCAGATCCCAGTAGCTCTACAAACTTTTTGGAGGGAAAATTTCAAACAACTTTAAAGGGTAACAGTTAAATTCTAACTGAACCTAAAGTTTTTTTTTTAAGACACATGAAAATAATTAACATTATAATTTATGCAGTACAAAAGTGTGAGAACAATTATGAACCACATAAACATCACTAAGAGTGAGGGGTAGCATTAGCACCAAGCACTTACCAGCAGCTGTGTAGGCAGCTTCTGCCTGGCTGCTGCAGCTACCTCACAGAACCCCACTCTGTGCCACATCAATAACCACCCTCCCAAACAACATCAGGAACCAAAAACAACAGACATCTCAACTCAACAAAACAAGTGTTTTGAGAAGGTTCATAATAATTATAAAAAAATAAATAAATAAAATCAACTCAGCTACAAATACATTAAATGACCATTGAACAACTATTCATAAAATATATCAACATTTGTGAATAAAACACACGGAAAGTAATGTAATGTAGGAAATATTTTTGTATTTAGTGTTAATCTATTAGTATGATTTGTTTCTTTATTTTGGCTAATGCTATCATTTATTAAATATCCAAACATCCTAAGTAATAATAATAATCAAACTAAAATCACCAAAAGAAGCTGAATCAATCATAGCAAAATGTTCTGTATCGTATCAGCCTCAGGAGATGATTGAGGATTAAGAGATGCTGATTTCTGGTTCTTTAGGTTATGTCGGGTCTGCAGTTTCTCTCCTGATCCCTTCTGTCTATTACACAGCAGCACCCTGCTGTATAATAGACACATTGTTTTTGTTGATCGATGTACACAGTATCCATCCTCACTGAAATTGTTCAGCATATAATGCGCGTCTTTTCACTCACGTTTGTATTTTTTAAAGCATTTTTTCTTCTAAGGACATGGAATCAGGTAGAGGATGTTTTAAAAAGACGCAGATTGATAGCAGCTCACCGCATCCGTCTCTAGGCAACTCTAACGTTCAGCATCGGTCCGTAGCGTTCAGTGGTCCTTCAGCTCCCGCCACGACAGTGTAGCTGTCCTTAATATTTCCGCGTTTTATTTTGGCCATTATTGTTAAACTTGGTGTTGATGTGTAGGACAGTTAAGTATCCGTTCAATACGGGACGCACATTTAACGGCCAAATATGGGATGACTCTGTATTTTATGGAATGGGTGGCAATCCAATTTCAGGGGTGCTGAGATACAGGGCTAGATACACCACTGGCAATCTCCATATTCTAGGTGAACTGAACTAAAAAGCACTTGTGTTGCACATAATGCTAGCTGAGAAGTAACCAAAGTTAACTTTAGCAAAGCAGCAAGAGTAGCTCAATATAACCACATAAAATATATTTTTGTACACAAACACAGAACTGCAATTCAATGTTTTTTTAAAAAGTACTTACCCGCTCTCTAGCCTGTGAACGTTCGCCTCCTGCTGGTAAATATCCCACAATGCAACTGTTCATTAAAAATTTACAGTACAACTGTAAACTTCTGCACGTGATCCAGTGGTCTAATCACGTCCCATATACTTCCATCCATCCATCCATTGTCTGCCGCTTATCCGGGGTCGGGTCGCAGGGTAGCAACTTAAGAAGGGAGGCCCAGACTTCCCTCTCCCCAGCCACTTCTTCCAGCTCCTCCGGGGGAATCCTGAGGTGTTCCCAGGCCAGCTGGGAGACATAGTCCCTCCAGCGTGTCGTGGGTCTTCCCTGGCACCTCCTCCCGGTGGGACGTGCCCAAAACACCTCACCAGGGAGGCGTCCAGGAGGCATCCTGACCAGATGCCCGAGCCACCTCAACTGGCTCCTCTCGATGTGGAGGAGCAGCGGCTCTACTCTGAGTCCCTCCCGGATGACCGAGCTTCTCACCCTATCTCTAAGGGAGAGCCCAGCCACCCTACGGCGGAAACCCATTTCGGCCGCCTGTATCCGAGATCTCGTTCTTTCGGTCATACTCATTTCAGATCACAGTAAAGAGCTGTATTTTCAATACCCAGCCACCTTAATGTACTTTCATGTTGTAGTTTTTACAGCCATTTGTTACAGTGTACTTTAGACACATCACTGCTTTGTTTTACATGTCGGTTTTCTGAACAAAAGTGAAATGAAACGTGGTTTCTCGTGTTTTTTTTCTTTAGGTACTTTGGTGGCACATCAGCAGACATAGTAGACATAGCTACTATGCATATTTTTGATCAGCAGTGCCTAAAATGGAGACAACAAAAAAATGACCCTCTCCTGTCTGAGAGGATCACAAGCAGAAGTTCCAGAAAGAGATAATTCAGAAGAATTCTTGTTTCAGAAAGTCTCACGCACCACATGCCAAAGACTCTAAAACAAAATCTAAATCTATTGTCTAATCAGTCCATGACATAAAAGAAAGCTCAACCACAACTTACATTAGTAGTAGGATTTACATGAGGCTCAAATCATTTTAAGAACTAAATAATTGAGTAGGCTCAATAGAACCTAATACAAAGTGGGTTTCACAAAACTTTCTTGTGACATTGCATACAGTGTTGTACTATTTTGAAGCATGTTTTATTTAAGTGACAAGACTGCCACAGTTTCAGTGCAGCAGCAGATGTCACAAGAGAGCAATGAATAAATCAGAGGGCACCTTTGGGCAAAGTAATGGGCTGGAAAGCCTTATTGCTACTTGGCGTTTCACTGGGTCATCATGACCTTGCCTTAAGGAGGCATGCAAAATGAGTGTAATAGTCATTTGACAATTAATATAAAAGCCTGGAAAACTGAAAATCTTCAGACATGTTTGATTTGAGACACAAATATTTTTTTCTAAAAAATGTTCTTACAGTGGTGGTTTTTCACATGAGCTATATGAGCAACTGCCCAGGTAGCCCCCATCAGAAAGAGATGGGGCACACAAGAACCAGAAAGTAAAACATCTTATCAGTTGTATCCTGAACAAGTTTGCTAATTGTATGCATGTGTAATGGAACAGGTTTCCTACAGTTGCAAATGAGTACTGTAAGTGTAGATTACCTGCTTTATGCTACGAAAACAACAACAAAAAAATAAGAAATAAAACAATTGCTTGCATTTTTATTGATTGGAGTCCAGCAGGAGGGGCTTGTACAACGTCATAAATATTTATATTTTAAGCTTAGAAATAAAACCGCAATATTAGCGGTTTTATTTGAAATAAAATAAAACAGTGCCAGAGTGGGATTAATTTGATAAAATCTTTGAATTAATTGACTGCACTAGATGCAATCATCTCTGATGAGGATCAGAGAAGGTTTTCTTGTTTTTGTCCAGTTTTTTTTTCTACTGCCGAGGGATCCTCAGGATGACACTGAGTTAAGTTAGCTGATAAACTTGAGTCATTTGTCATAATTAAGATCTTTATTTACTTGACTGAGTTTCTAGTACTTCTAGCGAAACTCAGTCAAGTAAATGACCTTCCAAGAACTTCAAGATAAATTTCACCTAAATAAAAAATAATTCTGTAGATGCCTCCAAGTCAAAAGCTTTATATCAACAAAATATTTTTGAGAAAAAAAACACAATAAATCAAAAATATGTCAGATAAAATAAGAGACTGCATATACATTCAGCCTTCAGGAGGATCTGGTGACTGACCTCATCAGCAGAGACCCCGCCAGCAGAACTACTGCTTGTAGTCTCACAATCTCTGGGATGTGAGATTGTCCTCACCTGTGCTGTGAGAGTGTCTCACTTATTTGAAATTAAATTTCACATTTTTAATTGTCATAATTTTGAAGAAATCAGTTTTCACTTTGAAATCATAGGGGTTTCTGTGTCAAAAAGTATAATTTTATGATTGATTTGTAAAAGCAGTAGAAATGGTGGCGTACTTCTACAGACAGCGTACTGTATCTTGAATTTTGCAATGTGCAAGTGTAACCACAAGTTACTTCAAATACACCTAATAATAGCAAATGGCAGGAAATTCAATTTACTTCTCTGACTAACACTAATACTATTAAAGTATATTTGAAAAACTTGGGCCTGATCAAAAGATTCTAAATTCTTAGGAGCCTAGGTGTGAATAACAACAAGGGAGTGCACAAAGTGTCAATAAGAAAGAGTAAAATTTAACAATGTAAACAATTGTGGATCCACATGTACAATTGTAACAAAATTGCGCACGTTTTTTTTAAAACAGAAAATAAAATAAATAACAGTCGTTTCAATGTATCAGTCAATTCAGTGTTTGTCCAGTCTCTTCCAACGTGTCAGTCAATTCTTTCAGTATTTCTAGGATGACCAGTCGGATCACTATCTACCATCACACTAGATTCTCTGGGTTGGGGCTCGCCATCCAAATTCAGAAGAAGTGGGTTTTGAAGTCCTGGTTAAAGTAAAACATCTTAGAATATAAGATGCCAATATCAATTAAACATATGTATCAATAAATTGTTATAATTCAGAGATCTTCCATCGTTGCTAAAGTTTTTTGTTTCAAGTTGTACAAAAATCATCAGTTTATCAGAATACAATGTTACTTATACATAAGTTAAATTAAAAGAAATTAGCTTCATATGTGGAAAAGAAAAATAATATAATGAAATAATATATATATCAATCTAAAAGTGCCAGTATATCTACAACACTATAAATTTCTTGTAATTTATACAAACTGAAAAAACAATAGGCCTTCGCAGCGCTTAGCTGCTCGGGCCTAAATAGAACTAATTAGGACATGAACTAAAAGAAAAATAAATACAACTACACAGAAAAAATATAATATAGACAACAATAATAATACAAAGTCTTACTGTACTATTTTATTTTTATTAAATTTGGTCAGATATTACGTATTTTTGCCAATTTACTGAGCCAACTGCCGAGCGCGCGATCACTCACCGACGCTCTGACGGTGTCTGACGCTAACGGGGATTTTTTTCCCAGTCGCAGCTGCTCTCAAAGGAAACTTTCTGAGATAAAAAAAAAGAACCAAATTTACTATTTTCAATTATATATTTTTGCGAAACTATACCAATATTGTTTTTCTTACCGTTTGTCCAGAATTTATAAGCTCTTTCAGGCTCTAACGAAAACAACGGTCAGCTGTGTGTTTTCAACCGTGTTGCATTCTGAGCAGAATCACAGCGCAGTCGTGAAAGGGGCGGGACAATCAACCCCATTGGCTGATGTAATATCAGACCACGCCAGCCATTGGTTGTCCAATCCATCAGTAAAACAATCACTAAAGGCCTATTTCAGTTTTTTAAGATTTTTAGCAGTTTTATATAAAAAAAATTCCCTTCTCACCCACCGCGGGTGGTTCTTATCCTCTGAGTTCAGGTCCTCTACCAGAGGCCTGGGATCTTGAGGGTCCTGCAGTATCTTGGCTTTGCCAAGGACTGCACATTTCTGGACTGAGATGTCTGATGTTGTTCCTGGGATCTGTTGTAGCCATTGCTCCTGTTTGGGGGTGACTGCCCCGAGGGCCCCGATGACCACAGGCACCACTGTGGTCTTCACCTTCCAGGCCCTCTCAAGTTCCTCCCTGAGGCCCTGGTATTTCTCCAGTTTCTCGTGCTCCTTTTTCCTGATGTTGCAATCGCTTGGTATTGCTACATCTACCACAACGGCTTTCCTCTGTTGTTTATCCACTATGACGATGTCTGGTTGGTTCGCCATTACCATTCTGTCTGTCTGGATCTGGAAGTCCCACAGGATCTTAGCTCTGGCATTCTCCACCACCTTTGGGGGTGTTTCCCACTTTGATCTCGGGGTTTCCAGTCCATATTCTGCACAGATGTTTCTGTACACTATGCCTGCCACTTGGTTATGTCATTCCATGTACGCTTTCCCTGCCAGTATCTTGCACCCTGCTGTTATGTGCTGGACTGTCTCAGGGGCCTCCTTGCACAACCTACAACTTGGGTCTTGTCTGGTGTGGTAGATCTGGGCCTCTATTGCTCTGGTGTTTAGGACCTGTTCCTGGGCGGCCATGATGAGGGCCTCTGTGCTGTCCTTGAGTCCAGCTTCTTCCAAAGTTCATATCCAAAGTTTATATCCAAAGTTCTGGAAAAAGTTGTGGCAGCCCAACTTCATCAACATCTTCACATCCATAACTTCTACGAAAAGTTTCAGTCTGGTTTCCGTTCCGCTCACAGTACAGAGACAGCTCTGGTTCGCGTAATGAACGACCTTCTCATGACTGCGGACCAGGGCTCACCATCTCTTCTCCTCCTCCTTGACCTGTCGGCTGCGTTCGACACAGTGAATCACACCATCCTTCTCAATAGGCTACAGCCAGAAATTGGACTTTCGGGTACAGCACTTAAATGGTTTCATTCATATCTTACCAATAGAACTGAATATGTTTCCTTGGGTCAGTGTAAATCTTCAACTCATACTGTGACTTGTGGAGTTCCACAAGGGTCAGTCCTCGGGCCAACCCTTTTCACCATCTATATGCTCCCCCTTGGTCATATAATCAATAAACACAAGGTCTCCTTTCACTGCTATGCTGATGATACACAACTGTATATGAAAATGGACTCCACTTCTCCTACAGTTCTTCCGTCTTCACTTCAGCTTTGCTTGGAGGAGATAAAGGCATGGATGACTGCCAACTCTCTTCAACTTAACAGTAATAAAACGGATGTAATCCTTTTTGGCACCCCTCATCAAACTCAGTCCTCTAATCTCAGTAGTATCTCAATATTTGGTCTTAACATTCCCTTTTCTACCACCGTTACAAACCTTGGAGTTAGGCTTGACTCTAACCTCTCAATATTTGGTCTTAACATTCCCTTTTCTTCTCACTTTCAACTCCCACATCCGTCATCTTTCTAAAGTCTCCTTCGTCCATCTCAAAAACATCGCCAGACTCCGCCCCTCCCTTTCCCAACCGGATGCTGAGAGGCTGATCCATGCCTTTATCTCATCAAGGTTGGACTACTGTAATGCCCTTCTCGTTGGGACCTCTGGTAAAAACCTGCAAAAGCTCCAGCACATTCAGAACTGCGCTGCCCGGGTCCTGATGAGGAGGCGCAAATACGACCATATCACTTCTGTTCTTAATTCACTTCATTGGCTACCGATCAAACATAGAATACATTACAAACTCTGTCTGCTCACCTATCAATGCATCCATGGAACTGCTCCTGCTTATCTCAGTGAACTCCTCTCACCGCACGCTACCTCTCGAAGTCTTCATTCCTCCACCTCCTTTTATTGCCTGCATCAACCTAAGACCAAACTTGCCACTATGGGGGACAGGGCTTTTCAGGCAGTAGCTCCACGGCTCTGGAATGCTCTTCCAGAGTCCCTGAGAGCCCCACAAGGTGTGGAGGCCTTTAAAAAAGGTCTTAAGACTCACCTTTTTAAACAGGCCTTTTAGAATTGTAAGTTTTATTTTAAATTGTTAGTTTTAATGTTTATTTTGGTACCACTTGGTTGATGTATTATTGTATGTTTTACTGTAAGCTTTACAATTTTTTTTTTTTATTTTTTTAGTCTACAATTTATTTATTATTATTATTCCAGCCATTGGTAGGATTTACTGATATCAGCCACTTGGGTTATTTGCTGGTGGTACATCCCATGTAGGGGCTTGTCCTCCCATGATGGTATCTCTGGCACTTCAACCTCCGTTCCCTGTTGTCTGAGACATTCACTGAGCACATTGTCTGTTGAGGCTTTGTCCCTGATGTATTTATGGATCTTAGTTGTTTCGTCCTGGACAGTGGTTCTCACACTCACTAGTCCTCTGCCTCCTTCCTTGCCGCTCGTGTACAGTCTCAGGGTGCTGGATTTGGGATGGAACCCTCCATGCATTGTTAGTAGCTTTCTAGTCTTAATATCTGTGGCTTTTATCTCCTCCTTTGGCCAGCTAATTATTCCAGCAGGGTATCTGATTACTGGCAGGTATATATATATATATATATATATATATATATATATATATATATATATATATATATATATATTTCTGAGTAAAACAAACCACAAAATCTATTTATACTTTCCAATCTTGTGAAAAAAAAGACATCAAATTAACATCATTAACTTTTCACTTTTGTTTTTAACACTGGGTTACATAAGGAACAATCAATTGTCATCCAGATTTCAAAATCTTTTTTAACAGGACAAGTTTCTGATGATCCTGTCGCAGTATTTTAAAAGTGTACCATCAAACCCATACTACTACTTCTATTTCCCTCTGTCATCCAAGAAAGAGGTAAGTTTTCTTTTTCATGTCATCACTAAAAATTTGTAGTCTTGTAATCAGTGAAACAAGTAACAAAGCTGCTTCAGAATGCAAATATACTGTTGAAACTAGATATTTTCATATGGCTAATAAAATGATGCATCCATTTTTTTTCTTACCATCTGTAGTTAAAACAGACCAAATGACTTTTGCTTTAGCTTAATTAGAATTACTAAAATTATTTTATTAATTATTTTAAAATTATATTAGCTAAGTACCCGATATCTTGGTGAGAGCAATTATTAGAGATTTATTTGTATTTCTTCTTTGGATTCAAAAGTTTATATAAATTTGGTCAATATCATGTCTTAAAATATATGACTTGGATCAAACCTTTCTGATTTCCTTCCACAATCTTTTGATAGGCTAACTGGCACATTTGAGTTAATTGTAGTCATACCTGTATTTTAAAGCAACAGCTGAAGCCCACTATTTTCTTGTTTGACACGATGGGAAGGCCAAAAGAAATCTACCAAGATATCAGCAAAAGAATTATGAACTGCTTAAGTCTGGTTCATCCTTAGGAACTATTTACCAATGCTTGAAGGTGCTGCATTCATATGTTAAAACAATTTTATGCAAGCATAGACATGATGGGAATTTCCCACCATCATAACTGCCCAGGAAGGAGATGGCTTAATGTATGTTAGTCCAATCTGTGTAGATTGACCCGAGAACAAAAGCCAAAAGCCTCGTGTAGATGTTAGCTGAAGCTGGTAAGGCAGTGTAGTTATTCAGTGAAACAGTCCTGTTCAGATATGGTTGAGGAAAAAATGTTTTCTTCAAAAGAAACATACAAAGCCAGATTGCAGTTTGCAAATTCATACAGGAACAAAGGCTTTTATTTCTGCTGATATGTCCTGTACTCTGATGAAACTACAGTGGAACTGTTTGGGCCATAATGACAATTGATACATTTGGAGGAAAAACAGGGATGGTTGTTACCATCCTTACTGTGAAGTATGGGAGTCACAGCACCATCTTGTGGTGCTGTTTTGCCTCAGGTAGACTTCATAAAATACATATTGTCGTGCTTTTTTGGTTTCTGTTGTTAAGGAGGCGTGTCGGTAATTGAAGATACACGACAAAAACTAAGGGTCTCTTGCAGACACTTTACTCCTTCCAGCACATGGATGAATTATAACAAAAACTGATTTGTTCTCACAAAAGAACTGTGCGGCTTCTGGCCTCTAGCTCTGGCACAGACAGCATTTAGCGATGTCCGGGCAGTGAGCGGTGAGTGCCATAACAAACAACAGAAAAACAATGGATCAGCTGTTAGATAATGGTTGCTAAGGCAACCACCAGCTGTCAAGAGCAGAATAAACGGAACTTAAGACAATGAATCTCGCGATGCTAGCCTTTCACCCGAGCTGTAATGCATCTACTGATCTAGGCCTGGGAAACCAAAACAAATAAAACACAAAACCAAGCTTAAGATCTAAGAAAGTTTTACCCTTTCTTACAATATGATCATAAGGAAGGAACGTTAATTATGTAGAAATGTTGAAGCAACATCTAAAGATGTCAGCCAGGGAGTAAAAGCTTGACTACAGATTTGTCTTCCGAAGCATACAGTCAATCGGTTTCTAAAGTGGCTTACGGACAACTTAAGGCTCTTTAAGTTGGCTATCACAGGCCACCATAGGGTTCTTGTGATGGGTTGTCAGGCCATCACAAATATCTGGCAAATGTCTGGTTTCAACTGTGTTAGATATTATGAATAGAGTTCACATAGATTATTAAAGCCAATATTTATTAGAGGTTTTATTTGAAATGAAATAAAACAAATGCAATTGAGACCTACCATTGAGTACTCCACTGGATCCAAGAAGATTACCATTTTCATTGTGAATTCTATACTCAGGTGGAGTCTGAGGATGATGAGACTGAAAGACGACCTAATGAAGAGCTGGTTTCAGAGATGGAGCCCATAAGTGAAGATGGTAAGGATTCCTTGGGAGCACTGTCCTCAAGGCACATTGCCCTGCATGCATTAGGTGTTTCCCTGCTTTAATACACCTGATTTAGCGGATTGCAAATGAAATGGCCTGGGCTGAAGCACAGTTCAAGGAATTATGACAAAGGTGTTTAGTTTTACAAGCAGTCCCAGATCATCACACTTCAACCACCATGCTTGGCTGTTGTTGTGATATATTCTTATAGTAAAATACCTCTTTGCTACCAGATATAAAAGGACAGACACCTTCTTAAAAGTTCCTATGTAATCTTTTCACTGCATAAAATACTGTACCTCCCAAAAGATTTGGGAACCATCAGTGTTTTTTTGGTTGCCTTTGGATTAGTAGTGGTTTTGCAGTTGAACCCCATTTTTGTTCTGTTCGCTAAATTTTTAAAAATGTCTTCATGTTTGGACATTTTATTGTTGCTTTTAAAATTATTTTAGCCTTTTTTATGTAGACAGGCAGGTTCTATTTAGCTGTTCTTTATTCTACGGGGATGGCAGTAATTAGACGTTAACATGATTTGTGAAATTGAATTCTACCTTCATAAGCGTTCATCACAGTTCATTTAACAGGGATCCAGGTTGGTTTTCAGTTTTTTTTTTTTGTTTTTTTTTTTATCTTTGTTTTGAATTTACTCTGGTCATCTTCATCTAATGGTAATATTTCTTTCTTGATCTTAAATATCGATCAAGAACATAAAATGCTGTGGAAGAAACTGTTACTTTTTCAGAGTACTATCTGTATATATTTTTTTGCTCCAGAGAATGTGTCGGGTTGTTTGATGGAGAGTGACACAGACCTGGTGGTTGAGTATGAGGACCATGTAGACACCAGCTCACAAGAGGGTGAAGAGGGTGAAGAATGCTCCCAATCCGACTCCAATACTGTCAACCAGGACCAAGACTCCTTCAGCATCCTGGATGGAGAGTCTCTCCTCGAGGCAGAGGGGCCGCAGCTGGACATGCCACCACTTTTTCTTCACGTCACTTGTTCTGTCAACATGAACAGCAGCCATGGTTCTATGCCTATTCAGACTCTTCCCACATGCCTTGGTGAGCATAGATCTGCTATCACAGTCTATTGACATGGGAATAGAGTGATTAGACTTAAGTTTTTAGAAGACACACAAATGAGAATAAGATAATACACCCACTTTTTGAATTACTATTTTTTATATGAAACAAGACATGAATATATTACAGGTATTAACTTTTGCGAAATTAAATAAAACATTTAAAACAGTCTGAGGTGTGACGCGTCTGTTGTGCAGACCAATAGTCTCATCAACTGTGTGTGTGTCGCTGGTCTTAGCTGATCCTGCAGGTGGACGAGCCGGATGTTGTCATCTTGTGCTGGATGGTCACACATGGGCGACTAAGATAAGGTTGATTCGTAGTGGTGGCAGTAGTGCAGCTACTGCTCTGGTGGACATCCCTGCATCAACATGCCAATGGCACCCTTCCACATAACTGGCGACATCTGAGGAATTATGACTTGTGGCAAAACTTGGCATTTTGGGGTGGCCTTTTATTGTTCCCAGTCCAAGGATTGTCCAGTTGTTGCTCATTTTGTCTGATCATCCAGTGGACATGCCCCAGCCATGCACGAAGTAAAAAAACAACTCACTAAGTTATACTCACTGACAGCAAGTTGGGTTAAAAAATTATACACAAGTCAAGAGAAATATTACTTTTGTATAATAAAATGTCAGCAAATGCTCATTCAGTTCACTCCACATGGCAACAATATCTGATATGGGGCGTTTATATTTTTGTTCAGTATATTTAATGCCCAGATCTGATCATTAGTATTTCAGTTTTTTAAGATGATAGTACTCAGCTGGAAAGCTTAAAATGTTGCTGCTTTTCTTACACTTCTCAACTTGAATGCTGTGCTTTCAGGTGAGGTTATCTCCTGTCTGGATAACGTGGAGACATTACAGTCTGTTGATCTGACTGAGCTTTCAGTAACTCTGGATGTGTTTGTGCTGACTCTGCCCCTGGAAATAGAATGTATGGCTGATTACCATCATAACAGGTCAGTGGGAGAGAGAGCAAAAGCCTGAATTTTTCAATAGCTAGGACACATTTATTTTCCATGAAAACTGGTATTTTTTTATATATACACTGCTCAAAAAAATAAAGGGAACACTCAAATAACACATCCTAGATCTGAATGAATGAAATATTCTCATTGAATACTTTGTCCTGTACAAAGATGAATGTGCTGACAACAAAATCATTGATTATCAATCAGTGTTGCTTCCTAAGTGGACAGTTTGATTTCACAGAAGTTTGATGTACTTGGGAGTTTATTGTGTTGTTCCTTTATTTTTTTGAGCAGTATATTTTGTATATTTATATATATGTATATATGTGTATATGTATGTATGTATATATATATATATATATATATATATATATATATATATATATATAATAAACAATATTTTTCAACGTAAAAAATATTTTCAAAATGATTTGAAAAATGATTTTCTGTATTTAGTTAAATTCAATTCAAGAATAATTTATTGTTCCTAAAGGGTGATTAAATGTTAAGTAATAATTAATTCAGGTACACCTCAGAGAGCAGTGTTTCCCTGAATCGTTCACCTGGACAGCCATCTTCCTATCGTTCTGATGAAGAGCTGATGATGGTGTTGGACAATCTCAGGGGAACTGATGATGAAAGGTTAATTTTTTTCTGTTCATTTTTTGTGAAACAACATAACATTGCTTCTATATAATTTCGACGTATTCAGAATCTCTTCTGCATATCTGATATTTTTTTCACCACTTAGGGTCTCTGGCGATCCCTTATCCAAATTTCCGCCTCCTCAAAAATTAGCAATTCTGGCTACACTTGATGAGGTGAGCTCTGTTAAAACAAACATTAAATGTTGTGGAAGAATGTAGAATGTAATTATACTCATCATCTGAACAAATACCCTAACAGTTCCCATCTGCAGTGTGCAGATTAGGTGTAGTTAGGTGCTCAAGAAAATCAGTGATGCTATGGTTAGAATTATTCAATTGTTTATTTCTTTATTTTGAATATTAGTTCCACAAGTGAGTCCAGGCATTCCTATGTCCCTACTGACATAGGAAATGGGCATATTTTCTATGTCCTATGTGATGGACTTGGTGCTTGGTACAGAGTTCATGTATATACAGAGTACAGCACTTATTTGTTCCCCATGTGTTTCAGATCCGCTGGCTGCTGGAGGATGAGATTGTTTCTTCTCTGTGTCACTCTCGAGTCATCAATTCAGCCACACTGCTGAAAGTTGCAGAGCATGTTTTACGCTCCAGCGGACGACCACACTGCCACTGTGAAGATGTTCCCCTTCAGTTTGTCTTCGGACCTGAGCAGTCACTGGAAAAATTCAGAGAGGCAAGACCATACACATAATCTTATAAGGAATCTTAATTAATGGGATTCATATTTGTTTAAATGCTCTTTTTACCCTCTCCTAGTGTTTTCTGCATTTTGCAATGTCAGTGTTAGTAGCCATATGCTCTGCAAATGAAAAAGCCACACGCTGCTTTCAGCCATAGTTTTGATTTCATAGCAGAATGAATAAAAGCTATTCTTCAGTGCTTTACCAGAAATATAAGAAACAACTTCTGTTGTTTCTTCAGTTTTATGAGTGAGATCTTTTTCTCTCTCACACACACACACACGCACACACACGCACACACGCACACACACACACACACACCTATTTCTCCACACTTAAAACATACATACTAGATAAATAATGCAATTGGTGTTACACGTCCTTGCTTTCTTGAAAAAGCCATCTGCCAAAAAAATATTGGTTAATATTTCTTGACCTCAATGAGTTTATCTTTTAATAAATAATATTGCAAAGGACATTATACAAACAATCAAACAGTAGTCTTCCATGGTTGGTTCATTATATCAAATGTAGGACCCTCACTTTTGCCATGTAAATCCACTAAGAACACAACATTCCACCAAAGCACAGATTAATGTAAGATCTACTTTTAGTGGTACTTTATTCTCTTTATGTTAAAGTGTAGTCAGTTTTTTTCTTCAATAAAATAATGACTATTTCAGTACAGATGTAGTATGCCATAGCATTTTCTTTCATAAAGAATTAACATTGTTTTTCTCCTGGACCTTGGAGTGAGAAATGAATGAGTACAGAGAGATAATGTTTGATGGGATGTTATCTGATTGTGCAGGAGTTCTGCAGATTGTCATTCTCTGGCTACATTTTGAATGTAGTACAGGACAACTTCTACTACCTGTCCCTGAGTAGAAATCACCCACAGAGGATCCAGGCCACAAAGAGATTATCTGAGACTACCACAATCTCACCACAATACAACAATAGGACTCACATAGAACCTATGGTGTTGGAGAGTGAACAGGAGTCTGGAAACAACAAAGAGGTCAGATACTTCACTTCTCTTCATTAAGTAATTCTTATCACTGTTTGACAAACCATTGTATATAAATCCTTTGTTTAAACAATTAAATTAGATTGAAATTTAAAGACATAATTTAAGTCTTTAATTATGATGCTTAAAATCCACTTTCTTTCGCTAGGTTGGGGTCAGGTTTTACTTTTTTAAGCTTTTAGAATTAAGAGGTATGGGAGTTTTCAGACAGTTAAATTCTATCCCCTATTATGGGAAAGCTCAGAATCAGATGTTTAGTCAAAATGGTGGCATGTAATTATCTCTTTATTCTGACTTGACAGATATAACAGATACAATATTTACTTCATCTTGTTTAATGGCAGTTCTGTTAACTTCAAGATGGTTACCAATCTATAAATCAGTGTAAGGGTTATGTGGAAGATCAGTCAATTCAATTCAGTTTATTTATATAGTAACCAATTTACAGCAAATGTCATCTCAAGGCATTTTACAAAAAAATAATTTCAATTCAGTCACACATACATTCCAAATGATTCTAGTTATTGAATAGTACAGTATTCTCAAGTAATTAGTCAAAATGCTGGAAAACATTTCTTTCTTAGGCAGTGGTTCTTAATTACTTTCTCTGAAGCCCCAAGAAACAACAAATGTTTCCCCCTCTGCATAAAGTGAAACACTATAGTGAATGTGATATTTAATAACTTATCTGTACTAAACGCTGACTAAAACTTAAATGACCCAAATTTCAAAACAGCTGAAATAAGTGGTCATAGTTCATTTTGTTGTTTTTAGTCTCAAAACAATTTCCAAAACAATTTCAGTAACATTAATCAAGACTGCTCAGTCTGTGGGATTCTCAACAGAAAAAAGTACACATGATCAACTGGTATAAATGCTTTTTGACTAATAGAAAAACTTTTTAAAATTAGTAAAAAAAATATTTGTCAACTGCTTCAGCTTGTTTTTCCAAAATGTGTAGTTTTTAACCAAAAATTTAGTGCAAAATTTGAAACAAAAGTTTTATATTCCAGCTTGTCAGAGGAGATGAAAAGTGCTTAACATTTTGCATTCACAGTAAATAAGCTTCATCATTTACTGGTGAAATTTTTTATAATATTGAGGGTTTGTAAAGTTATCCTTGGTATTGTAGAACTAATACCCACGATACTCACTAATTGAGAACTACTGATCTAAAAGAACCCAGCAGATTGCAGTTCAATTTTATAGTCAATTTATTTTCTGAATAACTCAATCTTCCATAAAAAATTTACTAATAATTTGTAGCTTCTTTGAAAACCACCAATAACAACAGTTTGGTCTTGACTACTTAGCGTTTTATATATGAGAAGAAGACTTGTTCAACAATTTGTTTGTAAAACTTCAGACCTGGAGACTTGGAGTAAACACATTTATGTGATAAACAAATATTTCACAATCTCTATCCTCCTCCAGAGTGAAGACAGGAAGGCCTTCAGTCTTCACACAGATTCTTATGGAGACACAAGTATTGCCGAAGCCAAAGAAACAGTCCAAGCCAAGAAGCTAGACTCTGAAGATATTTCTAGGACAGTGAGGGACCTGAGTCAGCCTAGTCCTCCCCAGCCCGATTCCTGCAATCCTGAGTCCATTTCTCCTCCAAAAACAGCATCAAGTGTCAGCCTGTCTGATTCTGCTCAGTCAGCCTCTCACAGTGAGTCTGACAGACGCATTTCACACGTTTTGCTTTTTTTAACAACTTTTAAATAACATCATGAACCTCTTAAAATTCAGCCATGAAAGTTGGACTGCTGAACCTTCTTTTTCTCTATCCTTGCCTATGCATTTCTGCTTTCCGACTTCAAACTGATCACCCAGAAATGTACTATGAGAAGTTCTAAGATTGAAATCCCAAAACAAACATAACAGAGTGGCGGTACTTTTAGCAGCACTCCAGATGTTGCTAAAGGCACTGAAACAAAATATTTGTCTACATTTTGTGAGAAAGCTTTAAGTCAACTTTCCTTAGTAACAACTTTCAAACCAAAGAGCTTAAATAAACTTGATTTGTTGGAACTCAAGTAAAGTACATTTACTGATTTGAAAATATGGGGCTTTTGAATTTTGTCTGTCTGTGAAGCAGAAAATTGTCTGTTTAATTTCAGAGTTTGACATAAGTAGCCATCTATCAAGCTCCTCCCTTTGACGATGACAGAAAAGAAAGTAAAATGGGTCAAATCTTGTTCTCAGGTTGCAGCAGACTGAGGCCAAGTCGTGTCCAGAGTGTTGTCTCCAGCCAGGGTAGTCTGGACTCAGATATGCAGGGTATGCTCCTACCACAGCTGAGTTGTGCTTGATACAATATTAACTGAGTATTGTATTTAGTGTGTTGCTAATGGCTAACTGATTCTTTTATATAATTTTAACTATTTATTGGTTGAAATCCAATATTGTGTCTCTAAATAACACAAAATATTTTTTTTAGTTTATACTTGCTTCTAAAACAAAAACAAGTGCAACCCACATAAGAAGACATCATATACCAAAATTAAAATTCAGCTAAAACTGCTTTCAAAGTTTTCCCAAAAGCTGCTTTGCAATCTGGGATTGCTGAGAGAGGCTTTTAATTTAAAATATTGTACATTAGCGAGAAGAGGAACAGCATGTGAGGATTTGATTCCTTGTACAAACAACAGCATTATAAGTGTTCAAGCATTCTCAGCACAAAGTTAATGTTGAAAGAGCAAAGAAAATCAATATCAACCAAAGTACACAAAACTTAGTTCTAAGGCCTGAAAGCCTTTAAGTTTCATCATCCTCAGAAGATGCCCACGATTATTGTATGTATTTAAGAGATCATTGGAATCAGTGTCACTGTTTTGTTTTTGTGTTCTAATGAAGGTTATGATGGCGGTAGCAGTGATTCCGAGTCTGAGAGTCCTATCCCTGATGATCAGGAGGGTCAGTCACCGTCAATGCCAGACTTCTGGATCATTGTTAACATCCATCAGGACAGAGTGAAGGTGTACTCTCATGCCAGGTCAGAATAACTGTCAATCATTATCTGTAGCTTCTTTGTGTAAATGTTTTCTTCTAGTTACCTGACCTTAGATCCTGATACCAGGTTTCCCCAGAAAACTAGCTAATCCCTGTGGTGGCGGCGCTAGGGGAGTCCACCAGGGTACCATTGTGTTTTTATGTTAAGACAGGTCGAAAGTTGTCAGCACATATAAAAATATGACTTCCAATAACTCTTTGTTATTGGAAGACATTATTGACGATACTTTGTCACCAGTCTTGACACCAACTGTAATCTTAAGAACAGAAATACTCAAAAAAATGCAATTAAAATAAATGGTTATTATATGCATGCCAGTTAAATCCTAATGAAATAATTTGCCAGTTGATCTAAGAACAATCTTTGGTCACACTTTAAAGTAAAATAAATGAATATTACATAAAGTAGACTATGATAAAAGTTTTGAAGGTACAAATTTAGGTATTGATTGCAAGTTTTCTTGTGTCTTCCTAAAGTGCAATGGTTTGATTTCCTGGTTGGGATTGCTTATTTATCCAATAAATGCATTGCTATCACTGTTTCTGGGCATATATCAGAAAACTGTTCAAAGTAAATAAACAAATGGAGCATGTTTATCCACTGGGGGAATCACCTCTGGTTAAGAGGAAAATTTGAGGGATTTTTAACCCTCAAATTTAATCAATCAACAAAACGTGATTCATATTTTCCTCTTCTAAAAATGAGGTGTTTCTCTGTCATTGTCTAGGTTAATAATGGAATTTAAGCAGATATCTTTGTTGTGCAAAAAACAAAATGTTGGTTTTCATTTGAGATATTGGATATTTTGCTATGGATATTTGAATTTCTTTGACTTAATTAGATTCTCTTTTTCCAGATCCTTGAGCGAAGAAAAAGAGATTGATGTGGAGCAGCTAGAAAGAAAAGTTGATGAACACCAGCTTCCTGAATTCTTAGAACTGCATCAAACAGTGGTCAGGAGGATTGGTGAAATTTGCAGGATTGTAAATCAGGTGGCTTTAGTTGTTACATCCTTATACTATTTTGGATCAGGATTTGTTGTACGTATTATCATTTTGATCAAATTCCACCATCCTGAGTATGCACAGGATGGTGGATAAAACCATCCTGTGCATACATCCTGTATGGTCTGTTGTTGTTATTCAGCTATTAAAATTACTTGAATGCTTTAAGCAGATTGAGTTAATAGAATCCTACTTTTTTGGTATGTTTTAGCGCATGCTGCTCCAGGACCTGCACGATAGCCATGTATGTAACACACTGTTGGTGGCAGAAAGTGAGGAGGACATCTGGAAGAATGACTCTCTCTTCAGGCAAAGGCAGAACACCAATGATGGTGAGTTGGTAGATAGCTTTTGTTTGTTTCAGTCCTTACAGTTTCATTTGTGGCTCATTTAAAATATGATGTTCGGGATGTTTCTCTGACTTGACGAACTTATGTAAATCCCCTTTCAGTCATATAAAAACTAAAGGATATGTATTTTGTGTTTATTTTGTTCAAACCACTCAGACTACAACACAGAGGAGAGCTACCAGGCCAGAGATTACTTGGCAGCTACCATGCAATTTATCCCTGGGCATTTTTCATGTGACGTTGTGTGGAGTACAGTTATCCACATCCATCCACGCCTTAAGATGGGACCCAACATGGGGGTGTCCAGGGGTGAGTTGGAGATCCCTGTGTATTCTAAAGTGAACAACATTGTGATGAACAGGGCGTGCTGTGGTGGCGCAGGGGGTTAGCACGCCTCCTCGTTTGGAGGCCTCAGTCCTCGACGCAGACATCGCGGGCTCCACTCCCGGTCCTGGCGACCTTTGCCACATGTCTTCCCCCCTCTCCTTGCCCTCTTTCCTGTCTGCCAATTGTCAAAAATACGAGCCACTAGCGACGCAAAAACTCTTCGGAGAAAAGAATTATGAAAAAAAAACAAACAAAAAAAATTTGGGAACATGTATATGTTACAGTTTTACAGTTAGGTTGACTTACACAAATGAGTGGCATTTTGATTTTAGAGATGAAAGTAAACGAAAGTTACATATGTAATTGCACTTCTATGAATTCCGAATGAATGCCAGAAGATGGTGCTGAAAGCATTGAATGTTCCCTTTGCGTATTCACCATTCGAGTAGTGATATAATCAGACTCACACCTGTGATGCATCTGATGATTACTCAGAACATATATAGCCTGTCGCCATCCAAGGCTCTGTTCCTTCAGAATCTCTGGCTTCCTGCAGCTTTGGTTTGGCAGATGGCTTCCACATTCAAATGGGGGAAATGGTAGGATCCTAGCATAGGGTCTCCATAGCACAACGCTGGTCTAAGTATCTTATAGTGGCAGTGTATGCCTCTATTGTGCTCACTGGGCACAATAACCGACTAATCCCTATCCATTCCTGATGTAAGTTGAAACCATGCTAATCTCAATGTATTGTTACAATGTGTTTTAATAAATCCTCTCGTTGGTCCAGTGTTTTGATTTGCTGGTTGAGACTTCTTAGTTATCCAAGCAAATGCAGTACTTGCAAAGAATACTCTGATTGGATGAAAATTACCTGCAGGCATAAACTATGTCAAGTTAAAAGAGCAGAGATGGCCATTGTATGTCTTGAGTAAACACTAGTGATGGGTAAATGAGGTGTCATTTACCATAGCAAAACTGTATTGATACTGTTCCAATACTGTCAACGAATACTGACACCTGCTGGACATTAAAAGTCCCTGCAGGCAACATATTTGACAGACTAATTTGATGACCTAGTCCAGTGGTTCCCATCCTCCCAAACCTTTTATTGCCAGGGTTTGGTGGGGCACAGAGAGAGAGGAACCGTAAGATAACCCTTTCATTTTCCCTCTTTACAATAATCTTACAACACCCTTTTGTGCTTGGTGAGTTGCATGTTCAACATTGTCTTGGTCCGATTCTTGCAGTCTGTGGGGTTCCCCCTGAATGGGAGCAGAACGCAGCCTGTTGAATGTGACAGGGAGCCAATCAGAAAGTGCAGTGGCAAAAGAACGGAGGGAATCCCAAACAGGTGACATAGCAACTGATAGTCCGGAGGACATCGGAGGTGATATGTAGAAATGTTTATTACTATATATAAAGGTCATTTTTTTATGTTTATTATATGTGGTTATGTTTATTCAGTTAAAAATGTTAACTATGAAAAAACATAACTTGCCTCCAAATCATAGTGCGGCAAATAAGAGCAGCTGCACGCCTTTTCTTTTTGTTTCGTCTTTTATCGCTTAAAACGAGTCCACAAACTATCAATACTGCTTCTACATCGTCATCCATGTTTGATTATTCTAAATTCACATACAGTATGTTGGGGGTCTTACTGGATTTTCTTCTGGAATTGGGATGTTGGTGAGTAGAATCGGTTTGTGTGTGATGTGTTGCTCCTGCCTTGTGGCTGGACACACAAACTGATCGAACCTGTTGTACTTTTATCGGCTCGGTTCGTGTGTGGTCACAGAAGTTCAGCCAACAATCATTAAGTCGTATGAACCAGACCTAAAACTCACAAGCTCTACTCCTTTCGTCTCGTCTCAACCACTGCCCTAACGCTCTCTGACTCTGGTTGCTATGGCAACGTTTACATATCCCTTCAAAATAAGATACAGATGCGCCACAAAAATGAACATTTTACTTTTGTGAAAATTTTAAATCATGATAACCCAGTAATAGGAACCCTGAGCTTGTTTCTCTGCAACGTGACTGTCCCATCTGGGAGTGATGAGAGACAACACCCGAAGTGTTGCTTATGCTATTTGGTCTCTATGTGGCAAAGCAGTTTGAAAGAGCCTGTTCAGTGACTGACTGCTGCTTCCCAAGTGCCGGACCAATAGATTTAAGAACTCTTTTGTCCCCCACGCCTTCAGACTGTACAATTCCTTATTGGGGGGAGGGAGGTGACACAGGACAGAGGGTAGAATGAGTAGTGACCCCTTGTATTTTTCTCCATACTTATCAGGTCAAACCACATAGTGCAATACCATATCACTGGTCAATCTATCCGCCAAATTCTTATATTTTCTTTTGTGTTGTATTTATATTTATTTATATTCTTATATTCTATATTCTTATTCCTTGTTTCTTGCATAATTTAAGGGTTTTCTTGTATAATTTAAGGTTTTGGTTCCTCACATTTAGTGTGTACCTTAGTATTTAATTTGTATTTTTGTATTCTTTTGCACTTTGCTCACTGTGTGCTATCTTTGTTTTTTTTTTTGCCTGTAAGCTGCTGGTAACTTCAATTTCCTGAGGGAGTCTTCCCAAGGGATCAATAAATTACAAGTCTAAGTCTAACAATTTGTAGAAGGCTTGCGTTTGTCGTGGAGGAGATGGATTTTTTCAAATAAAACAGTTCTGTCGAACATATGCAACACATAACCTGCAGAACATAATATGAAAGTAAGCTAAGAGTCAATTTCAGCTGAATTTGGATTCAGATAGATCAAGTAGAAACTGAAAATGAAACAACAAAGAAGTGATAACCAACACCTTATTTTTTGATGTAAGATCAAAGTGGTCCTAAACTGCAAAACCTTTCGTTTGCCTTGAGGCTCCATATTCTTTTGGTAAATACATCCCTTAACAGATTCACTTCCTTATAGACACAGTTTGGGGTGCCAGTGTCATTTTGAAACAGTTCCTGTATCGGTCACGTTACGGGGTTTCGTCTTAGGGCTTGACGCATGGGCCGACGCATCAGTGTTCCCGGATCCATCACTAGTAAACAACGCACAAGCCATGCATTCTTTGTTTACTGCGCGCTCAACACTTTTAGAGACTTAAATTGAATGTTGTAATGCTTTTATTTTCACGCCTGCCTTGGTGCAGTATTCTCCAAAAATTTGGCCTTCATAGAGGGTGTAATATGTTGGGGTTATTATCTTATTTTACATGATGGAGAAAACCAGAAACCCATGCAGATGGTTCAATTGTTCATTGGTAAGAAAGACAACAGAACTTAACCTCACAATCTTTCATTGGAGCATGCACTGGTGGGTATTTGTAACCCCACTAACGAGAACCAGCATAATTTCCTAATAAACATCAATAATTACACTCCTCCTCTTTTCATTTAAAACTCCTGCAACTTTTTATTTTTCTTTTAATTAGGACAGTAATGCTAACAAGAATCTAACTTAGCATAAATAACTTACCAAACAATAGTAAACATCCATTGCTTTGCCATATCTTTTTTTTTTTTTAATTAATTTATTTATTTTTTACTTTTCTTTTGAGATCAAAATGGCACAATAGCCACACTGAACAGCTTATGTATCAAACTGTACCACTGGTGGTCCACGAGCCCCCCTTGGTGCTCCACAAGGTAGTGCGTGTAAACGACTGTTTATTTCCCGTGACGTGAGCTCAATGTGCGACGCTACAGCTAGCTTACCAAATGATTGTGGCCACGAATAATAGTGAATAAGTTGCTTAAAAATGGGTCACTCAAAAGACACCGATGGATTACTCAAAAGATACCGGTGTAAATAAAACACCAGGACTACTACATAGAAATGGGTGGATTATTTTTAATCCACCCATGTCTGAAAAATCCTTTTCTACAGTATTGTTGGGCTTGGCAGGTATAGTCAAATGACTAACTGGGTTAGATCTCCAATCTGTGACTTCTGGTACAGGAGTCAGTGGTGGTACTCTCCTCTCCATTAAATCTGAGGTTGTGTTTTCAGTCAGCACTTCTGAAGCATGTGTTGACTCCTGTGTCGTTTTAGTTGCTGTAGCTGCGCCGACTAAGACTGTGACTGCAGAATATAGCTTAGTTGCTGTCTTCATTGCTGTGGCTGCAGAATATATAAATGTAACATAGTTAATATTGTACAGAATTCCACTTGTCATTACTTCCAAGTTTGGTTCGGTTGTAATGGGTGAAACAGCACCCCCTCCTGGTGGTTGGCAACATTAAATATAGTGAACCCAGGCATCTCGTTGCCAGTTCACGAGAGATGGGCGCGAGGTAGGTTCACTAGGAACATTGTAACGGTTCTGGTGGATGTTCTGTTAGTTTGTTGCTAACGCCAAATACTGTTTCCTTGTAGGGTGCTGTACCGCCTGTAACGAACCTGGTCCCTGATTATTTTATATTCTGTTTCACACAGGTACATATTGTGTTATTTATTGTTTTATTTCCTTATAATTCTGTCTAATGTTAATGTATAAAATACGGCCGTTGGCCAGTTCACGAGAGATGGGCGCGAGGGTGCTGTACCGCCTGTAACGAACCTGGTCCCTGATTATTTTATATTCTGTTTCACACAGATAAACTACATTTTTATCTCATCTTGTGTCCTGGTCCGGTGTTAACACAACGCAGAGCTGATGAAAGGCCATTATAATTAAAAGAGGTTACATAAACAGTCCTCTAACAGTCCATCTGTGACAAATCCTTGTTCTTACACTGGGGTGGTGTTTCAGTTTCCCATGAAAACTGTCATGTTCCGTGTTTTTCTGTTGTGTTTATTTAAATTTTCTGTGTCCTGAGTCTCCTCTTTGTCCTGTCTTCCCCTTGATTGCTCCCAGGTGTGTCTTGTTCCCTTGATTACCCTCAGTGTATTTAGTCCCTACTGTGTCGTTTGTTCCTCGTGGGGTCCTTGTCAGTTGTTGTCATTTTCACTGCCGTTGTGTGTTTCCGCCTTTAAGACCAGTTGCTACCGGTGTGAGCCCTGGCTTCCGCTCAGCCGTGCTGCCTGGCCGCGGACTACTCAGTTGGACTGTTTTTTGGACTGGTTTTTTGTTAATAAATCATCACTCACTTTACCTGGGCCTCCAGCGTCTGCCTCACCACCTCCACCAAACCACTGACAAAAATTGAAATGATAATTTTCATTTGGAAACCGGTGTTTCATGATCAATGAGATAGGTTACTGGTCCAAGGCATTTCACAAAAGTTGGCCTTAACTAACTCTCCTTTTCCCCGTGGAAATTTCTGACACGCATCCGGTGTCCTAGCAGCAGGTGTCGTAATTTTACAGCCGTCTTGTCATGGTAAGTCTTGTGTGTTTTTTTTTTCTTCCACAGCTTTCTCTAAACTTGTCTTGAGCCGGGTAAATTTAGTTCTCAACTGATACTTCAAAAACAGCTCCCCTGGTATGATCTGCAGACTTACAATACTCTGTCATGCAGTACTTGCATGCCATAAGTCACTTGTGATCAGCGTATAAACTTCCTACCGTAGTTTTCAGTAAATATTAGAGACTCTGAATCATCTACTGCTTCAATGCCATATGGTGTACCACAAGGCTCAATTCTGGGCCCACTGCTTTTTTGTTTTTATTTACTGCCTCTGGGTTCTATCCTTAGGAAACATGGGATTTCATTTCACTGTTATGCTGACGATTGCCAGATTTATTTGCCCCTGAAGCAGAAAGATGTCCAGTCCATCAAACATCTCCTGGCATGTCTAGGTGATATCAAAGCTTGGTTGGCCTTGAACTTTTTAAATTTTAACGAAAAGAAAACAGAGGTGATGGTGTTCGGACCCAGTGGCTCCTGTGAGTCCTCCTCTGTTGACCTGGGACCCTTGGAGGTGTATTTTAAACCTGTTATTACAGACCTTGGTTTTAAGGTGGACAGTGATTTTAAATTGGACAGCCAAATTAGAGCTGTGGTTAAGTCCAGTTTTTATCATTTGAGGCAATTGGCATCAGTGAAATCTTTTCTTTTCAGGCAGCATTTTGAAACAGTGATCCACGCTTTTATTTCAACTCAACTGGATTACTGTAACTCTTTATATCTGGGAGTCAGTCAGTTACTGCTCTCGTCTGCAACTGGTTCAAAATGCGGCTGCACGACTTTTAACAGGAACTGGAAAGAGAGAGCATGTAACTCCTGTCCTGGCTTCACTTCACTGACTGCCTGTATATTTTAGGATCCGTTTTAAAATTCTTATGTTTGTTTTTAAATCACTACATAATCTTGCCCCAGTTTATCTCACTGAGCTTCTTCACCCTTACATACCTTATCGGTCTCTCAGGTCTGCAGATCAGTTGGTCCTGGAGGAACCGAGATCTAGAAGAAAGCTCAGAGGGGACAGGGCTTTCTCTGTCGTGGGTCCTAAGTTATGGAATTACCTGCCTGTGCAGGTTAGAGAGGTCCCTTCACTGTCCACTTTTAAAGCTCGTCTTAAAACACATCTGTTTTACTTGGCTTTCAACTCCAGCGAGATCTAGTTTTATATTGTATGTTTGTTTTTAAACTGTAAGAGTTACCCAACTGTGTGTGGGTCTTATAGACCATTGTCCCTGTTGAACGTAGACGTAAAGGTACTAGCCAAGTTGATAGCTTCTCGGCTGGAGAAGGTTCTTCCTTTGGTTATATCTGAAGAGCAAAATGGCTTTGTCAAGGGACGTCAACTATTTTTTAACACGCGCACTCTTTTGAATGTTATCTACTCGAAGCATTCTCCGGATGAACCCGAAATAGTTATCTCCCTTGACGCTGAAAAAGCTTTTGATAGGGTCGAGTGGGAATACTTGTTCACGGTTTTGAAGAAATTCGGACTCGGTGATACTTTGGTTTCTTGGATTCGACTTCTTTATTCATCTCCCAAGGCGAGTGTCAACACTAATGATGTATACTCAGATTATTTTTCTCTTGGGCGTGGAACGCGCCAAGGCTGCCCATTATCACCACTGCTCTTCATTATGGCGATTGAGCCATTGTCCATCGCATTGTGTGCTTCCCCCTCTTTTAGAGAAATTTTTCGAAATGGGACAGAACATAAACTGTCCTTATATGCTGATGATCTGTTGCTCTACGTATCTAACCCCACCACTTCTGTCCCTACAATCTTGCGTATATTAAATAATTTTAGCTCCTTTTCAGGCTATAAATTGAATTTGGAAAAGAGTGAATGCTTCCCCATCAACACTACTCCGGGTGGTCTTCAACTTTCTGACTTCCCCTTTAAACTTAGTCCCAATGGATTTAAATATCTCGGTATAAATGTGACTCGTTCTATATCTGGCCTTGCTTCAGCTAACTTTTCACCCCTTATTGCCAAAACACCGTTAGATTTTCAGTGTTGGCGTAATCTTCCTCTCTCCCTTCTGGGTAGGATTAATGTCAAGATGAATGTCCTACCCAAATTTCTGTTTTTATTTCAATCTATTCCTCTTTTTATGCCAAAAACTTTGATTCCTTGGATAGATTAATTAACGGCTTTATTTGGAAAGGGAAATCTCCTCGTGTACGGAAAGCATTATTGCAAAGCTGTAAACTCAGTGGCGGACTTGCACTGCCCGATTTTCAATTATATTACTGGGCTGCTCACATACACAAAATTAACTATTGGCTGAATTCATCCAGCTCTCCTTGGTGTAAATTGGAGCTTTCTTCGTGTATTGAGTCTTCACTATCTGGCCTTATTTTTTCTTCACTACCGGTAAAACCTTCTCTAAATACTAAGAATAAAGTTGTACTTAACACGTTGAAAGTGTGGTTTCAATTCAGAAGGCGCTTTAAGTTCACTGCTTCCTCACCCTTATGCCCTTTGACCAGCAACCATTTGTTTCCCCCATCTCTGTCTGACCCAACTTTTTCAGTTTGGTATGACAGAGGTTTAAAGCAAATCAAAAATCTATATGCATCGGGCGTATTTGATAGCTTTGAAGATTTATCTTCCAAATACAGTCTACCCGGTATGCATCTGTTTCGCTACTTACAAATTCGGAATTTCGCCTCTAAATGTTTCCCTAATTTTCCTTCTTTACCCCCTGAACTGCCTTGGGAAAGGATCAATACATTCAATCCACTCCAGAAAGGCACCATCTCTAAGATTTATAGTTTTATTTTAAAGCTGAGGGTGGATTCTAGTGTCAAAATTAGAAATACATGGGAAAAAGAGTTGGGAATTCAGCTGACTTGAATTAGATCTTCCTCCTCTTGTGCTCGTCTTAGTCTGATTCAGTTTAAAGTTGTACATAGGATTCATTTTTCAAAATCGAGGCTCTCTCAGATTTATCCAGATATGATGGATATATGTGATAAATGCAAAGGGTTAGGGTTAGGGCCACATGTTCTTTCTCTGTCCCAGCTTATATAGGTTCTGGTCTAATTACTTTTCAATTATGTCCTCTGTCCTGAATGTAAATTTGGAACCTTGTCCATTGATCGCCATATTCGGCATCCTCAGCCCTACTTCAAGGCTAAGCTCTACTCACATGGAAATGGTTGCTTTTACATCATTATTGGCTCGACGCGTTTTACTGCAACACTGGAAGTCAGTGAGGTGTCCTTCGATATCCCTTTGGGTCAAAGACGTGTTGTTTTTTTTTGAAGCTTGAGAAAATCAAATACACCCTTCGTGGAACCACACAAAAGTTCTATCAAAAATGGCAATGTTTTCTTTCCTATGTTTCCAACTTAAAGGTCTTGCCCGACTGAAGGTGCCTGGTGCCGAATTTTGTTTTGGTTACTGATATGGGTGGTCTTACCAGATCAATATTACATATGTTTATCTCCTCTTCTATCAGGTTGACTTCGAGCTGAGATGGGGGGTGAGAGCTTAGGGGGTTTCTTTCTCCTTTTAGTTTCTTTTTTTAATTTTTTTATATCTGTTTGTTTTGTTGTTGTTTTTTCTTATTTCCCAATGTATAAATAAATATAAATAATAAATAATTATTTTATCCACTGTAAATATTAGTTTAAAAAAAAAAAAAAAAAACTGTAGGAGTTTTTATTTGTTTCTATTGTGTACAGCACTTTGTATCAGCTGTGGTTGTTTTTATTTTTATAAACTTTATAAATAAAGTTGGTATGGTATGGTATTTATGGAATTTCCATACACCTAATATAATAAAAAGGGCCTCTTTTTCAATTTGTACGTAGTCACACTGTTATTTTAGTGTACGAAATTCAAAAACTGAGTTTTTCTTCCCCATATTCCATTATGTGGGATATGACTACCCCTACCCCATAGGGAGACGCATCACATTCTAGCCGAAATGGTTTTGTTCCATAGTAGTAGACCACAACCTTGCTTTGTAGAAGCAGTTTTTTGTCAAAAGTCTCTTCACATTCAGACATCCACTTCCACGGATTCTCTTCCTTTAGTAAAGTTGAGGTTAGTCTTGGTAATGTATTGTAACAGCATGGACAGATTACTCATGTCAGATGCTCCTCTCTGGAGCCTGCTGTGATAAGGACACATGGTCTTGTGACTATTCCCCGCAGATCTTATTGGACTTGTCTGCTTTTGGAACAACAATGAGTGATACTCACTCACTCACTCCGGTCTGTTTTGGATACAATACCCATTGCTCCCAGCCTGTCCAGCTCTTTTTCTACTGGTTTTCCGATGGCATAAGGTACTGCCTTCTCAAAGATGGGCTAACTCTTTGACTTCACCCTAATGGTGGCTTTTTATTTCTACATGCTATGTGTCCATGTTTTGAACAGAAATGGCATTTTTCATTTTAAAATTTGCATGTCTGTGCAATGTGATTACCCTTACTCAGTAATGGGGTTGGCTCCTGGCATTTGTCTGGCATCATTTTTCTGTGAGATATGAAAACCCTTCTGCGAATCAATTGCTGCTGATTTAAATTTCCATTGTTTTCTTTATTTGCCATGGCTGTGAGTAGTCCTGTCCACTTCTCACTTTTTGTTATCCTCTTCCTAATGAGAGCTACAAGTTCTGAGATTTACTTTTCTCACTCTGTGTTTCTTCCAGAGATGATCGTACAATAAAGTCATCCCATCCTCATTACCACTGTAATATATTCTGGTTCTTGTCTAATACTTTACAGTGGAGCTGCCAGCCTTATCATGCACTGGGAAAAGTGTATTTTGATTGCATATGTAAATGCCAAGCTGACTGGCACGGGGCATTCTGGGTAAATACAACCAAAACAAATGCACTTGTCTACTGCCACAGGGAGAAATGTCTTGTGGTCTATTGCCAACAACAAAAGAGAGATCCTTCTATTTGCTCAGCAACACATGACCTAGCATATTACAAAGAAAAAAGTTAGGTAACCCTGTGGTAGATGATGGCTCTGCATTAGAAATAATCATGTTTCTGTGATCATTTGGAATTCCACTTCCTGCATCAGAAATGTTACCAGAAGGTTGTAACTACTTTCTCACAAAATTTGTTCTTTGGTTTTCACTACATTGTTAGAATTCATGTGTGTTGTGGAAAAAACCCTGTCAGGTGAAATCACTCAATCAGGTTTATTCATATATTGTGGACAATACAGAGCGCTTGTAGGACAATCAATAATGAAGCAGATCTGGATGAAAAGCTCCCTCGGTTTTATACCGAGGATAAGGAATTCAAAACAAGGGATGAGACATTCTGATGCAGCTGTTGAAAACAACCCAGCCTTGTATATGTAATTCAAATAGTTCTTTTGGAGAGAGTTCACAAGCATTTCGTATAACATGATCAGCATATGTTAACTTGTAGTAATTTTCCACCACAATGTGTTTTGTTTTTTAAGCTCTAAACACATATCTTTGTTCCTCTATTACAGCAATCCAGGCCCTTCGCTCGGTGCTGAACTCCTTCTCTGTAGTTAATAGAAAGAACATGTTTGTCTACCAGGAGCGCACAACGAAATCAGTCTTCTACCTCAGGTGAATTTTGTGATTTTACAGTATTTCCCACTGCATTTTTTGCGTCACAAATGACAACAAATATCATTGTGACATTTGTCTTAGATGCAAATGTTATTTTTGTTTACCTGTAAAGAGGAGATCACTTTGTAGGATCATTGAAGGATGACTGTCTCGAGATGTCAGGCAGCTGAACTGGCTCTATTAAAGTAGTTTCCTTCATTAACGCTGGGGGGCAGTTCTGTGCAGAGTTGCAAGATGATTACTCTTGGTAATCTGAAGGCCTCTCATCATTCATAATTCCCAGCAGATCAATATGGTCTACCTTTGAATCTATTGACAATATCCTCCAGCAGAGCCAAAGCTGACATCACAGCTACATATATAGCACATATATATATGCAGTACTTGTACATTAAAAAGTTTGCAAACCGGGATTGTTGACTTCTTTTAAAAAGAATGTAAGAATGTAAGAACTAAAATATACTCCCACCCCTACGCACTCCCAAAGAAACCTCTTATGGTCATCACTTCTTATTTCAATGAATTAGAGATTTAAAACTCTGTAACTCTAGTTGAACCCCTGTTGTGTACCTCAGGCACAAAAGGGGGATGGGAGTAATATATCTCTTTGGTGTCAAAGAGATAGAGGCATGTTTACACTTAGGGAGTAATGTCTTTGAGAAAACCAAAAAAGAACATTGACTCCATATGGTTCTGGAGTATTTCTTGGCTACCTTTAGCTTCAGCATGTGGCAGATGTTTAATGTGATTTTTATATATTTTAAACTATGAACTAAAATTCTAATAAAAACTGTTGCCAGTATTGTGTTCATGATAAAAAAGTATATTTGGCTTGTATTTTTCTCCATAGACTCTGTGAAACCTCACTAAAAGGCAAGTACTCAGACCTGGATGGAAACCTTCATCCAACTCGCTCAATGGGGCTCATTAGAAGTCAAGAACCTTTATATTCTGAAGACCTAACGGTAAGAAAACATATAGTACTTTAGTATCTTTATTATGACAATTTCAAAATTGCTCATTATGGTTTTGCATACTGTTTTTATCTCAATTATAACACAGACAATCTTATATCTAAAGATTTATTCAGGAGAAATCTAATTTAAATGTCTTTCACAATGTTCCTAAAGACAACATTGTGAAAAATATATTTTTGGAAAAAAACTGTGTCTCAGTTTGCCCTTCGACAGACTGGCAACCTGACCAGGGTGGTGTACCCCGCCTCTCGCCCGAAATGTTCATTGGAGATGGGCACCAGCACCCCGCCTGACCTCACTAGGGACAAGGGTGTTAAAGGATGGATGGATAGATGGATGGATGGATGTGTCTCAGTTAATGGAACTTTAAATACTGTGTGGATTTTATTTACTTTTGTATGAATGCTATTCGTCTCTCAAAGTTAAATAATTTATAGCTGTCATCTTTGTAATACATCACCAAGACTAAACTCAAACCACACCACCTCATATTACATCACTATAACTGCACCATACACTGCAAATTATCGCTATAAATATTTCCTACCTGATATCACACCTTCTACATCCCAGTGCTCTGTCACCATCTTGATGGCATGAAAGCAGTTTTCCACTTCATTAATTGCACATAAAAGAAGTGCGATGGTTGGATACTGTTGTATTCCGGGGTATAAAAAAAAAAGGCTTGTTTTCATTGCATCCCATGAAGCAAACTTTGCTAGTGAGGACCAAGTTTCAACAAGTGTGGCTGGCTAATATTCAGAGGAAACAATATTAGCCAGCCACTAGGATGGCAAATGTGAGCCATCCTAGTTCAGGATGGCTCACATTTGCTCACATCACTTTATTAGTGGCAATGACATTTTGAAATGTCAAAGTAAAATATCTGACAATTTTGTCAGGTGCTGACTACAGTCAAGGACACTGCCCTCTATTGTCATTGCCATTTGCTATGTATTTCTCAGCAGCCTAGCAAAGACCGACTTTATTGTTTTCAGTTTTAAACATGATTTTCATGGCTTCTTTTTCAATCCTTCTGGCTTCGGTTCTAAAAGCGGGCGTCATTATTGAATAATATTTTAGTTTGTTTCAGTCTCAAAAATGTTTTGTATTTTTTTCTGGGTGCAAACAAATATTTTCTTGAGCTTTTTGTTTGGTTTCTTGTCAAATCTATGCATTGTTTTATTGCATTCATGTGCATCTCACATGGTTTCTACTACACCTGCATTAAATTAAAATCACAATTGCAATATGGATGTGTGAAATATTGGAATCACAAGGTATTCTTGGATACCATAATTTGGTATCCAAGTGACAGGCATTTACGCTCCTCATATCTGTAAGTAATTTGGCAAGTACTGGGAATTTCTTTTTTTACTTTGTTCATTTGATATTTTTGAATTTTTAACCAGAAAAAAGGAAAAATGACAACAATAGGACAAAATATGCAGCACATATGCAGAAAACAAAGCAGGAGGCATGTACATAAATTGCAATGGCACAGTGACAATGACTGACTGACTCAAGCTGTGAACCTTTGTTAATTGCAACCCCCTCTGCTCGATTGCAAATTCTTTTCTGGTAGCTCTCGAAACAAAAACCATTGCCTGGCAACAGCTCAGCCAATAGAATGAAAGTGATACTGGGTGCTTTTTTTTCCGTCTAGTGGATGTACCTGAGTGGCTACCGTCGATTGTAGCAACTTGCGAAACCCACTGGATGTAGGGAGAAACACTACATCCTGAACGCTAACAGCTACTTAGGCAGGAGTTTGTGTAACCTGGTTGAATTTCTCTTTTGTTATAATTACTCAAAATGTCTTTTTTTGGTTTGTATGGGTTCCTACCTGACTGAAAATCTCTGTTATTGTTTTAACTGTGTTACTTTTTGTTTCTTCTTCTGTGTTATTGTCTTTAAAATGTTTGTGTCCAGACCCTGGCCTTTTGTCATGTTGTCCTGCTGGAGAGGACTTGGAGCGGGCAGCCTGAAACACGGTTCTTTTCTATTTGTTGTTCTTGTCAGAATAAACCAAGGAATCATCCTTTTGAAGGCGTACCACGGCCTGATCATTTAAAACCAGCACAACGCAGATCGGATCCAGTTACATTTGTTCACCCAACCAAAGAAAATGGTTCCACAGAACCAATGGTGTTGGAACTTCGTCACAACGCGATATTCATTCATCCGCCCGCCCGTCCGTCCATCCATACACCCATCCATACATGCACACATACATAATGATATATAAATAACCATTAACAGAAAACGTATATATCTATAAATCCATCAGGGATTGCTTGAATTGCAGGTTGCTACAATCGATACACCCACTGGCAGGAAACAAACGCACCCAGTATAACACTTTCATTCTATTGGCTGAGAGGTTTAGGCGGCGGTACTTTTCTGTTCCAAGCGTGAGCAGAAAATGAATCACATACGAGCAGAGAGTTGATTCAAGCAGAGAGTTGATTCAAGCAGAGACAAGGTTTGAGAAAGCACAGTGAATATTTGAAAGAGAGCAGAAGTTTCAAGCCTAACAAGTTTTGAGAAGAAAGACATAAAATCCTGCTTTCATACTGAAAATGTGTACTCTTGAATTATGGCAGAAAAATTCCCCCTTATTTTTATCCTCTTTTTTTAATGCGTTATAAATTAGATTTATTTATGTTATTTTGGAAAATTTCTCTATTTACTCTGGTTCGACGAGGAGTGCTCTCTATGGAAATGAACTCACCATAGAACAACAATTAAATACTTTCCTGAACTAATCCAGATACTTGTTCTTGTACATTTGAATAAGGGAGTTTTGTATTTGTTGCATCTTCCTTTAGGGCTCCAGATCTTCTTTGGAAGGCTCTCGGCCAGTAGGACAAGTAGACAAACACATCCTGCTTCTGGTGCATGGAGTGGGAAATGCAGGTATAATGTTGTTAACGATAAGATTGGTGCTGAGGTGGTCCACCATGGTTTACATTAAAAGATGTTAAGCAGACAGAAAATACACAAATATTCCTGAATAACTATATGTTACGGGAACACATCACCAGTGAAACACTATTTAAATTCACAACTAGTCTTAAAAGCTACAAATCAAAAAGTACAATTAAAATGAATATCACTTATTTGCTTTTCTATTTAATCCAAATTAAGTCAGAGGCTCCATAAGGCCCCCCAAGGCTTCATGGGCCCATAAATACTTATATTTTAACACAGACCACATGTACATTAATGTAACTGTCACTTCCACCTCTTCTTCTTTTTGGCAATTAAAAGTTTGTCGCACTGCTGGTGTGAAGTCAGCTTTAATGAAACACTTTAAAGTTGTTCTTATCACAGCTTCAGTTTCCCTTACACCAACACCACCGTCAAACTAAAACACAACGTAAACTTAGTGAGATGTTGTCAAGAATACAATATTGACAAAAAAAATAACATAAAACATAAACATACCTCGCTGGCTGACCCTTCCTTTTGAGGTAGAAATGAGGTAATAAATAAATTCTTAAACTTAAATCATCTTTCTTCATTTACTTGCCAATGGGATGCTGTTATATCGCGTCTCTGGTAACCTAGCAACATACTGGTTTCCACTTCCTACCTTAATCTTCCAAAATAAGAGTCTTAACAACAAAAAATATAAATAATACAAAATAAAACATGTAAATTAAAACTATGGCAGTAAAAGTACATTTGTTTATTGAGATGATCAATGCTTTTAAATTTGATTGAATGGTTTCAATATACATAAATTGAAAGATTTTAAATTGTTTAACATTTAAATGTAAGAATTTACAGAGCTGGCAAGATTTTATCAAAGTTCAAAGATCAATATTCATAGTTGTTTTGTTACCATAGCAACAATCTGATGCTATGAGTTTAATCTTTGAGTTTGAGCTGTTTGTTCACAAATACAAACTAATAAACTACAATTATAACTTACTGATTTTTATGTTGACCAATTAAACTACTCCCTCTCTTCCAGATTTCACTAAATCTAACACAGAAGCTGATAGAGGTGCTGATTATATTAGCAGCATGAGGGGCCCTCAAATCAAGTTCTGTTCAAGCGACTAACCCTGCATGATGAGTTTAATCCACTGCACTGTGCAACAGATATGCGCAACAAATGGGAGATTTAATTTAATGCTGCTGATGTGGCTTTTGTGTTTGTTGAGTTTTCAATAAGTGCCACAGAAACTGTTTTGGTTGCCCAACATTAAGGGACGAGTTTTTCAGATCTCCACACGGCTGCACACATTAACTCTGTCTGACTTGGTAAACAAAGCACGGTGTGATGCATCATTTAACCAGAAAAATACTAAAAACAATAAAGTACTATTAAACAAGGTGATGCGTGACTATGAGGCGAGTGCGAAAGCTGTGGGTGCAGTGCGTTTTAAACTCTTACCTTTAGTGTTCTCCAAAGAAACATGATTCCTCACAGGGGGTTGATATAAATATCCATATAGATTAGCCTGTGTCCAGTTTGAAGGGAGTGAACTAAGGCGCGTGCGATGCATGCTGAGGTAAACTTCAGCGGTGTTAGTTCCCAGCTTTAAATGCATCCTCTATAAACCTATCTTTTAGGAATAAATCTGCTCCGCTACTGAAACGCTCAGAGCAACAGAGAAACTTGGAATCTGGCTTTATAAAAAAATAAAAAAAATAAAAATTCTGGCTTAGCCTGGTGGGGGGCCTACTAAAGGATGAAGGGCCACTATGGTTGATATTACACTAGGGGAAACCCTGTAAGGTAGCAATTGTGTAAAGGAATCCATTGTTTCATCAGTCAATTTTGGAGTCACTTGTCAACTGTGAGGTCTAAAGATTTATATGGCTGTATGTTTTCAATTGTAATTCATTCTTTTATCTCTTGTAGGTCCAGAAATCACAGATGAGCTGGTCAAAGTGCTTCGGAAGCGCCTTGATGAAACCACATTGGATATCATAACAGTTATGCTTGTTCGGAACTGCAAATTGACTCCTGCTGATGTGGAGGTAGTCTGGCTTTTCTGAGGCCTAGTATTTCTATTGCACAAAAAACATTTCACATTATTTCAAATGCAATGTCCGTTTTGCACAAAGGCAATCAAGTAATGAATTAAATATTTCCAAATGTTGTCTGGTTAGTTTATCCAGCCAGCAGGATCTCCCCCCACTGGAATTCTGACCTTCAATCTTCCAACATATTGCCTTCCCTGGCTGCCCACACTGGCTCACTACCTCAGACAGAATCTGCTGATCTTCCTGCATATACCGAAGTACACTGATAGCATTACTGTACACCATTTCAAGGTACTCTACACATATAAAATTATGTGCCCTAATTCCTGTCTTATTTTCTGGACTGTCCATGACAGAAAAACAAAGAGCATGAAGGTTAGAAGATTACTAAGGAGAGGGAATATGACTTTTCAATGCAAAAAAAGTGAATCCTCGAGATGAATAAAGAGGTTATCTTGCTGCACTGCAGATCTTTTTCAACAAGTCATATTTTTCCAAATATAATGAACTGGGCAAAAATAGGAAATTGTTATAAAAATTTGCAGTGCAAATGACAAATGCCTGTCTTAAAAAATAATTTAATCTACACTTACTAGCCACTTTATTAGGTACACCTGTCGAAATGCGGAATCAGCCAATCACATGGCAGCAACTCCATGTCTAAATAGGTATGTAGTCATGGCCAAGACGATCTGCTGCAGTTCAAACCAAGCATCAGAATGGAGAAGAAAGGTGATTTAAGTGACTTTGAAATTGACATGATTGTTGGTGGTATGTCAATGTGACATCATGACACACTAATGTGGGGTTTTTCTTCTGTTTTCTTGTGGGCTTCCTATCAGATGTCAGGGTTTAGTTTGAACAAGGTAGTCTCCAGTGTTCCCTGTTAATTAGCTGTGTCAGCTAATTAAGCTGTGTCCACTAATTCCCCTCACCTGTTGTCCATAGTATATAATTTTGAGTTGCTTCTTTGTTTGGCGCAGGATTCTTGTCTGTTTACTTTGTGCCTGTGTCTCTCTGAGTGTGGACCTGCTCGTTGTTGCTGACTAATGGAAAAATAAAATCAAGATGCCATGTTGCCGTGTACCTTTTGATTCATCCTTTACCTCAACAACTCCATTCCTGACAGATCTACTGGGATTATCACACACAACTATCTCCAGAGTTGGAGAATGGTCTGGAAAAGAGAAAATATCCAGTGAGCAGCAGTTCTGATTCTATTGGCATCAAATGCCTTGTTGATGCCAGAGGTCAGAGGAGAATGGCCAGACTGGTTCGAGCTGATAGAAGGGCAACAGTGACTCAAATAATCACTCGTTATAACCGAGGTATGCAGAAGAGCTTCTTAATGCACAACATGTAGAACAAGGGTGCTCAAAGTTGGTCCTCGAGGGCTGTCATCCTGCATGGTTTAGTTCTCTCTATGGTTTAACACACCTGGATCCAATGATGGCTCGTTAAAAGAACACTGACATGCTGAAAAGGTTGTTACTACCACCAGGGAGAGAACTAAAATGTGCAGTATGTCAGCCCTCGTGGACCGACTTTGGACAACCCCGATGTAGAACCTTGAGGCGGATGGGCTACAGCAGCAGAAGACCACACCAGGTCCCACTCCTGTCAGCTAAGAACAGGAAACTGAGGCCACAGTTTGCACAGGCTCACCAAAATTGGGCAACAGAAGATTGGAAAACGTTGTCTGGTCTGAGTCTCAATTTCTGCTACAGCATTCGGATGGTAGAGTCAGAGTTTGGTGTCAACAAGATAAAAGCATGGATCCATCCTACGGTTCAGGCAATGGTGTGGGGGATATTTTCCTGGCACACTTTGGGCCCATTAGTACCAATTGAGCATTGTGTCAGCACCACAGCCTACTTGAGTATTGTTGCTGACCATGTGGTCATCTATGTCCACCCCTTTATGACCATCTGGATGGCTGCTTCCAGCAGGATAACGTGCCAGGTCATAAAGTGTGAATCATCTCAGACTGGTTTCTTGAATACGGCAATGAGTTCACTGAACTCAAATGGCCTCAACAGTCACCAGATCTCATTCCAATAGAGAACCTTTGGGATGTGATGGAACAGGAGATTCACATCCTGGATGTGCAGCTGACAAAATCTGCAGCAACTGCAGGATGTTGATCATGTCGATATAGACCAGACTCTCTGAGGAATGTTTCCAGTTCCTTGTTGAATGTATGCCACAAAGGATTAAGGTACCTAATAAAGTGGTCGGTGATTGTATGTAGTTCTACTAAGAATCCATTTTGGGATTGAGCAATTAATCCATCCGAGTACATGCATAAATATCTATAAGGTGTCATTTTGTTAGAAAGGCATTTTTGGGTGAAGCTTGAAGGTTGTAATGTTTTTTTTCTTTTTTCTGTTTTTAGCATTACTTTCATTTGAGCCCTGACTTGGGTGACTCTGATATCTACCTCTACAATAAGCCTGGAGGGCAGGGAACAGGAGGCAAAGGTAACAACATTTTAAGTCTTAACTTACAGTATCATCGTAAGTTAGTTTTTGTCTTTCTCTGTAATATCCAAAGTCTTTCTCTGTAATATCTTTCTCTGTAATATCTCTGTAATTAATGATGCCATTTTTCTGTCTTGCCTTTCAGGCATTGCCTGCATTGCTCTTTCATTTGTAGATGCTCAAGGTTGCCCCTTGAGAGTTGCAGCTAATAACTGTTCCTCTATTCTAAAATATGAACCCTGCTCCATCCCTCTTCATCCAGAACATTTTGAGGAGCTGACAACTGTGATTAAAGCAGAAACCATCAACATAAACCAAAGTTCAGGTAAAAGACAAACAGATTGGCTTATGTTAGGATAGAGTTCTGGGACGTCGTTTTTTTATTCCCAAACTTTATTTGGTTTATAACAAATTGTACAGTCATATGACTCTGATTACATTGTACATGTAAGCAACTTTCTTTATAATAAAGAGGTATGAACTAGATGAGCAACCTCCATTCATATCGAGGTAACATAAATTCAGAGCGACCAAGCACTCTGGTGGTCATCAGGGATTCATAGAAGTGTAGTTGTCGTAGTAACTTTCATCCTATTTCATCCATACTGACCATAAGTCATCCAGTGCTTCAAGCACTGGATGACTTATGTCAACAAGGTCATGATTAATCTGCAATATCCAAGGGACAACCACTACACCACTCACCCTAATCGCCTTGGCGATCAAGTCCACAACCCAGAGTGCAAGTTGCTGCTTAGAAAGTGCCTGACCTTTCTGTGAGCCTGGGTATCACACAAAAAGCCTATTTGTCTTTCGGAAAGTTACCTTGGCATTGATGTATGCCTCAAGAGCACGAAAAGGCCACTCCCTCCGGAGTCAAACCGGGCAAGATGGAGCAGCTGGGTACTGCCTGCTGCCAATGACACCTCAGGATTCCACTGGCAGCAGGGCCCAGCTATCGAGGGCTCAGCAAAGTGTGTGTGTACTTCTCCCACACGCTTTGCAAAAACCATTGCCAAAAGGAACTCCGTCTTAAGTAAGAGCCAGGAAAAGGTCCCATGCCGGTGCCACTGGGTAGTGCAAAGGCCGAGCACCTCTACAAAACAGCACAAAATCCTTGTCTCAAACCACTGCACAACCATTCAGCCCAACATGCCACATACACTTTCAAGGTAGACGGAGACCATTTCTGATCCAGTAATGCTTGCAGGAAGGTTAGTATGTCAGAGACTGAACACTGCACCACGTCCTGCTCTTTATCACAGCACCAGGTCTTGTAGTCGGCTCGTGTGGATGGCCCCCATGCATCAGTCATTGTAGGATGGCCCCCATGCATTAGCCATTGTAGGATGGCCCCTCCAGTCCTATAATGTCCTACAATTTCTAAACTAAGTCCTCACTGGCCAGAAGGGGGGCACTAACAGAACCCTGTGCCCCTCTTGACTTCTGACTCTGTCTTAAGTGAGAACTGAAGTTTCAGTCCATGAACCCTCAGTTCGTAGACTGAAAAAGTAGATTGAATGGTGGAAAGGCATTAAGGAGGGCCCCGGGCTAGTTTTGTGCTAGCGCATTGTGACCCAGAGGGCAGGTGTCATCCAAGGAGAACCAAAGGGGATAGTGAACTGCATCCATTGAGGCAACAAGTTACACATTTGCCCTGCCAAAAACCTTGCAGATGCACTCCACCACCTCTGGGTGAAGCTTAAACTCTCCTGGAAGCGGCTTCTGATGGGACAGAAAGTCCACTGGTATGTTCTATGGCTGTCCAGGTCAGAAGCTATTGAGTCAAGCACAACGGTTTTCTTGATCTGTTTCCGCCCTAGTGGTGGATGTGAAAAACCACAGTGATGAGGTCTGACCTCACCAGCGTAAGCTTGCCCTGCAAGCACAGAAGAAAACTCTGAAGAGCCAGAAGCATAGCCCGTAATTCCAGGATATTGATGTGCTCCCTGCTCTGCCACTGGGACTATGTCCTCTGTGCCAATTGACCCTGCCATGATGCATTTGTAAACACAACTTTCCATCGACATGGAACAGAACAGAGCGGGACCACTGTCGTCATGAACAACCTCATGCTCCACTGGGACAGAGACAGAAGACACTGAGGCCCCACTCAAAGTCTTTTGAGACGATGAATGTTCCGTGTGGGGTCCAGACTCAAGCTGTTGAGTCTATAAGTCGTAGGCCTTGCAATGAAGGTCATCAGTAAATGGCACTGAGACCGCGGACAATGGGCATTGGGCTGCAAAGCCTCATCAGGCAGGATAAGCAATGGCTGGTGCCACAGCTGATATCTGCCTCAAGCCAACCCTGGGTGCCTCCTGGGTGGCTGCAAGGGCCCTGCCATCCGTCATCAGACATGAAAACGCCTTAGTGTCTGACCAGCAGACTTGTAGTTCCTTTATACACTCAGCAGAGGGAGGAACCACAAAAGTAGCCTCCGATCTACTGTGCCTAAAGAAGGCACCAGAAGCTGCGGTCTGTTCCTGAAGAACAGACTCCCCTGTATTCTCCTGGGAGGCAATGGCATCAGACCCAAAGACCTGGAGCCCAGCTTTGGAAGATACTCACAGAAATGGGTCCCAGAGGCCTCCACTGAAATAGCATCGTTATCATTGACTGATGCTTCATCATGCTCAGAAGGGAGAACCAGTCCATGCTCCTCCTTCAGCCTGAAAGGACTGGAAGAGGCCCTTCATATCTTGTGGACAATCTCCCTGCATTGGTCCATCTGGCTCACTCCACCAGCATCGAAGGTGTAGCCACTTTAGGCTATTTGCACATTGCCTGTCCCGCCAGCAACGGATTGTGTGGCATAACATCCGCCCTGGTGGAGTGCTCCAGCCTGACCGACAAGGGCATGACGCTACAATTCATCTCAGGGTGCGTTATCCGACAGCACCCTGAGATGTTCCACACCGAGACCGGAGGGACAGAAGTCATGCCGGTCGTCATGCTGAAGAGGACCCAGACAGGTCGAGCAGCATAAATTATCCAGCATCATACTGCTGAAAAGCATGATTAGCATGCCAACAACCAGAAATCGCCACTGGTGACTCCGTTGTAGGAAAACCCCATAGAGGCGACGGACTCAGCTTAAGCAAAAACCAGCCACCAGTGAGTCCGATAATTAACTGAAGATGAACTCAGTGTGAGGAGAAACACCATTGAGTCAAATGAGCCACAACAAGCAATATGGCAAAGTAAAGTGAACAGTAAACTACTGCTGTAGAAAAGAAAAACAAAGCTTGCTAGTCGTTGCAGCAGTGACCACAGATTTGGTAAAGCCAATAAAAGAACTTGTGTAGCTCCTGGAGGGCGAGACTTACCCGCAGCTCTGACCAAACTCAGTCACAGGGCCACCATCAACAAGGAGCTTGGAGAACAGTGGTACATACAGAAGCAACCAGCTTCACACAACCACACACCTGTACTCAACACACCTCTGTGCGAGCAGAACAAAGGGGATTGAGCACCATGTGTCATGTTCCACACTGAGAACACCATAAGGTCACAGATGACTTTGTTGTCATTAGCACTTGACTTGCGCTTATGCAAGAATGATCATTCAGTGCTTGAAGCATCACCTCTGACAATAAGTAAGAATGAAATAGAACCACCAGATTTTCAAATAACGCATGTCTGTGTTGCCATTTCCACTGAGTTAGTTATGTACATATGCAACAAGAAAAGAGAAACAAGTGGAGAGCACCTCCAGGAAATATGAATAAATAGATACATAAAAAAGAAAAGTAAACTGTTGGATCTATTACCTAACACTAGCTGGACATTAATAAGGACACAGAGAGACAGTTAAATTTTCTTATGCAATCTTCCAATTGAACGGAGAACTCTGCCCAGAGACATCCCGTTGTCTCTGTCTCCAGGCCAGTTCTAATGTGCTCCTCTGCAACTGCATATTTTATAACATTGAGGCGTAGCTTAATTACAAACATTTGCATAGAAGGAGTGGCAAAGAGAATACACATTCTGTTTGCCACTTTCTTTGCATCTCCTGATGTTAGTTGTTTTTTGTCTCTCTGGACCATAACTTCAGGTCTCGTGTCCTTCTGGGTCATCATGAAACTTGAGTTTCTCGGGACATCTTATTTATTTATTTAAATTTATTAGGGACAGTGCACATTAATGAACAATCAATACCTCTGTACAGAATGTAAATGAGCCAGATTATAGCATAGTTGCTAATTTCTAGCCTTTGATCCGCTCTCCTGCTAGGTGTCAGGAGAGTGACCTGGTTGGCATCTGTGGTTCTTTTGTCCGCCTGTCAGGGCAATTGTGACTGCAGGCATCCTGCTCCGTTCCCGGGATTCTCTGGTTCATTTCCTGAGACTCTGGGTTGTATGCAAACCACCCATTCTTCCTACCAGGCTAACTGTCACCCTGGCCATCCGTCTCCAATGTGATAAACTCATTGCTTCCTTCAAAGATAAAAGAAACATAGATCCCAGGGGCAAACATAGGTTTCTCAACCCTTGTAGTCTCCTAATCTTGAATATTTATATTTGTATTTATCTAAAAACCTAACATAAACAAATACTAATTGTAGCGTATTATTGGAGAATCGAAAGGCGCAAAACTCTCAAATATATAAATAAACAAATAAACTCAGAGACGAGTTCTTACTGCCAGCCACGACGAGTCGGGAGATTTATTTGCACGTCTACCACGGATACATCAATACATGAGAAGCTCAATTCTCACAAAATTGTCCATAAAATCTCCAAAAATCTCTGTTCTTTGTTCGTCAGCCCTTCTTATAGTTCTCACTGACGTCAGGAAAGTTGGTTTGCGTCAAGACTTCTGGCTGCCCATTGACTGAGTGTGTATTGGAGTTTCCCCGAAACTCTTACTAACCTCTCATCTGAACATCTGCTCCACCTCAGAACTGCAAAATAAGCCAATTAATCACAATTGTTGTTCTTATCGATCTAAACAGCTTACTTCCCAACTTGGGTTTCAATCCAACTTTTGTACTAGCCAAGTAAACTCAGGTCAGATCGACCTTTTAGGCGCCAACAGTCTTTCTGCAAAAACAACTCCTTAAAAAGTATTTCCGCTCTCACAGTATCTGCGTGGAGGAAGTTAGTTTGTCTTGTAAGCAGTTGTCGTGGATTCCAAAGGAGTGTAAAATATTCAGAACAGCCATGCAATGTCATCCTAATTTTCTGAAGTTTAAGAAAATAGAGAATATCTCTAAGCCAGTGTAAAAACAAAGGGGGTAGTGTTGTCTTCCATTTGAATAATATTACTCTCCAAGCAATGATGGTCATAAAAGCTAGAGCACTTCTCTGAGATGGAGTCAAGGGGGGGCTTACAGAAAAAACAAACAAACAAAGCACTCAGGAGATTCAGTTCAATTTTCCTCCCAACCAAATTTATAGATATAAAGATATGATTTGCTGCAATAGATGTATAAGGAGATTAAGCCTGTAGGCCAAATTGATGCTGGAATTGTATCCAGATCTTGAGAAGTTTTAAATATTTTATTTTTTGTATATGCAATGGTGAAAGATTGAATTCATGAATATAACAGGACATGAGAGACACAGGTTTTACAGAATTTGTCTACATAACTAACCCGGTGTGGGGCAGGGAGGCTCCACAATTAAGCCAGGCTTTAAAATCTCCAGTAGCCCAATAGTAGCAGTAATTGGGTAAGACCATCCACCCAAGTGATTTAAATCGTTGTTAGTATTGCCCAGACAGCCTCTGAGTCTTCCCTTTCCAAAGAAAGTCATAAATAAGACCATCTAACTGCTTAAAGAAGAAATTAGTAAGGATGATTGGAACAAAGTTGGCAAATGTTAAAGAAGGAGTGTCTATTTTGGACAAATCCAATCTGGTCTGGGTGAATTATAATGGGTAGGACCACTTCAAAACGCTTAGCAACAACTTTGGACAGCAGTTTAAAATCTACATTTAAAAGGCTTATGAGGTGTTAGGATGAATAAGAAAGACGGTCTTTATCTTTTTTCATAAGTAGAGAGATGGTGGCCTGACCAAGAGTCTGGGGCAAAATCCCCAAGGCTAAGGCTTCATTGCACATAACAATAATAACAGTGACAGTTTATCCCAAAATCTTTTGTAGAACTTTGAGGGACAGCTGCCAGGGCCTCCCTGGAGAAACTACATTGCTGCTGTAAGTTCCAATAGGTTTCCCCAGGTTAGTACAGTGAGCTGTTCAATTGTAGGAATATCCAAATTAGCAAATAATTTGTCAAGTTCTGTAATTGAGGGTGTAAATTTAAATTAGTGATTTATAAAATTTCTCAAAAGTTAGGTTGATTTGAAGTGGGTCCATTGTCATGCCTGTGTCTGTTTGAACCTGAGGAACTTGCCTTGATGCCGATGTCTGTTGAAGTTGATGTGCCAGTAATTTGCTGGCTTTATCACCATGTTCAAAAAATTGTGCACTCAATTATAGCATGGCTTCTGTAGTATGGTGAGTCATGAGCACATCAAATTCAGACTGCAATATTAGGCGCTCTTTATAAACATTTGGGGAACTAAAGGTTGCATTCATACTATCAAGCTGTGAGATTTTCTGCCTAAGTTTAAATAATTTATCATTTCTTAATTTTTTCTCATAATGAATATAAGAGTTAAAGCCCTGCCTATTGTTAAGTAGTGAGTTGTTAGATCTGGCAAACGGGAGGATGCCTCATCATCACAGTTGGGTGCACAAATGCTAGCTTGCCCCACAGATTGACTCTGAACTGTCCCAGTAACAATGACATACCTGCCATTTTGGTCTGAGATAATTTGATCAGAAAGAAAAGGGACTGACTTATGTAGAACTATGGTTGTACCTCTGGCCTTACCAGAGAAAGAAGAATGGAAGACTTGGCCCACCCAACCCCTCCTCAATGTCAAATGCTTCAGATTCTTATTAGATGAGTTTCTTGTTAAAAAAAGAAAAAAAAAAAGAAGAAAAAAACCTTTTCCTCCTTGCTAGTGAAGGTGTAGCATGTTGCTGCATTTGAGCCCTTTACAATTAAAGCTGACAAACTGGAGATCCTTCCTATCAAAGATGAAGACATAATGAAATGTTAATTACCTTAAAAATATACCAAGCAATTTGAACCTTTGGTTGAAAATGAAGTGGGTGGGAAAGAAAACATGAAACAGTTGGAGGCGCTCTAACATAAAAAACACAACAAACATGAAAAACATAGGAAACTGAAAAAAATCGAAAAAGTCTCCCCCCAAATGAAATATGCAAAGCCCACCACACAAAAAAGAGAAAAAACCCATAGCCTGACCTTCAAAGGTCCTTGGAGAAGTCTGTATGCTAAATAAAAAGCAGATCCCTCCTTGTGGAATGTAACTAGTGATAAAACAATAAGATGCATCTTAATACTATAGAGAACCTATTGGAAAAAAAGAAAAACATTAAAAATAAATAAAACATAAATGAATAAAATAAAAGATGATTAAAAATAGAAGAAAGAAATTAAAATGTTAAAAAATAAATCAATGGTAATTAAAAAAAAAACAAATAAATGGAAAGAAGTCAAAGAGTTACCATGTATTGAAAAAAGTAAGTATGGCTACCCCTCTTCTAACATTTGAAAGATACAGTAGCATTAGGTAGAACCTCTGGGGATACAGCTCCAGCCCTAGAAACATTATCAAGTCAATTTTTAAACAGAGACCAGGGCCCACCACATTTTTCAGATTCTTCCCTACAAAGTCACACACCTGTACTCAACAAACCTCAGTTCTTTTTGACTTTGTAGAGAGCCCAGGAACCCGCTCCGTTTGGCAAAGTTATCTGTAATGTGACTGAGTAGAAAAGGGCAAACTTAACACCACGGCGGGAATGGAGCTCTTTCTTGACTTTAGTAAAGGCAGCCCGCTTTTTTGCGACAGCAGTGGAAAAATGTAGTAGATAATTTTTCCGTTCCCTGTTTAAAGCTTTACTGCACTTAGCTGCATGTTAACTGGCATAAACATCAAAATATACTCTGATTTTAGTTTAAGAATGATCAAAAATAAAATTACAAGACTTACAAATATATCTAAAATTTAACATGACATTGTTCCAACTTCAAATTCCCACACTTCATGAATAAAGAATAGTTTCTCTACCATTAACTTTGACTGGACTCACTTTACTCTCATGTTCTGAGCTACTTTATGAATCAACAAGCAACATGCACTGAATATTATTCAAACAAAAGCAAAATAAAACGCCTAATACCTAGAGTTAGTAAGACGGTCTTCTAATCACCTAACCCCGCAGGACTTCCCCAGTGCGGTTGGCAGCCTGCCAATCTAACTCCTGAGTGTTAGAACTCTCAACTATTAGCAAAATGGTGCATAGAAACGTAACACAATGGTATCTACTCGTCAAGTAAGAGGTTAACATCTTAGAACAGTGTTGTGTACCACCCTGTAGAAGAATCTATGGCAGTGATTCGGTTGTCATTCGGTTGTCATTTAGCAATGACAACCGAATCACTACCATTAGCATCCAGATTGCATCTGAGTCAAACTGGAAAGTCCGCCCCAAAACCAACCCAGAAGCAACTCCTCCCAAACAAAGGTTCTGCTTCGCTACTACCGCTCCCTTTTTAACCTCAGGAAAGCATTAAATGCAGCCAGATTAATATGCTGAAATACAAACAAAAGATAATTTGTTGTTTGTAAAATAAAAATAGAATAAATTGTATCTGAAAAGTGTGAAGTGCACAATTCAGAGACTGAGATCTAGACAAAAGTCAGGGAGCAAAAACAATCTTTAATATGTCTGCAGTTGGAGATCAAAAATAGGCGAAAATCAAAATCTGCTCTAACGAACTTAGAGTTACATAGTGGCTTTATTCACCTCTGTCTCAGCTAACAGAGGCGGAGATTTAATCTTCAAGGACCAAACAAAGAAAAACAGACAGACGGAACAGTTCATCATTTTACGCTCATTCACTATCATGTCTACGGGATGCAAAAACTAAACACTCTCTTTGTGTGGGGAAGGCCACGGGAAAGACAGCAAGTTCCCAGACGACCTTTCTGGGAAATTTCAGCAGATACATCTTGTTCAGTTAGTTTGTACACCCTCTGCAGCTGCACCGAAAAACATCTTGACTATGATACAATTACATTTATGTGATGCATGAAAGAACGCTGTATGGGAGCGTGCTGTGGTGGCGCAGGGGTTAGCACACCCCACGTTTGGAGGCCTTAGTACTTGACCTGGACGTCGCGAGTTCGACTCCCGGTCCCGGCGACCTTTGCTGCACGTCACCCCCCCTCTCCTCGCCCTCCCTCCTGTCTGCCTACTCAAAAATACAAGCCACTAGTGCCACAAAAACTCTTCGGAGAAAAAAACAAAACAACACTGTATGATGCAAATAAAACATTTTGTCTTCAAAGAAAAATCTACTTCACAAAAGATTTCAAAATTATTAAACAAACAAAATAATGTGGTGACATTTTTAGGTGCACCACACAGAGCAAGACATAACATGGCAACATAGTCACTGAACTGGGTTCGAATAAAAGCCACAGGCCTCTTTAAACTTTTTTCTGGAATTTTCTAGTTAGGTTTGTAATACTCAGATTTGTACTTTTTTTATTTGAAAGTCATTTACTGTATTTCTGTCTGATTTCTTTCAGCAACCCAACTAACCGTGCGCTTTGATATTTGGGAACAAGGGAACATCAGTCCCTTACAGCTGAGTGATAAATTGCAAGGGGCTCTGCGCCATGCACTTTGTGATGCCATCATGGAACTTAGAGTCTTGCGAAATCCTCTTTGTCTTGGTGTCACAGCAAGCTTTGACAGAGGTCAGAGAGAAGGAACTAAAGGTAACACTGTCTTGAAAAATATTAACATTTTTCTAAAAGCCTACCACAAAATTTAATTCCTGCAAACTTTTCTGTAGTGTATTAAAGTATTATGGAAAACCATCACAAATCCTGAGATTCCCTGACTTTTCAAAGGAGGTATCACAAATTAATGTAACACCTTTGCATTTTACAGCTTGCAGAAAGGAATAAATGTAGCTTTCCAGGTTCATCACAGAAAAACCTTGGGTATCGATTTGTAGTATTAGCAAATGTCCACAAACTTTTGTTTGACTTTGTATTATTATTTTCAGGACAAGGGACATCTTTGTCTGAGGTGAAAGAAAAGAAGGATAGCCCCAGGCAACGTAGTGGCTCACGGATCTTTAAAAGCGGCCCTTCTCCAATCACCTTAATCCATTCAGCAGTTGTCAACCCACTGATGGGGACCAGCACACCAGAATGTAGTACTCCTACTAATAAAATATCACGCCGGAGCTTTTGGGATATTCTGGTCAGTTTGTCAAACATCAAAGACTTTTATTACAGAGCTGTTCTTTCAATAATTATATTTATTCTTCACTATAAATTTATTTAATTAGTACTTTCGGGATCGAAAGTACTAATAATCTGTATAGTCTGTCTGTAAACAGAGCTAATTTTTTTCTTACATAAGAGTAAACCCGACTCAGCAGAGCTTGGGAGCCCCAAAACAACTGATGACATTGTTCAAGAAAAGGGAGAAGAGGGCAAAGCAGCACGGAGAAGACACAAGACGGAGAACGTAAAGCAGCAGTGGTGTCAGGAGAGAGCTGTGGCTGTGGAGCTTGAGCAAGCTCAAAGGTGGTGTGGCTGAAACTTCTGATAAGATCTTCATGTCATATATTTTAGGCTTCAGCCTTTAGGGCCCACAAAGTAAAGCTTTCTCAAAACAAAAGTTTTGCCAAGGGAAAGTTAAACCATGGGGTTAGGGTGACAGTTCTGTCTTTACTTCCACAGCAAAAAAGCTAATTAATAGCGGTTTCAAAATACTTCTGGAATTAGCTCTATGCTGTGCCAACATCTGGTACATCTGGTGGTGGGATGTGAAGGTATTTTTGGTGCAAAGGTATTTGTGTCATGTAACCGAGAAGTTGAAGTTATAGAGAAAGACCCTATAGGAGTTTTGTAAATGTAATTTTTTTTCTGTCTTTCACAAATATAAAATAGCAGCTTCACTTCTTCAAATTCTTAACCATAAGGTACAAATGTATGCTTTCAAAAAAAATCTTACCCTCACAATTCACCCAAATGATCCAAAAACAACAAAGCAATAATGCTTAAAACAAGTCCACAAAAAAGTCATTGCTGCTTCCTGAGCAATATGGCTCAAATAAATTGGGTTCCAGATCTTTATTAGAACCAGCTCCCTTTTCTTCATCACCAGCTTCTTCTGGCAAAACCATTGATAAATCACTCAAATCTTCACTGAAATTTCTCAGTTTCCTCCCCTTCTGTGTACTCAGCCATAGTTGTTAAAGTTTTGATTTTCTCTTATTATTTAACTAAACAAACTGTTTGCCTCAGTTACTAAAGATGAAAATTTAGACACTTGAATGCTGTAGTAAAATAACAATCTGTGAAAAATATTCATCATTAAAAGCTTTTATGCACACAGAATGAAATGTTTTATCATGTCACAGACTCTTTCAGTAGTGGTAAATAGACTATTTTAATTCTTAGTTACTTTGGAAACATGTAATACAGTTTAAATCAAATGTTTACTAACTGTAAATAAGACAGAAAAAAGTTTCTGTGATATAAATATTTTAGTTAAAATTGTTCAAATTCTAAAGTTTACATTAATTTGCCAGCCATGGTATTTTGTTGAATAGTTTTTTCTATGACCTGGCTAAGCTGTTTTGGGAGTTCTTTTATAACCTTCTCACAGCAGTATGTTAAACGTTTTGCCCGTTTCTTTTGACAAAAATGTGTTGAAAGAGGTGGCCACCTTTTTCAACATATTTTTTGTCAAAAGGAACGGGCACGAATTTTAATCCACGGATTTGTGGATTAAAATTAATCCACAAATCAAAAGTTTACAAAGCCACATGACATCATGTGGGCTTTCAGTTCATATATATTGGTCTTAGTGTATTTAAACTTCTGACTTTGAAAATATAAAACAGATTTAATGTCAGACAGTGAGAAAAGAAAATCTTTGTTTTATTAAAAACAGTATATGTAACTACTTTGTCCAAGTCAAAGTGAAATTGGTCCAGGTAACTATTGGTCCAGTGAATTGGCCAAGTGAAATTGGTCCAGGTAACTACTTGGTCCAAGTGAAATTGGTCCAGGTAACTACTTGGTCCAAGTGAAATTGGTCCAGGTAACTACTTGGTCCAAGTGAAATTGGTCCAGGTAACTACTTGGTCCAAGTGAAATTGGTCCAGGTACTACTTGGTCCAGGTGAAATTGGTCCAGGTGACTACTTGGTCCAGGTGAAATTGGTCCAGGTAGCTACTTGGTCCAAGTAGTTCAGCTCATGAGCTTAAATCATGTGTAACAAGTAGGACTGCTAAATTCAATGCATTAATCCTGCGTTAACTCACATTCTTTTAATGCCCTTAATTGTTTTAAACGCACAATAAATTACACAAGTTTCTGTACGCTTTGGAGCTGTTCTATGCGGAACAGCTGTTCTATGCTGCATGTTCATGCAGAAGCTTGAACATAATTTCCTTCTCTGTTCCAGCTATTTATCCATGGGGCTAATATCCCGTTTCTTACAAAAGTGATCTCTGAAAACAACTTCACTCTCCGCCTCCCTCCTACATGACACCGCAGCGCTCAGAGCACAGGAAGATCCCTGAAACTATTTTACTTTTGTTGACACAACAGAAACCTTGTCTTAGTGAGATTAAAAAATTTTATTGTTTGACTAGCTTTGTGGAAACCTTGAAAATATTTTTTTAATTAAGCAAGGTCTTTTTATGTTTGTTTAGGAGGCAGGTGTCTCAGTTAGAGGAGGGAGATGCAGGCACTTTACACCCTGTCTACCAAGATACTTGCCAGTCATGGATCATTTTCATGGCCAGACTTGGTGAGTTTCTGTCTGTGTGCTGGCACCAAATCAAAAGAAATTTCAGATATGTATGTGACAATAACAATTTTTCTCTTCAATGATCTATCATAGCTCTTTCTGTTTCTCTTTTTAAAAATGCATGACAACTGCTGGTGAAAAGGCTGCCCCTCCATCCAACATTGCACAACTGAAATTGCATCCAACTTCCTGCTGCCTTCCATTTTGACAGAGATCGTCAATTTGGTCAGTTCTTTGGCCAGTGATACAACGGTGAAATCATTCGAAAGGATGAGGTCAGTAGTTTCCTCCAAATTGTTGCATTCTGACTCAGCCATTTCTCTTCAGCATACTACTAATGGGATTTGGTGCTCTAGTTTTAAAAGTAGTTTTGTCATAGAGTATTTTGGTTGCTAGAGCTGGGCAGTTTATCACCTTTTGATTAGAAGTTTAAGCTAAAAAATAACCTTAAGCCGAATTAAAAGCTTACTACCTACCTGGCCCGATGAGATGATGTTGCTGCAGAGCACCGTGAGCTGTTGAAGAAGGATTTGGAATTGAAAGAAAAATACAAGGATATAGAGTTTATCTGCTCCTCAAATGGGATTTTTAGTACATCAATTTTTGGAGTTCAACAGCCTAAATTCCTACACTGCACTGCCTGAATGCAGATCAGCATCCTTAAAGTCCTTCTGCATTGTGGAAAAAAAGAGGAATGTTGGCTGATGACAGACATTTGACAAGTCTTCTATACTAAAGGCTTTTCTTGCTCTTTGGGGTGATTAATACAAATACAAATCCTTTCTGTTATTTTCAATAAAGCTTTCATTTAATTAATTACATCTGAGACAATGAAACATCACAAAAATAATTTCACATTATGTTCTGCAGTATTTTATTTTACACGTCACTCTGTTTCAAATACCACATAAATGCTTGTCTCTTTATTTCAACTCTTTTACAGCTGCCCCAGCGGAGATGTGTTTTTTCCATTCCCTCTTGTCCAGCACCGCAGCCACCCTCCTGACGCTAAAAGAAGCTTCATTCTCATTGGGCGAAATTTCTACCAGTGGCACTGTTGCGCAGAGCAAGGTACCCACCTCCTGGAATTTATCAGTGTAAAAAACAGACTTCTAGTGCGACATATGGTACTGCCAGCCGCCTTCGCAATGTCAGGTGTATCACAGGCACTACTTGAACAACTTCCACTTCAATAGCCATATGATATGCAGATGATGCATCACAGATTTTCAACATTCTAGCAGGCTATGTCCAGGATTTTAGATGCACTCTAAGTTCAACATACCTTAATCCAATGGGTGAATGTCCTCCTCAGTTCAATTGAATTCAGCTTAATTATATAGCACCAATTCACAACAATCTTGTCTCAAGGCACTTTACAAAAAATAATTGCAATTCATTCATATATGTGCATTACAATTGATCCCAGTCATAAAACAGTACAGCTCAAAGTTGTAAAGAAAATGGAGCAGATTGCATCAAGCCACTGACTTGCAGCCAAAAATTCAAATCAAAGAATAGTAGAAGAAAATGAGAAAAAGTAGTCAGTTTTTCCTCCAGCAGAACCATAACCTTTATCAAAAAGAAAGGTTTTAACCCCAGTCCTAAAAGTAGACAGTGTCGGTCTCACAGTCTACGAATGGGAGCTGGTTCCATGGAACAGGAGACTGATTACTAAATGATCTGCCTCCCATTCTACTTTTTGAAATTCTAGAAACCAGCAGTAAAACTGCAGCCTGAGAGCAAAGTGATTTGTTTGGAACATATGGAAGAATCAGATGTGAAAAGGAGAATTCTGGATTTAACAGCCAGCCAAAAAATAAATCAAATAAATCCTTTTGATTTTATGTAATTATTACTGGGTGGAAAAAATGTGTTGTCCTAATGAAAATGAAAATGCCAGACCAAAAAGAAAGTTGTTACAAAATTTCATAAGGAGCTGAGTCTTGTAAACGTCTGCATAAATTTAAAGAACTTTCTTTCTGAAGTACATTGTTGTTTTACCCTTTTGTGAAACATTTGCTTCCATCATTATATGTTGAGCTGTGTTTCACAGTCCACCTTGCCTTGCTGTTTGTACCATCTCTGTTTGACTGCAGAAGACAGTTCAGATGAGGAAAGCTCCCCAGGGCTAAATAGGTTCACACGTAAGTTTGGCTCTTAGCTTAACAATAAAACTGGTCAATTATGATTTATTTTCTTCATTTTTCTTTAATAAATGGTACACTATATAATCTGTCACAGAATTCAACAACAAATGAGCTGTCTTCAAATTAACCTTTTTGCTTGAGGCATGAAATGTAATTTTATTTTTATATGTATATGTATACACAGTGCCATGCGAGAGTATTCGGCCCCGTTAACCTTTTCAACCTTTTGCCTTTTTTCAGGCTTCAAACATAAAGAACAAACATTTTTATTATTTTGTGAAGAATCAACAAGTGGGATACAATTGTGAGGTGGAAGGAAATTTATTGAATATTTTAAACTATTTTAACAAACAAAAAGCTGCAAAGTGGGACGTGGAATATTATTCAACCCCTTTGCGTTAATACTCGGTAGCGCCATCTTTTGCTGCGATTACAACTACAAGTCCCTTGGTTTTGTCTCTATGAGCTTTGCACATCAAGAGACTGAAATCCTTGCCCATTCTTCCTTGCAAAACAGTTGGAGCTCAGTGAGGTTGGATGGAGAGCGTTTGTGAACAGCAGTTTTCAGCTCTTTCCACAGATTCTCAATTGGATTCAGGTCTGGACTTTGACCAGGATTTGTTTATTTGTGAGCCAATCCACTGGCTTTATGTTTGCAATTATTGTCTTGTTGGAAGGTAAATCTTTCTCCCAGTCTCAGGTCTTTAAAGACTCCAACAGGTTTTCTTCCAGAATGGACCTGTATTCAGTTCCATCCATCTTCCCATCAATTTTAACCATCTTCCCTGTCCCTGCTGAAGAAAGACAGGCCCAAACCATTATGCTGCCACCACCATGTTTAACAGAGGGGACGGTGTGTTCAGGGTGATGAGCTGTGTTGCTTTTATGCCAAACATACCAAACATTTTTTTGATTTTGGTTTCATCTGACCAGAGCAACTTCTTCCACATTTGGTGCATCTGCCAGGTGGCTTGTGGCAAACTTTAAATTAGACTTTTTATGGATATCTTTGAAAAATATTTTTCTTCTTGCCATTCTCCCATAAAGGCCAGATTTGTGCAGTGTACCACTGATTGTTGTCCTACAGACAGACTCTCCCACCTCAGCTGTAGATCTGTGGATTCAGAGTGATCATGGTAATGGATCTGCATCTCTGATCAGTCTTCTTCTTGTTCCAGTGAGTTTGCTCCACGCCCCACTTTCAAGTTTATTTTAAAAAGTTAAAAATATTCAAAACATTTTGATCCACTTCACTATTATGTCCCACTTGTTGATTCTTCACAAAATAATACAAATTTTAGATCTTTATGTTTGAAGCCTCAAAAGTGGTAAAAGGTTAAAAAGTTCAAGAAGCCTGAATACTTTCACAAGGCATATGCCTTGTGAAAGAGCATATATATATCTATATATACACTGCCTGGCCAAAAAAATAGTCGCCACCAAAAAATGGTCACACTCTCTAATATTTTGTTGGTCCGCTTTTAGCTTTGATTACAGCCCGCATTCGCTGTGGCATTGTTTCAATAAGCTTCTGCAGTGTCACAAAATTTATTTCCATCCAGTGTTGCATTAATTTTTTACCAAGATCTTGTATTGATGATGGGAGAGTCTGACCACTGCGCAAAGCCTTCTCCAGCACATCCCAAAGATTCTCAATGGGGTTAAGGTCTGGACTCTGTGGTGGCCAATCCATGTGTGAAAAAGATGTCTCATGCTCCCTGAACCACTCTTTCACAATTTGAGCCTGATGAATCCTGGCATTGTCATCTTGGAATATGCCTGTTCCATTTGGGAAGAAAAGGTCCATTGATGGAATAACCTGGTCATTCAGTATATTCAGGTAGTCAGCTGACCTCATTCTTTGGGCACACAATGTTGCTGAACCGAGACCTGACCAACTGCAGCAACCCCAGATCATAATACTGCCCCCACAGGCTTGTACAGTAGGCACTAGGCATGATGGGTGCATCACTTCACCTGCCTCTCTTCTTATCCTGATGCGCCCATCACTCTGGAACAGGGTAAATCTGGACTCATCAGACCACATGACCCTCTTCCATTCCTCCAGAGTCCAATCTTTATGCTCCCTAGCAAACTGAAGCCTTTTTTTCTGGTTAGCCTTACTGATTAGAGGTTTTCTTACGGCTACACAGCTGTTCAATCCCAACCCCTTGAGTTCCCTTCGCATTGTGCGTGTGGAAATGCTTTTGGGTTCAGAATTAAACATACTCCTGAGTTCTGCTGTTGTTTTTCTTTGATTTGATTTGACCAAACGTTTAAGTAATAGCCGATCACGATCATTCAGGATTTTTTTCCGACCACATTTCTACCTGGAAGACGATGGTTCCCCACCATCCTTCCAGTTTTTTATGATGCGTTGGACAGTTCTTAACCCAATTCCAGTAGTTTCTGCAATTTCCTTCGATGTCTTCTCTGCTTGATGTATGCCAATGATTTGACCCTTCTTGAACAGACTAACATCTTTTCCACAACCACAGGATGTGTCTTTTGCCATGGTTGTTTGAGAAATGAGGAGTTACTCATTGCATCAGCTGGGGTTAAATAACTTGTTGCCAGCTGAAAGATAATCACTTATGCAGTAATTATCCAATAGGAGGCTGGTACCTATTTGCTTAGTTAAATCCAGGTGGCGACTTTTATTTTGGCCAGGCACTTTATATATATATATATATATATATATATATATATATATATATATATATATATATATATATATATATATATACTTTATATATATTATTGCTGTACTTTGACTGTAGCTGCTGTTGATTGTTTGAAAATATAAGAATAAGAATATAAGAATATGAAACATTTATTTGAGAGCCCCTATAAAAGGATTGTAATATGTGACTTGAAACATTTTTTCTGTCCTATTTTTCCAAATTTTGTCTTTTCATTCGCCAGCTCACAAGGGCTTCCAAAGGTTTGAGGCTCTGGAGCAGAGTGATCTGATAACTCCTGGCCATCCTGAAGCAGGACAAGTTCCCCGACAGAGATTCCTGTTCATCAGCATTGCAGAGAAAAAGGTAATAGTTTACATGAAACTCTAATTATATGTCTGCTGCTGGGGCCAAATAAAGAAAACACATTTCGGAACTTAAAAGCTATTCTTGTTGATTTCAATATTGTGAAATTAACTTAATGTGGCAAAGTTATGAATATGAATGAAATGTTTGTATTTTCCCCACTCATAACTAGAATACCAGCTATGCAGTGTAGCAACAGAGTTGTCATTAGATTGTCTAAACACACACAGTTTCTCAAAATTCAGTTCTTGGGCCACAGTAAGTCAATACCTGCAGACACAGAAACAATGAGAAACAATGTTCTGTAGTGAAAATGCTAAACATGTCTATTCTCAATGTTTTTTGAATATTCATAGTTGGTCTGTATTTGTAGGTGACTCTGTACAGTTATAACTGGTCTGTGGACCTGGGTGCATCTCTGAACCGTGAACTGGTACGCCTTATAAAATGGCAGAATGCGAGGGCTCATGTTGTTCACTGCCTGTTCAACCAAAAGATGGGCCTCTTCCATCACTATTGCTTCTCTGATCCACCTCTTCAGGAACTGGATTCCAAGCTGGTATGTTAAACTCAACGATGAAATTATTGAAGTAATCTAATCAAGTTGACTGCTATTGCTATAACATTATTACAGCAATTATTACCAATTAATGCTAAAATATAACCATCTGATGGGAAAATGAAGCGATATTAAGAACTGTGTATATAGATACTCAAGACTTATAACACTCCTAACAAAAGCAGAGATTGTGAAGTTTGTCATAAATGTCCTCATTTTAAACATCCACACACTTTTACTTTTAATCTGACATTATAAGTTGCTTCAGACAAAAAGGTTATTCCAGAAAAGGCATTAGTCTTTGATATAATGCTGTTGTTCATCAGAAAAGGACCTGCCATAATGGTATTCATCCAAGCTCCAGTAAATGCTTTGTACTGCCTTCACCATATGAAAATACAACTAAACTCAGTCAGCTAAATTCTGCCTTGATATCATGACTCTGAGGAAAGTTGTTTTCTTGTCCACAGGCTTATTGACACTAATAAAGTATGAAACTAAAAGACACAAAAAGGATATATTACTTATTTAGCTTTTTTCATATAAACATGTACATATATGCTTAATGTAAATTAATGAAATAATATTCCACATGATTTAGCTTCTAGTTCTTAGTTTACTGTTTTGTACAAACTAACAGCCTTTAATATTTAAGGATTTTCAATACATATAAGCACTAAATAACATATGTATTGCAGTAGCTTGGTCTAATAAGGAATTACCAAAAGTAGTGTGAAACTTGCAATAAACATTCATAAATACTTGAAATCAAACTTAACAAACCAGAAATTATGTGAAAATAATGATCTACAATAATATATTAAACACAATATTCCCACAATGTTCAGAGGGAAGATGTATGCAGAGAGCACTGGATTGACAACAGGTGAAATCTGACTCTCATACTGACTTTCTGGTTGAAGTTACACTCAACAGGACATGGCTGGTTTTATATTTTCACCTTTCACCTTCCTGTATCTATATATTAAAAAGGTGAGATGATACATGTTGGGGAAGAAAAATCATTCTCCCGTAGCATTCATGAAGGATGTTTGCCTTCATAAAAATTTCAAGTCATCCCCTCTGTGTTTATCAAATCTTTCAACTTTGTGAGTGGCTGTGGATTTTCCTCCCTTAGATAAAAGTAAATTTGGGGATCATAAAGTAATGTTTCAGGATGGTAATTCCTCTTCTGACAGTAGAAGTGTTATAATTTTATGTTTTTTTACGACTTTTTGATTATATTAACAACGACAAGCAATTGTATTCTAACGCTGTGTTTTTTAACAATAACATACATCTGATCAAATAGCAATGATTCTTAATATTTGACATTAGTGAATTAGGTGTGTGTTAAGGTCGATAAAGACAGAAAATGGCCCGATTGTCAGATATTATTTAATAGCAAATATTAATGCAAGTTGTTTGTGGTAAGATCATCAGCTTTGAATGAAATATGTGGAGTACCTCTAAATAAGACAAATGTATGCATTGTGAGTAATAAGGGCACCGGAATAAGGTTTTCCTAAAAAGTAAGTTTAAAAAACACAAACAGAATTTACATAAGACAAATAAAATACAATAATTTCTTCACAACTAGAAGGAAAATGAAGACATAATTGAATTCATCAATACAAGTAATAAACTAATAATTGAAAATGCAGCGGGTTTGTAACAGGATGCTGTGTGAGGTACAGACGATGTGCTAAAAATAAAACCACTGAAAACAGTAGATGCTGGAAATCTTTGTCTGAGATGAGAGGTACCGTATTTTCCGGACTATAAGTCGCTCCGGAGTATAAGCCTAATTTTTGAGGGAAATTTATTTGATAAAATCCAACAACAAGAACAGACAAGTCATCTTGAAAGGTAATTTAAAATAAAAATAGAACAGAGGCAACAGGTTGAATAATTGTACGGTATGCTAACGTTACATGACAAACAACGAACTGAGAACGTGCCTGGTAAGTTAGCATAATATATTAAGAATTATTCAGATAACTATAGCATAATTAACATGCTAACAAGTTTACCAAACCATCCGTGTCTCTAAAATCTTCATCCTTTGTGTCGCTTGTAAACAACTTTAACTGGGAAGGTAGAATAACACAGGCCTAGAGCGCCCTCTTGCGGTTTAGTGTGAAAATAACATGTGATATAAAGATGTGTTGATCTCCACACATAAATCGCTCCGGAGTATAAGTCGCACCCCCCAGCCAAACTATGAAAAAAACTGCGACTCATAGTCTGGAAAGTACGGTAATCTGTGCTGGCTGTGAGTTGTAAATTATTTCATTAGCCTAACTGTAAATAGTTTCAATAGTTAGAATAATGTATTCTTGCCTCTGAACATGACATGCACAGTAGAGTGGCTGCCTACGCAACATGACAGCAACTGATAATCCCTCTGGAGGATATGAAGTAAACAACACTGACAGAGATACAATAAGTTTATAGCTAGTGTGTAAATGTTATAATTGCCTGACTGCTGCTTGCAGAAATCTACATTATTAGCAGAAATAGAGGACCCCAAAACCAAAGTTCACTTAGGGGTCCATATAGGGGCATGTAAATATTTGTATGCGTATCTATATGAACACACATGTGCACGTGCACACAGTCAGCACACATATTGTATTGCAGCTGGAAAACTGGTGATTCTTCTCTCTTAAATTCACAAGTTAATATTTAATATTTGTAGTTTTTTTTTTATTTATTTTTTTTGACATACATTAACATAACAGGTCAAATTCCCATACATTCCTTACCTGCACAAAATTGGCACATAAAACAACAGTTGCACAGTCAAGCCAACATGAGATAAGTACACCACAAATTGTCCATAAGTGAACAAAAAAAGATACACAGACTACTAAGGAGTGGCTGGTTTGTCATTTTCAGGCTTTTATTGAAGAAATTTTAGTGCAGGGTCCCATAGCTTCTGGAACACATCGACTCTATCTTCATTTTAATATCTCAGTCTTTCCAGATGTAGAGTATTTGCTAGTTCCCCCAACCATGGATTAAATATGGGTGCATAGTCCTTCTTCCAAAATCTCAAAATTAACATTTTATCAATTACCATACCAAACAAAGCAGCCATTTTCTCACTTTTAGTGGCTGACTGCAAAGCATTGGAGGCCCTGATAATGGCAATAATTGGTTCTGTGTCCCATTGTTTTCCAAAAGTTGTTGAAAAGAAGTGAAGGATTTTCTTTTAAAATGAATGAAGCTGAACTACATGACCAAAAGGAGTGTGTCAAGTGCAATAGCACCCCAACAATTACAAATTGGAGACACACTTCTAAAGAAAGAGCTCAGTTTCTCGAGGAGTGGAGTCTATGTAATGTTTTGAACTGCATGAGATTGTGTCTGGCATTGACTGAATAGTTTTTTACACTTCATCAGATAACTGCTGCCCTGACTCATCCTCCCATGCCATCTTCATTCAGGTTGTGTCTACAGGCACACTACTGAAGATCTTAGAAAAGTATGACAGGATCAAATTTATTTATCAAAATAAACCTCTGGAGCTTTTATACATTTTAGTATCTTTTTCCAAATTCTGATGGTGCTGCCAATGACAAAACTATTTGTATGTAGGGTTAGGGGTAGGGTTAATGGTACTGTTAAGGGCAGCAGTCTGGGAGGTATTACAACAATGCAGAGGTTCCAAAGATAGCCAGGCAGGACAGGACCCATTAGTTGAGACTAGGCCCCTCTTCCACCATGCCAGGATGGATAAATGGGAAACCCAGTAATATTGTTTGAAATCTGATACAGAGAACCCACCCTCCATCCCTGGTTTGGTCTACACGTGTTTTTTTTTGGAGATTCTGACACTTTTATACCCCCAAATAAAGGGAATAATGATACAATATAATTGTCTGAAGTAGGATACAGTGAAGTAATCATGGTAACACCACTATCTACCAGCCATAGATAGTTGGAGATTTCCTCCAGAAATCAATATTCTGCTTACGTTGTAGAATTTTGCTCTGCCAGTTCAATCAATAGGAGGTATTACCATCACGCCCAAATGTGTGAAGGAATCATAAGCTATCTTAAATGGTGTGGACCTCAAATACACTGTATAAGCCCCTGTAGTAAGGGGCATAAGTTCACTCTTGTCCCAATTAATAGAGAAATCTGAGAAGCTGCCAAAATTGTTGATTGTTGTCAAAAGAGGAGACAGTGATGCTTGTGGGTTAGACACATATAGAAGTATATCGTCAGCATTGTGGGAAATATGATGTTTATGACTCAACATCTCGATAGGCGATATTAGGAGGTTTTGCCTAATGCTGGCAGCCAGAGGTTCAATAATGACTGAGAAGAGAAATGAGCACAAGGTGAATAGCAAAGGGACACGAGATATTCTGATTATTAATGACAGAAGCAGTTGGGTGCGAATAAATTATTTTGATCCATTTTGTAAAGAGGGGTCCAAAACCAAATTTTTTGAGAACATACATCATATAAGGCCATGCTAATTGATCAATTGCACATCTGAATGATTTGAATATAATATATTGAAAAGACAATGCAGATTAAAGAACATATGCCTAACTGGCATGAAGCCAGGCTGATCTGGGTGGATGATTAAACCTATGTATGTTTTGAGTCTATTTTCTAAAATTTTCCCAAGGATTTTAGTTTCTCGAGGCAACAATGAAATTGGGTGATGATAACTTCTGGATTTCGGCCGGGTTTAGGAATGCATGAAATATTGGCTCTGAGTGGTTTAAAATATGCAAAAGTAGAAGTGATAATTAGGGACTGAATTCTTTGAAGAACTCAACACTGAAGACGTCAGGACCAGGCGCTTTGTTGTTGGGAAGGGTAGAGATAACAGATTTAACTTCCTGTAAAGTTATGCTGGCTTCCAGTGCTTCAACTGAATCTAATGATGGTATCGGCAGAATAAAATTTAAAATCGTTCTATATTTTCAATGTCCAATTTTCCCTGTGACTCATAAACATTTGCATAGACGTCTGCTAAGCAGTCATGGATATTATCTGGCTCTGTGAGTAAAGTCTAATCTGCAAGCTTAATACGATGTATAGCTCTAGAGGCCTGTGATAGTTTAAGTTTCCGGGCTAATAGCAGTACATTAAAAAGATCTTCAGGGCGGAGACCAATCCCTTATTAAAAAACTTATAGATTCTGGCATAATTCCATTATGGCTAAAAGTAACATTGGACATATGGCATAAAATATTAAAGCAAGTAAAGATTGAAAGAAGTGCTCAGATTTTTAGATGGCCTGCTTACGATAGAGATTTTCTCCCCACAAGAATTGATAAGAGATTTACACAGTGGTCACAAAAGGCATAACAAGTTACTGGAAGCTTACAAGCAATAGTGAATTAAAAAGTTTCAAACAACTTCAAGATAACTATACCCTGGAAAAATGTGACTTTTTTTAGATATCTTCAGCTAAGACATCACTACAATAAAAGTATAAAACATTTGGAGGAAGACGAGACGGGTATACTTAAAATCCTATTAAATTCAAGCAACGGAAGACCTCCCAAAAAACAATATCAAGACTATACTTATGTCTACAAACAGAGAGAAAATTTAATACAACAAATCTTAAGGTAAAATTGGAAAAAGAAGCCAAAATAACAATAACTGATGATGTTTGATTATGCAATTATGCAATTATATGCAATTCTGTGATTCACACGTCAAGTTCCGGTGTGTGGAAGGAATTGTCCTGGAAAGACATGGCGCATTTTTTTGTTACACCTAACATTAAAAGTAAACATTGTAACGATGCTGAAAAGGCAAAATGCTGGAGGAACTGAGGGAATGTGTCTCTAGAATATTTTCATGTTTTCTGGGAATGTATTAAATCGCACCCTACTGGTCAGAAGTGATAAAAGAAATCAATATTAAAAAGGACTTATATTTATGCTGTGATTTTCCTGTGGTTTTCCTGGGTAATTTACCCCAAGAACTGAAGAAGTCTGTATAATTAATGTAATTGCCTTTTCTTTTCTTTTTTGTTTTTGATGAGTGTCACTCAACTGCTTCTTGTTGAGTTGCTCTGTAATTTTTGTAAGAGGGGGCTCTAACTATTCAATGTATGTATGTGTACTTGGGAAAACCACTAAAATGATAAAAAGAAAGTTAAAAAAAAAAAAAAGTTTACTTTGCAAAACTTCCAAGAACAATATTCATAATTAGATTGTTTTGTTGCCATAGCTATGATCTGATGCAATGATTTTAATCTTTGAGTTTGAGTTTTGTTTATTCACAAACACAAATTAATAAACTACAATTATAACTGATTGCTTTTTAGATTGGGCATTTAAACTACACCCCCTCTCCCAGATTTTACTAAATCTACAAAGCTGATAGAGATCCTGATGTTTTTAGCAGCAAGAGGGGCCCCAAAGTCAAATTCTGCTCATGGGACATGCGTGATGAGCTAAATTCGCTAAATTTGCTGCGCAGAGATGTGCAACAAACAGGAGATTTAATTCAATGGTGCTCATGTGGCTTTTGTACGTCTTCCATTTCGTGTCTGTTGAGTTTTTAATAAGCGCCACAGAAAATGTTTTGGTTGACTTGGTAAACAAAGCATTTGACATGGTTTGATGCATCGTTTAACCATAAAAATACTAAAAATAAGAAAGAAGTAATATAAACCAGTGTGATGGATGATCATGAGGTGAGTGTGAACCTGCATGATTTAGCACTGGTTCTTTAATCACTAATGCACTGGCCAACCGGAAACACATAAACAGAGAGAGCCAAGCAGAAGGCAACATGTTGAGATGGAAAAGCCGTACATAAGTCTTTGTTCACAAATATAAATCATTCTCATAACTCCCTCAACGCATCTCTGAAAGCGCAACTTGAAGTTATTTCTGCGGTTTACGTAGAGCAACCAGAGCTAACGCGAAGGTGGGTTTCAAACTTTTAACTTGATCAGAAACTTTGGAAAGAAACATAATTCCCCACAGGTGTTGATGTAAATATCTATAAGGGTTAGTCTGAGTCCAGTTTCAGTGAAAGAAGGCGTGCACGCGATCCGCCCTGACGTAAACTTCAGAGATCAAGCAGTGGCAGCACTCTCCCGGCTTTAAATGCATAAAAAGATTATTTAGAGTGAAATAATGATGTTGAGTCAGCGCTTCCTCCAAACATGTGTACTCCATAGATGTGTTTTGAGAACACGCCGCCATTTGTAGGTAAATTTTGAGCAGGTTTCTTTGACTCTGTCTCGATTGTTTCACAAATGTTTCTTAGAGGCTTCAAATTTTTATAGCGCACAAAAATTTTGATTGCTTAGTTCAGATTAGTCTTATGTTTAAACAATGTCTTCCAGGATCCTAACCCATTCCTTAGTCCTTCAATGGAGCCTGATGCCTTGCTGCGTAGTGCAGTTGCCCCTTTGCCCAGCAAGGAGCAGGGGAGGCTAGGAGGTTCAGGCCGAAGTCTTGCTCCACTTCATTTCCCCTCTGAGCTACTTCCCTTCGATGAGGCTCTGAGGGATGTCTGCACCATCCGACCCTTGACAGAAGGAGATGTAGTGGTTCGACATAGTAACCAGCTCTTGGAGATGAAGACCGCTGAGCGCAGAGGTAATCTTAGCACTAACTATCACAATATCTTGGGCCTGTATTCCTATTCTGTCTATGAATCGGGTCATATTTTCATGTATTCCATGGCAGAAATGGAGAAGCAGATGAAGATTGAAAACTTGTTTGTCACTTGGCAGCAGAGATCAGCACAGTCTAACATGCCCATATCTGTAAGTATTCCAATTGTGATCAGGAACCATTTGTCAAAACATAATTAATTTTAATTTGGTTATAACCTAGTTCAGAAATTTATAGCTGTTCTGATCATGTTTGTAGCCCATCTGAGAGAAATGCTGGCTGCAGTGTTTAGGTAGCCAGGATTTTTCTCCCTGCTTTTCTGAATTGCCCAAAAAAGAAGCACCTGGCAGTCCTTTTTCTTGCTTTGTTTAAAGTGAATAAAGTTTTACTTAATAAAGGCTGTTGTCAGACAATGTAACACTTGAAGAGATGACTTCTAAAATTATACTGATTTCTAACTGTTTGGTACAAACATAGACATTTACTACATAAGTCTGCAGTCTGACTTTGCTCAGTGATTCACATTAGATATTTCCAAAAATTGTGTGAAAATTGTATCACATACATTTAGTCATGTTCTCAAAGGTATTGGCTACCTTTTATAAATTACATCAATGAACATTGTTAAACTGGTTTTTAGCTTTGAAGTTCATTAAATTGCAATGGATCACATTCTTTTCAAATCTTCCAATAATATTTTGCTGCAATAATCGTCCCTCCAGGGAACAGATTTGGAGACTCTGAAGCAGTCATCAAGGCTTGTCCACTACTGTGCCACCCCACTTCTTTTTGACCCTGGCTTCCGTAAGCAAATTCAAGAGGAACCAACTAAGACTATTGTAAAGGCATGTATTCTATCTAAAGACTTTCGAAAACATTACTCCCACTTGTATTGTTAAGGGAACCACCTGGTCAAAACAAAAATCATACCTTTTGCCAAAAAACAATGCTTCAAGTTATTGTTTAAACTATGTTTTTCATGCACTGTTAATTTAAGAAACGTCACAGTTTTTCTAACTGACAAAAATTAGACTAAATGTTTCTTGTTTTACATCAGTTTACTACTGAAAAAAATTCTAAAAAATCTATTTTGAAATTAGTTTAAAAATCAAGTAATGACATCTGGCCCATTTCTTAACCTCCTATCAATTCCAATTTTTTTGTCCAATCGGATTTTTTTGGTGTGTTCATTCATATATATGCAACCTGTATGTGTTCTCCAGCATGAACTGCAAACAGCCTGAAAGTGTCCCACAGTTGAGGGCACAATAATGTCATAATAAACGCACAGTGTTTTGCCAACTGCCATAAAAAAAGAAGTGCTCAGTGTTTGTGGAAGTAAGTGTGGATGCTAATGGTGGAGCATATCTTACAATTTTGAAGTTGTCGTCCGACCGCAGCCAGCACATAAACAACTCAAACCTTAAATCAGTCATCATAGTTGTTTTTCTTCCCCCTTGGGCATATCGGGACACACCTCAAATTGCTGATTTGTGCGTGAATGCACAAATCAGTTGCATATCAGGCAACTCCTCCATACTTATTGAACAATTCGAGGTTGAAGTTAAAGAATTTGTATTTCACAATTTATTTGTGGAAATTGTAAATTACAAGTGCAGTATTACATACACACCATTTTCTCACCATAGTTGTGGCATTTGAAACTATGATTTACCTCACATAATAGGACATTTCATTTGTGTTCAGAAGATCTGTTATTTGGTTAACGTTCATTCGTTCATTTATCAAAGAATGAGAATCTGTTTCAATAAATAGAGAAAGATTAATCTTTGTCTTGAAGTTTCTTTATTCGAACACAAAAGCATTCAAAGACCTCCTGACTACGTCTCACAGACTGCAGTCAGGAGAAGAGCCCTGAACGACACATCACATCCTTATATAGTCACAGCAAGACAAAGACCCACCCAAAGTCTGATCTTATCTCTACTGTCAGATGGACCACAGAGACAATCCTTCCCCCCACCTCATGAACTATCCCTCACCTCTTGGAGGGGATTATTTTATGGCAGGAAAGAGAGCAGGAAAAACATCTAATCTTCTTTATCAGTTACTCATGGGTGCAGGATCAAACAAGGATACAAATTACATTCCACACATGTCAGTCCTTTAAGACAATTGCCAGATCAAGCATTTTACCCAAGATATCTTGAAGTCTCTTATTCTGTTTAAGCAGCGGAAACATCTAAACATTTGCTGGAAACTTCTTTAATAGAAAAACACAGCAGATACAATCAGTAAATAAATGGTAAAAAGTATCATCAGTTCCATCAAAGATAAAATAAGGCTAAAGATGAAATCTTCTATTACATTGGCAACAATAATGGCTATTATTTCTTTACTAAAGTTTGTGGAACCCATTTATTTTATCAACATATTTCCAGAAAAGGCATCGCTCCAGTGACTCCACATCATCAGGTCGAGATCGAAGCTACAGCACTGATTCAGCCGACATGCTTCCAAGCCGAATGAAAGAGGAGCCATGGCTGCTTGAGATTTCTAACAACTTCCTTCAGCAGTACATCCAGTACCTGCAGAGTATGGGCTTCATTCTAGTCCAGATCCGGCCTCCATCCCCCGCTCGCAGGTGTGTGATTGCAAGAATAGTTTTTTTCTAGATCCCCCTTTTAATGGATTCTGGCAACCTATGACCAACTAATCTTATCTGTTAAAAATATTGAAGTGGCAAGTATCACCCACTTTCAATTTCAACTCAGATTTCCAGCCTTTGTGCTCTACCCACTAATCTCTCATCTCTGAAAGTATTGCCAGAGCACGTGCTGCCATGCTGAGCTCCATGTCGTTGGAAGGAAGGATGTCCTTTTCTTATGTGAAGCAGAAGAGTGAAGACAACCCTAAGGTTAATATTCAATTAGCAAATGCAAAACTTGTTTGTAAACAAACGCATACACTGGAAACAAACTTAGAAAGTTTGTTTCTGGAAGCTGCTGCAATCTCACTAACAACTGTAAAAAAATTTTTGAAGTGCCTCAAAAATATATTATCTCTTTATGTGGTGAGATAAAAATGTTTTTTCTCTTGATATATGGAAAATTATGCCACAAAATGACATACACAGAATATCGAAAAGCCTCATTGTGGAGAGATAACGCCTTTAAATGGCTTTTCCAGGAGCACATGGAATTGAACCCACAACCTTCTGCACAATGAGGCAACGGTTATAAGACTTCATCCTACAATCGGCCGCCTCCTTAGTTGTGTTTTTGAACAAGACTCTTCACATGCCTTGCCTGCTGGTGGTGGTAAAGTAAATGCTGGTGGCTACCAAGGCTGTGATACACTGGGGAAACCCTGGATCTTAAATATTTTAATGATAATTTAAGAGACAGATAACTGATGTATCACTCCATCAATTAACACCTGGGTTTAAAAAAAAAGTCAACCATTCTGAATTATGCATATCATGGAAATATATTCTGGTAGAGAATGTGAGACTGTTTCCTGAATCTAATTTGCAGACCTCAGGATCTGGCGCGACTTCATATCACCTCCAGAGAGCGTTGCCAGGTGGAATTGTGTTGATGGAACTGGCTTTTCAGGTGAGACATCGATTATCAGTCCTTTTTCTTTCATAATTTAGTAATTCAGTACATTAGAATAGAAATATTGTCTCGCAAAACTGAAATTTGCGAAACAATAAAGCATTGCATAATCAATTTAACTATAATCTTTAAGAATTTTTTATGTTACAGACTTATAGGTAAGTTCAGTATTCACCTGAATGTTTCCCTGTACTATTGGACTCTATTCTCCATTCAAACATTTTGCTAATCACAACTTTTGCTGTACTGTTATTCTACCAGGGGTGTTACTTTTGTGTAAAGCAGTATGCACTGGAGTGTTCCCGCATCCCCATGGGCCAAACAGTCAACTCCCAGGTAAATATCACTGCTCAACACATGGAAAAACAAGTTATTTGATTTTCTTTAGTTCACAAAATAAGAATAGAAAAAACAGATAACGAGCACTCAATTTAGATTTTTATGATTTCGTTTTTAACAAGTGGTCTGACCTGGAAGTTCCCTCTGCCCCTCACATTATATAAAGACTCGTTTTTGTAGACTCGTCCATAGCCTCATGCAATTAATTGATCATGATTACAAGAAAGCCTTACACTCTGACTTTGTTTTGTATACAAAGCTAAAGTTGCCATCTGAATGTAGCTTCTGATTCAATAAATAGCTGAAAGGCTAGTCCACCCAATTTTTTGCAATCTTGAGACTTTAACCTGCTCTAGTTTAAAACCTAGAACATTCTGTCAGTCATTTTGACTTTAATGTTAGAATTTGGACTTTATTCTAAAGAAATAATCTTGCACATCAGTTGGTTACAAAAAATGTTATGGGCCCCCTATGCTCTTCCATGGTTTACCACCTCATAATATTTTTTTACACATTTATAAGTGAAAATCTTTGTCCCCTTCATGAGATTATTTACTTATAACTTATTAAATTCAACTGACTAAACATAATGAACAACTTTTGAGTTGATTCTTTCTGCTAGTTCTTTGCTCTGGATTTATGAGCAAGAAACATTAATTTCATATTTAATTTGTATCAACCTGTATGTAGTCAGAGCTTTATAACTGGATGATTTATTTATAATACTTATTTATTACAATAACATAAAAGCAGATATTCAGCCCATGGGGAAACAGTTTGGGGTTCTGTTTTTGGTTTCATAAACAAAAAATGAAAGAGCAAGTCTATTTTTATTTTTTCATTTTACATTTCAAACCAAAAAAACAAACTGCCTGAAAATACACAGACCCTTCTGCTTCCAGTCATTTACTTCATAGTTTTCGCCAGTAGAAACATTTGGCTGTTGGTCATGTGACTCGTCCAATGCGAAAATAGTGTTCTAATTTTAGTGTTCTAATTAATCTAGTTTTGTCAAATACATCATTTTGATTTGGCCAAGAAAACACCTCATTCTGTCGTATTAACATGAGACTTTTTTACATTGGTGATTTTCCATTTGCAAATTTATTTTCAGAATTTCAATTTGCACTATTGTATAGTTCATGGAAACAATTTGTGAGCCCCTTGCTTCATCTGTCAAACAGCTGTGTCCTTCACCCTCCACCACTGTGTGCCCACATGCACAACCTAGTGTCATTTATCACAAACAATTTCTTATGACAATAAAACTTTTCTGTCCATCCATCCCGGGGTTTCCTCCAGTGCATTGTAAGCTTGGTGGAATGTAAACAGACAGAGCTCTAACTCACAGCAGTTTGTGTTAAAATATGACCCCTGAAGGCTTGTAGGGCCTTCTGGAGCTTCTGATTTAATTTGAATTTAACAGAAGTACAAATAATTGATATTCATTTTATTTGTATTTTTCTTTTTGAGTTGTTGTTTTTATTACTCGACAGTTGTGGGTTTAAATGACATTTCACTGGCAAAGACTTCTTGTAACATATAATTATGTACATATATATTTACATATCCTGTCAACATCTTCTCATACAAAAACACAGTGGACCGCCTTGGCACCTGACCACTTTACTTAGCAAGTTTTTTGGGGGAAACCCTGCATCCTTTAACTTATTCAATTATCCCTAATGGACTGGTGAGGGCCAGTCAAAATTTTGATTAATTGTTTTCTCGGTAATATCCAATTAATGTTAAAAAAGACTGACTTCATTATTAGAAAGCTTTTCTTCTCCATACTTTGTTCATTGAGAGCATCAATAAGTATCAGTAAATTCAAATATCTGTTATCGTGAATGAGAGAAATTAAAATTAAACAATTGTGGCTTAGCCCATTGAAGAATAAATACTTTCCTCCAAAGGCTTCTCTGAACAGGAGATGCAGGTGAGTCGGTTCTGTCTGAACTCCCAATGGTGGAATCTTCAGTGGTTTACCACCTTGCACCTTTCCTCTAACCATAAGTCTGTCTTCATGTAGTCAAGCAGATTGCTCCCAGGTAAAATAGATCACCTCACTGCATCTATGTACAAAAAAATTTCCAAATGTGCTACACAATCAGAGTGCCCCCTTTATGCTGTTATGTCGTTGTCAGCATATCTCAGTAAAAATCTTAGAGGAGATTAATTCTGGACTCAAAGCATCAGAGTGGGGACACCTAACCCCACTCTGTAGGATTAGGTATCTGTGGAGAACAATCTCATCCAAGGTTTTTCTAGAGGTGTGTTACATTGATCAGGGGCCTCATGCATAAAACCTTGTGGAGTTTTCACACTAAAACTTGGTATATGGACAAATTTAGAAAAGTGAAGCAATAACCATGGCAACGTCCTTGTTTGTAGCAGTATAAATATTTATAGTAATAATAATAATACATTTTATTTAAAAGGTGTTTTCAGGACACCAGGTCACCTCACAAAAATAATATATATGAAAGAAAAAAAATCAAAATATCCATCCATCCATCCATCCATCCATCCATCCATCCATCCATCCATCGTCGGGTCGCAGGGTAGCAACTTAAGAAGGGAGGCCCAGACTTCCCTCTCCCCAGCCACTTCTTCCAGCTCCTCCGGGGGAATCCTGAGGTGTTCCCAGGCCAGCTGGGAGACATAGTCCCTCCAGCGTGTCGTGGGTCTTCCCTGGCACCTCCTCCCGGTGGGACGTGCCTAAAACACCTCACCAGGGAGGCGTCCAGGAGGCATCCTGACCAGATGCCCGAGCCACCTCAACTGGCTCCTCTCAATGTGGAGGAGCAGCAGCTCTACTCTGAGTCCCTCCCGGATGACCGAGCTTCTCACCCTATCTCTCTAAGGGAGAGCCCAGCCAAGCGGCGGAAACCCATTTCAGCCGCTTGTGTCTGTGATCTCTTTCTTTCAGTCATGAATTTCTTTCAGTCATTACTTTCTTTGGGTCATGACTTTCTTTCAGTCATGACCCAAAGCTCCTTCCATTGGCAATGTTCTCCATCAGAGCCAAAAACGCTCCTCATTTATGCTGCACACTTTTGCACAGCTTCTTGAACACATGTCATTGTCTACACACCTCGATCACTTTAAGAATAATCAAACCTGTTTGGAGTTAATCTGCTCATCCAATCTTGTTGTCTTTTTCAGTGAGAATGAAATAACCCCATAGATGCATTTCATGCTCTTCGGCGCACAGACCAATGCATTACATCTTTATAAGACAACCACTATTTACATTCTAGTGAGGTTTTCATGTCCTTTATTTTTATTTTCCTTATTTTGTGTGTTTTTTGGCTTATTGTCTGAGGATGAATGTGATTCAGTTTCATCATTTACATTTAAACAATAATATATTAAAATTATTAAATAAACCAGGTTTGAAACTTGTTGGTCTAAATTACTGAATGTAATCAGATTTCAGGGTATTTAGGGGAGTTTTGACACTTTGTGGATTATTGTTCACAGAAAAAGTTTGCGTGGCTGCTGCACATTTTCACGCCAGGGAAAAATGTATGTATATTTAAGCAAACTTTGACGCAAAGTTCATTTTTGTACATGCCGGCATGTGCTTAAAATATGACACTGCACATTTTTTTTGAGCTTTATACATGAGGCCAGTGGTCTTGTAATCAAGGTGTGTGAATGTGAATGGGTGAATGACTGAATGCACTGTTAAGAGCTTTGGGATCCTCTGGATTTGATAAAGCTTTAAACAAGTAAAGGAAATTCACGTGGTCTTGGGGGTTGGGGGAGAGAGTAAACCTGTCAGATCTGAGTGACTGCTGAAATTGTGGTGGTGACCTTGAGGAGAAATTGTTCCAGGAATCTAATTATTATACAGTGATGGCTTATATGAACTGTCATGGTTAATGTTGACCTTTGTCTTGTTTTTGGCAGTGCAGAAATGGCTCAGGTGAACAGTTTTATTCCAGACTTATTTTGAAGAGATGGCTGTAGAGTGGCAAGATTCTGTGATTGGCAAAGTTGGGCCAGCGATGTATCTTTTTCTAAGTCATTTATTAATTATAAACAATCTGCTATATCTCTAATTTCCACATCAGGCTGTCAGTAGTGGTCCACTTGAAAACACATTGACTTTGAGATTTCTAATTTTGGTTACCGAATCATCAAAACATAACCTACTACTTGGCAACATCAAGAGCTCCTGCGTGAATGATCATATTTTCAACTGCTGGATATTCATTCATAATTGTCAGTGTTTCCTCAGACATAACAGACACCATGTGATGGGGAAAGTACTTTGATTATTTCCCAAATACAAAACAGTTTAATCCTTCACTGCCCCATCGCTGGCAGTCAGTAACCTTGGGGCATTTTCTTGCTCCTGAACAGTTTCCTTAGGAGGAAACTTTAGATGTTGCATGACACCTCTACTTGGTGTTTAAAGTTGAGATATCCCTCCTAGATTCTTGTTGAAGTGCTTGTTATGGCTGCTGCAACCTCCTATTTCTTTGTCCTTGATACCAGTGTTAAAGAGGCGTTTCTCCAGAGTGCTGGCCGGACTGTTGAAAAGTTGAAAGTTGAAAACATGCAGATGTTTTCAACTTTGCACTGAAAGTTCCAGAGGAGTGATGAAAATTTTTTGTCATGGTGCCGGATAGCAGTTTGTCAGTCCCTTAAATATTTTGAATATTGTCTCATTTACACATCCAGCATTTGTTTCCACATTTACTTCAAGTCGATGAAACATTGAGTGTGGAGAATATAAAAGTAACTACAAAAACAGGGTATCTAAAACAACTTCAAAAGGAAAAAGTTATCAAAGGATCAAAACCCAAATCTTTTGATTCTTTGATCAAAAGGGTCCTCGAGGATTGTAGTACTCGAGGACCAGAGTCCTGCAACTTTTAGATGTGTCTCTTGTCCAGCAGACTTGAATTTAATGGTGAAACTGCCTCACTAGCATGCATGTATACAGGAGTTGAGCCGATATCTTGTATTGGAGACAAGAGTGCTGAAGCAGAGAGACATTTAAAAGGCAGGATACATAAGGTCTGTATTTGAGACCACTACTACACAATTAAGTCACTGATCAGTTTCAGGGCCAGCCCAATTCCAAGAAACTTTATCAAAAAGATTTGTGGAGCTGTTAATAGAAAATTAGCTTGAAAGGATAGCGACTTTGAATGGTCCAGTTCAACAACCAAACTTTTACACTAACGTCTTTGTATTTGTGTGAAAGTGAGTTTCAACTTTAAATAAGTTGATTCTCATAATTGGCTCTATTAGTGCTAGGAGCACTGCTAAAATTATTTTAATGCACAAAATCAGCCCAGTACTGGTCCACATTGTCAGGAAAAAAAGAATTACCTAGTATCAATGTAATTGTTAGCTATTGGAATTATGCCCAAGATAAATTAATTTCATCAAAGTATGTCAAGAATATGAATATGTGTATGTATTTCATCTTAAGTGCCTACTAAACAGCACAGTCACACAGTCAAAGATGCTATGAGTTTATAGCAGGTGTCCAAATGATCTAATCATCTGACTATGATTTCAGCAATCCACTTTAATAGCAAAAACAAAGGGCCCCAAAACCAAATCATTCTTTGGGCCCCATAGAGGGTTGGCTGGCCCTGATCTGTTTAGCTAAATAAAATAGTGAAATAGTGTCCTTTTTTTTTTATTTCTGAGCCTTTTTTTTTTTGCCTTTTCACTCTTCTGATGTTGCTGATGCATTGTTTCTAACCAACATTGTAAATAGGTTGTGGCAAATCAACTTTTGTATGCAGTCAACAGCTGCAGACCTGCAAACTTTGTGTTGCCTTCAGATTAACTTCAAGAACATAGTGGAATAGTTTTTCCAAAGACAAGCATCTGCAATCCAAGCCATACCTTACCGTGGGCAATGCAAAGCCTCAGATAGTGATGTAAAGTATACCGTTACGAGACTCTAGAGCAGGGGAGGTTTCCTGTGTTGATGGATCCAGTTGACAAGTTTGGGTTCAGCAGTTGCCAGGAGAACAGTAACCCCACATTCATTGTTTCAGTATAGTTTGTACTTATTCATTAAAATGTTTCACAAGTTCTCACAAGCCTTTGAAACTTCATCAGTCTTCCTCTTCATTCATCTGTCTGTATCTTTATGTGTGCCAAATCCCACCTCATCTCATCTCTCCATCAGGGCACCCTCCTCACCAAACTTCGTTGCAGGCCGTTTCCAGATGCCTCACCAATATGTGACTGTGCGGTATGTTCCTGCTACTCTTAAGAAGGGGTGTCTCACTACAATCAGGCTTCACCCCTGTTTGCCAGTCTGCTTGCTACCATCAGTTTTGATCTCTTTCTTTGCAAATCTAATGTCTGTCTCTTTATATCTACAAATGGATTAATTTGAATGTTTTGCCCAGCCAATGTCAGTGACAGTAATCATGATTTTGGACTGTAAATAAGCAAGCATAATAGACACTTTCAATAACTAGGAAAAGCAAAGTCCTGAAATCTCACATTTTTAAAATTCAAATTTTTCTCTGTGATTTCATGTTCTTGCTTGACCTTTGACAGGCTTCTGCCGCCATGCTTGTTGGTTTGTCTATGCTCAGTGTTTCAGCTAATTGTCTGTGCATTCTTTCCAATTCTGTCTCATTTCTCTAAAACAAAAACAAACAAAAAAATCCTTTTTATACTTTCTTCACATCTTTGACAGATTGGAGTTTGATCAAAGGCTTTGGGACAAGTGACCAGAGCTATTTTCTGCTAAGAATCTCTTTATTTTTATTTTTTGGCTTAAGGGTTCTGCTGTTGATCTGTCCCTAAAGATGAGCATACCTTGGGACTTTTCCAAATCTTGTTGAAATGCTTTTTTTCCCATGTGGTAATATGTATGTTTTAAAGCTTTTAAGTGACTGTTGATTCTGTTTTTATAGTCACCTTTTAATAAGGTTGGAACCTGGCTTTTTGAAGGTTCACCTCTGCATAACATTTGAAACATTTTTTCAGAAATAAACAGACATATTTATGTTTCTTCATGTTGTGATCAAAATACATGTTTGACATTTCTGCAATCTCTGTTATGAGGTCTATGTTTACAGGTAGAAGGTATGTAACCTTGTTTATGTATACCTATAATTAATGATTCATGTTTTCATTCTTGCTATTTTTTCCTTCTGCTGTGACCTCAATGATTATAGCTTCTCTTTATTATGATTGCTAATAAGGATACTTCCACTGTGCACAGCTGACAGGACATAGCCTGTTGCTCCTTATTTAGTTGTGAACATATACAGCGTACTTAAGACCCCAGACAGAATTTTGTGTACATGTAGAAGTCTTTGTACATACACTATGTTGCCAGAGGTATTTGCTCAACTCCCTTGACTCACATATGAGTTTAAGTGACATTCCATCCCTAATCCATATGGTTCAATATTACATTGGTCCACCATTTGCAGCTAGAACTTCTTCAACTCTTCTGGGAAGACTGTCCACCAAGTTTAGGAGAGTTTATGGAGATTTTTGTCCATTTTTCCAGAAGTGCATTTGTGAGGTCGCATACTGATGTTGGACGAGAAGGTCTGGCTCAGTAATTCATGCCAAAAGTGTTCTATCGAGTTGAGGTCAGGACTCTGTGCAGGCCAGTCAAGTTTATCCACACCAGACTTTATGGACCTTGCTTTGTGCACTGGTGCATAGTCATAGTGGAAGAGGAAGCGGCGAGCTCCAAACTGTTCCCACAAAGTTGAGAGCGTGGAATTGTCCAAAATGTCTTGGTATGCTGAAGCATTCAGAGTTCCTTTCACTGAACTAAGGGACCAAGCCCAGCTTCTGAAGCCCTCCCTCACTCACCTGTCCACCAAACTTTACACCTGGAGATTTGTCACTCCAGAGAACACGCCTCCACAGCTCTAAAGTCCAGTGGCGGCGTGCTTTGCACCACTGCATCCAACATTTTGAATTTCACTTGAAGTATGGTTTGGATGCAGCTGCATGGAAACCCATGCCATAAAGCTCTCTGTGCACTGTTCCTGACCTAATCTGTAGGCCACATGAAGTTTGAAGGTCTGTAATGACTGACTCTGCAGAAAGTTGGTGACCTCTACGCACTATGCCGACCCCGTGCTGTCAGTTTATGTGGCCTACCACTTCATGGTGAGTGGCTGTCATTATCAAACATCTGTTTTCTTATAACCCAGCTGACAGTTGAAACTGGAATATTTAGGAGTGAGAAAATTCCACAACTAGATTTGTTGCACAGGTGGAATTCACTGAGTTCCTGAGAGCGATCCATTGTTTCACAAATGTTTATAAAAACAGTCTGCATGCCTTGGTGCTTCATTTTATACACCTGTGGCCTTGGAAGTGGCCACAGGTGATTCCAATCATTTGGATGAGTGAACAAATACTTTTGGCAATATAGTGTATATCTGTCGATAGAATAGCCCATTTTACTGAAGCAAGAGTAGCTGTACATGAAAATAAAATTCCTCACGTACAAGTAAAAAGTTGTAATTTAAAATTACTTTTTAAATGACAATTTTTCTGCCATAATCCAAGAGCACACATTTTCAGCGTGAAAGCAGGATTTTAAGTCTTTTGATCTCAAAACTCTTCATACTTGTACTTACAAACACCCAGTATAACACTTGCATTCTATTGGCTGAGAGGTTCACAAGCGAAAGTATTTTTTTGTTCCAAGCACAAGAGAAAATGCTTCACAAACGAGCAGAGAAGTTTGCAAGGGGAAACGATCCAAGCAGAGACAAAGTTTGACAAAGCATAGTGAATATTTGAAAGAGAGCAGAAGTTGGAGTTCAAGCTTAACACGTTTTGAGAAGAAAGACATTAAATCCTGCTTTCAAACTGAAAATGGCTACTCTTGAATTATGGCAGAAAGATTTCCTCACAGTAGACTAAGGAATATCCAATTTTAGAATGATGCCTGATCTACTTTTTAGAAATGATGCACAAACACAAAAATAGAAAATCCTGTGTGAATTCTAGGATTTTTGAACAGTTGAGTTAATTTGCATGATTAAAATACAGATCAACAATCTCAAGAAAAAAAAACAATACAGCAAGAGGCAAAAGCTGTGAAAAATATACATCTTTTAACGTAGGTTGTGTGAATATAAAAAAATCTAACATTACCACAAAACAAGATTGTGTGGTACAGGCACATGCAGAGGGCCGTTTGGGCCCTTGTCTATTTTATGATTGATGTCTCAAGTGCTCTTGAGGGTTTTTTTTTCTTCCCTCAGTAATTTTTATTTATTTACTTAACTTTTTTTTATACGTGCATCAGGAGGCATGCCTGTCCTGGTCAATAATGAAATTTAGCTAACAATAGCAATTTAGCAAAATAAATTAATCTGACTGTCCTTGATCAAATAATGACTGAACTGATTGTCAGAGCCTGTGCCTCCATGTTGTTCAGACACAGCAGGGAAGAAGGGAGGAATTGAACCATCTAATTATCAAATTATAGGCAAGAATATATATCTTTTCAACTTAGATGTTTGTGAAAAAAGGTTCTAATAATATCCTAAATGTACAATTTATCTTATTTTTTTAATTTATCTCTGCTGAAACCATTAAATCAAATTGGATAGCTTTGTTATAAATCATAGATGTAAAATTTTAGCTTTTGATTATTGAGAATCTTAGATTCAAGCATTTATTGGGGACCCTGGAGATCTGGGGGTCCTAAGCAGGTGCTGAGTTGTTTTTTTTTTTGTTTGTTTGTTTTTCTTTTGCCTGGTGCCAGTTTTGTAACATAGACTATATTTGCTTTGCGTTGTTCCCACATTAGGAGAGTGACATAGAGTCATCTGATTAAATGTTAGATTCTTGATTAATGTGGGTTTCTGCCATGCTGTCTGGTGTTTTGGAATCTTGTTACCCCTTGTGACTTTCCTGCCCCTCCAATGGTTTCTGCACAACCATGGTGTGGTACATTATTGGTTAAAATTTTCTTATTCTTCCTTCAGTGAAATAAGTAGAAGTTGAAAGTGTAGCCAAAACATGTACAAATAAATGCTTACAACATGGCAAATTGCAATCTTCCAGCACTCAGTTCACTTATATCTAACCACTAGCTACAAATTAATTAGTTTATTTTAATAGTATCTTGTGTGTTAGCTTTGCACAGGAAAGTTGACTGCCCAGCCCCAGCCTGCAGGTACAGTAGGTTTATCCCTTTTTTTCTCTCTCTGTACTAGCACTCCTAGTGTCTTCTGCCAGAAGCATATGGGATGCCTAACGTTACCTGTGTAACAGGCAGGTGTTTCTCATGATTCCTGGTAGAACTCCTGAGCTGCAGCATTAGTGGCAAGTTTTGATCCTATCTTGCAGTGGTTCTTAACCTTTTTTGAAGTACCGAACCCACCAGTTTCAGATGCATATTCACTGAACCCTTCTTTAAATATGATTTTTTTTTTTCCAAATTGCTTTTTTACTGGTGCACAAAATGAGTCATGCATGAACATCACCTTGCTCAAAGAACAAAACCAACACAGTGCATGAACTCACAACAAAATATGGTATTACTTGATTCTGGCCCACCACAATTATTTTGGCCCCATAAAAGAATTTCAGGCCCCCCCAAAAAGAAAAAAAAATATATATATATATATAAATATATATATAAATATATATATATATATATAGTATATATATATATATATATTATATATATATATATATAAACAACTAGTAGCTCAGTGTTCCAACATCCGCAAGCGGCAACTGCTATCACAACTTGAGATTGACGAGATACAACACAAATGCTACGGCAAAAGGGAGGAACCCTTGTGGGGACTTAACTATAAGTCCCCACCGAGTGAGGGGATACACGGCCCCATTGAGCGAATCAGAGCTGAACGAGACAGCTGCTGACCTGAGAGAGAGAATCATGACCCGAATGACAACCAAGCCTCCCAGGCGCCAATTACAACGGCTGAGTGAAGTACCATCAGGAAGTCTCATTGAGAATGTGAATGCAGCATTGAGAACGATCCCTACCAATACCATAACAGAAACCAATGAGCTGATCTACAACTCAGCATCAGTGATCCTTGAGATACTTGGCTATAAGAGCAACCATAAGACCCAAAACCCACCATGGAAAAGACGGTTAGAGGCTAAAATCAAGGTAACAAGGAGGGAAGTGAGCCAACTATCAGAGCGCCACAAGGGTACAATGAAAAGACAAGTACCCAGAAAGTACAGGCAGATGCCCATACCTGAAGCACTCGAAACTGCCAAACAGAGGCTCCAAGCCTTGGCCAGCCACCTAAAGAGATACACAAGGGAGAATGAATCCAGAAGGATTAACCGGCTCTTCTCCACTCAACCAGCTAAGGTGTACTCTCAATGGCAGGGTAATAACAACAGAGCAGACCCACCAAGGCTGGAGACTGAACAATACTGGAAAGGCATATGGGAAAGGGAGGCGTCCCACAACAGCAATGCACAGTGGTTGATCTTTCTATGAGAGGACCATAGCAACCTCCCTGAGCAAGCCCCGGTAACCATCACTGTGACAGATGTCCAAGAAAGAGTCTCAGGTATGAAAAACTGGACAGCACCAGGGCCTGACATGATCCATGCCTACTGGCTAAAGAAACTCACTGCCCTCCATGAGCGACTGGCAGGCCAAATGAACCAGCTGCTACAAAGTGGGACTCACCCTGAATGGTTGACTGAAAGGCGGACAATCCTAATCCAGAAGGATCCATCAAATGGTCCAATCCCACCCAACTACCGACCAATAACCTGCCTCTCCACAACCTGGAAGCTCATGTCAGGCATCATAGCGGCCAAGATAAGCAAACACATGGATAAGCACATGAGCATGGCACAGAAAGGTATCTGTGTAAATAGCAGAGGAGCCAAACACCAACTCCTCGTAGACCACACAGTTGCCCGAGACTGCAAAACCCGACACCAACCTATGCATGGCTTGGATTGATTACAAGAAAGCCTATGACTCAATGCCGCATACTTGGATCATTGAATGCTTAGAGATGTATAACATCTACAGGACTCTGAGAGCCTTCATTGCAAACTCAATGAGGCTGTGGAAAACCACCCTTGAAGCCAACTGCAAACCACTTGCACAAGTGTCCATCAAATGTGGCATATACCAAGGAGATGCTCTGTCCCCGCTACTGTTCTGCATAGGCCTGAACCCCCTCAGCCAAATTATCAACAAGACGCTACGGATACCGACTCAAAAATGGGGCCAACATCAGTCACCTTCTCTACATGGATGACATCAAGCTGTACGCCAAGAGTGAGCGAGACATCGACTCACTGATCCACACCACCAGGATCTACAGCACGGACATTGGGATGTCATTCGGACTAGAGAAGTGTGGTCGGCTGATTACAAAGAGGGGGAAGGTGATCCGCACAAAAGGGGTCTCACTCCCAGAAGGAACAATAGCAGACATAGAGGACAGTTACAAGTACCTAGGTATACCACAAGCAAATGGCAACCTCGATGAGGCCACAAGGAAAGGAGCCACAGCTAAATACCTCCAATGAATAAGGCAAGTCCTGAGAAGCCAGCTCAATGGCAAGAACAAAATCGGTGTGATAAACAGCTAGGAGGCAGAGGACTAGTGAGTGTGAGAACCACTGTCCAGGACGAAACAACTAAGATCCATAAATACATCAGGGACAAAGCCTCAACAGACAATGTGCTCAGTGAATGTCTCAGACAACAGCGAACGGAGGTTGAGGTGCCAGAGATACCATCATGGGAGGACAAGCCCCTACATGGGATGTACCACCAGCAAATAACCCAAGTGGCTGATATCAGTAAATCCTACCAATGGCTGGAAAAAGCTGGACTCAAGGACAGCACAGAGGCCCTCATCATGGCCGCCCAGGAACAGGCCCTAAACACCAGAGCAATAGGTCAGAACTGGGGGGACCTACAGTTCTGACTGTAGGTCCCCACAGGTCTTGTCTACCACACCAGGCAAGACCCAAGGTGTAGGTTGGGTAGGGGGTTAGGGTTAGGGTTAGGGTTAGAGTTAGGGACCTGAGACAGCTGGACCTATCTCAGGTCCAGCTGTTATGTGCTGGACCTGAGACAGTCCAACACATAACAGCAGGGTGCAAGATACTGGCAGGGAAAGCGTACATGGAACGACATAACCAAGTGGCAGGCATAGTGTACAGAAACATCTGTGCAGAATATGGACTGGAAACCCCGAGATCAAAGTGGGAAAGACCCCCCAAAGGTGGTGGAGAATGCCAGAGCTCAGATCCTGTGGGACTTCCAGATCCAGACAGACAGAATGGTAATGGTGAACCAACCAGACATTGTCGTAGTGGATAAACAACAGAGGAAAGCTGTTGTGGTAGATGTAGCAATACCAAGCGATTGCAACATCAGGAAAAAGGAGCACGAGAAACTGGAGAAATACCAGGGCCTCAGGGAGGAACTGGAGAGGGCCTGGAAGGTGAAGACCACAGTGGTGCCTGTGGTCATCAGGGCCCTCGGGGCAGTCACCCCCAAACTGGAGCAGTGGCTACAACAGATCCCAGGAACAACATCAGACATCTCAGTCCAGAAATGTGCAGTCCTTGGCACAGTCAAGACACTGCGCAGGACCCTCAAGATCCCAGGCCTCTGGTAGAGGACCCGAACTCAGAGGATAAGAACAACCCGCGGTGGCTGAGAAGGGAATTTTTTTTTTTATATATGTATTTTTTTTTTTGCTATTTTACTAATTAAAAATGAATTTGGAGTTTTTAAAGAATTTAAAAATGTTTAATAACTAAATTTTTTTTACATTTGAAATGTAATTTGTTTTTTATCGTTTTAAATCCACAAAATACTTTTTTACTTTTCCTATGCAGCTTCAAGAAGTGTTCCCTTCGTGTTGTCAATGTGAGACTAGAGTTGCTTGGCATTGCATATCAAGCAGATGGGACACTGATTCCCATCCATTTGCGTGATACATGTGAATCCATGTTGTACATCAGGGGAGGTCAAACTTTTTGAGACCAAGATCTACTTTTTCTCTGACCAGCTGGCTGAGATCTACCTCATGACATGAAGACATACAAATTGTAAATTAAACCCTATTGACTCATTTCTATGCGAATATACATCGGTTATATCAGAAACACTAAAGTGATAGAAAACCTGAGGCAGTTTCTTCCTGAGTAAGAAACCTGTTTGATTTGACCTCAATATGAGAAACTACAGACTGATGGGGAGGAACCAAAGAGTACTGTAAAGGTAAAGGCAAATCTTCTGAATTTGGGATATAATTAATTTAATTTCACATAATTATCATGATAGAAGCCATTTGTTTGTAAAACCTTAATCAAATATATTTGTCCTATTTGAGGTTTGTTGTAACGTTTACTGCAAACGAACGAGGTAATTAGTTTGTCGTTGATTGAACGTTCAGAAACTGCAGCAGCTGTGATAAACCACACCAAAGGTCAACAAAGGTGAAACAACCCGAACAGGTGATCAACTCAAAACAGGGGTCCTCAATACATCGATCGCGATCAACCAGTCGATCACAATCGACATATTGAGCTCCCCTGTTGTACATATTTGTCAGACCACTTTCTTTTTTTGCTCGACATGTTTAGTATGGATGAAAATATTGAGAAAGAGACCACACTACGTACAACTACGACAGCCGTTGAATACTGCGCGCACTAATTTCCCCGCAGCACTGATTGGCCAAGCAATGTCACATGATTCTCTGCAGCAAGTGATGGCCAAGCGGGGCGCGTCATCACGATTTTACCTCCACTGCAGAGGCTCCGCCGAACCCCTCAGACCGGCTCATCAAACCCCTGGGGTTCGATCGAACCCAGGTTAAGAACCACTGCCTTAGAGGTTAAAAACATAATTATACAAGGTAGAGTCAATATTCTGTGCAACTGAAAGGCAACTTGTTGCTTATAATTTGATGATCATTCATAGTTCATTGCACTTTGACAACCTAATGTATCAAAATCCCATTTGATTTTGCAGTGGAAGTACCTCATTTAGCAGGAAAAATGCTGCAAGTCTTTCTGTGGCCTCTGTCTTACAGCTGTGTTCACACTTCTGTTGTAGCTATCCATGCTCTTCACTGAGGAATGTGATAAGGTGCGGGACCTGATGCATGTCCACTCCTTCAGCTATGACTTTCACCTGCGTGTGGCTCACCAGTACTTGGTTGGATGCCACATGACACTTCGCCAGGGCTACCAGCTTACAGACTTTCTCGATGACTTCATCTGCCATTACCCAGATATTCCCAAGTTTGGCCGCAATCACATCTTTCAAGGTGATGCATTTCTTCCTGCTACTAATACAGATCAACATCCACTGTAAATAATAGGGCTTTCAGAAAAAATAAACTGCTTTATCTTCCAATTATCCATACCAAATTCCACATAATTTTGATGTGGAATTTTGTGAAGTTCATTACTAAAGGTAAAGGTGTAGAAAGAAAACTATCTTTCCAAAGTCTATTTTATAATGGACTTAGTTGAGATAATTAAAAATCATAGTGAGAATTTTATGATGAAACACGGTTTCCGTTTTGTCAAAAAATATTCTTTGAGTAATAAATCTACATACAGCTGTTGGTCCCAGTCCAAGAAATAACAGAGAAATTAAAAGCAAAGACAAAAAGCTAATAATTCCAATTAGGTTTTGATCATTTTGCAAACATTGTTGTTGAAATATATTATTTACAGAACTAATTTCTGCCACAATAAAAACAAAATCGCCATTATAATGGTACAATGTTAGTCCATCTATAGTTGATGTCAGTAAATGGCGTACACTGATCATGCTACCATCTTCAAGACACTGTGTTCTGTCTGCAGGCAGAAAACAAAACAAAAAGAAAACTAGATTCTTAAGAAGCCTTATATTAGTGGCTGACGTAAGCCATTTGATTCCTGACCGAGTCTACAGTTCTGTCAGAATGACACAGAAATCTAAAATATGAATGACTTCTTTTAATATTTAAAAGCATAACAGCTGCAAAAGTTCCTACAAAATTTTTATTGTTACTATTTAAACCCTCCCATTCTCTCGAGTCACTGACCCTTTGTGGAGGTAATGAATAAGTTTGCTTCATGTTACATTGCTGAAACATGTTAAGGCTTTGATTAAAATGAAATAACGTAAACATCTTACATATTTTTGATATTTCTATAAAGGAAGCTTTTCAGTCTCCACGGGGATAATAACAGCTCACCAGCTTTACAACTATATCACTGACCACACCAGCACTTACGGCATGAAGCCTCTCCGCATGTCAAAGACTGCAGTTGCTACTGACAAAAAAGGGATGGCTGACCTCCATGAGTATGCACTGGTGGCTCTGTGGAACAGGTCAAAACACATCTCAGTAAACCCTAAATATACCGTCTTTGTTTATGTTTGACCAATTTCAATGAAACATTCTGTCTGTTCTTGTGGTTTTGCTTCACATGCAGTTCGGGCTCCTACAAGGACCTGGAGGGCCTCCACCACCATGATGATTTTGATGTGTCTCTGGTAGTGTGCCACAACGCTGTTCCATTTGAGGAGCAGTCAGATGGGGAGAGACATTTGCTAAGGTAATAATGAACAACAGAATGGCATATATATATATATATATATATATATATATATATATATATATATATATATATCAGGAGAGGTGAGGGACAGACACACCTTCATCATGGCAAAATAATATATAATGCTAAAATAATTTATAAAGTGAGCCCTTGTTTTTTGCAGGAGTTATGTTCCAAACAGAACCCATGATAGACGAAATCCATGAAGTAGTAATCTTTTTTCTTTTTTTTTTTTTTTAACAATTATTACTCCATAATACATTGAAACCAAAGAACAAAAAAGAACCAAACCTTTTTATAAGCCCAAGCATTTTTTTTAACAAATAAAAGTATTGTATAAAGTTTTGTTTTTTTTAACAAATAACTACTGTACTGTAAAATAATCATTTTAATCATCAATACGAACTGAAGGCTTCAAATTGCAGAGATCAGCACCGCCCCGCCGCGACCCGACTCATTGGGTTAGAACGGGTGAAAATGAAAAATGATTATGAAAAAACTACAAAGTACAGTAGGACAAATAGTGACTCGCGTGTTCACTGCTCTTCTGACTGAGCCGCTGCATCCTGACTCCGCTCTGCACCGGCTTGTTCTTCTAAAGCCCGCGGTGCAGGTGTGTTTTTTCAAGAGAAGAACATAGTTATAGGTAGTTGTTGTTGCTCTTTTTTGTCATAATGTCCAGAAGTTTAACTTTTTCTGCGATAGTTAACATCTTCCTCTGCCTTTTGGGTCAGACCGCAAGTGCCTTTATCGGTGCAGAATTTTGTCGACATTATGGGTTTTAGAGAAACTTGTTTTACGTATGTGTACATATTAAATCGCAACGTTATTAACACACAAGTAGAGAAGAAGCAGAGAGACTGTTTAACCAATCAGGACGGAGAATACAATGCACTGTGGAAAAAAAAAACTGCACAAAAAATCTGCGAAGCAGCAAGACCGTGAAGATGAACCATGTTATAGCAAGGGTTCACTGTATTGCCATTTTTACCCTGTGTTTTGTACTATAAAGTACCAATTTTTCATTTAGCTTGACCAATTCTGATTATTTTTTCTTCAAAATCACTGAATTTTCTTAATTCCCTATTCAAATGCTCGTAAGCGAAGCTGGCGAGGCAGCAGTGAGCTGAGCCTCACCTGAGACTGCCAACCTCTGGCTAACTGCACTGGCTGCCACTCTATAGGAGCATGCTCCTCCGGTCTGTACGTCGCCAATAAAATGGTTAGAAAACATTTAATGTATGGACTGATTTTCCATAACTTAGCTCATGTATATAATGTACAGTGTTTTTTGTCATCAACTGTATGTAATGTGATTCGTGTGCTGCGGAGCGATCATAAATGACAGAGAACAGATTTGAGGTGAGACAGGCAGTTCTCCTGCCTCATGGCAGGGGGCGCTCACTTTTTACAAGCAGCAAAATGAATAAGAAACAGATGAGATTCTTTGGAAAGTTTATTTGTGAAGGTTGAAGGCCCAGAGAAGAGACAGGAGAATGGCTTTATTCCGGTAGGTTATTCCCACATTCCAAGCTGCTCTGCATGATATGGTGACCGGCTTGTTCATGAGGGAATGAAGCTTCAAACTGCTTCGTCACAGAGAGACCAAGCACCCTGTGCATAAGCAACACTTTGAGTGATATCCAATTTAAAAATAACTTCACTGCTGTTAGTAACACAATAAAAACACCGGGATAGAGTTTGCTTTGGTTTGTGGCCTGTAAAGATGACACCGAGCAACTGCACGAGACGTAAACACCCCACAACATGTTACGCAGCGACATTGGTGCCAAAGCTCTATTGGCCAATACTAGGAGCTGGACATAGATGGCAGCTCTCCTCATTAACATAAAGATGCAGACACAGAAGCAGAAAAAGGACAAACAGAAAGAAGAGAGGAGGCAATGACAAAATAAGGGGGGCTTGTATAAGGAAAAGACAAAACAAAATATCGACTTTTCTTGACAAAAACGCATGTTTAGGTGAAATGAAAAAGAAAATATATACATTTCTTGATGGAAACCCATGTGTAAGGGCAAGGAAAAATAAATAAATGTATATCTATGCTTTTATTTCTCATGTCAGTTTTGGTCCTCCATACCTGACCACACGTCACTGAGTTATATATTTATGATAGAGAAATATATGTATAGATGGACACTTATAGTATTGTCAGGCCAGCTCTCAGATTTAGCTCCAGAGTGGTTGGCATCTGCTTCCAATTTGGCATGCTTAGATGGCTTCCTGCAGATACCTCTCACCAGGCACACATTCTAGAAGCAAGAAAAATAATCTCAGTCCTTAAGATAAAGATTAACATTTATGTGGGATACTTATTTACAATTCTGAAATTCCCCCCTGAATAGCCCATAAAAATATCCAAATTCTCAAGTAACTTCTCTTTGGATTTTCAGCTGAAAAATCATATTTAAGAGCTCAAACATTATTACACTCAGAAAAAAGATGCTGATTAAACACATTTAATCATTTACTGTTCAGGATACATTTCAGACAGGCAAACGTTCTCCACAGAATCATCATCATCAGTGTCAGCATCAGAAAACAATTCATAGCCCAACAGGGGTACATTTGGACTTTATGGTCTTTCATGGAGAAATTACTGTAATAATTAATCTGTTTAGCAAAGAACACAGACATGAAATACAACAACATCCACAAAAAGTAAGATCAGCAGCAAATACTGCAATGCAAAACAACACAGAGGAAACCAGAGTCTAATGTTTTCCAAAGCCATACATCCATGAGTCCCACATGGACTTGTCCACTCCCGAATGGACTTGCATCTTCCCAGTCCGGGTGTGAAGCCTCTCGATTGCCTTCATGAGGCAGCCTTTTGTGACTATTGTTTTGGAATAAATGTCCGGTAGGGCTTCTCCAAACAGCACACATACTCTTCCCTCCTAAGATAGCAGCATGTCAAGGGCAATTCTGTTCTAGAATGCAATGAGAGGGGTAACAGCAAGCTGGTCATGCACAGCCTCAAATCCTGCCTGTCTCTAGTTTCCTAATTTCTGCACCTTATGTTGTCTACATTTTTATTTATAGTACACCACCAACAAATGGAAGACTCAAAACCCTGTAACCACCTGGTCCACAAACTTGTTGACATGGTTCAAAATTAATATTTTTTTAATACTAAGCATATGCAGTAGTTCCCCAGATTCCTGTCCATTTATTTCCTTCATCAGTTTGTTTTTATTTCTGCTTTTCCAACATTCTTCTCATATAATCTGCCAATGTTGCTTCATCATCTATTTCCCATTGGTTGTTAAACTTAGATGTTCTATATAGTCTCCTAAACAAAGTTTCAAAAGGAGTTAGACCTGGGGTACTTATAATGTTAATGTATAACTGCAGACATTTTGTCTAAGGCTTTACTTTTTCCTCAATACATTTCTTAATCCTATTTTTTATTGTACCATTCATTCTCTTCACTAATGCAGCACTCTCTGGGTGGTCGGCACAATGATGTTTTAAATCAATATGAAACATAATTCCTATGTTTTTACAAGTTAACAAAATGTCCTCCATTACCACTATAAATTCACTAAGATATATCATATCTGGGAATTATCTTTTTGCAAAGTGCTTTAGCTACCGTCAGAGCATCTTTTAGTGGGGAACAACTCTATCCAGTTAGAGTAGGCATCTGTTATAACCCAGACAATACTTTTTCTTTTCATTTTTTAGTGCTCAGGTTATTTGAATCTGACAACTATCTCTCTGTCTGTCTGTCTAATCGAGAGAGAAAGAGATACAATTGAATATCGCACTTTTCAGTTTTTATTCGTAAAAACGTTTTTGAATCATGTATAATTTTCTTTGAACTTCACAATTGTATAACACTCTGTGTTGGTCTTTCCAATAAAATATATTTAAGTTTCTGGTTGTAATCTGACAGAAATAACCAAACATTCAAGGGGAGTATGAATACTTTTGCAAGCCACTATATATTATTTGTATGCATGTATAATTTCCACAATTTCTGTATATTAAGACGAATTCTGTTGTTTATCATTACATATTGGTTATCTATTGTTGTAGGTCCATAATTAGGACCTACAGGACTAGGTCCATCATCTAACAGATCTATGTTGAAATATCTAAACATTGTATGAACTTCTTATTTTTGCTCAGTCTGTGGACTCTGCTTAACTATTTTAAACTACTCGCTATAAACAATATTAGGGATGTCTGGCTGTTTTTTTTGTAACTGTCAAAGTACCCTTAAAGTCGATGCCAAGGTTGGACTGAATGATAGAATTTTAGTACCTAGTCATAATGTTATGGCTGAATGGTGTATAACATAAAATTCTAAGGATTTTAACCTTCTGTTTCAATAACCTGTCCTTTATATGTTTTTCTGATCAGGTTGCGATTCTATGTAATCATGACAAGTCGAAGGGAGCTCTTCCCCCATCTCACCGCTGATATGCGCCGCTTCAAGAAGCTCCCTCAGATCTACCGTGATCCAAATGAGCAGGGTAGTCGGCTCCCCCGCGATCGAGCAGAGAGCACTGGGTCAAGTGGAGATGGCCATGACCTTTGGGAGGAAAGGTCATCTGAAGCTGCCACTGTCTCAGCCCCTAGCGATGGCAATGAATTTTATCCTCTGACAGGGGGTGGGCCAGGGTCTCAGGGGCTGGTCTACAGCTCCCCTCTATTCCCATTGCTCAACAATGAGGTGGCTCTGGCTCGCAAACAGATCCAAGTCAGTGTGGAGCAGGCCATGGGTCACTGCCGCCGGGATAACCTGTGGAGGAGGCTGTTCCATGGAGATCATGTGTCCCTAGACAAACTAAAGCTGGCCAAGCTGTCATTCACAGAACTGGAGGAGCTGCTGCAGGCTGTTCAGAGCCATTCAGTGGGGGATATTGATCCACAGCTGGTAAGAATTGTTACATTTTAAACCAAGTAATGTTAAGAAATAGAGGAATCTTGTCAGACTAAATCTCATAAATTAAAGAGACATCATGTCAAGCATTGTGTTGCTCGACACCTCTCCATATCTTGTTGTTGTTGTTGGTTTGTGTTGTGTAACCCAAACAGGTCTATTTGGTGAGATTTAATAAACATTTAGAATAAAGACATAGCAACATGATTAACAGATGTTTCTGTACAATAACATTTTTCTGCCACCTTATTCAGTATGTACAGTTACCTTATATTTCCCCACTATTATTGTTTATAAAATCAATGCCTTGTTTTGTCAAAGATTAAATGTCTGGTTACTGGTTTTAAGAACTAATAAAGCGTAGTGTTGAGGAGATGAGAACTTTCAAAATAAAAACATTGTAACTCATTATATGAATAAAAAAAGCAGTCTGATTAAAATATCAAAATCGTAAACATGCTAACAGAATCCTGTAAAATCTCTTTCTTACATCCTCTTTTACTTACTATCTTTTAAGAAAATTTATTAAAATAACTTCAAAACCTTCTGACTGAATTAGCGCACTCAGTCAGAATGGTCTAAGATATTACACACATCATGTCACATGGTTGATAAGAGACTATTGTGTCACTGCAGGATTATTTCCTAACCATGAGTCCAGCATGGTACCAAAGTCTGATTAAAGTTCTACTCAGTCGATTCCCTCAGAGCTGCAGACACTTTGACGATAATGGCATCCAGTATTTGGTAAGTAAAATGACCCGACATTAACACAATATTGAGAGATGTTTTTCAAACTGTGACATTTACTTGTCAGGTGAAATGCAACTATTCCTCCTTTTACAAACTATGACTTTCTTTAAAATTGGCCCAACATTAAACATAAACTTAGTTCAGTTCAGTTTATTTGTATAGTGCCAATTGACAACAACTGTCATTTCAAGCACTTTGCAAATATATCAGTTCAATAATACTGTACATACATTCCCATTGATTCTAGTTATCTACTTGTAGAGTATGCTCAATTCATTTTCAAAGTAGTTTAAAAAGTTTCTCTCTAAAGAAACCAACATATTGCATTGAGTCTTTGATCTGCAGCATTCACTCCTCCTGGATGAGCACATAGTGACAATCACTTGTGACAGACTACAAAAATGCCTCATACCAAGAATGCATGTAGTGACAGTGGAGAGGAAAATATCCTCTTCAACAGGAAGCAACCTCCAGCAGAACCAGAACCTTGCTCAGTACTAGTGGCCATCTGACACAACTGACTGGGAGTTTGAGAAGAGAGAACAGAATGCATAAGAACCAAATGTCTTGATGGCAGCATTATCTCAGCTGATGCCCTCCTCCAGGAACGGATCACAGCCAAACGGAACACCAGACCAGCTATCTGATTAGAAAAACAATGGAGAGAAAACAAAAAAATACAGTTAAAAAATAACAGCAAATAATGCAAATTGGTGAGTACTAGAAGAAGAAAATGAGTAAAATTGGTCCATTTTTTACTCCAGTAACCTGTGGCAGCATAACTACAGAAATAATTATGGATAAGCTAAGCCAGTCAGTTAAAGTACGACCCTTGTTAAATTTGTGGACGATACAACTGTAGCGAGTCTCACCTCATGATTGGATGAGTCTGCCTACAGGAACAGGGTGGAGTGACTGTCAGCATGCACAGTGCACCACACCGGCCTTGGTACAGCCAAGACCAAGGAGCTCAAAGTGGATTTTAGAAATAAAAAAGGTGAAGGTGTCAGCTTTCCATTTATTGGAGGCCACATTGTCATGAATAACCTGGCCTGGGAAGTAAACTCAGCTAATGTGACAAAGAAGGCCCAGCAGAGATTCTTATTTCCTGAGTCCTCAGGAGAAGTAACATTTGTCAAAAACTTTTGGTGTCCTCCTATTGATGATCTATTGAAAGTATAATTTGCTATTGCACAGAGCAAGACTCTCCAGAGAATCATAAAATTTACTCAGACCATCAGCTGTTCTCTCCCATTTCTTGAAGAACTCCACAGGTTACGCTGCCTTAAAGCAGGAATAATTTAAAAGACTCTTAACACCATGGCTACAATTTGTTCCAACTGCTGAACAGCTGAACATACAAAAGCAAGGACAATCAGACTGAAAACAGTTTATGCCAGGGGTGCTCAATACGTCGATCGCGATCTACCAGTCGATCGCGATCTACCAGTCGATCGCGATCGGGAAGGTTTTGAGTTGATCTCGGCAGCAGGTGAGAAACTGAAGGCCTCCAGGACGCTGAGAGCAGCACTTCCTCTTCTGACAGGCTTAATAAAATATTCACTAAGCTCCAAAACGTTTGTAGCTTCATTAAATAATAATAAAGCCTGGAAACCTGATATCGTAACGGACTGAACATTTTTAACGTAATCTTTGCTCAGCTTGCAGGGCGCAGGCGGTTGCCACGGCAACGGGTGTGCTTAACGATAAAGAGAGAAAGAGAGTAAAAAGGTGCGAGTGGTTCTCGAGTGGATCACCTGTTAGGGTTATTTTACCTTTGTTTTCCTTCGCTGTGGTTCATCACAGCCGCAGGAGTTTCTGAACGTTCAATAAACGACAAACTTGGACTAATTACCTTGTTCATTTGCAGTAAACGTCACAACAAACATCAAATTGGACACATATTTTTGATTAAGCTTTAACAAACAAATGGCTTCTACCGCGATAATTATGTGAAATTAAATTAATTATATCCCAAATTCGAAAGATTTGCCTTTACCTCTGCAGAGCTCTTTGGTTCCTCCTGTCAGTCTGTAGTTTCGCATATTGACGTCATCAAACCAAAGTTCAAATCAACCATAACTGACTGATACCTGCTGGCCTCAGGTTTGCAACCAGCTTCTGACTGAGAAACCAGTAACCTGCTCCCAGTGTCAGAATCTCACCAAGGAAGAAACTGCATTAGGTTTTCTATCACTTTATCATTTCTGATTTAACCCTATGAGTCAATAGGGTTTAATTTACAATTTGTATGTCTTCATGTCATGAGGTAGATCTCAGCCGGCTGGTGAGAGAAAAAGTAGATATTGGTCTCAAAAAGTTTGAGCACCCCTGGTTTATGCCGTACCTGCCATCAGGACATTAAATGCCAGCTAGTGTTACATTTAATGTCATGGTTGTGTGATGGTTTTGTGTGAATGAAGGTTTGTAAGGAAAGTCCATGTATTTTTATTACATGTTTCATAATGACAATTATTTTTTAAACATAAGTATTATTAATGATTTTAGGCATTGTACCCAGTGTCACAACAACCATGTAAACATAGTCATTTATGTTTACATGGTACATCCTTTTACACCGTTTTGCAAATGGTGTAAAAGGATGAGGTGAAAGCGTTTGTGTATAGATTGTCTGGCTAATTTAGATCCATGTCTGTTATCTTTTTAAAGGCCATCCTTAACCAGAAGTTCACAGATTGTTTTGTTTTGGTTTTTCTGGACACCCAAGCAGGAAAAACTGTAAGTTATTAAAGAAATTAGACTGTTTTGCTGATCATTTTCATGCTCAAAATTGATTTATGTGGACTGTTTCGTTTGCAATTGCCTTGATCCTACAGAGCTTAAAGGTTGTATTTCGGGAACCACTGCCGTCCCAGCTTCAGGCCAGCAGCAGTCCACCTCCTCAGCTGGTGTCTATGTACCACCATCTGGAATCTGTCATCAACACTGCCTGCTATAACCTCTGGACAGGACTATTATAAAACTGACAGCAAAACTCATGTGCATTAGTACTTTGTGACATCATTCATATATTCTATTAAGCCTAAAAATTTTAGGAAATATCAGAAAAATGTGTGTATCTAAAGCACTACTGCCATATTAGTGCCATGAAGTGCCTTTATCTCTTCTTCAAAATGCCTGAAGGGCATGATCAATTGGTTTTGCATAATTAAACCTGATGTAATGAGTAGGTTTACAAAGCTCTAATCAGTGAGGTAAGAAAATAACAGTATTGGCTTCAGTGACAGGTCGAGTTATCAGTGATTTTTCTGTTATGTGTGAGAAGGAATGAGCGTGACCTGGTACTCATCTTACAATTTCAAGGCTAAGATGAAGCTAGCAATAAGTAAGAAGGCTGCCCAACACACTGGCCAGTGGGAAAGCAAGCAGACCCCAAGATAACATTCTCTGCTCTGCCTGAGTCTGTAAAAATTTACTGCTGTCACATTTGTCATGAGACCGTCACTGTAATCTAAGCACTGCACTAACTCATTCATGTATATTGTGTATATGTGCAACACGTTATACAGAATTGTACAAAGGTGAATTTAGCAAGACAGTGAAGTAAGTGATAACATCCTTTAGTTGTTCAAAATAAAAAATGTAGCTTCTAAAAATGCTTTCCATCTTTTTATACACAAGATGAGATTAACAAACATCTTTCATGTGCAGGCACCTACCAATGGACACTTGGGTTGATGAAAGACATCTTCACAGAAGTTGATTTGTAGGAATCTCTCCAGTATACATCAGGGTCACTGAGACACTGACATAGCCCTGATAGCACCAAGCCTCCAGCTGCCAAGTCTTTTTGAAACTTGGTGGTAGGCATTGCTACAAATCCTCAGCACCAAACCTGCATAGGGTGGACTTAAGCGCTGTTGAGTCTCTACGGCAAACTCAGAGGCTCAATGGACGTAACAGGTATTTACGTCCATATGCTTCATCCACTGTGTTCTCCCAGGTGACAGCGCGTTCAATAAAAAAATGTTGTCAGAATTCTAGAAACCTACATTTTTATAAGTTGCTACAAAAATGTAGTAACGTCAAAAGATGGCATCAAAATTGTGGGGAATCAGAACTCGCTACGGTGTTTGGCTTATGATGATTAATAATCATTAACAATTTGTTATGAAATTGATATTACAATTTGTTAGTTTAATTGGGGCACCAACTCTGTCGGAAGAAACTCTTTACACAAGGAATGACCACTGGCATGCTTGAATCTAATCAAATCAGAGAATTTATTAACAAAAGGCCAACTTTACAAAATATTTTGTGCAACACTTTGGCATTCAATCTAGCTACTAATACAAAGACAACAAGTGTATATATATCCATCCATCCATCCATTTTCTGACCACTTTTCTCCCTAACGGGGTCGGGAGTTGCTGGTGCCTCTCCAGCTGCTTTCCGGGCGAGAGGCGGGGTTCACCCTGGACAGGTCGCAGGGCAACACAGAGACAAACAGGACAAACAACCACGCACACACACACACACACTCACACCTAAGGAGAATTTGGAAAGCCCAATTAACTTAACAGTCATGTTTTTGGACTGTGGGAGGAAGCCGGAGAACCCGGAGAGAACCCACGCATGCACAGGGAGAACATGCAAACTCCGTGCAGAAAGACCCCGGGCCGGGAATCGAACCCAGGACCTTCTTGCTGCAAGGCAACAGCGCTCCCCACTGCACCACTGTGCAGCCCAAGTGTATGTATATATGTATATATATATATAATTGTATATATGTATATATATATATATAATTGTATATATGTAAATATATATAATTGTATATATGTATATATATATAATTGTATATATGTAAAAAAATTCCCTTCTCACCCACCGCGGGTGGTTCTTATCCTCTGAGCTCGGGTCCTCTACCAGAGGCCTGGGAGCTTGAGGGTCCTGCAGTATCTTGGCTGTGCCAAGGACTGCACATTTCTGGACTGAGATGTCTGATGTTGTTCCTGGGATCTGTTGTAGCCACTGCTCCAGTTTGGGGGTGACTGCCCCGAGGGCCCCGATGACCACAGGCACCACTGTGGTCTTCACCTTCCAGGCCCTCTCCAGTTCCTCCCTGAGGCCCTGGTATTTCTCCAGTTTCTCGTGCTCCTTTTTTCTGATGTTGCAATCGCTTGGTATTGCTATATCTACCACAACGGCTTTCCTCTGTTGTTTATCCACTATGACAATGTCTGGTTGGTTCACCATTACCATTCTGTCTGTCTGGATCTGGAAGTCCCACAGGATCTTAGCTCTGGCATTCTCCACCACCTTTGGGGGTGTTTCCCACTTTGATCTCGGGGTTTCCAGTCCATATTCTGCACAGATGTTTCTGTACACTATGCCTGCCACTTGGTTATGTCGTTCCATGTACGCTTTCCCTGCCAGTATCTTGCACCCTGCTGTTATGTGCTGGACTGTCTCAGGGGCCTCCTTACACAACCTACACCTTGGGTCTTGTCTGGTGTGGTAGATCTGGGCCTCTATTGCTCTGGTGTTTAGGGCCTGTTCCTGGGCGGCCATGATGAGGGCCTCTGTGCTGTCCTTGAGCCCAGCTTTTTCCAGCCATTGGTAGGATTTACTGATATCAGCCACTTGGGTTATTTGCTGGTGGTACATCCCATGTAGGGGCTTGTCCTCCCATGATGGTATCTCTGGCACTTCAACCTCCGTTCCCTGTTGTCTGAGACATTCACTGAGCACATTGTCTGTTGAGGTTTGTTTCCCTGATGTATTTATGGATTTTTTTAGACATTCACTCTCACACTCACTAGTCCTCTGCCTCCTTCTTTGCGGCTCGTGTACAGTCTCAGGGTGCTGATCTCCGGCTTCATCCCACAGTCCAAAAACATGACTGCTAGGTTAATTGGTCTTTCCAATTTCTCCTTAGGTGTGTGCGTGGTTGTTTGTCCTGTTTGTCTCTGTGTTGCCCTGCGACTGCCTGGCGACCTGTCCAGGTGACCCCGCCTCTCGCCCGGAACGCAGCTGGAGAGGCACCAGCAACTCCCGACCCCGTTAGGGAGAAGGGTGGTCAGAAAATGGATGGATGGATGGATGGTTTTATCAATACATTTTGGCACAACTGGATTTTTGAATAGGTCCAAAATAAAAATGAGTTTGATCCTCCTGCCTTACACAAAGCAAAGTCTTTTCAGCCCTGGATGAGGTCCTCTTCTTCTGCTGCATGACTCTTGTAAATGTCTTGAGCTTCCCTCGATATCTGCCAGAAGAATTCAACATTCTATTCTTATTGTGCCTCTTTGCAGAAGCCTCATTCCTTCTGCCACATCCCTTCATTCACTGATGTTTCGTGGCCAGCTTTTAATGCATTATCCGTCTCAGGTTTCCAGCCCCCAGAATTAAAAACGTCTTGGGTTTGAAAACATTTGTCCATTTCGGACACAATTCAACATGCAGACTATGAGGCCTCTGCTCACCCAGTCGAACCTTTTCCTAATCTGTTCATAATAAATTCTCAATCATCACAAACTTGCAGCATTATTACAGATACATACATGAAAATCATTGCACATTCTTAATCATTATTCTTCAGTAATTATTGACTACTTCTTTAAAAGAACAATTAGTTCAACAGTCCAACAGGCTTCAATTCCAGGCTTTCAGATGAGTTTGAATGATCTCAAAGTAGCCATCATTAGTCAATAATCTCTGCATTAAAATATGGAACGATCTCACACATTCTCAGGTTATTCAGCACCCCATCATACTTCACAGTTTATGTACTTTATATTCTCTTCAGAATTATTGTCAAAAATCACAACTCATTTAACTAAAACTTTTTAAATATTTAATCATTAGCATGTCTGAACCAACATATAAGGAATCATATAATTTTAACCAGTTTGAATACACACAAGCATATTTCTGTAAAATAAAAACAAGATTCATTAATTTATGTGTAAACCAAGTTGCTCACTTCTATAAGAGAAAATGTTAAAACATGCCTTTTAACTGCGCTATTCAATTCCTCAATGTTGCAATACTTTTATGCTTTAATTATGTGCTTTTCAGTTATTTTATACATGGAAATGTCTTATGGATTATGATCACTAGAAAAACAGACATAAAATGGGAAAAAAAAGACCATAAATGACAGAATCATCATTTCATTTAGGTCCCTCAGGGTTCACGGACCTGAAGGATGATGATTTCTTCAGCCATCATTACTACATCAGTAGCGTCAACATTAGTGTCAACATTTGGTTGACCATTGAGTTCCTGATGTTTCTGTGCTCTATCCATTTTTTCCACTTATCTTTTTTAAAACCTGGTTGTCAGCGTCTCCATCGAGCAGATCAGGATTTCAGGCAGAATAATTACCAAGATACAAAATAAACATTCCAAAGTTGATTACATCCCCAAATTTGTCCAAATTGATTGCTTACACATAAGTAAAGACTCACATAAGTATGAGTCTTTTATTTAGAAAAAAATTAGTTTTACATGTTAGCAAAATAAGGAGGGAAGATAAAATATATTTTTACAAGGTGTTAAATGTGTCAACATAACACCCAAGGATTAAATTTATGTGTGGTAAAAATAGAAAGATCATATATTCACTAGATCTGTAGCAGAATGTGATACAAAAGTCATTCTCGTGTTGCAGTTTGGCCCTCCGCTGCACTGGAAGGAGGGCTCTTCAGTGGTTTTCATAAAGAACACTTCAAAGCTGCAGTATGTAACTTTAGCAAAAAATTGTTTTTTTTTGTTGTTCAAATTGTTGCAGTATTATGAAAGGTTGAGACATGTAATCTGATGATCAGTCTGTGAAAAGATTGAGCACCTCCACGAATAGCGTTACTATTCCCATTTGCAGAAAAGCACAGCTCGTGGTCAAAAACAACCAATCAGAGCCACTAGTATTGGTCAATCAAACTCATGTATACAAATGAGTAATAACAAATACCCATCCATTATGCACACTTATCCCTAGTGGGGTGGCGAGATGCGCTGATGCCCATCTCCAGCAGTCAGCGGGTTCACCCTGCAAATCCATTGCAAGACTATAACAAATATATACAAAACTTTTTTTTTCTGAAGTTACATACTACAGCTTTAAGAAACAAATATAAGGCCACTGGACTTTCAGAAAAGTTCAAGAATATTGGGCCCAGAATTGTTGGATCCACCCCAGACTCTTTTCTGTGGAGTCTGCAGGTAACAGAAACAATTATCAGTTGACATCTTTGAATTACATCAATACTTAAAAAAGTATTGTTGATGTAATCTGTTGGATATCTTACCCAACATTCTCGCTGGATATTAATAAGGACACAGGGAGACGGTTAAATTTTCTTATGCAATCTTCCAATTGAACGGAGAACTCTGTCCAGAGACATCCCGTTGTCTCTGTCTCCACCAGTTCCAACGTGCTTCTCTGCAACTGCATATTTTATAACATTGAGGCGTAGCTTAATTACAAACATTTGCACAGAAGGAGTGGCAAAGAGAATACACATTCTCAAGGTACTGTCTTTGCATCTCCTGACATTACAGTTTGTTGTCTCTCTGGACCATAAAACTAGAGTTTCTTGGGACATCTAGCCTTTGATCCACTCTCCTGCTAGGTGTCAACTCTTTCCCCCTGGTTGGCATCTGTGGTCCCTTTGTCCGCTTGTCAGGGCAATTGTGACTGCAGGCATCCTGCTCCGTTCCCGGGATTCTCTGGTTCAGTTCCTGAGATTCTGGGTTGTATGCAAACGATCCATTCTTCCTACCAGGCTAACTGTCACCCTGGCCATCCGTCTCCAATGTGACAAACTAATGAGTTTCAAAGATAATAGAAACACAGATCCCAGGGGCAAACAAAGGTTTCTCAACCCTTATAGTCTCCTAATCTTGAATATTTCTACTTGTATTTATCTAAAAACCTAACATAATCCCTGATAACCAAGCTTTTCCAGTGTGTTTAACAGGTATCTGTAACACAACTCTCCATCGCTGTCAGGTTCATTCCTGCCTGGAACCTGTGCAATCTGAACATGTCCTGAGTAACAATACATTTGGTTTTTAGATCACTGCCTACCATGCATCTCATACACTATGCATTCTCAGTGAAATTATTATTATTATGACAATACCTGGTTCCACATTATGTTTAAATCAAAATTTAAAAAACAGGCAAGCAAATGAATCGACTGCTCCTTCCATTCAGTATATTTTCTTTCACCTCCTCCATTATCTTCCTCACAGGACTTTATAATTAAAGATTCCTTATTCAAAATCGCCACAATTCTTTCTGTCCACTCCAAACTACTTAACCTGGGCCATTCTTGTCATAGACTCAGGAAAATCCAAGCAGATGATCTGAATGTTTTAAAAATAAAAATGGCAAACAAGTTGATTATAGAGCATAGAAGGTAAAGACCATAGAGACAGTCTAGTCTATTTAATTTTTCTCTGTGAAAAATGAAATGAAGATGAATAAAAATGTCAAAAAATATTTGAGAATGCACCAAACAGCCACACACCTACAAAATCTAGTAAACTTCTCAAAATCCATAGTCCATCTCTCAAAAAACTATCTGAATCAATGAACATGTCAGTTCCTCAGAATGACAAGTCCTTGTTTCAGAGTAATACAGTTGAATTGATTAGGCATGTTGTCCATATAATAGTATACTCTAGAGGGATGTTCTGATGTAAAATATAGCTTACGTATTGTGACTGAGAAAAACTGTTTGTTTTATGAGGATAGAATTAGATGGTAGTAAAAATTTAAGTAAAACTGTAACAAAAAATACATAAAAATAATGAATTACATAAAAGAACACAAAACAAAAAACACTGTTTTGACGCAGCTAAAGGTTGAATTTTTTCACCATTCTACACAAAAGTTGTATTTTACACATCCAGTTATGCACCTACTCATTTTTGGTTATGCAGTTGTATCTGCACTGCATAACCAAAAATGAGTAGGTGCATTGCTGTTTAATAACAAACTAGTTTTTTTTAGAATTTGCACACAGCTATCTGAAAATGTTTGTGTAAGCAATCATTAATCCACATTTTATCTGTTTTCTTTCTCCTAACAATCACAGTTAAAATACTTCAGTTTTCAGCATCTTACAGACTCAAATACTATCATTGTGTCTTGTTTTTTTTTTCCTACAAATTTATCAGTGGGGGTTAATATGAATCATATTTGTCTTGCAGTTTATTGTTACTTTGTGCAGGCCAACTGTTGCCTAGATGAATGTTGAGTGTTTCCACCTTTTTGACATGTAAGTTTGCGGTGACCACTTGGCCTACATTGCATCTCTGCTTCAACTAGACGTTCCACTTCATCGTTGTCACTGTCACATGGCCAAACAAACACCAGATGATCAACCCCCATCCCTTTCCTCTCTGATAGAAAGAAACAGTGCTTGCTAATTAATGTTAGACTACTTCCTTCTCACCTGTAAAATGTTTAGGAAACTTTCATGCTGCCTGACGTTGTAGAGAGCCTATTTCAGCATTTCTCACTGGGCAGGCTGAACATCGGGATGTACTGCGAGCTTCTCCAGCACAGCGATGTGTCTCCACACCAAACCCTGTGTGGAGGGGTTCAAATAGGGTCAGATGTTTTCTGGAGAAGTCATGCAGTGTGACTGCTGAAGAACAGACTGATTATCTTTTTGCTTCTATCACTGACTTGAAGCATTAAATCTGCTGCCAGGACAACATAAAGGGCAAAAACAAAGTGAAAAAGGACAACACATGAAAAATGTTTTACATATTTATGAGAAGTTAGAGGTATAGTGTTTTTTCTTGCATATTTGCTGGAAATTACTATTAGCTGTAATGTGCTTTTGTTTGGTTCATATAGCCACAGACTCTGGCCTGAGGGTCCAACTGCACTACTTAAAAATATACGTTAACTGATGTTTATGCGGGGTCTCATTGAGATCCAAGATCTCAACAAAACAGAGCAACAAAATATGAGCCTACTGAAAGCATACTGCAGTTAAGTTTAAAATGAATCAGTCAAGTGCGTGATGTATGCTACAACTACTGGCTTAATTAAAATACCAATTGTTACTTTATGACCTATTTATCTAATCCCCTCAATACAGCAATGGAAAGGCCTTTCTGTCAAACTTAGAGCAATGGAACTTAGAACAGCAATCTTCAGAAACACAGTGAGATAGTTCACACTGATAAGGTCATCATAATGGTAATAACAACTTTATTTGACTGAATACCAAAATGAAATAGTGGTATTTTAATTAATAAAAAAGACAAAATGAGATGGTTAAGAAAACAGAATGATGAACATGGTTGGTTTCTGACTGAACAGATGAAGCTCTAACTAAGCCTGGCTGGTGTGTATATATATAAAAAAAAAAAAAAATTCCCTTCTCACCCACCGCGGGTGGTTCTTATCCTCTGAGCTCGGGTCCTCTACCAGAGGCCTGGGAGCTTGAGGGTCCTGCAGTATCTTGGCTGTGCCAAGGACTGCACATTTCTGGACTGAGATGTCTGATGTTGTTCCTGGGATCTGTTGTAGCCACTGCTCCAGTTTGGGGGTGACTGCCCCGAGGGCCCCGATGACCACAGGCACCACTGTGGTCTTCACCTTCCAGGCCCTCTCCAGTTCCTCCGTGAGGCCCTGGTATTTCTCCAGTTTCTCGTGCTCCTTTTTCCTGATGTTGCAATCGCTTGGTATTGCTACATCTACCACAACGGCTTTCCTCTGTTGTTTATCCACTATGACAATGTCTGGTTAGTTCACCATTACCATTCTGTCTGTCTGGATCTGGAAGTCCCACAGGATCTTAGCTCTGGCATTCTCCACCACCTTTGGAGGTGTTTCCCACTTTGATCTCAGGGTTTCCAGTCCATATTCTGCACAGATGTTTCTGTACACTATGCCTGGTTATGTCGTTCCATGTACGCTTTCCCTGCCAGTATCTTGCACCCTGCTGTTATGTGCTGGACTGTCTCAGGAGCCTCCTTACACAACCTACACCTTGGGTCTTGTCTGGTGTGGTAGATCTGGGCCTCTATTGCTCTGGTGTTTAGGGCCTGTTCCTGGGCGGCCATGATGAGGGCCTCTGTGCTGTCCTTGAGCCCAGCTTTTTCCAGCCATTGGTAGGATTTACTGATATCAGCCACTTCGGTTATATATATATGCCACACACACTTGTCACTTAAGCCTGACAAATAGGTACATGTAGTGTGTATTTATCATTTTTTATTACTGATGGAAACTGGATGATAGCAGGCCACAAAAATTAAGACTTCCTTAAAAGATGAGAGTGTAGACTTTCTGGTAAATCCTGTTCTAATGTAAAATATGACAAATTACTGGAATAAGGAAATGTTTAGTCTACTACATGCTATCACACATGACAATTTTTAAGAATTTGGAAACAGTTGCTCTTTATTTCCCAAAGTTATTGGGGGAGGAGAGGAGAGAATGGATATTTCAGCTACCTGAAATAACCTCTTCCCCTTTCATACCATGGAATTCTTTGTTAGGAAAGTCCAAGACCACTTTGGACATTGCATTTTGGGCATTTGTCACAGAGTGAAATCAGTCAGACACCATCAACTTTACCTGAACAGAATTCAAGAGATTTGTCTGAACTGTTGGATAATTTTCTATAGAGTCGCTGGAGCCTATCATAAACTTTTTCAGCTCAACATTCCCAACTCCATCTGCAGGTGGATCACCACCTTCCTGACCGATAGGAGGCAGTATGTGTGGCTGGGGCATAACATCTTAGAGACTTGGACCATGAGCATTGGTTCTCCTTAGGACCTCTGCTCTTCTCCCTGTTCTCCATCAGCTGCACCTCCAGCCATCCGTCTGTGAAACTGATCAAATCAGCAGATGATACCACCCTCATCGGCCTAATCTTGGTCAGAGATGAGTCTGCCTACCAGACGAAGGTGGTTTGGCTGGCGGCTTGGTAAAACTGTAACACCCAGAAGCTCAAGACCAGAAGAGAGTGGAGGTAATCATGGACTTTAGGAAAGTCACAGACCCAACATCCCTCTTGTCCTCTGGGACCATTCCATCTCCATTGTGGACTCCAGGGTTTCCCCCAGAAAACTTTCTAAGCCCAGTGGTCAGGGCACAGAGGCGGTCCACCATGTTTTTGTATTAAAAGATGTTAAGTAGACAGGAAAAGTAAAATTATTACAGTAATATCTTTACTGCGTAATATCCACGCAGTAAAGATATTACCCAGATAATCAGCAGTTGCTGATTCATAGATGGATGTTTTGTTACCATAGCAACAATCTGACGCTGTGAGTTTAGTCTTTGAGTTTGAGCTGTTTGTTCACAAATACAATTTCATAAACTATAAGTATAACCTATTGCTTTTTAGGTTGGGTATGTAAACTACTCCCCTCTCCCAGATTTCACTAAATTTAACACAGAAGCTGTTAGAGGTGCTGATGTTTTTAGTAGCAAGAGGGGCCCTTAGGTCAAATTTTGCTCGAGGCTTTGAACAGGTGTTCATCTGTTTTACCCTTGAATTCCTACCTTGTAGTAATGGGCACATTGATGCTATGTCTGCTTACTCAGCAGTTTTTCTATAAGTACGTCCTACCTGTGGAAGTGTCGTTTCATGCGTTTTATTTCATCGAAAATTATAAGCTTTATTTCATTTATTTTATACCTGGCTTTTCTTAAGCTGCTGTATTATTCATGTTTTACTTTACATAACAGGCAACTTATAAATGGCTAACAGAACACTGACAGCCGAGGGACATTCTCTGGATCTCATTCATGAAAGAAGGGAAGGAAGATCAGAGGGTGCTTCTGCGTGGCCGGTCCAGGGACGGAAGGACCAGGATCGCTTCTTGACAAAGATGACCTTTATCACCTCCAAGCACTTTAGTGTCTGTTGATCCTAATTTTTTTGACACTGGAGAACTGATGAAACATTTCCATTCAGAGGACAACTGTCAGGTCTCCTGTTGGACTGAAATGGTGTGCAATTGCGCTTTAACAACCTCCACAGGTCTGCTGTCCAGTGTCAGCGTAGAGAAAGAAAAAATAAACATGCTTCAGAGATGAGAAGAAGACAGTACACTGAACTGTTGACACTTTTTTTCATCTGTGGACAACATGGACAATTGCTGAGGTATGGTATGGACAACCCAAAGATCCAACACCAGAACCAGTTGGACTGACAGAGAGCCAGAGGAGAGAGACGGGGAAGGATTTCACTGCAGCAACGCCAACACCAAGAGGAGGGGGAGAGGAGCGAAAAGAGACATTTAAGAGGAGTTACACACACATACAGCAGTGACACATATATACATGCACTCAGCTATAACACACACACAAACTGCCACTGCAACAAAGACTGCTTGCTACTAACCCTGTTAATATTTAGAAATTCTTTAGCAAGAAAACAATGACTTAAAGAAGAATGACTGTTAACTCTGACAGTCTGACTTCTCACACTGACAGAAGGACCAACACTAAAGGTCCTTCAATGAGCCATAGATTGAGAAACTGTGAAGGGAAACTGCAATAACTTTAGTTCTGCAATCAACTAACACAATTATGCCATTGAAATATCACAAATAAAACAGGTAGAGAACACAATGTAGGAAAAATATGGTTTTTGAAATAAATAAATAAATAAATAAACAATGAACTGTTGTAGACACAGACAGTAAATACAGTGTTATCAATGGGAATTAAATGATCCTACATAAAATAACAGTATTCCTCGACTCTAAACATTTTGAAAACATCTGATGGTAAAAAAATGTTTTCTCCCTTTTTGAAAATCTATGCTATAGTTACATAAATAATACAAAATAACCAAAATTATTTTCTAGTGTTCAGAATTAAAGATGATTAATTCTGCAGTTAACAAAATATTTTGGAATACCATGTTATATTTGGTTGCATTTAACTTGACAGAAGAAAATTCTTATAAATTTGATAAATTTGACTTTACAGCAGTTAAAAAGACCTTTCGTTTTCCTGGAACTAACAGAATCTTTTTTTTTTTTTTTTTAAGAAGTATATCGATTCAGTAGGAAATTAGTAGCTGTCGTTTTCTCAGTAGGAACATGATCGATTTGTTGCTGTGATCCTAAATTATATTGCGATCTCTTTTGAATGGATAAACCTTAAAACATGATGATATATATTGGAGTTGAATTCAAACATTCAAACCGCTCCAGCGAGAGCTGCAGATCATGACCTTATGAAGCCAACAGGACCACATCTTCCGCAAAAAGCAGAGAGGCGATCCTAAGGCCATCAAAACAGATCCTCTCAACACCTTGGCTTGTCTAGAAATTCTGTCCAAGAAAGTAATGAACAGAATTGGTGACAAAGGGCAGCCCTGGCGGAGTCCAACTCTCACCAGAAATGACCCCGATTTACTGCCAGCAATGCACACCAGACTCTGACACCGGTCATACAGGGACCTGACAGCCCGTATTAAAGGGCCCGGTACCCCATACTCCCAGAGAACTCCCCACATGGCTCCTCAAGGGACATGGTCAAACGACTTCTCCAAGTCCACAAAACACATGTAGACCAGTTGGGCGAACGCCCACCCACCCTCCAGGACCCTGTTGATGGTGTAGAGCTGGTCCAGTGTTCCATGACTGGGATGAAAACCACACTGCTCTTCCTGAATCCGAGGTTCAACTATCCGACGGACCCTCCTCTCCAGGACCCCTGAATAGACCTTACCAGGAAGGTTTAAGACTGTGACCCCCCTGTAATTGGAAAACACCCTCCGCTTCCCGTTTTTAAACAGGGGGACCACCACCCCAGTCTGCCAATCCAGGGCAACTGCCCCCGATGTCCATGCAATATTCCAGAGCCAAAACAACCCTGCAACATCCAGAGCTTTACGGAAACCAGGATGAACTTCATCCACACCCCCGGGGCCCTGGCACCAAGGAGCTTTTTAACCACCTTGGCGACCTCGTCCCCAGAAATTGGAGACCCCAACCCAGAATCCTCAGGCTCAGCTTCCTCAATGGAAGGCATGTTGGTGGGATTGAGGAGGTCTTCGAAGTATTCTGCCCACCTCGTCCCAAGTCGAGGTCAGCAGCACATCGTCCCTGCATTGCTTCCCCCTCCTGAGACGCCGGATGGTGGACCAGAATCGCCTTGAAGCTGTACAGAACTCTTTTTCCATGGCCTCTCCAAACTCCTCCCATGCCCGAGTTTTTGCCTCAGCAACCAGGCGAGCTGCTTGCCACTTTGCCCTTTGGTCCCCCTCAGCTGCTTCCAGAGTCCCAGAGGCCAAAAAGGCCCAATAGGACTCCTTCTTCAGCCTGACAGCATCCCTCACCGAAGGTGTCCACAAACAGGTTTGAGGGTTGCTGCCGAGACAGGCACTAACAACCTTGTGGCCACCGCTCCGATAAGCCGCCTCGACAATGGAGGCATGGAACATGGTCCACTCGGAGTCAGTGTTCCCCACCTCCCCTGGAAGGTGTTCAAAGTTCTGCCGGAGATGGGAGTTAAAGCTCTGTCTCACACGGTGTTGTGTGAGAGGAGAAAGGGAGGCAGGGTAGAAGAAGCGATAAGACGGCGGAAAAGCTTGTTATTGTACTGCTGAGCGAGTTGTGAATAAAAGCTGTTAAGAGTTGGCTTCCGGTTCCGGAGTACCACCGCAATGGTCGCATAGCTAGAGCGCTCCTGGTTGAACCGGGGTAATTAGAGAAATTTCCCCCATGAGACCGAGGTAAATATGCCGATATAATAATCATAAGATGGGATAAGATAGTACCACTATTGTGAGAAATAAACGCCGACTAAAGTCAGGTGGATGAAATAAGAGAGACGCAGCAGCAATTAGCAGCTAACGTGTTTAAGCTAACAAGACACGAGGAAAAACGCCTAAGAATGACCGACACTGAACTGATCCTGCGAGAACTTAAAGGGTTTCGCCAAGAAAATAAAGAACAACTTGAGATGATAAAAGACGAAATTGCGAAGGTGAATACCAGAATGGAGGAGGTGGAGGGACGAATTGAGAAAGCAGAAGAAAGGATCCTAAACACGGAGGCGGTCATAACCGCTATGCTAAAGCTACACGCTAAGCTGGAGGACAAGCTGACGGATTTGGAGAGTCGATCCAGACGGGAGAACATAAGGATGTATGGGGTTCCGGAGGGATCCGAGAAGGAATCTACAATGATCTCATTTGTCGAAAATCTACTCCGTCAAGGTCTTGAGTTGAACGAGGACACCCCTGAACTCCACATTGAAAGAGCTCATCGGTCAGTGGGGCCGCAGCCGCCAGCTGACGCGCCACCACGCTCCATCATAATCAAGTTCCTAAGCTTTAAAACTAAAGAGATTATACTCCGCAAAGCCTGGCAGAGGAAGGGGTTTACATGGCAAGAAAATCACATAAACCTGGATAACGACTATCCACCTCTCATACTGAAGAGACGAAGGGAATATGCAGAAATCCGCAAAGTATTGAAGGGAAATAACATCCACTTCCAGACCCTCTTCCCCGCGAGGCTGCGCGTTATACGAGGACGGATCCAAAACCTACGATACGGTGGAGGAGGCATCAGAGGACCTGCTGAGACGAGGATTCACTGTGTCAACCATTAAACCTCTAGAGACGCTCATGGAGCAGACGCAGAGATTGTCCTGGACGAGAGTGGAACGACGAACGACGAAGGGAGCATCTAAAGCCGGACGGGGATCCAACTGCAAGGAGAAGCTGCGAGCCTTCAGGAGAACCGGGGCCCCTTCGGGACCAGCGGATCTCCCCAGACCGAAGACGGCGGGAGGAAAATGTGAAATATCTTCAAACGAATCTGTAATTAGTGGTGGAAACAAACTATAAAATAACCCGGTTCGACCCGGACCTTTTTTTGGTTTGGAGTTGGGACATTTTTGTCGCCCTTTCTTTTTTTTTTTTTTCCAATATGCGACTGTTGCAGGTAAGGGCCTCTCCCTCTGGACTGAGGAGTGGGACTTTTTCCTTCGACCCCCTTGTGGGGACTCAACAGGGTCAGGTTAGTAGACCCCTACCTAGGAAGCTCTATGGACAGATTGTGTTCAGTTTTATGTGCATTATGTTCATTGTTTGTTCCCCGCTGGTTCTCGCAGGAAAGGGGAAACACACCAAGTATTTGAGTGAGATGGATGGGGGAATCACATAGATGCAAAACGGATCTTTAAGAATAGCAACATTTAAAATAAATGGAGTACTCAATCCAGTTAAGAGGAAAAGAATCCTATCAAAATTAAAGAAGGATAAAATCCAAGTTGCCTTTTTACAAGAGACACACCTTAACGACTCAGAACATGCCAAATTAAATAAACAAGGATTTAAACATGTTTACTTCTCTTCGCATGGATCAGGGAGGCGGAGAGGAGTGGCGACCCTCATATCCAAGGCCGTGAATTATGAGCACATTTCAGAATATAAGGACAATGAAGGCAGATTTGTTTTGGTTACAGGCAAAGTAGAAGGAATCGTGATAAATCTCCTTAATGTGTTTATTCCTCCTGGAAGTGACTGGTCCTTTTATAAACAAATAATTGATATAATAACAACAAAAAGTCAGGGGATTTTAATATGTGGCGGAGATTTTAATGTCAGATTAAACCCGAAAATCGACTCTTCAAATGGGAAACCCGAGGCAAAAAACATAAGCAGAAGATTAAATACCTGGATGAGTGAGGTAGGGGTTGTGGATGTTTGGAGAGAAAGGAACCCAAAGAGCCGAGATTACTCACACTACTCCCATGCTCACAACGTCTACTCCCGCATAGACTATTTTCATAATTTATTTTTTTTTCCCTCCGAAGAGTTTTTGCCGCACTAGTGGCTCGTATTTTTTACAGTAGGCAGACAGGAAAGAGGGCGAGGAGAGGGGGGAAGACATGCGGCAAAGGTCGCCGGGACCGGGAGTCGAACCCGCGACGTACGCGTCGAGGACTGAGGCCTCCAAACGTGGGACGTGCTAACCCCTGCGCCACCACAGCACGCCCCCTGCATAGACTATTTTCTTATGTTCAAGGGGGATCTTCTTAGAGTGGACAGTTGTGAAATGGGACCTAATACTCTTTCAGATCATGGTCCCATTTCCATCTTAATCCGTCTGCAGTACAAGAGGAGATCCACTCTGTGGAGACTGAACTCAAACATTTTGAATAAATCGGCCATCAGGGATAAATTGAAATGTGAAATTAATTTATATTTAGAAAATAATGATAATGAGGAAGTGACTCCTCCCATAATCTGGGACGCATTAAAAGCAGTGATTAGGGGTAAAATTATATCCATAACCTCATATGAGAAGAGAATTAGAGAAAAAAAACTCCAGGAATTAGAAGAGGATTTGAAAAAACAACAGAGAGAACATGCAAAATCTCCCAAAGATGACAACATCAAACATAAGATTATACAATTAAAAAAAGAAATAGAAGAACTAAATACTCAGGAAATTCAAAAAAAGCTTATTTTCATAAAACAGCAGTACTATGAGGCACATGGGAAATCCCTGAAACTTTTATCCTATAGGTTAAGAAAACAACAAGCCTGCAGAACGATACATAAAATAAGAAACAATGTAACAAAGGAAATAGAAATTAAGCCGGAGAAAATCAAAAACTGCTTTCAAAAATACTATAAAACACTATATTCCCAACCACAGACAAGCAGCGACAACCAGATTGATGCTTTTCTGGAAAAGATCCATCTTCCAACGATCACTGATGAACAAAATAAGAAATTAATATCTAGAATTACAAAAGAGGAAATTCAATCAGCTATCAAGAGAACTAAAAAGGGAAAGCCTCCAGGGACAGATGGATTTACCACAGAATGGTATCAAATTATGCAAGACCAGCTAATTCCAACATTAGAGAAAACATTTAACTGGGTCCTAGAAAAAAAAATGATTCCCCTTCATGGCGAGAGGCAGTGATTTCAGTCATACCCAAGGAAGGGAAAGACAAATTGGAGTGTGGGAGTTATCGTCCTGTAAGTCTTCTAAATAATGATTATAAACTCTTCACTTCCATATTATCTAAAAGAATAGAAATTATATTACCAATTTTAATTCATAAAGACCAGACTTGATTTGTTAGACAAAGACAGACCCAAGACAACATTAGGAAAACATTACACATTATGAGAGAAGTCATTCAGCAAAAACTAGAGACACTGATATTAAGTTTAGATGCTGAGAAAGCATTCGACTCAGTGGGGTGGTCCTTTTTATATAAAGTACTCTCAAAATTTGGATTTCATACAGCGATAATTGACATATTCAAATCGTTATATACTAATCCAACTGCTAGAATTAAAATTAATGGAGATTTGACCAATTCATTCACTTTGAAAAGAGGAACGAGACAGGGATGTTGTGTGTCGCCGCTCCTCTTCGCCTTGTTTATTGAGCCCATGAGTCAACTGATTAGGCAAAGGCCGGATATAAAGGGGGTTACAATGACATCTGGGGAGCAGAAGTTATCTTTGTTCGCAGATAAGTATAATACAGCCCACACAGACAATCCCCAAACTGATGAAGTTACTCGAAGAGTTTAGTTTGATTTCTGGCTACAAAATTAATATAAATAAAACCCAAGTATTAACATTTAATTATGATCCACCATCTTCTATTAAAGTACAACTGGAATTGGGGGGCTGAATCTATCAAGTATTTGGGAGTGTCGCTATCAAGGGACTTCTCAAAACTATTTGATATAAATTATGGGCCACTAAATTTGAAAATAAAACCAGATCTACATAGATGGAACATTATTCCCTTTTTAAGTTTAAGCTCCCGGATAGAATCCATCAGGATGAATATCCTCCCACAGTTGCTGGATTTATTTCAATGTTTACCTGTCAGAATCCCACCTAAACAATTTTTAGAATGGGATAGATTAATAGTGAGGTATTTATGGCAGGGTAAAAAAGCCAGAATTAAGTTTAGAACTCTGCAGTTAAAAAAAAAGAAAAGGGTGGAATGGGCCTTCCCTGCCTACAGGAATATTACCATGCAGGCCAACTAAGACCTTTAGTCTGTTTGTGCTCACCTTCATACACTGCAGCATGGAAGGAATTAGAAGGCACCACAATAAAGGGAAACCCAATAACAGCCCTACTTAGTGATTATAAATTACAGGAAGAACAGCAGATCCCAGAAGACTCCATAACAGGTAGCTTTTTAAAGTCCTGGCAGGAATTGGTTAAAATTTGTAGAATCGGAGATGTATCTAAAATTATGAGATGATGTGCCTATGACTCGGATTTTGCACCAAATAGAACTGATAACAGATTTAAACTATGGACCTCAACAGGATTAACTACATACTATTCATTTTCCCACAAAGGAAAATTTCAGAGTTTTGAAACCTTACAGAAGGATCACGGACTGGGAAAAGATGATTTCTTTAGGTACCTGCAGGTGAGACATTATTGTAATATAAATTTTAAAGAGCGGTTGAAAGAAAGTGATTCAAGTCTCATGGGTGTATTTCTATCACTAATTAAACCTGGGTCAGATAACAGAATTATCTCCAAATTATATAACGTTATACAGCTATCTAAACAGGAGAATACAGAATACATAAAGAGGAAATGGGAGAAAGAAATGAAGGCAACAATCTCACAAGAGGACTGGGAGGAAATATGTCAACTGCAGTCGACCTCGACCGGCTCAAATACATGGCGGGAGTTTTGCTGGAAAAATGTTGCACGATTTTTTGTTACACCCATTCAGAGAAGACATCAAAGCAACGGGGACGCCTGCTGGAGACTTTGTGGGTTTAATGGTGCCAATCACTTCCATATTTTTTGGGACTGCCAAGTAATAAGACCATATTGGGAAGAGCTCCATAAACACATTGAAAATATATTTAATGTGAACATTCCATTTAAATGTGAAACGGTGTATTTGGGCAACTTGCGGTTGGACAATTGGACCAATTCAGACAAAAAGCTGCTGGCTATCCTACTGGCAGCCAGTAAGAAATCCATCACCAGGAAATGGCTGAAACCAGACCCACCTACTATTGATGAATGGATTGAAATTGTTTATCGAATTTATGCTATGGAAAGGATTTCTTTCTCCCTCCAACTTGAAAAAGGTACATTTTATAAGATCTGGACCAAATGGACTGAGTATGTAAAACCAATTAGATCAGACTTCACTTGATTGTTCTTGTGAATTATATGTACTTCCCTTCTATATTCTTGTGATCTTCTATTGCTTGAAGTGGTGCAATCCCCCCTTTTTTTTTTATTTTATTTTATTTAGTTTATTTGGGTTTGTTTTTTGTTGTGTTCAATTTTGTTCAAATTTGTTATCATTTATAACTAAGACTGTTAAAAAAAGTACCAGAAAGGCGATATGGACAAAACCACCTGGATTCCATACTTTCACCTCATGTACGACCTCAAATGAGTAACGTTATAATTATTGTATGTGATGGAGATTTGTCTTTCTAAATAAAAGAAATAATATATAAAAAAAAGCTGTTAAGAGTTATTTGTCTACTGAGCTTCTACCTCGTCCTACCTACCAAACATACCAAATTGGCGACGATGACATCTGTACCCATGCCTGCACCGTTCCTGCCCTGCAGTGGAGAACCTACGGTTCCGTTTTCTACATGGCGGAAGATGTTCAAGAACTACTTAACGGTTATTCATGCTACTGGAAATTCCTGGTCCGATGCTAGACGCCGTGCTCTACTAATTCACGCACTTGGCTTCAAAGGACGTTTATTTTACACCTTGACGTTGGCAATACATATGAGGAGGCAATGACGTTGGAACTACAGTTTGCTCCGAAGGTGAACGTTGTTCTGTCAAGACACCAATTCCGACAGAGAACGCAGATGGCGGATGAGACTGTGCCTCAGTACATGGCTGCTTTACATAAGTTGGCTACCACCTGTGCTTATGGAACCATGGAAGATGAGATGCTACGGGATCAGCTTATTGAGAAGAAGAAACAGACTTCTATTGGAATGTTCACTTACGTTGGACACCGGTATCACGCTGGCGTGTCGAGTAGAACAGGCTCTTCAGTCGTCCAAACTCCTCAGTGGAGCTACTGCTGTTCATATGGTTACCCAGCGCGGATCTACTCAATGAAGGACTAGAAACCGGCAAGCCGTTTCTAAAAATAGCCAGACGCACACAGTACAGCAGACAGCACGAGCCTGTTATCGATGTGGATTGACAAATCACCTGGCGAATGCATGAGACTGTCCTGCAGCCGCAGCAAAATGCAACAGCTGTGGTAAAACTGGACATTTTTCTAATGTTTGCCACTCAGCTAAACAAGTTAGAGAAGTAATGCCTGAAGTGGTTGTGCTCATGCTGACCTCAAAAGAAGTCAACACTACTGATAGATTGATTGCAAAATGAACATTAAAGTTGTGTCAGGGGAGTCTACTGACTGTGAATTACTGATTGATACAGAATCATCTGTTTCTATCATACCAGAGACTCTGTACAACAGACATTTTCCTGAGAGTCGTCTAACTGCACCTCATGTGTAATTAGTAACTTATTTGAAAGAGGACATTCCTGTAATAGGATGTTTGGAAGCCACAGTTACCCTTGACAACAACACTGCTCCTGCTTCTTTGTATGTGGTTCAAGGAGGATTTGCATTACTCGGAATGGACCTAATAAAAGCACTGAAATGGACAATTAGCCACAATCCATTCCATGTTTCACCTTCTGAACATGCTTCTTCTACCGCACCTGTGTTACTAACAGACTCTGCTTCTATTGGCTGCATTGCTGGGTTTGTGCACAAAGTTAGAGTACGTGAGGATGCAGTCCCAGTTCAGCAAAAACTCCGACATCTTTCATTTGCAGTATGAGAAGCTGTGTCAGAGGAGCTGCATCTGCTTCTGAAGGAGGGCATTATCGAACACATTGATACTTCTCCCTGGATTTCTCCTATTGTGGTTACAACAAGAAAAGAAGGCAGACCAAGATTATGTGTTGACTTAAGAGAACCGAATAAAGCGATTGTTGCTGACAGTCACCCTTTGCCTCACATGGATGAACTATTAAGTGAGCTCAGGGGTGCCAATGTTTTCTCCACCATAGATCTCGCATCTGCATACCACCAACTTCTACTACATGAGAACAGTCGGGACCTCACGGCTTTTATTACACACAAAGGACTTTTCCGCTACTGCCGTGTTCCCTACGGGTTGGCCTCTGCTCCATCTGCAGTCCAAAAAATGATGGAAACTGTGCTTAAAGGGCTACCTGGTGTGCACAATTACTTGGATGACGTAATTGTTGCAGGATCTTCTCTAGAGGAACATGACAGACGCCTGTGTGCTGTGCTCCAGCGTCTCACAGATGTAGGTCTGACACTGAACATGCAAAAATGTACATTTAAACAGTCCAGCCTCAAATTTCTTGGCCACGTCATTTCCAAAGACGGCATTGTTCCTGATCCGGACCACAGTGCAGCTGTCTGTGATGCACATGATCTACCATCTCTGTGCTCCTTCCTGGGTTTAATTTCCTGGTACAGTAAATCCCTTCCCAATTTTGCGACAGTAGTGGAACCAATGCGAGCTGTACTGAGAGAAACTGTTGACTCTGGTTTCATATGGACTGAAGGAGCTGATCAAAGCTTTAAGGAACTTAAAGAGCTTTTACTGAACAGTCCTGTTCTTGCTCTTTTTGATCCATCTCTCCCAACCAGTGTCACCAAAGACGCGTCAGACTACGGACTGGGTGGTGTGTTGACCCAAATACACCCAGATAATACTCTGAGCCCTACTGAACGAAAGTACTCTAAAGTGGAAAAGGGGTCTCTTGCTTGTGTGTGGGCTGTGGAAAAATGGAGGTCTTATCTTTGGGGCCGACATTTCACACTAAGAACTGATCATCAGGCATTGACAACACTACTCACTACCAAAGACATTGGGCGTGTTGGAATGAGAGTTGCATGCTGGTCTGCACGTTTATTGTGCTTCACCTATGATTTGGAATACAGGCCTGGATCACAAAACCAGGCTGCAGACTGTTTGACACGGCTGCCACTCCCTATGGACTCTACTCTTGCAGATGAACCTGACATGGTTGCATCCATTGTGTCAACTCTGTCTGTTGATGAGTTCATTTCTGCTTCCTCTCAATGCCATGAACTCACACTCCTTCGTGGACAGCTAGCGAAGGGCTGGCCAAAGTGCAAGAAGGCTGTGGACCCAGTCTTAATGCCATACTTCCACATAAGGAATAAACTTTCTGCATCTCAGGATCTGGTCATGAGAGGGGAACATCATACATTGTTCCTGTTGCTTTACGTGCTACTGTCATTCGTCTGGCACATGAGACACATCAAGGTGTTGTTCACACAAAACAGAGACTTCGTGATCTTTACTGGTGGCCTCAGATGGACAAAATGGTTCAGTCTGTTATTTCTTCATGTACTACCTGCCAAATGAACGACAAATCTGCTCAAACTGCTCCTGCTCCTCTCCAACCCATTGCACTGCCAAACAGGCCATGGGAGAAAGTGGCTCTGGACATCGTGGGTCCCTTTGAAACTGCTGCTTCTTCATGTAGCTTCTTCATGTAGCTATAACATTAGTGGACTATTACAGTAAATGGCCAGAGGTGGCGTTTTCTCACACTGTAACTGCTGATGTTACATTTCTGCGCTCTATTTTCAGCAGAGAGGGGAACCCTGACTACATAGTCACTGATAATGTGGCAGTTTCTTTCCACCTCTTTTGCAGAGTTTCTCAGAGAAAGGAGGAATATCTCATCTGCATACAAGCGTGTACCATCCACAGTGTAATGGTGCTATTGAAAGATGGAATCGAGTTCTTAAGGAGACAATCCTAACTGCTGAACACATGCAGAAAAACTGGAAAACAAATTGCTCTTAAATTTGTAATCGTTTTGTATTTATTTGTATGAAAAAATAGATAATTTCGGATAAATTTTTACATTTTATAATTAAAAAATCTTCAATACTTGGAACCTATTAAAATACAAATACAAAATGCAGCACAAATTAAACAACATTCTAATTTACTTTAACTTAAATATTTATAATATTTTGTACAGAGGAAAAATAAGTCTTCAAAGTAAACCTGACTTTGACTTTCCTAACCATTTACCTTCAGCCAATCTTCAAAGTTATGGATTCAGAACTTCAGAAAAAGAGCTGCTGTTAATTATTTACAACACAGCAATGACAGACAGGGGACCACAAAACCTCGATACAAGCACAGAATGCATCTTGAAAAAGACAGTTCAACTTTTTTATTCCCATTGTAAAGTACATTTTTGAAAGAGTAGATCAAAAATGATCAAGTCTGCTTCAGAGGATACAAATTTGTATATTATACATTAAACGTACTTTAAAGAATTTGAAATAAAACCGGTTTGTTGTTGTTTTTTTTATTTTCGTTTGTCATCTTATTGTAATTTTGGTGAATGTGTGGATATTTAAGTGTAGTAAAATTTTAGTAGACTCCAAAAGTCGTCGTTATGGTGTGGAAGATCTGCAAGAATTTGAGGTAAGCAAAACACCTGAAAACACCTGAATGTGTACACGTGCACACACACACTTAAAAAAACAATCACACATACATAAATATAAAACCATTATATTTTATTATATTTCATATATTTTATTATATTTCATATAATAAAATATATAATTGAAAAACAAACAGGCAGCACTGCACACCTTTATATATAAATTATATTTTATATTCATATAAAATATAATGGTATATTTTATATTCATATATATACTTCTCAAAAAAATAAAGGGAACACTCAAACAACACAATATAACTCCAAGTACATCAAACTTCTGTGAAATCAAACTGTCCACTTAGGAAGCAACACTGATTGACAATCAACAATTATTTTGTTGTCAGCACATTCAACTTAGTACAGGAAAAAGTATTTAATGAGAATATTTCATTCATTGAGATCTAGGATGTGTTATTTGAGTGTTCCCTTTATTTTTTTTGAGCACTGTATAATGGTTTCTCTTACGGTTTGGGATGCTAAAACAATGTAGGAACAAAGGAAAGACAGTTATGATAGAACGGTAGAGTAATGATGGTAGTACTCAGAGGGCCCTAATATTTATAAGTTCTGATAATAATGTTAGCATAATAGCTGGAAAAATTGAGAACACTGGAATCTTTCCTTTAAGCCTAAATTGGCTCAACAAAATCTACAAGAAAACTAAAAAAACAGTAGCATAATATCAAACCATTGTTCTCAGTGGTGTTGCAATGGAGACAATATATCAAGTCAAATTGATCAATCTGAGTGCATTTTTCTATGTTTTTATATATAGGAGTTACCAGGAAGAGCTGTTTACCATTTTGTTTTTCTATCAAGAAAACTTATTCTCAGAAAACACATACGTTGATGTATTTTACCAAACAGCCAAATTAATTTCAACAAACTAATACGTGACTTAAGCAGAATAAAAAGATAATGGATTTTTACAAGAAAGCAGGTCTGAGGTCACACAAATAATTTTTAGGAAATGCATCGGAGAACAATAGAAGTCAAAGGTATGTGTATAGGTACACACAGGGTTGTCAAAATCATCAATATTCAATGATTATTAAATCATTTAATATATTTAAAAATTACAAGATACTTATTCACATCATACTATAAACTAAGCTGTTCTTGTCTTAGGAAGCTACCCAAGGAAACACACTTTCACACAATAACGCTGCAGACAGACACAGCCCATCCCCTCGTAGCCGTCACTTTAAGAATAATGGCTGCCACAGTGAGCTGGAGTCAAAAATGTAAAACTCCCAGTAATAAGGCAAGTATGTTCAAGAACCCTTATGGCATTCTCTGGTACAAAGGTAAAAAGCATGTTGTTTGGTGGCATTTTGCATAATTAGTAGATAAACAGGAAAAACTGCAGAAGAGTTCATTATGGAAGTTGTGCTAAAGTAACTAAAAAATAAACAGGCAGCACTGCAAACTTAGCAAAGCATCTTAGACATTTAAAATGTTCAATAACATTTAATTTCTTCAACAATTTCTAAATATGCCATACAGCAAAAGATGTTATCTGCTTAAATGCTTCATAGTTACTAAAAAGTCTCTTTATGCTTCTGTTTATTAGTAATTAGTATAATTAGTAGCTATGACCAACAATAAAACATGTAACAATAATTTCAGTTTTTATTTTGAAACTCCAACAATTTGGAGATGCAATTCACAGTTTCAATAAATGGTATGAATAAGTTTTTTATTTTATCCTTTTGTCATACCAGATCATGACCATGAGAAAAACTTGAGCTCAAATGATACACAAGCTGCAAAAGCCAATTTATGTTTTTAAATAGCAGAATGTCTCAGTGAAGACTCAATGATGTTCTAAAGGTCACAATGCAATGCAGACAGCACAGACAGCAAGGACAAATAAAAGCAAACACTTAGCATTAAAGTACAAAATACAGTTTAGTTCACGTCAATATGTGAGCTCAGCTGGCAAGTAGCATATTTTTAAACAAAATCCAACAAAAACTGAAATTAACCACAAAAGATAATATGGCTATGCGAATATGTAAATGTATAGCTAACTATTTTTTCCATATCAGAATCTGGTTACAACACAAACTTTGTGATGACTTTGAGGACAAAAATGTGGAAAACCACTCAATGTCATTCTATTAGTTCATTTACTTCAATTTTCTAGACTTAAAGGTTTAAAGTACCTTTTTTCACAAATATTAAGACACGTTTTAAGTGGCTTCTGAGAAAATGTGCGAAGGTTTTAAGTTTAGTTTCACTCCCAATGTCACATCTCTTAAATCTCTCAACACTTCATACATTTACAGCAGTCAGTGAGACCCAAAGATGTGTCTTATGGAGCAATTGCTTAATCAGCCAATATTGAGCTGACTGAGCTCAAGACTCTTTAACAAGTGTTGATGGTAAAATTGCTTGGCAATGTGTTTTCTGATTCATAAGACACACTATGATGTTTGAAGGGGTGTGGAGGACCTGCATCAGAAAACTCAAACAGGAAGATGAGAATTGTGGTCCCCACTAACTCTGGTCACTAATTAGTGACCAAATTTCTATTATAAGGTTCATATGTTGATAATAGAAAACATACCGTGCACAATTTCAGAAAAAAATGTCCAGTTGGTTCTACTGAATGCCTTGCCTGCTAGTGCTGATCAGAAGGGCCGATGGCACAATATGGCACCCTGACTTCTGTCAAGACTGCTGGATTGTAGTTGTGGCTACAATCCCGTAGCTTTCTGTCATCAGCGTGTGAATGTTTGTGTGACTGATTTCATTGTAAAACTTCTTTGAGGGTTGAAAAGTGCTATACACAATGGCTATGGAAAGTATTCAGACCCCTTTAAAATGCTCTGTTTCTTTGTAGTGATTTGCTAAAATCAAAAGGATATTTCTTTTAAATTTACACTAATCCCATTTTGACAGAGAAACCCAAGAAATGTACAAACATTTTCGAATTTATCAAAAAAGAAAATCTGACATGTCCATGGCCATAAGAATTCACACACTCTTCGATCCTGATCCTCCTTGAGATTCTGCTCCTTCTTAGGAGTCCAGCTGTGTTTAATTAAACTGATTGGACTTGATTAGGAAAGACACAGGTAAGACTTCATTGGTCACAGCAAATGAGAATCCTGAGGTGGAAGGAACTGTCAAGTGAGCTCTGTGCAAGGCACAATTCTATGCCTTGTTCCTAAGATTCTTAAGAGCACAGTGGCCTCCATTATCCTTAAATGGAAGAAACTTGGGATGAGCAGAACTCTTCCTAAATCTGACCATCCAATGAACGAGTCTTAGTGAGAGAGGCAAAGATCACTGTGGCTGAGCTCCAAAGATGCACTAGAGCACTAGCGGAACAAATCAGCGTCGGGCCAGGGGGCGAGGCTAATGACCGGGCCCTTTATACCCAAATAATAAAGCTTGTGATAATTTAACTTTACAACAGAGACATGCCCGCAACAGCGGATCTTACAAGTTTCACCACCTCAGAGAGCGACTATGTCATTCTGAAATCCATCTGACATGAAGTACAACAAACCAAGAGAACTGAAACATCACTAATGATGAAACAACACAAATTCAAAGTTTTTCAGAACCGTGGAGAGCGATCCGATCACTTTGACAGTTCATCAATTTCAACTCAGAGCCTCAAGGCTGGTTGACTCGGTGAACCAAGCACACAGCAGCACGCGTTAAAGCGGGTACACGGGTACGTGCCGCATGCAGCTCATCACCTGTCCAATACAATCCCAATAGTGAATAGTCACAAGACAGTGACCCAAAGCTACAACTAAGCTACAACTAAAAGAACAAAGGAGTGGTTCAGAACAACTCTGAGACCATTTTGACTTCCCCAGCTACAGTCCTGACCTAAATCCAATTACACATTTCTGAAGAGACCTAAAATGGCCCCACCAATGTTCACCATCCAACCGGAGGGAGCTGGAGAGGAACTGCAGGGAAGAATGGCAGAGGATCCCCAAATCCAAGTGTGAAAAGTTTGGGCATTATTCCCAAGAAGACTCATGGCTGCACCAGCTCAAATGGTGCTTCTACTAAATACTCAGCAAAGGTCAGTATTTGCTGAAAAAATAATTCTCATGAATTACTTGCACATTCCTAAGAAATAATATAAAAAATGACTACAATGAAAGAGTGAAAAAATTAAAGGGTCTGAGTACTTTCCATACCCACTGTAAGCCTGGTTTTATTGAATTTCAATAAATAACTAATAAAAGCAAAAAATTCAAATCATGCAGTTGTATCATCATGGGATTAATATATGGCTAAATAATACACAGATATATTGTTGTGTAAAGTAAATAATAAAACCTTCTTCTGAGGTTGCTGTTCACTAATACACTTATCAACCCAGGAAAGACACCAGACACCTGAAGACTTCTAGGTGTATTTGGTCTCAACATCTCTCACCAAAATGATGTAAATTCATATTCTTCACTTTAGTAAGTTAGTTTAGCATGTTTTGAGGTAAATTAAAGCCCAAACTGAAATTGACCAGTATTGTAGGAAATGAAGCTCAATAGAATATTAAAACTAAATCCAGAGAGTGCTTATTTTGTCAAAAATAGCAATAAAGTTGAAATGACATTATAGCGGAACAACATTTAAGTAGAGCTTCTATGTTTTAAGATCATGTTACATACTTCTGTTTTACAGTTTTGTATATACCATGGAACCACAGCATTTTTTACATACCATCCCTAATTCCTACTAAGTAGATCTGAACAATATATGTCACATAATACACATACTGTGAGGAACTGCTTGAAATTTAGCTAATTATTGAATAACCATGCATATGACTCCCTACTCCCATAATGAATTTTGTGACATTTGTTACATGTAGCAGAAAATAATTTAAAAGGTAAAGAGTTGGGAAGGTGATTCATGACACGTTCCAGTGCCAAAACTTAGAAATCACTGGAAACCAAAATCTTTCCAAACCTTGAACTGAATTTATTTTTCTTTCTCAGAATCAGACTGGTCAGCATGCTGACCAGGAAGCAAAATGGGAGCAGGACAGAGAACGCCAAGATGAACAGTGAAGAAAAATGCAACACCAGTTCAGTCAGGAGGTCCAAATGAAACGCTGAGAGCATCAGATGCAGCTGGAGGGTGCAGTAGCTGATCCTGGAATACTTCCCGGTCCTGCAGTGTGACCAAAGGTGCCACAATCTTTGCAGCAGAGAGGAAGCCTTCCCAGCACATCTGACAAACCACAAGCAACCAGTCTGAGACCAACCAGTTGGAAAGGTCCAAAGATGCAATCCTATGGTGAGGATAAAGATATTGAACATTATTTAACAACGTTTGAAGGAATTGCAACCAGATGTCATTGGCCAAGAACAGAATGGGCCCTGCATCTGGCACCACTTCTCAGCGGTAAAACAAGAGCTGCTTATGTTGCTATGGACACTGATGACACAATGAACTATGACAAGGTGAAAGGTGCTGTGTTGGAAAAGTTTGAAATAAGTACTGAAACTTACAGATCGAGCTTCCGGGCCACAATGGTGAAGGACAACGAGACACCCAAGGAGCTGTGGACAAGCCTTTAAGACCTGTATGAAAAGTGAATGATTCCAAAGGACAAGACAACAGAGCAAATAGGAGATGTCATGGTGCTAGAGCATATGAGAGTTCTCAGCCTGGATCTTCGAACCTGGGTGAAAGAGTGCAACCCCACCACTTCAAAAGAAGCTGCAGAGATGGCAGAGGCTTTCCTTGCAACCCGTCGCCCACAAGAAGGGTACATGACTTTAAAACCTGGTTCAGCTCCTTTTATGGTGGGTAAGAGGGAATGGACACAGATCTAAAATCCCACAGAAAGTTCCCCAGTCCGTACCAATAACCATGTTAGGGAATTTAAACAGAGAGGTCCTTTGGTTTTTCACTCTTGAGGTCAAACTGGTCATTTTAAGGCTGAATGCCCAGGTCAGCAAGTCAGTAAGACTTGTGTGTTTTTCATCAGAATGTTTTGATTTGTTGGAGGAAGAACCTGAGTCTGTTGTACCTTCTAGTGCTCAGGAGCACACAATCTGTGTTTTTATAGAGGAGAAGCCTTATGTCGCCCTATTAGAGTCAGATAGTAGCCACACCCTCGTTAGGCAAGATTGTCTCCCTTGAGACACCACATTTTGTGACAAAGTTAAAGTCTGGTATGTTCATGGTGATGATGTTGATTATCCCATTGCCAATGTTGTCCTTCAAGTTCATGAACAGGAGCATTTACTAAGAGTAGAGTGATGGATAAACTTCCATACCAGGTTGTATTGGGTCGGGATATGCCAATCCTTGGGGACCTGTTAGCAAAGAGTGAGAAAGATCTAGATATTTCAGGTGAAGGTCTGCTAGCCATCGCTAGGTCTAGCTCTAAAAAGTCTCAGTCAGAGCAAGGTTTGAGTGAGTTACCTTTTGCTAACACTGAAGTTCCTGGTGAGGAAAGTTTAAGAAAGCACTGCCCAAGAAAAAGAAGTTAGACAATATTGCTTGGAACTGCCAGGCATGGTGCAGAAGAGACAAGACAAAGTAAAGGGGCAAAACTTCCTGAGTTATTTTCTGAACCTGGTGGTTCCAAGTTATTACTTGGAACCACCAAGTTCCAAGTAATGGAACTTGGTGGGTTCCATAACTTGGAACCCACATATAACATACATATAACATACATATAAAGAAATATATCGCTTTATATGTATGTTAATATCTTAGTTTCACATTTTAATTTCAGTGACTGAATTAGTCACTGTCAGTGACTGAATTAGAGATTTTCTATGGTTTTTCTAATGTATTGAGATGCACCTGTGAGGCTTTGAAGTTGTAATATTGTACAACTTCAAAGGCAGGACCCCTTGTTAGCACCTCTGTTTGCTAAGTGTTCCCAAGAATCAGCACAGATTACAGAGGGGGTTCGGGAAGTTTTTCTTGTAAAGAATGAACGGCTGTTTGGTCGTAGCAAGGTGGGTGACCAGTTAGTTGTTCCCACAAGCTTAAGGCCAATAGTTTTACAGTTGGCCCATTTAATTCCTTGGGTGGATCATTTAGGATATGTGAAAACTTTCTCCAGAATGTCAAATCATTTTCTTTTTTTTTGGCCTCAATAGTTTTCAGATGCTGTTAAATACTGCGAATCATGTCCACAAGCCATTGGAGAGAAGTAGCTTGGGCCATAGATACATTATAGTTGTGTGTGATTATGCGACTAGGTACCCGGAAGCTTTCCCATTAAGAAGAATTAAAGCCTGCCAAATAGCTAAGACATCTGTCCAATACAAATGTTTTCTAGGGTGGGTATTCCCATAGAAATTCTTACAAATCAAGGTTCAAACTTCACTTCCAACCTATTGAAGGAAGTTGATAAACTTTTGGGAATTAGTGGAATTAAAACAAGTCCCTACCATCCTCAAACTGATGGACTCATTGAAAGGTTTAATAAAACTCTGAAGTCCATGTTGAAGAAATTTGTAAAAAGACTCGGGGAAAGACTGGGATCAGTGGTTACCATTTCTGCTTTTTGCTTATAGAGAGGTACTTCAAGCATCTACTGAGTTTTCTCCTTTTCAGATCTTATACGATCATACTGTCAGGGGTCCACTAGATGTCCTCAAAAAGGCTTGGGAGGGGGCTGGGCCTAAAAAAAGTGTACATCACTCTCATGAAATGAAAGACAAACTTGAACAGTTCCAGGAACTGGCTCACAGTCACCTAGTAGAAGCCCAGCAGCGCCAAAAGCAGAACTATGATAAAACAGCTCATAGGAGGACCTTTAAGGAAGGACAAAAAGTGTTACTACTTTTGCCAACTGCTGAAAGCTGCCTTTTAGCCAAGTGGCAGGGGCCTTTTGTTGTAAACAGAAAAGTAGGTCCCGTTACTTATGAGCTCAACATGCCAGATTGCCGTAAAAAACAGCAAGTTTTTCATGTCAACATGTTGAAAGAGTGGATTGACCGGCCAGTTCCATCAATGTAATTGTGGGCTTGAGCTGTAGTCGATGAAGAGGAGCTTTAAGAGAAATTCCTACCATCTAACTTTGGGGAGCAGGTTTTTGCCAGATGTAAGCCATCTACCTCCAAAGCAGCAAGATGATGCCAAAAGGATGTTGCCAAAGGAGCTTTTCAGCACAAAACCAGGCTACACCCATCTCATTAAGCATGACATACGACTTCACAGTCATGATCAACCACCTATCAGGGATATGACCTCCAGAGTTTCAGCAAAACTGGTGCCTGCACTGAAACAGAAGGTGGAAGAAATGCTGGCTATGGAGATCATAGAGCCTTCCAGAGGTGAGTGGTGCTGCTTGTTCCCAAGAAAAATGACTCAAGACAGATTTTGTGTTGATTTCTCAAAACTTAATGCTGTTTCTGTATGTAATGCTTATCCAATGCCAAGAGTTGATGAACTTATTGAGCGTTTGGGGAATGCTAAATACCTTACAACACTTGACCTCTGTAAAAGTTATTGGCAAGTTCCACTAACTGAGTCCTCAAGGGATTTAACTACTTTCAGGATTCCTAGTGGACTTTATTGTTTCAGAACTATGCCTTTTGGACTTAATGGAGCTCCAGCTTCATTCCAGAGGATGATGGGCTTGGTTTAAAAGGAGCTGATGGCTATGCAGCAGCTTACATTGATGACATTGTGGTGTTCAGTGAGACATGGAAAGACCACGTGAGGCATCTGACAGAAGTCCTACAAAGAATCAAAACAGTGGGTTTAGTCATCAACCCTGGAAAGTGTCACATTGCAAAGCCTGAGGTTGAATACTTGGGTTACGACATCAGGGTTGGGGTTATCCGCCCTCAGGTGAGTAAGGTTGATAGCCTTGCTGCTTGTCCTCCTCCTTCAACTAAGAAAAAGTTAAGATCTTTTCTAGGTTTAGTTGGCTGGTACCATCGGTACATCCCCAACCTTTCCACCAGATCAGCCTTTCTTAGTGACTTAGCACATACATCTTGTCCCATCAAGATTGTATGGACTCCAGAGTATGAGGCTCCATTTGCAGATCTGAAAAACTGTTTGTGTAATGAACTTGTGTTGCAGTGTTCAGATTTTACACGCCCATTTATTGTGCAGACCGATGGTTCAGGCATGGGGCTAGGAGCTGTGTTGCTGCAAGGTGATGGGGGTGACCAAAGACCATAAGTCGAAAGCTCTTTCCCAGAGAAATGAGGTACTCTACAATAGAGAAAGAAGCTTTGGCAATAAAATTTGCTCTTGACACTTTAAAGTATTATCTGCTAGGTGGTGAATTTGTGCTTGAGACAGACCACCAAGATTTACACTGGATGAATAGAATGAGAGAGACCAATGCAAGAATCACCAGATGGTACCCATCATTGCAACCTTATCGTTTCAAGATTCAGTATAAAGCCGGAAAGAAGAATGTTGTGGCAGATTTCCCTTCCCGTTCCCATGTGTGCAGAGTGGCTTAAGGGGGGTGACAAAGTGGTTCAGTTTGTATTCACCTCTTGTCCCTTATTCTTATTTTTGATTAATTTACTTTCTGTAGCTGGTCATCATGCATAAACTTAAACATTACTTTGCAACTTTGCTTCACTTACTATCCCGGGTTTGTTTGTGTTAGCATTGTGTTGCAGTTTCCATCTATTTATATGTTTAGGTTAAAATTACTACTTCTGGATTATTGGTTAAATTTGTTTATTTTGTTTCAAAGTATATTCATGGTATTTGGTTTCTTTTTTTACTCACTATTGTTTGTCCCTTGAGGATCTGCAGCAGGGCAGAAATATCGGAGGGGCCGGCCCAGTATTTCCTGCTTAAATGTCTGGATGATGTCATTAATTAACTCGGACTTGAACCTCCAGAGCCACATAAAGACAGTAACAAAATCGGCCTTCTATCACCTGAAGAACATCTCCAGGATTAGAGGACTAATGTCTCAGCCAGATCTAGAGAAACTCATCCATGCGTTTATCTTCAGTCGCATTGATTATTGTAACAGCGTCTTCAAAGGCCTGTCCTATAAATCTATCAAACAGCTGCAGCTGATCCAGAAGCTGCTGCTCACGTTCTCACTAGAAGCAGGAAGATAGAGACATAACACCAGTTTAAAGTAATATAAAGTATATATATATATAAAGTAAATACTGTTGTTAGTCTACAAATCACTGAACGGTTTAGCACCACAATACATTAAAGATCTGCTGTTGTTGTATCAACCTGCCAGACTCTCAGGTCTTCTGGTTCTGGTCTGCTCTGCAACCCCAGAACCAGAACCAAAAGAGGAGAAGCAGCTTTCAGCATCTATGGACCAAAAATTTGGAACAAACTTCCAGAAAACTGTAAAACAGCGGAAACCCTGACTTCCTTTAAATCTCATCTAAAAACACACCTGTTTAGAACTGTATTTGAAATCTAATATGTATGGATTTGTATTTGTATTTGTATTTGTATTTGTGGATATGTATGTAAGTTGTAGATTGAGACCTTTTCCTGTTGTGGGCAACGGGGCCCGGTGAATACGAGTGGTTAAACGGACGGTGGAGTCCGGCGGTAAAAGGCGCTTAAATTCCGTGACAAAAAGAAAAGGGAGGGGAAAAAAAAAAAAAACACTTGGTATTTTATTTTATTTTATTCTATTTGCATGACTTTGTATTTTGTGTTTATGATGTAAAGCACTTTGAAATGCCTTGTAGCTGAAATGTGCTATACAAATAAAATTTGATTGATTGATTGATTGATTAATTACCTTGCTGGATTCTACCAATTAGAGGGTTTCCTTTGAAGGATTGCTTTGTTTTTTTCTTTAAAGTAACTGTTTGAGTTTTCTTCTATGAAACACTCAGAGTCTGTCAATTTGGCATTTACTCGCTGAGATAAAGCTTTTTTGGTCTCTCAGCTTGGTATTTCTTGTGACACTTCATTTTAACTTTGTTTCAGCTTCAGACAACCAGAACTTATTGTTTTCTAAGTTGTTTGATAGTAAATAATGTAAAATTAATAATATAATTTTGAACACTCAGAGTCAGTCAATTTGGCATTTTCTTGGTGAGATAAAAGCTTTTTTGGTCTCTCAGCTTGGGATTTCCTGAAACAATGCATTTTAGCTTAGATTCATCTTAAAACATCCACAACTTATATTTTTCTACCTTGATTCAATGAAAATAAGATAGAAAATTAATGTAATGCTGAATACACAAAGTGTGTCAATTTTGCATTTTCTCGCTGAGATAAGCTTTTTTGGTCTCTCAGCTTGGGATTTCCTGAAACAATGCATTTTAGCTTAGATTCATCTTAAAACATCCACAACTTATATTTTTCTACCTTGATTCAATGAAAATAAGATAGAAAAATTAATGTAGTGCTCAAAACACAAAGTGTGTCAATTTTGCATTTTCTCGCTGAGATAAAGCTTTTTTGGTCTCTCAGCTTGGGATTTCTTGTCACAGTGGATTATAACGTTGTTTCACCTTCAGACAACCAGAACTTATTGTTTTCTAAGTTGTTTGATAGTAAATAATGTAAAATTAATAATATAATTTTGAACACACAAAGTGTGTCAATTTTGCATTTTCTCGCTGAGATAAAGCTTTTTTGGTCTCTCAGCTTGGTATTTCTTGTCACAGTGGATTATAACTTTGTTTCAGCTTCAGACAACCAGAACTTATTGTTTTCTAAGTTGTTTGATCGTAAATAATGTAAAATTAATAATATAATTTTGAACACTCAGAGTCAGTCAATTTGGCATTTTCTTGCTGAGATAAAGCTTTTTTGGTCTCTCAGCTTGGGATTTCCTGAAACACTGCATTTTAGCTTAGTTTCATATTAAAACATCCACAACTTATATTTTTCTACCTTAATTCAATGAAAATAAGATAGAAAATGAAAGTAATTCGGAATACAGAGAGTGTGTAAATTTGGCATTTTCTTGCTGAGATAAAGCTTTTTTGGTCTCTCAGCTTGGGATTTCCTGAAACACTGCATTTTAGCTTAGTTTCATATTAAAACATCCACAACTTATATTTTTCTACCTTGATTCAATGAAAATAAGATAGAAAATGAATGTAATGCTGAATACACAAAGTGTGTCAATTTTGCATTTTCTCGCTGAGATAAGGCTTTTTTGGTCTCTCAGCTTGGGATTTCGTGTCACAGTGGATTATAACTTTGTTTCACCTTCAGACAACCAGAACTTATTGTTTTCTAAGTTGTTTGATAGTAAATAATGTAAAATTAATAATATAATTTTGAACACTCAGAGTCAGTCAATTTGGCATTTTCTTGCTGAGATAAAGCTTTTTTGGTCTCTCAGCTTGGGATTTCCTGAAACACTGGATTTTAGCTTAGTTTCATCTTAAAACATCCACAACTTATATTTTTCTACCTTGATTCAATGAAAATAAGATAGAAAATGAAAGTAATTCGGAATACAGAGAGTGTGTAATTTGGCATTTTCTTGCTGAGATAAAGCTTTTTTGGTCTCTCAGCTTGGGATTTCCTGAAACACTGGATTTTAGCTTAGTTTCATCTTAAAACATCCACAACTTATATTTTTCTACCTTGATTCAATAAAAATAAGATAAAAAAATGAATGTAGAGCTCAAAACACAAAGTGTGTCAATTTGGCATTTTCTCGCTGAGATAAAGCTTTTTTGGTCTCTCAGCTTGGTATTTCTTGTCACAGTGGATTATAACTTTGTTTCAGCTTCAGACAACCAGAACTTATTGTTTTCTAAGTTGTTTGATCGTAAATAATGTAAAATTAATAATATAATTTTGAACACTCAGAGTCAGTCAATTTGGCATTTTCTTGCTGAGATAAAGCTTTTTTGGTCTCTCAGCTTGGGATTTCCTGAAACACTGGATTTTAGCTTAGTTTCATCTTAAAACATCCACAACTTATATTTTTCTACCTTGATTCAATAAAAATAAGATAAAAAAATGAATATAGAGCTCAAAACACAAAGTGTGTCAATTTTGCATTTTCTCGCTGAGATAAAGCTTTTTTGGTCTCTCAGCTTGGTTTCTTGTCATGGATTATAACTTTGTTTCAGCTTCAGACAACCAGAACTTATTGTTTTCTAAGTTGTTTGATCGTAAATAATGTAAAATTAATAATATAATTTTGAACACTCAGAGTCAGTCAATTTTGCATTTTCTCGCTGAGATAAAGCTTTTTTGGTCTCTCAGCTTGGGATTTCCTGAAACACTGGATTTTAGCTTAGATTCATCTTAAAACATCCAAACTTATATTTTTCTACCTTGATTCAATGAAAATAAGATAGAAAAATGAATGTAGTGCTCAAAACACAAAGTGTGTCAATTTTGCATTTTCTCGCTGAGATAAAGCTTTTTTGGTCTCTCAGCTTGGTATTTCTTGTCACAGTGGATTATAACTTTGTTTCAGCTTCAGACAACCAGAACTTATTGTTTTTTAAGTTGTTTGAAAGTAAATAATGTGAAATTAATAATATAATTTTGAACACCCAGAGTCAGTCAATTTGGTAATTTCTTGCTGAGATAAAGCTTTTTTGGTCTCTCAGCTTGGGATTTCCTGAAACAATGCATTTTAGCTTAGATTCATCTTAAAAACATCCATAACTTATATTTTTTCTACCTTTATTAAATGATAATAAGATAGAAAAATGAATGTAGTGCTCAAAACACAAAGTGTGTCAATTTTTGCATTTTTCTCGCTGAGATAAAGCTTTTTTGGTCTCTCAGCTTGGGATTTCTTGTCACAGTGGATTATAACTTTGTTTAAGCTTCAGACAACCAGAACTTATTGTTTTCTAAGTTGTTTGATCGTAAATAATGTAAAATTAATAATATAATTTTGAACACTCAGAGTCAGTCAATTTTGCATTTTCTCGCTGAGATAAAGCTTTTTTGGTCTCTCAGCTTGGGATTTCCTGAAACACTGGATTTTAGCTTAGTTTCATCTTAAAACATCCAAACTAATATTTTTCTACCTTGATTCAATGAAAATAAGATAGAAAAATGAATGTAGTGCTCAAAACACAAAGTGTGTCAATTTTGCATTTTCTCGCTGAGATAAAGCTTTTTTGGTCTCTCAGCTTGGGATTTCTTGTCACAGTGGATTATAACTTTGTTTCAGCTTCAGACAACCAGAACTTATTGTTTTTTAAGTTGTTTGAAAGTAAATAATGTGAAATTAATAATATAATTTTGAACACCCAGAGTCAGTCAATTTTGCATTTTCTCGCTGAGATAAAGCTTTTTTGGTCTCTCAGCTTGGTATTTCTTGTCACAGTGGATTATAACTTTGTTTCAGCTTCAGACAACCAGAACTTATTGTTTTTTAAGTTGTTTGAAAGTAAATAATGTGAAATTAATAATATAATTTTGAACACCCAGAGTCAGTCAATTTGGTAATTTCTTGCTGAGATAAAGCTTTTTTGGTCTCTCAGCTTGGGATTTCCTGAAACAATGCATTTTAGCTTAGATTCATCTTAAAACATCCGCAACTTATATTTTTCTACCTTTATTAAATGATAATAAGATAGAAAAATGAATGTAGTGCTCAAAACACAAAGTGTGTCAATTTTGCATTTTCTCGCTGAGATAAAGCTTTTTTGGTCTCTCAGCTTGGGATTTCTTGTCACAGTGGATTATAACTTTGTTTAAGCTTCAGACAACCAGAACTTATTGTTTTCTAAGTTGTTTGATCGTAAATAATGTAAAATTAATAATATAATTTTGAACACTCAGAGTCAGTCAATTTTGCATTTTCTCGCTGAGATAAAGCTTTTTTGGTCTCTCAGCTTGGGATTTCCTGAAACACTGGATTTTAGCTTAGATTCATCTTAAAACATCCAAACTTATATTTTTCTACCTTGATTCAATGAAAATAAGATAGAAATGAAAGTAATTCGGAATACAGAGAGTGTGTCAATTTGGCATTTTCTTGCTGAGATAAAGCTTTTTTGGTCTCTCAGCTTGGGATTTCCTGAAACACTGGATTTTAGCTTAGTTTCATCTTAAAACATCCACAACTAATATTTTTCTACCTTGATTCAATGAAAATAAGATAGAAAATGAATATAATGCTGAATACAAAAAGTGTGTCAATTTTGCATTTTCTCGCTGAGATAAAGCTTTTTTGGTCTCTCAGCTTGGTATTTCTTGTCACAGTGGATTATAACTTTGTTTCAGCTTCAGACAACCAGAACTTATTGTTTTTTAAGATGTTTGAAAGTAAATAATGTAAAATTATTAATGTAATTTTGAACACTCAGAGTGAGTCAATTTGGCATTTTCTTGCTGAGATAAAGCTTTTTTGGTCTCTCAGCTTGGGATTTCCTGAAACACTGGATTTTAGCTTAGTTTCATCTTAAAACATCCAAACTTATATTTTTCTACATTGATTCAATGAAAATAAGATAGAAATGAAAGTAATTCGGAATACAGAGAGTGTGTCAATTTTGCATTTTCTCGCTGAGATAAAGCTTTTTTGGTCTCTCAGCTTGGTATTTCTTGTCACAGTGGATTATAACTTTGTTTCAGCTTCAGACAACCAGAACTTATTGTTTTCTAAGTTGTTTGATAGTAAATAATGTAAAATTAATAATATAATTTTGAACACTCAGAGTCAGTCAATTTGGCATTTTCTTGCTGAGATAAAGCTTTTTTGGTCTCTCAGCTTGGGGTTTCCTGAAACACTGGATTTTAGCTTAGTTTCATCTTAAAACATCCAAAACTAATATTTTTCTACCTTGATTCAATGAAAATAAGATAGAAAAATGAATGTAGTGCTCAAAACACAAAGTGTGTCAATTTTGCATTTTCTCGCTGAGATAAAGCTTTTTTGGTCTCTCAGCTTGGGATTTCTTGTCACAGTGTATTATAACTTTGTTTCAGCTTCAGACAACCAGAACTTATTGTTTTCTAAGTTGTTTGATAGTAAATAATGTAAAATTAATAATATAATTTTGAACACTCAGAGTCAGTCAATTTGGCATTTTCTTGCTGAGATAAAGCTTTTTTGGTCTCTCAGCTTGGGATTTCCTGAAACACTGCATTTTAGCTTAGTTTCATCTTAAAACATCCAAACTTATATTTTTCTACCTTGATTCAATGAAAATAAGATAGAAATGAAAGTAATTCGGAATACAGAAAGTGTGTCAATTTTGCATTTTCTCGCTGAGATAAAGCTTTTTTGGTCTCTCAGCTTGGTATTTCTTGTCACAGTGGATTATTACTTTGTTTCAGCTTCAGACAACCAGAACTTATTGTTTTCTAAGTTGTTTGATAGTAAATAATGTAAAATTAATAATATAATTTTGAACACTCAGAGTCAGTCAATTTGGCATTTTCTTGCTGAGATAAAGCTTTTTTGGTCTCTCAGCTTGGGGTTTCCTGAAACACTGGATTTTAGCTTAGTTTCATCTTAAAACATCCAAAACTTATATTTTTCTACCTTGATTCAATGAAAATAAGATAGAAAAATGAATGTAGTGCTCAAAACACAAAGTGTGTCAATTTTGCATTTTCTCGCTGAGATAAAGCTTTTTGGTCTCTCAGCTTGATATTTCTTGTCACAGTGGATTATAACTTTGTTTCAGCTTCAGACAACCAGAACTTATTGTTTTCTAAGTTGTTTGATAGTAAATAATGTAAAATTAATAATATAATTTTGAACACTCAGAGTCTGTCAATTTGGCATTTTCTTGCTGAGATAAAGCTTTTTTGGTCTCTCAGCTTGGGATTTCCTGAAACACTGCATTTTAGCTTAGTTTCATCTTAAAACATCCACAACTTATATTTTTCTACCTTGATTCAATGAAAATAAGATAGAAAATGAAAGTAATGCTGAATACACAAAGTGTGTCAATTTTGCTTTTTCTCGCTGAGATAAAGCTTTTTTGGTCTCTCAGCTTGGTATTTCTTGTCACAGTGGATTATAACTTTGTTTCAGCTTCAGACAACCAGAACTTATTGTTTTCTAAGTTGTTTGATAGTAAATAATGTAAAATTAATAATATAATTTTGAACACTCAGAGTCAGTCAATTTGGCATTTTCTTGCTGAGATAAAGCTTTTTTGGTCTCTCAGCTTGGGATTTTCTGAAACAATGCATTTTAGCTTAGATTCATCTTTAACAATCCACAACTTATATTTTTCTACCTTGATTCAATGAAAATAAGATAGAAAATTAATGTAATGCTGAATACACAAAGTGTGTCAATTTTGCATTTCTCCTGAGATAAAGCTTTTTGGTCTCTCAGCTTGATATTTCTTGTCACAGTGGATTATAACTTTGTTTCAGCTTCAGACAACCAGAACGTATTGTTTTCTAAGTTGTTTGATAGTAAATAATGTAAAATTAATAATATAATTTTGAACACTCAGAGTCTGTCAATTTGGCATTTTCTTGCTGAGATAAAGCTTTTTTGGTCTCTCAGCTTGGGATTTCCTGAAACACTGCATTTTAGCTTAGTTTCATCTTAAAACATCCACAACTTATATTTTTCTACCTTGATTCAATGAAAATAAGATAGAAAATGAAAGTAATGCTGAATACACAAAGTGTTCAATTTGGCATTTTCTTGCTGAGATAAAGCTTTTTTGGTCTCTCAGCTTGGTATTTCCTGAAACAATGCATTTTAGCTTAGATTCATCTTAAAACATCCACAACTTATATTTTTCTACCTTGATTCAATGAAAATAAGATAGAAAATGAATGTAATGCTGAATACACAAAGTGTGTCAATTTTGCATTTTCTCGCTGAGATAAAGCTTTTTTGGTCTCTCAGCTTGGTATTTCTTGTAACAGTGGATTATGACTTTGTTTCAGCTTCAGACAACCAGAACTTATTGTTTTCTAAGTTTTTTGATAGTAAATAATGTAAAATTAATAATATAATTTTGAACACTCAGAGTCAGTCAATTTGGCATTTTCTTGCTGAGATAAAGCTTTTTTGGTCTCTCAGCTTGGGATTTCCTGAAAGAATGCATTTTAGCTTAGATTCATCTTACAACATCCACAACTTATATTTTTCTACCTTGATTCAATGAAAATAAGATAGAAAATGAATGTAATGCTGAATACACAAAGTGTGTCAATTTTGCATTTTCTCGCTGAGATAAAGCTTTTTTGGTCTCTCAGCTTGGTATTTCTTGTCACAGTGGATTATAACTTTGTTTCAGCTTCAGACAACCAGAACTTATTGTTTTCTAAGTTGTTTCATAGTAAATAATGTAAAATTAATAATATAATTTTGAACACTCAGAGTCAGTCAATTTGGCATTTTCTTGCAGAGATTAAGCTTTTTTGGTCTCTCAGCTTGGGATTTCCTGAAACAATGCATTTTAGCTTAGATTCATCTTAAAACTTCCACAACTTATATTTTTCTACCTTGATTTAATGAAAATAAGATAGAAAAATGAATGTAGTGCTCAAAACACAAAGTGTGTCAATTTTGCATCTTCTCGCTGAGATAAAGCTTTTTTGGTCTCTCACTTTTTGGTATTTCCTGAAACAATGCATTTTAGCTTAGATTCATCTTAAAACATCCACAACTTATATTTTTCTACCTTGATTCAATGAAAATAAGATAGAAAATGAATGTAATGCTGAATACACAAAGTGTGTCAATTTTGCATTTTCTCGCTGAGATAAAGCTTTTTTGGTCTCTCAGCTTGGTATTTCTTTGTAACAGTGGATTATGACTTTGTTTCAGCTTCAGAACAACCAGAACTTATTGTTTTCTAAGTTTTTGATAGTAAATAATGTAAAATTAATAATATAATTTTGAACACTCAGAGTCAGTCAATTTGGCATTTTCTTGCTGAGATAAAGCTTTTTTGGTCTCTCAGCTTGGGATTTCCTGAAAGAATGCATTTTAGCTTAGATTCATCTTACAACATCCACAACTTATATTTTTCTACCTTGATTCAATGAAAATAAGATATAAAAATGAATGTAATGCTGAATACACAAAGTGTGTCAATTTTGCATTTTCTCGCTGAGATAAAGCTTTTTTGGTCTCTCAGCTTGGTATTTCCTGAAACAATGCATTTTAGCTTAGATTCATCTTAAAACATCCACAACTTATATTTTTCTACCTTGATTCAATGAAAATAAGAAGAAAAATGAATGTAATGCTGAATACACAAAGTGTGTCAATTTTGCATTTTCTCGCTGAGATAAAGCTTTTTTGGTCTCTCAGCTTGGTATTTCTTGTAACAGTGGATTATGACTTTGTTTCAGCTTCAGACAACCAGAACTTATTGTTTTCTAAGTTTTTTGATAGTAAATAATGTAAAATTAATAATATAATTTTGAACACTCAGAGTCAGTCAATTTGGCATTTTCTTGCTGAGATAAAGCTTTTTTGGTCTCTCAGCTTGGGATTTCCTGAAAGAATGCATTTTAGCTTAGATTCATCTTACAACATCCACAACTTATATTTTTCTACCTTGATTCAATGAAAATAAGATAGAAAATGAATGTAATGCTGAATACACAAAGTGTGTCAATTTTGCATTTTCTCGCTGAGATAAAGCTTTTTTGGTCTCTCAGCTTGGTATTTCTTGTCACAGTGGATTATAACTTTGTTTCAGCTTCAGACAACCAGAACTTATTGTTTTCTAAGTTGTTTGATAGTAAATAATGTAAAATTAATAATATAATTTTGAACACTCAGAGTCAGTCAATTTGGCATTTTCTTGCTGAGATAAAGCTTTTTTGGTCTCTCAGCTTGGAATTTCCTTAAACACTGGATTTTAGCTTAGTTTCATTTTAAAACATCCAAAACTTATATTTTTCTACCTTGATTCAATGAAAATAAGATAGAAAAAGGAATGTAGTGCTCAAAACACAAAGTGTGTCAATTTTGCATTTTCTCGCTGGGATAAAGCTTTTTTGGTTTCTCAGCTTGGTATTTCTTGTCACAGTGGATTATAACTTTGTTTCAGCTTCATACAACCAGAACTTATTGTTTTCTAAGTTGTTTGATAGTAAATAATGTAAAATTAATAATATAATTTTGAACACTCAGAGTCAGTCAATTTGCCATTTTGTTGCTGAGATAAAGCTGTTTTGGTCTCTCAGCTTGGGATTTCCTGAAACAATGCATTTTAGCTTAGATTCATCTTAAAACATCCACAACTTATATTTTTCTACCTTGATTCAATGAAAATAAGATAGAAAAATGAATGTAGTGCTCAAAACACAAAGTGTGTCAATTTTGCATTTTATCGCTGAGATAAAGCTTTTTTGGTCTCTCAGCTTGGGATTTCCTTAAACACTGGATTTTAGCTTAGTTTCATCTTAAAACATCCAAAACTTATATTTTTCTGCAGCGGTTCAGTGAAGTAAGTGAAAGTAGGGTTTTGGATGTTTTAAGATGACAGAAACTAAATCATTGTTTCAGAAACAGCTGAGGCAAAAAAGTCTCCAGCAAATGGAGATGACTGACTCTGGTGTTCAAAGAAATATGTTGTGGTACATTGTTGCTGCAAACAGCAGAAAACAGTAGGTTCTGATTGTCTGGCTGAGACAAATACTGTGACATGATGACCAAAGCACTATCAGCGAAAATGCAGAATGGCCATCTGGGTGGCACCTTACATTCATTTTTTCTGTCTTATTTTCGTGAATCAGGTAAGCATGAGTTGCCTGGTGTTTTAGATGAGAAACTGGCCATCCAGTGTTTCGAAATCCCAAGCTGAAGGCAAGCTTTTATCTCAGCAAATACAAGGCATGACACACTTTGTGTATTCGGCACTACATTCAATTTTTCTATCTTGTTGCTGAATCAGAGGCAGAGACATACTTTGTGGATGTTTTAAGGTGAAACTGGGCTAAAAGCCAGTGTTTCAGGAAAATCCCAAGCTGAAGAAGACCGAAAAAGCTGTATCTCACGTAGCAAAATGCCAATTGACTGACTCTGAGCGTTCAAAATTATATTATTAATGTGCATTATTTGCTATCAAACAACTTAGAAAACAATGGAGTACTGCTGTTCTGAAAGCTGAAACTGAAAGTCATAATCCCACTGTGACTAGAAGAGACCCAAACGCACAGAGTGACGCACTGATTTTGAAGCACTACATTCATTTTCTGTCTTTATTTTCATTGAATCAAGGTAAGAAAAACGCAAGTTTTGGATGTTTTTAGAAACGAGGCAATGACTGAAAATCGGTGACTCAACACCGAAGACAAAGCACATCTTCGAGCGAAAAGATGCAGAGTACGATACGCGGCAATGCATTTGGCACTGTCTATCTTGACTGTGGCCAGCGTAAGAATCAAGTACTAAGTTTGGGATGTTTTAAGATGAGACTACAGCTCAGAAATGCTGCTGAGGTCTCAGCAAATCCTAAGCTGAGACACTGAAAGCGTGCAAGCTGCACACTACGACCATGCGTTCTTGGCCTGTCATGCAGCTTGAAAAACATGGGCTCAAGCTCTGGGATGTCTGGCTGAGATGTAGGCATAATCCGACAGCGATCAGAGATCAAGCTGGACCAGACAAAAAGCTTGTCTCAGCTGAAAGAAATGCCATGATCTGGTGCACTTTCAGCATTATTGACATTTTCATCGTGTTGCAATCAGGCAGAAAAACTGGCCTGGTTGTGGATGACAGCGGAACAGTTATAATCATTGTGTCGAGAGCTAACATCTCCAGCTGAAAGCCATGCACAAAACTCAGCGCGCTGTGCTGTACTCGGCATTACATTCATTTTCTGTCTTTATTTTCATTGAATCAGAGCAGAAAAAAATATAAGTTTGGATAAGATGAAACTAAGCTAAAAATCAGTATCGAGAAGTCTAAGCTGAGGCAAAACTATCTCAGCTGAAAAAGCCATGATGACGACTTTCTGGTGTTCAAAAATTATATTGTGAGTACGTGTTATCAGCAGAAGCAACAAGTTCTCAACTGAAATGCAAAGACCACTGACGAACAAAATACCGAGCTGAAGATAACTTTTTATCTCCAGCGAAATGCAAAAGAGCCAACACGCTATTCGGCGACCCATTAAATCTTCATTTCGTTGAATCGAAACAGAAAAATACAAGGATGAAGATATTTAAGATAGTCTAGCTAAATGTGACTCATACTCTCAGCATGCCAAATTAACTGACTCAGTGTTAAGTATATTAATTTGCATTATTGCATCAAACAGCAGAAAACAGCAGGGTTCTATGCAGGCCTGAAACAAAAGTTATAATCCCACTGTGATGAAATGGCGAAGAGACGAAAAGCTTTTATCTCAGAAATAACACGCTGCTGTTTTGAGCACTACACTGCTATTTTCATTGAATCAGGTAAGCCAAGTTTTGGACTGTTTTAAGATGAAATAACTAAAATCCAGTATTTCAGAAATCCCAACTGAAAGGACCCAAAGCTTTTATCTCGAAAATACAAAATTATTACGCTGTTTTAACGCCCATTCATTTTTCTATCTATTTTTCGTGAATCTCAGGCAGAAAAACTATGGACCTGGATGTTTAAGATAGTCTAGCTAAAATGCATTGTTTCAGAGAGCTCCAGTGAGAAAATAAAAATTACACTTTGTGTTTTGGCACTACATCATTTTCTGGCGCCTTTCATTGAATCAGGCAGAGAAAAACTGTGATGTTTTGGACTGAGCAGATGAATCCATGGCTCAGAAATCTGAAACTTTCAGGAAATCCCAAGCTGAGACTGCTTCTCTGGCAGAAAGCATGCAGACTATTTGCTCTGGTGTCCAAAGAAACCCATATTGAATTACATGCTGTTGCTAATCGAGGCAACTCAGAAAAGCAACAGGGTTCTGGTTGTCTGGCTGGCTGAGATATAATCCACTGTGACAGATAACTGCAGCTGAAGACAAAAAGCAATATCTCGACGGAAAATACAAAGTGACCACACTTTTGTGCACTGGCTTGCCCAATGCACCACTGTCTTATTTTCGTGAATCAGGTAAGTACTGAAGTTTTGGATGTTTTATAGATGAGAAACTAAGCTAAATCCAGTGTTTCAGGAAATCCGCAGAGACCAAAGCTTTATCTCAGCCGGCCACATGAGTGACACGCTATTATTCATCTGACTTTTCCACTAGTCAGGCTGATATGAGTTTTCGTGATAGTTTGGGCGAGTCTAAGCAAAAATACGCGTTTCAGAAAATCGAGACAGAGAGACTTACTCAGCGATACCGTGACTTACTCTGAGTTCAAACCCATATTGAACGCGCATTATTCTACTAATCGAAAGCAACTTAGAGCACAAGTTCTGGTTGTCGTGAAAGCTGAGAGCAGAGCCATAATCCCACTGTGGCAGAAAACTGACCACATCTCAGCGAAAATGCACAAAAATTATTTGCACTTTATTCGTATTCAGCAGTACGTCATTTTTGCTGTGTATTTTCAGCTATCTATACTACCTTCGATCAGGTAGAAAAACCTGAGGTTTTGGATGTTTTAAGATAGATCGGCTTAAAGCAAATCCAGTGTTTCGAAATCCCAAAGCTGAGAAGACCAAAGCACTATCTCGGCAGCGCCAGTGTGCGACTTTCTGGTGTTCAAGAGTATATTATTAATTTTGCATTATTTACTCGAACAGCAGAAAACAGCATGATACTGTTGTCTGGCTGGCTGACAAAGTCATAATCCACTGTGTAATAAATAGCAAGCTGAGACACAAAGCTTTACTCAGGGAAAATGCAGAATCGACGCACTGTTTTGTGCTTACCACTCATTTTCGTGAATCAGGTGAAAAACCTGAAGTTTTGGATGTTTTTGAGATGAGCTCAGCTAAATGTATTCAGAGAAATCCCCAAGCTGAGACCCAAAGCGTATCTCAGCGAAAAAAATCACAGAATTGACGGCTTTGCTACGGCTCATACATTCATATCTACTAATTTTCGATTTGAATCAGACAGACAGAAAACAATAAAGTTTGGTTATGTTTAAAGATGAAATGCAAGCTAAAATCGTGTCGAAATCGAAAGACAACTATGTCTCCGAGAAAGAAATACAGATTGACACGTGTTTAGCTATCTATCTTATTTTCGTGAATCGGAGGTGAAAGCTATGAGTTTTGAGATGTTTAGATGAGACTAGCTCAAAAATCCAGTGTTCGGGAAATCTGGCTGAGGACAAAAAGCATCTCGGCGGAAAATGCTAGATTGTGCACATTTGTGTTTTGGCGATACACTCAGTATCTATCTAATTTTACGTGAATCAGCGATGCAAACATAAGCTTTTGGATGTTAGATGAGCCCAAGCAGATACACTGGCTCGACAAGCCACAAGCTGAAGATTAGCATCTTCATGCAGGAAAAGCAGCCTGGCTGACTTCTGTGATTGTTCGAGCACTACGATGGATTTTTCTGTCATTTATTTACGTTGATCAAGCAGCAGAAAATCAATGAAGTTTCTAGATTTGTCTGGCTGTGGCTAAAGATCAGTAATCCGCGGGCGCAATCCAGCTGAAGAAGACAGCTTTATCTCAGCGGAAAAATGCAAAGAGATGACACACTGTGTGCTTTGAAGCGCTACATTCATTTTCTATCTTGCATCTTCGTGAATCCAGGCGAGAGCATGAAGTACTGGATGTTTTAAGATGGAAACTAAGCTACGACAGTGTCTGAGCTGAAGGACAAAGCTCTCGGCGAGAAGCTGCGAGTCGACACTCTGGTGTTCAAAAGTATATTGTGATTTGCATTGTTTTGTCGAGAAACAAGCAGAAAACGGCGAAGTTCTGATTTGTCTGGCTGAAACGAGATTATAATCCACTGTGACGAAAATACCAACTGAAGACCAAAGCACTGTCGAAATACGAATTGACTCTGCATTGCGATTACTCATTTTCTATCTTAATTTCATTAGTCAGGTAAGACAGCGCTTTTGGTGTCAGAAACATGATCTAGCTCAAATTTCTGTGCTTTCGAAATTCAAGCTGAAGAGGAACAAGCACTGGCCTCTCGAAAGCAATGCCAAGTGTGACCATATTGGCTGCATGTGCTATCAGAGCAGCAGAGAAAACTACAAGATCTGAACAATTAGATTATCAGCATCTGTGACAGACAAACTGAAGAGACTTTCAGAGCCAGCAGAAGTAGTTGCTGTGTTTGGCACTGCATTACATTTTTCTATCTTATTTTCATTGAATCAGGTAGAAAATATAAGTTTTGGATGTTTTAGATGACTAAGCAAAATCGTGTTTCAGAAATCCCCAAGCTGAAGAACACACACTCAGCCGACAGAAAAATCTTAGCATTACAGTGCATTTTCTATCTTACTTTTCACTAATCAGGCAAAAAACCTGGGTTTGGTGTTTTAGATGAAGCTTGCTGTTCAGGATGCCAAACTGCAGAGCCCGAAATGCAGCCAGCAAAAATGCAGAGTTTGACGATCGGTGTTCAAGTTATATTATTAGTGTTTGCATTATATACAGCAAACTGCTGGATTGTCTGTGCTGAAAACAAGCAAGTTATAATCCACTGTGTCAGCACGCTGAAGACTCCCAAAAAAGCACTATCTCGGCGAGATGCAGTGACACGCTGTGATTCAAGATTGTTCTACCCATTTCTATTTTCGATGCAGGCAGAAAAATATAAGTTCTGTTTGTGAAAAGATGAACGAGCTAAAATCAGTGTTTCGAAATCTCAGCGGACTGAGCGAGAAAGCATCTCGGCGAAAATGATTACATTCAAATACTATACATTTTGCATTATCAGATAGAGAAAGACTAATGTAAGTTCTAGCGTGCGTTTCATGAGCACTGAGACAAAGTTTTAATCTCACTGCAGACAAAATAGCTGAAAGCACGAACGAAAAATCTGCGTACATTCATTTTCTATCTTATTTTCATTGAATCAGGTAGAGAAAGACTGAGATGTTTTAGATGTTTATGAGAACTGCGACTCAGTGTCGAAATCTGGCTGAGACAAAAAAGCTATCTCAGCTGGCAGATTGACGATCTGGTGTTTAGTCATGTTAATGCATCTGTTCTTTCAGAGCAGAAAGAAACAAGAAGTTTTGGATGTTTTAGATGAAACAAGCGAAAATCCATTGTTTTCAGAAACGACAAGCCAAAAAGCTTTGTCTCCAGCGAGAAAATACAAGTATCTGTGTTTCGGCGCTACATTCATTTTCTGTCTTATTTTCATTGAATCAGGCAGAGAAAAATATGAAGTTTTGGATGATATGAAAGCTAAGCAAAATCCAGTATTTTCAGGAAATCCCAGCTGAAGGCACAGCACGATCTGCAAGTGACAGCACATAGCGTGACGTTTAGCCTTACGTCGTCTATCTTATTTTCATTGAGATCGAGGTGAAAAATATGAAGTTTTGGATGTTTGCAAGCTGAAAAATGCATTGTTCCGGAAAGTCTGAAGCTGAAAGTACCCAACTTGTCTCAGCAACCTTGACTTTGATCTGGTGTTCAGACAATTTTGCATTATTTACTATCAAGCAACGAAAAGCTCTAAGTTCATTGTCTGGCTGAAGTGTACTCAATCCACTGTGACTGAAATGGCTGGCAGAAACGACATCTCAGCGAGAAGCTCAAAGATGCACTTTTGATGTTTTGAGACGCTACATTCATCTAGCTTGAAATGCTGGATCAGGCCAGAAAAATCTGAAGTTTTGACTGTAAGATGAAGAACCATCGGTACAGCACGGAAGTGACTGGACAAAAGCGCACATCTCCAGCGAAAAATGCAGAGTCACGCACGTGATTTTGAAGCCTTGCTACTATCATTGAATGCAGGCAGAAAATACTGGATGTGTTGAAAGCTCGGAAAGATCGAATCTGAAGACATAGCTAGTCTCGGCGATAGAATGACTCTTGAAACCCTGGTGTTCAAAGAAACCATATTGTGTACGTACACATTACTATCGAGCAACAGAGAAACAATAAGATCTGGTCTGGCTAGCTGAAAGGCAAAGATTATAATCCACTGTGATTGCAAGAAGAAGGCCAACATCTCAGCGAAGATACAAAGGTGACTTACGCTGTCGTTTTGAGCAGCTACGTAATTTTTCTATCTTGTTTCATTGAATCAGACCAAGATACAAGTTTTGGTGTCTTCATTAAGACGTAAGCTAAAATCGTTTCAGGAAATCTAGCTGAAGACAAAAGCTAAAACAGCGACTGTGCTACGACACGTAACATTCAACGACCCGTGTTACTACTATCTTCTTCATTGGACGGAAGCCAGAAAAAATACCAAGTTTTGGATGTTTACTATGGTGTATCTGGCTAAATGCATTGTTTCCGGAAAACGAGCGAAGCAAACAATACGCACGAAACTGTCAGCGCTCAAAATTATATGACTCTGCTGATTCAAATGCAGAAGCGGCAGAAAAGCAATGGTTCTCGTCTGGCTGGCTAGAGATTATGATCCACTGTGAACAACGCCCAGCTGAGACCAAAAAGCATCTCAGCAGAAAGAATGCAAAATCGACTTGCACTGTGCGTGACAGAAAAATAAGCGGATGGCACAAATGAGGCAGCTAAATCAGTGGCAATCCCAAGCTGAGGAACAGCTCGGCTAGCTGCCTGTGTCTGAGCGCTACGACCATATTATCTATCTACATTAGTACTATCAGTAAGCAGAAAACGCAAGTTGACTCTGGCTGAAACTGAGCTCATAACTCCATTGTGTTTTCAGGAAAATCCCAGCTGAAAGACCCAACTTATCTCAGCTGAGCCAAATACAGGCTGACACGCTATTCAGCGATCGATGGGCATGTCATTTACATTGAATCGGAAATGAAAGAAAATATAAGTTTTGAGATGTTTTAAGATGAGTAGCTGGCAGAAAATCCGTGTATCAGGAAAATCCCAAAGCTGAGACCAAAAAGCTTTATCTCAGCTGAAAAATACAGGCATTGACGACTCTGGTGTTCAAAAATTATATTGTTAGCTTTACGTATTTTAATCAAACAGCAGAAAGCTGGCCAAGTTCTGGTCTGGCTGGAAACAGGATATATCACTGTGCCCGACAAATACCAGCTGAGGCAAAAGCTGTCTCAGCGAGCAAAAAGAAGCGATCAACGCATGTGTTTGACGGCAACTACGTCGTGCATCCTTTATTTTCGACTGGACCCAGGCAGAGAAAAATATGGCACACGGACTGTTTTGGAGAACTAGCTATCAGTCCATTTTCGAGACTATCAGTGAAAATGCAGAGTGACTTACGCTGTGTTTTGAGCTATTCATGCTGATCTTGTTTACGTTGAATCAGCAGCAAGTCGAGGTAACACAAGACAGATCTAGCTAAATGCACTGTTTCGAAGTCTAAGCTGCGAGACAGCATCTCGGCTGAAAAATGCAAACATTGACACGCACGTGAATCGAGCGCCTTTATCCATTGAATGAAGACGCAAGTTTTGAGATGTTTTTAGATGAGCTAGCTAATCCGACCAGTACTCGAAAATCCCAAAGCTGAAGCGACAAAGCTTTTATCTCGGCAGCATCAAATTGCCATGCTGACGACTCTGGTGTGTTCACGACCCATTCATTTGGGTACGCATTTGGCGCGAATCGAGCTAGAAAACGCCAAAGTTTCTGGATGTATCTGAGAGCGAAACGAAAGCCTATAATCAGTGTATCAGAAATCCCAAGCTGAGCAGACCAGCTTTATCTGCGAAAAATGCTAAGTGTACACTGTGTATTATCATTCATTCATTTTCTATCTGTATTTTCATTGAATCGAGGTGAAAAAAATATAAGTTTGTGGATGTTTTAAGATGAAACTAGCTAAATCAGTGTTTTCAGGAAATCCCAAAGCTGAAGAGCACCAAAAAGCATCTCAACGAAATACGATGACTACTGAGTGTTCAAGAATGTATTACATTTTACATTATTTACTATCAAAGCTTAGAAAACAATAAGTTCTGGTTGTCGTATACTGAAAATCCAGCTCGAGATCAAGCTAGGACCAAGCTGAGACCATCAGCTGACACACTTTGTATATTCAACGTGCATTCATTTTCTATCTTATTTTCATTGAATCAAGGTGAAAAATATAAGTTTTGGATGTTTTAAGATGAAACTAAGCTAAACCCAGTGTTTCAGATCCGACTGAAGACCAAAAAAGCTTTATCTCAGATGAAATGCAAATTGACTGACTCTGAGTGTTCAAGTATATTATTAATTTTACATTATTTACTAATCAAGCAACAGAAAACAATAAGTTCTGAGTTGTCTGAAGCTGAAACAAAGTTATAATCCACTGTGACAGAAAGACAAGCTGACGAGACTTGTCTCAGCTGAGAAAATGCAAAGCTGTTGCACGCTGTCAGCATTACATTCATTTTCTATCTTATTTTCACTGAATCAGGTAAGAAAAATATGGTTGTGAGATGTATAGATGAAATCTAGCTACAGTCGAAATCTAGCTGAAGACAAAGCACATCTCCGAGACAGTGACTTTCTGTGTATTCAGCATTACATTCATTTTTCTATCTTATTTTCATTGAATCAGGTAGAAAAAATATAAGTTTTGGATGTTTTAAGATGAAACTAAGCTAAAATCAGTGTTTCAGAAATCGCAAGACAAAAAAAGCTATCTCAGCAGAAAATGCAAATTGACGACTCTGAGTGTTCAAAGACATATTATAATTTACATTATTTACTATCAAACAACAGACAAACAATAAGTTCTGATTTGTCTGAGCTGAAACTATTATAATCCACTGTGACAGAAAATACCAGCTGGCCTAGCTACTCAGCAGAAAATGCAAATGACGCACGCTGGCACTACATTCATTTTTCTATCTTATTTTCATTGAATCAGGTAGAAAAAATATAAGTTTTGGATGTTTTAGATGAAACTAAGCTAAAATCGTGTTTCCCGAAATCGAACCAAAAAACTATCTCGCAGAGAAAACTGCCAGAGTGACGACTACGGTGTTCAAAGATATATTAATTTGCATTATTTACTATCGAAACAGCAGAAAACAATAAGTTCTGGTTGTCTGGCTGAAAGCTAAAAGTTATAATCCACTGTGACAAAGACCAAGCTGAAAGACATATCTCAGCGAAAATGCAAAGTGACACACTTTATAGTATTCGGCGTACATTCATTTTCTATCTTATTTTCATTGAATCAAGTAGAAAAATATAAGTTTTGAATGTTTAGATGAATCTAGCTCAAAATACCCATTGTTTCAGGAAATCCAGCTGAGAGACAAAAAGCTTTATCTCAGCTGAAAAATGCTAAATTGACTGACTCTGAGTGTTCAAAACTATATTATTAATTTCATTATTTTACTATCAAACGAGCAGAAAACAATGAAGTTCTGGTTTGTCTGAAGCTGAAAGCAAGATTATAATCCACTGTGACAAGAAATACCAAGCTGTGACGCAAAAAGCATCTCTCAGCGACAAAACAAAAGTGACTTGTGTTTTGAGCACTGCATTCATTTTTCTATCTTGTCCCATTGAGTCAGGTAGAAAAATATAAGTTTGGATGTTTTTAGATGAGAAACTTCAGCTAAATCCGTGTTTCGAAAGTGGCGGACCCAAGCTTTATCTCAGCGAGAAAATGAGAGTGCACTGCTGTGTGTTATGACACTCCCATTCATTTTCGTCGAGCACAAAATTAGCTGTCAAGGCTGTTGGATGAATCTAAGCAAATACATTGTTTCGAAATCGCTGAAGAGACAAAGCGTCTCAGCTGAGTAAAGAAATGCCTATTCAAACGACACTGATATATCTTATTTACGTTGAATCAGAAACAGAAAATACAAGTTTGATGTTTAAGATGATCCTAGCTAAAACCGATGTTTTCGAAATATCTGGCTGAAGACAAGCACTCTCAGCTGAAAAATGCACTGACAGTGCTTCAAACATTATATTATTAATTTTGCATTATTTTCATCGAAGCAGCAGAAAAACAATGAAGTTCTGTTGATCTGTGCTTTTAGAAGAGCTGTGATACATCTATTGTCAGGAAAATCCCAGCAGGACAAGCATCTCTCAGCGAAAGAAATAAAGTGGTACACTGCTGTGATGCACTTACATTCGTTTTCTATCTTCATTTTTCATTGAATCAGAGGCAAACTGAAGTTTTGGATGTTTTGAAATGAGCTTAAAATCCAGTATTTCGAAATCTCAACTGAGCTTTCATCTCAGCGAGAAAAAAGCTAAAGATGATTTGCACTTTATTTACAGCATGCACCTTTCATTGTCTTTCTTGAATCTAGGCAGAGAAAAAATATGGATATTGTGGATAGATAGTCTAAGCTGAAATCATTGTTTCGGAAATCCTAAGCTGAGATCAAGCTCATCTCATCGAAAATGCAGATGACTTTGCTCTGGTGTTCAAATATATTATTAATTTTACATTATTTACTATCAGACAACTTAGAAAACAATAATGGTCTGGTTGTCTGAAGCTGAAAACAAGTTATAATCCACTGTGACTGAAAATACCAGCTGAAGACCAAAAGCATATCTCAGCGAGCAAAATTGACACGCTGTGCTGTATTCAGCATTACATTCATTTTCTATCTTAATTTCATTGAATCAGGTAGAAAAAGTAGTGGATGTTTTAGACAATCTAAGCTAAAATACATTGTTTCAGAAATTCGAACAAAAGCTGAAAAAATGTAAATTAATTTTGCATTGACACTATCGAACAACGAAAACGGCAAGTTCTGTTGTCTGGCTGAAAACGAGACATAATCACTATTGACAAAATACCCAACTGAAGATAACTGTCTCAGCGAGAAAATACTGAAATTACGCTTTGACACTACATTCTTCTGTCTTCATTTCTACTCAGCAAAGCATACTGAAGTTTTGGATGTTTTAGTGAACTAAGCTAAAATCAGTATTTCAGGAAATTAGCTGAGATGCTATCTAGCGGCAAAGAATGACACGCGCTGATTTTGGTACTACATTCTATCTTATTTCGTGAATCAGGTAGAAAAAATAAGTTTGAATGTTTAAAAGATGAATCTGGCCGTGTTTCAGAAGAGCAAGCTGAAAATTAAGCTGCTCGGCAGAAAAATATAGGTATTTGACTCTGGTCAGTTCAAGCCCATATTATTAATTTACGTACATTGCAATGAGCAACAGAAAACGGCTAAGTTCTGGTTGTCTGGCTGAAACAAAGTTAATCACTGTGACTGAAATACCAGCTGAACTTAAAGCTATCAACAAAAATAAAAATTGACTTTTGTGTTGGCACTACATTGTTTTTGATTATTTCATTGAATGGTGAATATAAGTTTGGAAATATTTTAAGATGAGGCTGGCTTCAAATCCAGTGGTATCGAAATCCCAAGCTGAGAAGAACAAAAAAGCTCAACGAAATGCCATGTTGACTTTCTGTAAATTATCGCAGTAATTTTGCATTATTTACTGTCAAGCAGAAAGCGTTCGATCTGAACTTATTTTAGGTCATAATCCCATTGTGACAAGAAATACCAAGCGAGACAACATCTCAGCAGAGAAAAATGCAGAATTATTGCGCTTTATTGTGATCGCGATACATTCGTTTCTGTCTTATTTTCGATGAATCAAGTGACAAGCGTGAAGTTTGGGATTGTTTTTAAGATGAGCTAGGCAAATACGCAGTGTCAGGAAATCTAGCTGAAGAGACCAAAAAAGCAGCTTTATCTCAGCTGAAAAACTCGCCATGACAAACACTCTGGTGTTCAAGGCGCATTGTTAATTTTGCATTATTTACTATCAGAGCAACAGACAATAAGTTCTGGTTGTCTGAGCTGAAACAGAAGTTATAATCCACTGTGACAACTGAAGAGGCAAAAAATCAGCAGAGGAAAATGCAAAAAACCATTGCACTTTGTGTTTACGGCTTTACTTACATTCATTTTTCTGCCCGACCCAGTCAGGCAAATAAGTTTTGGATGTTTTAGATGAAAACTAAGCTAAAAATCGGTATTTCGAAATCCCAACTGAAGACAAAAAGCACATCTCCAGTGAGGAAAATAATTATTTTGCTGTCTTTGTATTCATTTTCTGCTCTTATTTTCGTGAATCCCAGGTAATATGAAGTTTTTGGTGTTTAAGACAATTAAAAATACCGTGGGCTCAGAAATCCCAAGCTGGCAAAGCTTTATCTCAGCAAATGCCAATTATTCAAATACAATGATTCCAAGTATATTATTAATTTACATTATTTATCAAACAGCAGAAAACAGCGAGATACGATTTGACAACTGAAGAACAAGGGCCATGTCACTGTGATATGGCAAACTGGTTTTCAAGCTTTGTCTCAGCGAAAACCAAAGCCCGGCTGCTGTGTTTTGACTTTTACCACGATAATTTTTCTATCTTATTTTCATTAGTCAGGTAAAATATGGTTTTAGTGTTTGGGCTGAGCAAGCAAAATCAGTGTTTATCGCTGAGAGACCGCAAAACTTTTATCTCCAGCGAAAAAAATCTAAGGCGCGAGTACATTCATTTTCATCTTATTTTCATTGAATCAGGTAAATATGAAGTTTTGGATGTTTAGATAGTCTAAATTCTGTTCAGGAAAAAAGCACGCTCTCAACGAAAAAGTAAAATGACTGATACTGAAGTGTTCAAATATATTATTATTTTTGCATTATTTATCAAGCAACAGAAAACTAATGGATCTCGATGAAATAAAGTTATAATCCACTGACTAAGCGAAGACTAAGCACGCTCGAGAATGCAAAATTAACACGCGCGACTTACTACATTTTTCATCTTATTTTCATTGAATCAGGTAAGCCTGGGTTTTGGTCGTTTTAGATAACTAAGCTAAATCCAGTATTTCAGGAAATCCCAAGCTGAGTTTTCAAAAAGAAGCGCTCTGAAAATGCAAAATTGTGCTGGCTGTTGAGTACTACGGTCATTTTCTGTCTTTATTTCGTGAATCCAGGCAGAAAAACGCCAAGTTTTGGATGTTAAGACTGGTCTAGCTAAATGCCATTGTTTCGAAGCAAGCTGAAGTTTAACGCATCTCAGCAGAAGCCTGTGACTTTGACTCTGTCAAATATATTATTTTGCATTATTTACTATCAGGCGCAGCAGAAAACAAGTTCTGATTTGATCTGGCGAAACAATCCTGTGTTTCTCTGGCTGGTTAAAAGCGCTGAAAAATACTGAAATTGACACACTTTGTGGGCACAGCATACATTCATTTTAGGATTCTTATTTTCATTGAATGAAAGACAGAAAAACTGAAGTTTGGAGATGTTTAAGATGAAGGCTAAGCTAAAATCTCCAGTGTGTCAGAAATCTAAACTTTGAAAGAGCAAACTTTTATCTCAGCAAGAAAATGCTGTATTGACTTTGTTCTGGTGTTCAAGTATGTGTAATTTTGCATTGTTGCTATCCAGCAGAAAGCTGGTACTGATTGACGGCTGAAACAGGATTATAATCCATTGGCAGACGAAATACCAAGCTGGTTAAAAGCACAACTCTCAGCGGATCTATGTGTATTCAGCATTACATTCTTTTCTGTTATTTCATTAGTCAGGCAGAAAAATACAAGTTTGGGATGTTCAAAATGAGCTTAAGCTAAAACTCCAGTGTCAGCTAGCTGTAGCCCAATAATGCTGTGATGACTTTGACTCTGGTGTTCAAATTATATTGGTAATTTTACATTATTGCTAATGCAAGCTGTAAGTTCTGGTTGTCTGAAGCTGAAGGCTTATGTCCACTGTGACAGAAATGCAAGCTGAAAGAAGACCCAGCAGTGCGGCCGAGCACAGATGACTGTGTTTACGAGCACCCACATTGTTTTTGCAGCTCTTTATTTTCATTGAATCAGGTGAAAAAACTATGAGATTTGGATCTGATGAGCTAAGCTAAATCCAGTATTTCGAAATCAAGCTGAAGACAAGTTAAGCGAACGG